>CM042841.1:13132002-14332002 GCA_023653725.1 Bungarus multicinctus
GCATCTGAAGCCCATTCAGAATCCTGAACCTGGAGACTGAATGCTGCCAATGTGGTGGTGGTGGTGATGATGATGATGATGAAGGAGGAGGAAGAGGAGAAGGAAGAAGAGATGCAGAAGCAGAAGCAGAAGCAGAAGCAGAAGCAGAAGAAGAAGCAGAAGCAGAAGCAGAAGCAGAAGCAGAAGAAGAAGAAGAAGAAGAAGAAGAAGAAGAAGAAGAAGAAGAAGAAGAAGAAGAAGAAGAAGAAGAAGAAGAAGAAGAAGAAGAAGAAGAAGAAGAAGAAGAAGAAGTTCTGTTTATAGAAGCTTTATATAGAAAGAAGAAGAAGAAGGGAGGAGGAGAGGGAGGAGGAGGAAGAAGGAGAAGGAGGAGAAGAAGAAATCCATTCACTCATGTCTGACCCTTGATGATTCTCTGGGCCAGGTCTCTCCAAATCTTCTGGTCTTGCACTACTTCTTTGAGTTGTTCTATATTCTGGCTGGTGTCAGCTTTGATAATTTACAGCCACCATGTTCTTTGGTGGCCTAGTTTCCTTTTACCACTAACTCTTCCAAATATAATTGCTTTTTTCCAGTGAATTTCCACACATGACATGGCCAAAGTAAGGGATACACAAGTTTTGTAGGTTTTGCTTTCTAGGAAATGTCAGGTGTTATGGCCTCTGGTACTTGCTTATTGCTCATCTCTGCTGTTCAAGGAATATGCAGGAGACACTATAGGAAAAGAGGAATTCTCTGACCTTAATACTGGACTTCTACTCCTTTTCCCTGCGGCTGTGTTAGGATGAGAATTAAAGTTGCAAGATCCAATCAGACTCAGTCATCTGGACCAGAGGTTTATTTTATTTTTCTAAATTTGTCTCGCTTCAGTCTTCATACACCCTGAGGATGGGCTCCAGCAGAAGTCTGAAAGCTTCAAAGAATAAACCTCTGGTTCCAATGACCGACTCAAATTGGATCCTGCATCATTATCCTGGGACACGTACAGGGGTGGGATTCTACTAGTTCGTACCGGTTCAGGAAAAATGGGCCTTCCAGAAGTCTGGAAACGGGCCTGTTTCTTGCTTCCAGAGCCCGGGGAGGCCGTTTTCACCCTCCCAGGGGCCTGGGGGAGGCCTCTGGACCCTTTGGAAGGTGGAAGATGGCCCTCCCGGAAGTACTGGAAGTCTGGAAACAGGCCTGTTTCTGGCTTACAGAGGGCCTCCAGAGCCAGGGGGGGGATGTTTTTGCCTTCTCAGAGGCCTGGGGGAAGCCTTCGGACCCTTGGGAAGGCAAACCGGGCAGCAAACCGGTTGCTGGGGTTTTTTAATTCCACCCCTGGACACGTATATTTGATTTCATTCATGAAGAATTAAAGCATCTATGGGAAACAGGGCTGGAGAGGAAATGTCTGAGAGAATGAGGGTGGTAGCAGGTAGATGACAGAGGAGGTGGGTTCCCCTGAGAAATAATGCTGAACAGTATATTGAATTGGTTTTCCGCTGTCCTAAATCATGATCTCTATTTCCATTATTAAAAAACAAACAAAAAAAGAAGTGGCATCTTGTTCAAGGAACCACTTCTTAATTTAGTAACTGAACATCAATAAGCCATTAAGAAGAATCTAATTGCTGTGGCTTCTCCCTGGGCATCGCCTTGGTAAACAAAGCACTGAGATAATTCACTATTAATTGTTCTGCATTTGGAAGCAGTAAGGCAGGATATTTCTGCCTTGCTATTTCAAGGCACTGAGTGAAATCTTCGTGACTCCATTCTTCTTGCTTCAGAGAAACCAGGAGGGGGGAAAAAGCAGTATCTGGCTTCTAGCGAGTGAAAAGTAAGGATTGTGGGGTGCATAGGAAATTCAAGAGGTGGAAAGAAGGCCCCCTTGAGGGCACTAAATAGAAAAGTTTGGTATCCTTGAAGATCATAAAGCTGGGTACACACATTTTAAATTCAGTTGGGTTAACAAAACACAAGTGCATTTTATTACCCCTAAATAGGTAAACTCATAGTATGGCCTAACATTGCATCATACTAAAACCACACAGGGTAAACCATACACAATCCCAATTAGCTCAGCTGGGCATGTAGTATGAACCCAACCAAAGACATTTAAAAAATCACTTGACCAGTGAAGAACATTGTCATCATCATTCATGGTTGACTAAGCCTTCCATCCTTCCGAGGTGGGTAAAAATAAGGACCCAGATCGTTGGGGACAATATAAACAGCTTAGAGAGGACTGTAAAGCACTGTGAAGCAGCATACAAGTCTAAATGCTATTGCTATATAAGAGTCCTGGTGGTGCAGTAGTTAGTGTTGCAGTGTTGCAGACTAATTCTGCCAACTGTCAGGAGTTCGATCCTACTAGCTCAATGTTCACTCAGCCTTCCATCCTTTCAAGGTCAGTAAACTAAGGACCCAGATTGTGGGTGGGGGAAGAGGCTAATTCTGTAAAATGCTTAGAGAGGGCTGTAAAGCACCGTGAAGCAGTATATAAGTCTAAATGCTATTGCTATATAAGAGTCCTAGTGGTGCAGTGGTTAGAATGCAATGTTGCAGGCTAATTCAGCCCACTGCCAGGAGTTCGATCCTGACCAGCTCAAGGTTGACTCGGCCTTCCATCCTTCCAAAGTCAGTAAAATGAGGACCCAAATTGTTGGGAGCAATAAGCTGACTCTGTAAACTGCTTAGAGGGGACTGTGAAGTGGTATATAAGTCTAAGTGCTAAGTGCTATTGCTATCATCTTCATTCTCCTCCTTCCCCCCCCCCCCATTTCTACACAGACACATGCCATCTGATCTCCCACCCACTCCCATCCAGACACAGAGTACCAACACACCCTCGCACGTACCTCCACCTGCTGACAGATCTGTATCAGTTTGGCCATCTGATTTTCTAGCTCACTATTGCGCTTAACCAAGTTGGTGAGGTTCATCTCCAGAGTTTGCTGCCAGCATCGAAAGAAAAGGGGAGAAAAGGGAAACAAAAAAAAAAAGCAAAGAATAAATATCAACATGCCACAGTTATGGATAAAGCTAACCAAAGTTTCCTAATCATTTCAAATGCAGGGGCAAACAGCCAAATCCACGTGTGAACCTTCAAAATTACTGATTTATTGCTCAAGTCTATGTACAGGAACCTTCTCAGACGAACCGTCTGCACCTGGGTAAAATTACATAGGATCAACCACATTCAAGAAGGGATTGGACTTTGCCCTCTTGTGACTATGTAGAGATTCTAAACTGATGCCCCACTTGACGCCTCCATCTGCCAGCCTACCTCCTACATCAGCAAAACTAGGGTAGTCACTGTTGTGCAATAAGAGTCTTGAATCCAGTCCTGTGACTGGACTCCATAGATTGCTTGCTTTTTCTAAGGAGGGGGGGAGAGAGAGGGAGAGAGAAGGGGAGAGGGAGGGAGAGGGAGAGAGAGAGAGAAGGGGAGAGGGACACAGAGAAAGAGAGAGACAGAGCACTTTTGGTATACATTTGTGTACATGTCTAGTTTTTAAGAAGGACTAGGGGAGACATGATAGCAGTGTTTCAATATCTCAGGGGCTGCCCCAAAGAAGAGGGAGTCAAGCTATTCCCCAAAGCACCTGAAGGCAGGATAAGAAGCAATGGGTGGAAACTAATCAAGGAGAGAAGCAACCTAGGACTAAGGAAGAATTTTCTAACAGTGAGGACAATTACCCAGTGGAACGAACTGTCTCCAGAAGTTGTGAATTCTCCAAACACTTTTTTAAAAAGAGATTGGATAACCATTTGTCTGAAATGGTATAGTATAGGGTTTCCTGCCTAAGCAGGGGGTTGGACTAGAAGACCTCCAAGGTCCCTTCCAACTCTGTTATTCTGTATTCTATTCTATTCTATTTCCCTTACAAGGGTCATCCTCCACCATCATTGTCTGAACCACCGTGAGGTAACAGGAAGTTTCCAAATGAGCTCAACCAGGTTCAGAAAGCTAAATGTTTCTCTACATTTTTTTCCCCAGACCTGAAGGCTCATAATCGGTCTGGGACCAGACCACACCCAGGCTCAGATAAGATTTGGTTAAAGACTTAGGAAACCATTGTGGTTTCAAGTCAAGGGAAAGGCAACCAAGAAGTCAAATGCAAGAGTATAAAAATCATTAACCAATTGGAGGAAAAAAATACCAGCATTGCCTGTTCTGATTGACAATATTCCTTCAAAACAAAGGCAGAGGGTTTTTTTCTGGCCCAGTCCTAACACACCAGATTCTCTTAACTGGCTATGCCGGGAATCACTTGGGAATTGCCAGCGCTGGTCTTGCATAAACAAGCTGTAGCTTCCTTGATCAAGAGCCCTGAGGGACCAAATGTGCGATAGAAAGCCTGTGGATAAATGCAGACTAAGAAAGCGATCCAAAAGGAGGTCGTAGCCAGGGGGAAAAAGAGTAGGAGCTACGATGGTATTGAGGAAGGGAAGGAAGGAGAGAAGAAGAAGGGCTGAAACTAGGAAATAACAGAGATCTGGCTTGTTTCCAAACCTGGGAGAAATCAAACTACGTTTCCATGCTGTGTAGATGCAACTGAAGCCGAGCCCAGCCTCAAGCATTGCTAAGGGTCCAAAAAATGCAAAGAGGGACCCACCTCTCAGCTTTTTAGTTGTCCCCTGACTCTCTTCAAGTTGGAGAGGCCAAAATTGGGGGCTTTTTTATTTGTATTTGAAGGATTTGGCAGGGCAGAATGGGTGTTTTTAAATGAACCCCCCTCCCAAATTTGCAAATGACCCCTCCCACACACAAATTTTGGAGCTCTCCACCAAAATGGGCCTCCCTGTTGCTAGCTGAGGATCTCTAGGAGAACTCACCGCAGCCAAGTCAGGAACTTGGCCAACTTGCCATGGCCAACTCATCACAGCCAACTCACCATGGCCAACTTGCTTTGGGATAACTTGGCCCAGGACAAAAGTTACATAATATTGAAGAAGTGGTGGAATAGAATTGTTAAAGAAAGGATGCCAAAATGAAATGCGAACGACAAAAATTTTAAATTTTTTTAAAAATTATTTTAAATAATTAAATAAAATAGATGAACTGTCCCACGGCAACTTGTCCCGCAGAAAAGTTGGCTGCAGTGAGTTGACCTATAGTCAGTTCACCATGACAAGCTGGCCATGTTGAATTGGCAACAGTGAGTTAGCCATGGCAATTTGGCCATGGTGAGTTGTCCTATTGTGTCCTTGGGAGAGCAATCTTTGCAGATTAAACAAAGCTTGGGCCAGCCCTTAAAAGCCAATGGAATGGTCACACCCCTGACCTAAGGGACTGAACAGCCCAAAATTTTCATTAAAACAAAACAACTGAAAGAAATAGAAATTGAAAGTCTATGGAGATTCTTAGTCATCCAGGTCATGGTTGGTATTCATAAGGTATTCTACTTGTTGCAGAATACCTTATGCCACCAGACTTGATACTCTAGACCTAGAAAACCTAGAACTTCGCCGCCTCCGGTCCGATCTAAATATAGTATATAAAATCATACATTGCAATGTCCTATCTGCAAATGAACACTTCAGCTTCGACCATAACAACACAAGAGCACACAATAGATACAAACTCAAGGTTAACCGCACCAAACTTGATTGCAGGAAATACGACTTCAGCAACAGAGTGGTCAATGTCTGGAATACTCTACCTGACTCTGTGGTTTCTTCCCCAAACCTCGAAAACTTTAACTTTAGACTGTCTACTATTGACTTCATCCTTTTCCTAAGAGGTCTGTAGGGGGCGTGCATAAGCGCAGCAATGGGCCTACCATCCCTGTCCTATTGTTTCTTTTATATGTATCCATTTCATGTATTCATAATTATGTTTATACTTATACCTATTATGTATCTTGTAAGCGATTGACAATTAAAATAAATAAATAAAAAATAAATAAATGGCTGTTCCAAAGGTGCTTTTTAAAAAGGCAGAGACATTTCACTTCACTTCCAAGAAGTTTCCTCACTTCTAAAAAGGTTCCATCCCCTTTTGCACTCAGATTCAGTACCCCGAGGGCAGAGATAAACCCCCAAGTGGCATCAACGCCTCTCAAAGAAAGTGCTAATGACCATATTTTTTGTGTGTTTTTTAATGACCTTGCAATCCCTTACAACCAGGGCGAAGTCGGGGCAACTGAATGTTGACTGGCCAGATGCCCTTCCTATCACCAATGCAGAGTTTTGTTCAGCAGACATATTCTCATTGTGTGCGGAGAGAGAAAAATATCTGCCTGTACCTAGGATCGAACTCACAGCCTCCCGATTGTGAGGTGAGAGCTCCACCTCTAGGCACCACTGCACCACTTGGTGCTAAAAACCAGATAACTGCAAGGAATATAAATCTTCCCATTTCCCAACATTCAGTCAGAATAGAAGAAGCTTCTTGGATGAGAAGTGAAACATCTTCAGTTGCCTTTTGGAGGAAAAAAAAAAACCACACCTTTGGGAGAGGCTGAAAGGCTTCCAGAGGCACCTACTGTGATGAAAAAGTTCAAAAGACTAAAACAGGAAACTGCTTAGCCTTAGTGGTGTTCCTAAATTTAACAAGAAAAGATTGTGTGCAGTTCTATTCCTCCAGGAAAGAAAGAAAGAAAGAAAAAAAATCCAATAATAATAATGGTCTCCCATTTGTTGCTGCAGAAATTGCTCGGCGTTCATGGTTTGCTGCATCAGTAAATATTCAAACGGCAATTTTATTCCTCTCCTCGCTCCCACAAGCGACCAGAGTGTGGACTTTGCATCTCGGCTTTCTCCATTTAGTGTGTATTAAACAGGAAAATAAATACAGTTTGTGCTACAGCAATCTCGCTTTCCGATTTCACTTTGCCAACTTCATTTATTTCCCCTGTGACCTAGCAAAGCTTGGGCTGCTGCTACGAGCCCATGCTTTCCTTCCTCCTCCTCCTCCTCCACCTCCTCCTCCTCCTTCTCCCCCTCCTCCTCCTTCTCCCCCTCCTCCCCCTCCTCCTCCTCCTTTTACTTTATGTATTATTAAAGGGTAATCTGATATCACAACAATGCCAGTTGATCCAAAGTTGTTTTGGGTAGTTTCATCACACACATATCCTTTGATGACACCCTTACCACCCATTCGCCTCTCTAGGGCATGCAACAAAAAGGGAAAATCTGACATGTGTTTCTATTTATCTATTTATTCAATTTCATCCTGCCTTTATTGTGTTTATAAGTAACTCAAGGTGGTGAACGTACCTAATATTTCTTTCTCCTATTTTCCTCACAGTAACAACCCGGTGAGGTGATTGACGAAGAGGAACTGCCCAAAGCCACCCAGCTGGCTTTCATGCCTAAGGCAGGACTAGAATTCACAGTCTCCTGCTGATTGGCTCCAACTCACCCAGCTGGCGTTCATACCTAAGGCAGGATTAGAACTCTCAGTCTCCTGGTTTCTGGCCTAATATCTTAACCACTGGGCCAAACTGCCTCACATATACAAAAAAAAAAAAAAACCAAGCATATTTCCCAATTTTTGAAGGAACTTGTTATGATATGTATAGAATAACCCTTGAGTAACAAGGATATGCACATGGAAACGTTTTTGAGAGTAGTTATGAATAATTATTCAGCCACACACAGATACACTAAATTGAGTTAAAGTTAAGAAATAGCACAGTCCAATAAACGGTCCAGATCATATACATTTAACAATCCAAAGAATATCCAATTACAAAGTCTTCTTACCGGTTGCCTTTGTCATTTACAGTAAACAAAGATATCGAAGTATAAGCACAACAGAGAACCTTAGATAGCAACAGAATGTCAGAGAGACAGAATGTCAGGGAGAGCAAGCCATGATCTCTAGCTCCCTTTTATGGCAATTCGCAATACAATCAACCAATCAATACAGTGATTTTGTCTTAAAGCGACAAACATACATTGTTGGTTTATATATTGCCCAACTAATTGGTGGACAGATTCCTAACAGAACTTTTGGCTTCATGCATGCCTACACAGGTGCGCACCCACACCAATATCAGGAAGGTGCTGAGCAGAGGTGGTATTCAACAGGTTCTGACCACTTCTGGAGAACCAGTAGCGGAAATTTTGAGTCGTTCGGAGAACCGGCAAATCCTACCTATGACTGGCCCTGCCCCCATCTATTCTCTGCCTCCCGAGTCCCAGCTGATCGGCTGGGTCTCCTTTTGTTGCCACAGGAGAATGGAGCTGGAAAGCAGGTTAGTGAGATGGGGAGAGAATGGGGATTTTACAGTATCCTTCCCCTGCCATGCCCACAGAACCAGTAGTAAAAATTTTTGAATCCCACCACTGTTGCAGAGGCACAGAGAAGCCAGCTTTCCCACAAAAATATATGCATCACCATCTGAAAGACATACAAATAGGATCAGGAAATCTGATTCAACGTCTGTACAAGTAGGAGGACCTCAACATCTCCATCGGCAGGGGAAGAACAATAGCGAAATTTATCAAGAAACCCAGTGCAAACAAATGCCAGGACCCTGTTTCCCAAGCTTTGTTCACAAATTTAGACTGCAAGGAAACAGGAAAGATGCTAGCACACAATAGCATTGTCATCATCTCTTTATTGCTTGCTGCAATCAAGTCAAATTGTCATTCCCCCCCTCCCTCCCTTTCCCTGCTCATCTCTTTTCTGTCTCCAAGTCCGGTGTAATGTAGTTCCATAAATGAAAGTCGGCTGTAAATCATGTCCTGACTACTGATTGTTAAGAGTCCCTTAGATCTGTGTTTCTCAACCTTGGCCACCTTAAGATGGATGGGTTTTAACGTCTAGAATTCCGCAGCCAGCATACCTGGCTGGAGAATTCTGGGTGTTGAAGTCCATCCATCTTATCATGATGAAAGTTGAGAAACAATGCCTTAGACTTCTACAACAAGGACTAGTCATTTAAGTCTACATCTTCTTTTCTTCTGCTTCCATCCACCCTACCTGATAATCAGGGTTGAAGAGAGATAGAATCCAAGAATAGCTGGGAGTTACAGGTTTTTTAGGTATCATAATTTGAATGTCTCTCTCACTTTCTTAAGCATTTTCATAGCATAGATCATACAGAAACAGTTTATCTATCATCTATTTATCTACCTACCTACCTACCATCTATCTATCCATTCATCCATCTCTCTCTCTCTCTCTCTCCCTCCCTCCCTCCCTCTCTCCCTCCATCTCTCTATGTTCCAGGAGTTTTCAGCTTTCTTCCAGAGAGCTTTCAGTGGCAGAGAAGCCTAATGATTCCCTGTATGCACAAGTCAATCACTGGACTTGTGTAGGAGGTAATTCAATTACAACAACAGATTCTCAGCCTAGCTGTCTGGAGAAACCTGGGAGTTGAAGTCCACCCACCTTAATGTGATCAAGGTTGAGAAACGCTGCCTTAGACCCTCATTCCACAACAAGGACCAGTCATCTAAGTCTACATCTTCTTGACTTCCAAATCCATCCACCCCATCTGATGATTAAGATTGAGAAAAGTCATATAGCCCAAGAACACCTGAGGGCTACAGGTAGGCCATCCTTCTAACATAGTATGAATCCAGTGGTGGTATTCTACTGATTCGTCCTGGTTCTGCTGAGCCGGTAGCACCAATGAGCAGTGGAGACCAAACAGGTTTTCTTCAATGCTCTGCTGTTGGGCCCACCCGCCTGCCCGGCTCCCATACTAACCTTTATGTCCTGCTTTTGAAGCGCAGCTGCTGAAGCGACAGGGAGAGTGCAGGCTTGCAGGAGGCAAGTCAGAAAGCCTCTGCGCCTGTGCAAAGTGCGTGTTTGGCACATGCGTACGCACAAAGTGTATGCGTGCACACAAGGTTCACCCACCGAGCCACGCCCATTGAACCGGTGGTAAAAATATTTGAAACGCACCCCTGTATGAATAGACCCATTGGTGCCTTCCAGTTATTCAACTCCAAGTTTTCAGTTCTGACCTGCCAAGCAAAATATAAAGAGATTTTAAAGCTGAAGTTCAAAATGTAATGGGAGAACCCTGATTGCTTCTGCCCAAGAAAATCCCTATGGTCAAAATTCAGGGGCTTGGCAACTGGCAAGTATTTACAGCAGTTGCAGTGACCCTGTGATGACCTGGAGGGTAACACAAACGTAACAAAATCCAAAACGTAAATAAATGTCCTTTAATGCCTCCAACTTGTCCCCACAGTTCAAATAATTCTCAGTTGGAGATAAAACTTATTAAAAAATAGTCTTCAAAAGAAAGCAATACAGTCCGAACTTAATGAGCAGATAGAGGTGAAATAAAAAACCAAAACAAACTACAATGAAGGAAATTCCACAACGGACCAGGATACGTAATTACCAACTTCAAGGAGATGACAAGGCACAGTCTGTTGGAAGGACGCCAACCAAGGTAATTTCAGCCCAGAATAAAACACGCTTTGCTTCTGGCAATGCTGTGTTTTAACCGTCTCTCTCCTCACTGCAACCAATGACAGGGATCATGGCCGCTTCCTCTCTCGTAAGCCAAGTTGTTTCCTTCTCCGTTCCTCCCTGCATGTCCTAGGATGCAGAGGGGATGGGCCTGGTTCTTCCTCTGACTGCCCAGCCGGCCTCTGCCCTTCCCCAGCCTCCTTCACAACCTCCAGAGCCACACCTCCACTCCCTGTGGGCTGTTCCTCCTCTCCCTCAGAGTCCGACTCTACCAAGGACATGACAGTCCCAAGGTCATATGATCACCATTTGTGACCTTCCCAGCCAGCTTTCAACAAGCAAAGTCAATGGAGGAAGTGGGATTCATTTAACAACCGCATGATTCAATCAATATCTGCAGTCATTCGCTTAACACCTGTGGCAAAAAGGTCATAAAATCATGAACGTCTCACTTAATAATCACCTTGCTAGCAGCAGAAATTTTAGTCACAATTTTGGTTATAAATCAAGGATTGGCTGTATCTGAACCACCTACCCAGATTCATATTAATGAGATGACCACTATAAAATTTTTAATTAATTAATTAAGAAACTTCCCCTATCTTCATTTGAACAGGCTCTAAGCAAACCAATGCAAACCAGCTGATTCCTAGACTTCGTTATCATATTTACTTGGAACTCGGTGCTATTAAGGCCACAGTTCGGCTAAAAACAGAGAGTGTTTCATTCGCTAATTATCTCCCATTTGCCAGCTTGGCAGCTCAAAAATTTTAAGCTTGGAAGTGGGGCAGATTCTCCTTAATGCAGCTAATGAAGGAAAATTAGCGAGGAGATTTCTCTCGCAAACGAGTTGCCAGACTTGCAGAAATGTGCAAGATTGCTCTGCAAGGAACCAGCTTTTCTTCCCAGACAGCTTAATACATGTTTCGGTTTTGTAAAGGAGTATTTTATGCAGAACATCAATTCATGGAGAGCCAACCTCACATCAGTGAAAAATAAATCATCCCCAGTAGATTAGAGGTGCCAATGTGTTTTACACAAATTATCAACATCTCTGATTTTTCCTGGTTCAAGTGAGAATCTGTGGTTGTAATCAAATTACATCCTAGACCGGGGATAAGTAACCCACAGCTCTGGAGCCACATGTGGCTCCAGCCACTCTTTCATCCCTCTGCTGTGGCTCCCTGTCGTTCAAAATATGCGTCACAACCACCAATGTGTGATATCCGCCAGCACATGATTTATTGAGCTTTTTGACCCCTGGTAGCGGCAACCATGGATAAATCCAAGAAAATAAAAGTTTCAGAAGAAAGCAGAATGTTTAATGGTACGTGGGCAGATTCATTTGCTTTCACTGCTGACAAGACTGGTTTACCAGTATGCTTAATATGTGGTGAGAAATTGGATATATGCAGTGTTGTCTTCATTTTAGATGTCAAAAGGATTTTGTGGATCCAAATGGCTCTTTGAGTGTTTAAGGTTGCCGATCCCTGACCTAGACAATCACAAGTCTAGTAATTGACTTGTACATAGAGAGAATCACTAGGCTCCTCTGCCACTGATAGTTCTCTGGAAGAAAGCTGAAAACTCCTGGAACCATTATTTGATTGATTGATTGATTGATTGATTAGCTGATTCTGTATTGTCTATGCCCTGAGCCACTGTTTCTCAACTTCAGTGGCTTGAAAAGGTGTGGAGTACAACTCCCAGAATTCCCCAACCAGTGGACTTCCACTGCAGCTGCCTAGAATTGCCCCTTGGCAAGATGGGCAATGTGTACATTTCATAAAGAATTCAATAGGTTTCCAGAATTCATGTGTTCTGGTTAAGGAATTATGGGAACTGAAGTGCACTAGCTAGGGAATTCTGGGAATTGAAGTGCATACATCTTCAAACTGTGGAGGTTCAAAAACACTGCTCTGAGCGATGCATAAGAGAGAGAAACATTAAGAATTGTGACACCAAAAAACAACAACAATAATACTGGTGTTAATTGTTGTTATTTCTTGTGGTCTGTATTAATCACTCCAGGAAAAGCGGACGAAGCTGAGATGGAAGCCGTTTCCCATGGCAAACTGAAAACAGCCATGGGAAAGACCAAAGAACCAGTGAATAAACCAGCTTTCCAGAACCTTTCTGGATAAGGAGAGGACAGGAGATTGCCCAATGTGCTCCAGACAGCTGCTCCTCATCAGGAGACAAAGGGATTAGCCACCTTGCTTGAAACTGGGTGGAGCCTTTTAAAAGGGATTATTTTGCCAATCTCACTTTTCAAAATTGCCTATTAACCATCTTAAAACTATTAGAGACCTTCAGTATGACGAGTTTGAAAAATTGTCAGGTGAGTTTAGCTTCAACTCTGAATAGAAGAAAAAAATCATTACAAGCTTAAGGAAGGATTTGAAATAAACAACAAAAGCTCTGAATAATATTTTGATCTAAGAAATTTACAGAAGGTTTAAGGGCCCAGTTACATTTGGGAATACTAACTGTTATTATATGATTTTGGAATTAACTATTTAAAAAACAGCTTCTCGTGGGAATCAGTTATTTTGTCTATCTTGGCTCATAATAAACATCAGCGACTTTATTATTCTAGAAACTGGACACTAGAGGGGACTAAAGATTCTAAGTAGAAGGAATTTATTCTTTATTCTTTTTTGCTAATCCTTTTAAAATCTACTTCTATTAATTTTTACTACTGTAATCAAAATCCTTAATACAAAACTTGTATGTCAAAAGTGGAAGAAGAATGATGTAGTGGTTAAGGAAATTGGGCTGGGAGTGAACAGATCCAGGTTCCAATTCTCCTTTAGGTGGGTGAGTTTAGATCACTCTGTCTCAGCTCCACACTGGGAATTTGAAAATCATTCCAGAAAAAGACAATGGAACATCGTGTCCAGAAAAATGTTAATAAGGCAACTGCATGGATCTATGTGTCAACCTATTCTCCCAAAAACACCTGAAGGCAGAACAAGAAGCAAAGACAGAAGCAACTTAGAAACAAGGAGAAATTTCCTGACAGTGAGAACAATTATTTCAGTGGAACAGCTTGCCTTCAGAAATTGTGAATGCTCCAACACTGGAAGTTTTTAATAAGGGATTGGACAACCATTTGTCTGAAATTGCATAGGTGTTCCTGCTTGAGCAGGGGGTTGGACTTCCAAGGTCCCTTCCAATTCTGTTATTCTGACTCAAAGGACCATAACAGAATGCTGGGATCTGCATCAGCACAATGGACAGCAGACTCGATCAATTTCACAACTGAAAATTCATAGGCAATTTCTTCAACTTTTACCCAGTACCTATTTCTATTTTACTTTTTATCCAGACATCTGCTCAGTTCATATCTAAACCGATGGGTTATTTAAAAAAAAAATAACAAGAAGCTTAACAGAACATCAATAAGGCATCATCTCTATATTGCATGCTTTCATGAAAGTATTCTGGGATTTGTTTTTAAGCCAAGCCAAAAAGAGAAAAACCCAAGGATCTTCACGCATCTATAAAATAGTTCAAGAGATGTAAGTCAGTTCACATCGGATTTCACCAGGACTGAATTCCATAAGCAGCTCTCATCAGAACTGTCAATTCCTATTGCTTTGATGCTAATATTTTTCCAGACATTTCTTTCTTTAAAAAAGAAGAAGAAAGTCCAGATTCTGTAATGATGAGAGTCAACATTTTTGGTTTTTCAAAGCTCCTGGTTCACTTGATTGCAGATAAAAGCTCAGAAGTAGGGTTCCAGTATGCCTGAAGGCATTAAAAAAAAACACAACTTAATATCTATTTCTCAAACCTCATTATTTTACGTAGGGCATGGGAGTCTGCCTGAGGGTTTTTTGAGTATTCAGGACAGAGCCTTGTGAAATATTTTTATGCATGCTCAGGGGAAGCAAAAAAAGAGAAGAATTCTGCATTCCCCTGATACATTAAGAGTTTATGTGGAAAGAAGTAAATCAGGGCCTCTTCAGGACCTCAAGTAAAAAATGAAAGTCTCTAAGATGGGGACATTCTTATAGATTTCTGGGCAATGATACTGTTTAGGGGGGGAAATGTCACGGCCGTCTTCCAAGACTGTTTTTAATTTCCCTGCCAAGATTTCTTGGTCTCCCATCCAAGACCTAACCATGTCCAACTGTGCTTATTTTTGGAGATTAACCAAGTTTTGTTAGGTGTTGCTGTCTGCTGCAGATGTACTGGTCTAAGCATTATTGCCAAGAACATCCATAGATTGTTGAGATGTTTCCAGGCTCAGTTTGAACTTTACAGAGCTTAAAAATAATTTGGAAGTATGGATGTGTAAGAGATGACCAAGCTGAGACTGAAGGAGGGGTTAAATATGTCATCGGTCTCAAGTCCCTTTGTGTCCACAAGAAATCTAAGTCCAGCCCTCCTTGAATCTCATTGATTCTTATCTCCCGCCAATGTGCTTTAACTGTTAGTAGTTCAGATTCTTGTGGAGAGCTTAAGCTTGCAATAAACCTATATATTCATTTGAACTGCCAGGACTTCTGATTTCCCGTGCTTGACAGGATGTGTCATCAGGATACTTATTGGCCTATCTTCTCCCTGAAGATACATCCATCCCTTAAAAAGGTTGGAGGTGTCCTCTTGCTATCTCAATGGTATCACAAACACGTTTGCAAAACTACTGGGGAAAATATTCTAAGACTAAGAAATAGCCATTTTTTTGTAACTTAGATGGGCAACCTCAGCCAATTGTGAAATAAACCACTATTTAGAGTTATAGATGAAGCTAGTGTAATCTGTAGATAGTTCATGAAGTTTCTGAGGCTGATTGGTTATCATCTTAGTTTGATGATCTGAATGTTCTCTCTGGCCTCTTAGAGTGGATATTCTTCTCTCCACATATTTGCAATGGAAAGAATATCTCGGGCACCAATATTTATTGATTGATTTGATGAATAAATAAATCCCTTCCTCCACATATGTGATGGAATGTTTCACATTCCCAAGAAGGAAGGAGTACATTGCAAAGGAACAAGAGACGAGGGATGGTATTCAGCTGGTTCTGACCAGTTCTGGAGAACCAGTAGCAGAAATTTTGAGTAGTTTGGAGAACTAGCAAATCCCACCTCTGGCTGGCCCCACCCCCCATCTATTCTCTGCCTCCCGAGTCCCAGCTGATCAGCTGGGTCTTCTTTTGTTGCCCTGCACAGGAGAACAGACCTGGAAAACAGGTTAGTGGGGTGGGGAGGGAATGGGAGATTTTGCAGTAACCTTCCCCCAGGAGTTCGGAGGGAATGCAGTATCCTTCCCCTGGAGTGAGGTGGGAATGGAGATTTTGCAGTATCCTCCCCCTGCCATGCCCACAAAACCATGCCCACCAGCCACACCATGCCACACCACACCCACCAAGCCATGCCCACAGAACTGGTAGTAAAAAAATTTGAATCCCCACCACTGGTGAAGATGTCTCCTTCCTCATGGTTCCCAGAGTGTACGATTTATAGTGCACGTCATCTACTTTAATTTGGCAAGATTTCTGTCTATGGGTGAGGAACCATAAAGGAAAGTGCTCAGAAGTAACTCTACATATCTTTCTTGGTTTTTGGAGGCCTGGCAGCATACTTTGTCGCAGAGTTTCCCAACCTTTTCATGCAGATCAATTGTATTTAGCATCCATACAGTATTTCAAGTCTTCGAAGCATTTAAGTGTCATTATCTCAGTATCCCCCAGAGACATCTGGCAAAGTAGAAGTATGAGCATTATCTCTATGAGGAAGGGGGGGGGGGGGGCGGAGAAAAACAACAGCAGTTTACTAGATAAATTTCTGGCTGCAGTTGTAGTCGAGCTTTGGATTGTGATGTTGTCAGTTCTAAGAGAAACCCAGGAATGTTGCTTTTTATGGGCCAAATAAGTTGTAATTATTGTATCTTCCCTACCACATATCTAGACTTTGTTTTTAATTCAGCTAGTCTCCAACAAAACCTTAGTATTTCATCTTCATTTTCACCTAATCATGACCAATGGTCTTTACTACCATCAACCTGAGCCACCATCCCACCAATTATGGGCTCCGGGATTTTGGATCTACTTTCTAGGAGCTTGTTAGTTCATAATCTGGCTTACAAAATAATAATTTTGGCATAGTTACCAACATCCTGAAGAATCATTCCTGGAGATCAGCTTTCCTCTTGACACTATACATTACTTTAGTTTAGACATTGTCCCAAGCTTACTTCTGAATGCAGCAAGTCATAATTTCCCCCCAAAGCATGAAACAACGGTTGTATTTGTTCACAAATTTGGATCAAATTGTGGGCTTTAATCCAGACATTGAAGGACAATAAGCAAAAAACTGAAATTGATTGTTCCCAGAAAACTAGGAAGGGAACAGAAGTGGTATTCAGCCGGTTCTGACCAGTTCTGGAGAACCAGTAGCGGAAATTTTGAGTAGTTCAGAGAACCAGCAAATCCCACCTCTGACTGGCCCCGCCCCCAACTATTCTCTGCCTCCCATTGAGTCCCAGCTGATTGGCTGGGTCTTCTTTTGTTGCCCTGCCAAGGAGAATGGAGATGGAAAGCAGGTTAGTGGGGTGGGGAGGGAATGGGGATTTTGCAGTATCCTTCCCCTGCCATGCCCACCAAGCCACGCCCACCAAGCCATGCCCACAGAGACGGTAGTAAAAAAAATTGAATCCCACCGTTAGGTAGGATGCTGCAGGAAGTGTCCATTCCATCTCCCACCCACCCACCCGGTCCACAAAAGAGAACTGGCCCTCGAAGAAATCCAGTTTGACACCCCTGGTGTAGTGGATCACCGTAGCTGCAAGTGTTAAATATACACGTTGCATCAAAATTACGTGGAAGATGAGTGCCTTGCATCACAGTTTCTAATGGGAGACTAATGGAAGGAATCACCCAGAAGGGATCGTTGTGAATAAGCTGTGAATGACCAGAAGGGATCAAAGTTCAAGAAAACCAAGACAACCCTGAAGAAAACTGCAAGGGAACTGCAAGGAAAGAAGCTGTTCTGGTCAAATTTCAAAGAAAGAAATGAAGAATCTCAATGCACTGGATGCCAAACAGGGCACCCTATAAACCTGTAGGACATATGAGACAGAAGAGTGAAAAATTGCAAATGGGATTCAAACTGAAGCCATTTTCTGTAACAGGAAGAACTTGGGAGAAATTAAACGGAAGATGAAATGACTTTCAAATGTCGCCTCACTTACCCTGCTTCTTGCAAGAGACAGGAAGGTGGTTTAATATGTGTAAGAGTTAAATAGTTCTGCCTCTGAGCTTCTCTTCGGCTGCTGTAATTCTACCTACAGTGGTGGTGTTGAAGATTATTTATTGATGGTGTATTTCTACCTTACCTTTTAATTCATCAGGGAACATCAAACATCAGGTATGTAGTTCCCATCTGGTCTGTTATTCTATCATTAACTAAGAACAAATCTGAGCATCTTCAATTAAAAGCCTGTACCAGATGCTCTCAATCAGTGCCCTGGAAATCCAGCATTAGCATGCAGATCTTCAAGTTCATTACTCTGGAAAATAAGCAAAGAAATAAAACACTAGCAGCACGGATAGGGCATAATAGAGCTGCCACAGAGCGTGGAATGAAGCAGATTTTAGCTGGCATTTTACCAGTTGTATTTAAAACTGGAGTATTCCTCCTGTTGTAGCTTTTGAGGTCCTATGCAGGTAACTTACAACCATTGGTTTAATCTTCTTCTTCTTCTTCTTGTGCCATATCCATCATCAGACGTTGGCGATCATGTTGGCGATCCTATATTTATCAACAGCCGCATGAAAAAGGGCTGCTGAGTTTTGTCCAAACCAGTTCCTTAGATTTTGAAGCCATGATGTTCTTCTTCTGCCTGGATCTCGTTTGCCTTCGATCTTTCTCTGGAGGATGAAGTGAAGGGTGTTGTATTTTTCCGGGTGTCGCATCCCATGTCTGAAATATTCTAGCTTTCTCCTTTTTTTTAATGATTTCCCTTGGTTTTCCCAGGTGGCTTATCACCTCCTCATTTCTGATTTTGTCGACCCAGCTTATATGTAACAGCCGCCTGTAAATCCACATTTCAAATGCTTTTGGTCTCTTCAAGGGGCTTTCTGTCCAGACACCAACTCTCCACTCCGTAGAGTGGGATAGAAAAGACATTGTCAACTCATAAAATATTCCTATGCCGGTTTTAGTAGTTGCCATAAAAAAAAAAGGATGGTGAGGAAGGAAATCTGGAAGAGCGGTTGAAAGCGAAAGTACATTCCAACTCTTTATCTTTAAGAGTTTGTAACTAAAATACCAGAGTTTTTGCCCATGAATATATTTAATTGGAGAACGTGAATGATGACACCCAGCTTGTGAACGTGCTCAATTGGAGAATCTGGTTTATGAGACACCCAGAGAGGAAGGGGGAAACAGGGTCACAGGAGACTGTAAATTATGTATGCCGGAGTTGACCACATACAAGGCAGTGGCAGTATGTCACGTCTAATGAATCCTTTGAAGTTTTTTGAAGGTTGGCTCAAGAATCATGATTTAATTAGAGCGATTGCTGGAATCCTGACAGATGTAACATCTGACAAGCCTGATTTTCAATCTTAAGCTTATGTTGTGACTGCAGAAGACCTTTTTCATTTTGAATAGTACTGTTTGAGCTTTCTCTATCCTTGTCTCTATCCTATTAGTTTAATGCAGGATCTGTTCTGACCAAGGCTTCTGAGACCATAATTAAGCACATGCTTAGTTAAAACAACTCTTGTTTTATTTCAACACTGGCAATTATGTTCATTCACAGCCGGTAATGAGTCCTAAACATTCCCTCAAGATAAGCACCCACCTTTCTCTCCTTTGAATTGCTGCCCACAACTAAAGTGCCAAATGAATTATAAAAAACCAACCGAAGTACAAAGTCCACACAGAACTTCAAGGATTAATCCGAACAGAGCAAATGACTTTGCTTCCTGCAAAGATTTTTCTACCTTTGCACTTCCTTTATATTCTAGGGGAGGGGCAATCACCTCCAAGCCTTACTCCCAAGTCAACCCTTTTGTCTTAACTGTTCTTATCTTCTGGCAGCTCTGTGCAAGCACGCACTAGGAACAGGCTCCCATTGTTCCTCTGCCCCACTGCTGACAAACTCTGGAGGTTCTGGAGTTAGCACATAACTCCCAGATGGTCCTGGCCTCCTCTCTGCCTAGGATGCAGGACCTTCCTCCGAATCCTCTCCAGACTCCCGGACTGGTCTCCATTCTTCTCCACTGTCCGATTCCATTGCCGCCTGCACAGGCTGCCAGCGAACCACAACAGGATCCAATCTGGGTCATTCACCGGAACCAGAGGTTTAGTCTTCTGAGCTTTCCGACTCGTTGCTGGAGCCCATCCTCAAGGAACTTCTCTCTAGCAAAATGTGTTGAGTCATTTGTTCGAAGTTGCAACGGCACTGAAAAAGGTGACTTATGACCAGTTCTCACGCTTATGACTGTTGCAGCATCCCCTCAGTCACGTGACCAAAATTTGTGTGCTTGACGTGTATTTGTAATGATTGCAGCACCCAGGGTTTTGGGATCGTCATTTGCAATCTTCCTAGGGAGTTTCCGACAAGGAAGTCAATGGGGGAAGCCTGATTTGTTTAACAACCACATGATTCACTTAATAGCTGTAGCTATTTGCTTAAGAACTATGGCAAAAAAGGTCGCAAAATGGAGGAGGACTCACTTAATAACTGCTTTGCTCAGCGATAGAAATGTGGAGCTCAAGTGGCCTGGAGACTAAAAGATATGAAGAACAATTGAGGGAATTGGGTTTGGCTGGTCTAGAGAAAAGAAGGACTAGGGGGGACATGGTAGCAGTGTTCCAGTATTTGAGAGTAGAATAGAGTAGAGTAGAATAGAATAGAATAGAATAGAATAGAATAGAATAGAATAGAATAGAATAGAATAGAATAGAATAGAATAGAAAGCAGGGAATAGAATAGCATAGCATAGCATAGAATAGAACAGAACAGAACAGAATAGAATAGATAATAACATAGTATAGCAAAGCATAGCATAGAATAGAATACAATAGATAATAGCGTAGCGTAGCATAACATAGCATAGCATAGCATAGCATAGCATAGCATAGCATAGCATAGCATAGAATAGAATAGAATAGAATAGAATAGAACAGAACAGAATAGCTTTATTGTCCAAGTGTGATTGGACACACAAGGAATTTGACTTGGTGCAAATGCTCTCAGTGTACATAAAAGAAAAGATACATTTGTCAAGTGTCAAGAATCATAAGGTACAATTGAGGGGCTGCCACAAAGAAGAGGGGCTCAAATTATTCTCCAAAGCACCAGAAGGCAGGACAAGAAACCATGGGTGGAAACTAATCAAAGAGAGAAGCAACCCGGGTTTAAAGAGAAACTTCCCAACAGTGAACCAGTGGAACAGAAATTGCCTTCAGAAGTTGTAGGTGCTTCATCACTGGAGGTTTTGAAGACAAGACCGAACAGCCGCCTACAGTATGTGAAATGACGTAGGGTCTCCTGCATGAGCAGGGGAAATGGACTAAAAGACCTCCAAGGTTCCTGCCAGCTCTATACAGATGGATTGATTGAATTGTGGTTGTGAGATTAGGACAACCGAGCTCAGGGGTTTCATCATACAGACCCAGAGGGGTAAGGCCCCGAAACAAGGAACTTCCAGAGAATATGAGTAAGAAAGAGAATTGCCCCACCAACGGTGCCATCAGATAACAGGGGTGTGAAAGCACTTCCATGCCAGTTATACAGGGGTGGGATTCTACGGGTTCAGACCAGTTGGAGCGAACCGGATGTTAAAGTTACATCTGGTTCGCCAAACCGGTATTTCAACCAACTGGTTGGACCTACCCTCCCTTCCCTACCCCTCCCAGGAATCTCCATGTGATGCAGGTAAGTTCAAGATCCTCACAGAGGTTCTGGGAAGGGGAGAAACGGGCCCTTTGGAAGTCCGGAAACGAACCTGTTTCCCGCTTCCGTAGGTCTCCAGAGCCCGGGGCAGGTTGTTTTTGCTCTCCCAGAGACCTGGGGGAAGACTCCAGACCCTTGGGAGGGCAAAAGCAGCCTCCCCTGACCTCTTGAGGACCACCAGAAATCAGAAACAGGAAGTTCCAGCAGGCCACGCCCACCATGGTCATGCCCACCCAGGAACCAGGCAGCGAACCTGTTGCTGGGATTTTTAAATCCCACCCCTGCAGTTCTAGATGCAGTCCACACCTTTTCCTAAAATGCGGCTCAGATTTACACGGCGGAAGGAACTCGAGCTGTTCCTGTCCCTGACCATCCCTACGGAAACATGTGGCTAATTAACCACACCATTCCCCGAACAACGTCAACGAAAAAAGATGGGCTCGGAGAATTCGACAGAGCAGGTCCCAAAACACAGAAGGAGAATCTCTCTCTCTCTCTCTCTCCTTTACACGGTAGAGAAGTAAGTAAGCCAGTCTTCTTTAGCATCCTTTCACCTCTTTCCTTGGGAAACCGTTCCCGGGCGATTCCTGCCCTCTCTCGTCCTTCCCATCCAAATTATCAGCAGCAAAAATTACATATTGATCTTGGCTCCATCTGAATTGCACAGGTGGAGGGGGTCAACCTGACGAGGCTTCTTCTAACCCTCTCCCTTCTCTGCTGCCATGACAGGTTTCCAGCGTCTTGGAAGACTGCCAAATGCCGATAAACTTCAGTCTCGATAATGATGCTTCAAACCCAAAGCAACCATTTGCTGCCTTCATTAGCTGCTATAGGGACTTAGGAAAAAAAAAATCCCCAAGCTTAGGGGGGGAAAGGAAAATTAGATTTCTCACCTGGAACAACACCTTTCGGGTGGGATTTCCAGAGGTGGCCTTCAGCCGGTTCTGACCCATTCTGGAGAACCGGTAGCAGAAATTTTGAGTAGTTTGGAGAACCGGCAAATGCCACCTCTGACTGGCCCCGCCAACCCCATCTCTTCTCCGCCTCCCATCGAGTCCCAGCTGATCGGCTGGGTCTCCTTTGGTTGCCCTGCACAGGAGAAGGGAGCTGGAAAGCAGGTTAATGGGGTGGGGAGGGAATGGGGATTTTGCACTATCCTTCCCGTCCTACACCCACCAAGCCACGCCCACCAAGCCACACCATGCCCACCAAGTCATGCCCACAGAACCAGTCGTAAAAATTTTTGAATCCCACCACAGGGGATTTCCCAGAATTTGTAATACATGGACAGGCAGAACCTGTGGGTAGGATCAAGAGAGGAATCAGCAGTGTGATAGTCGGCAGACAAAAAAACCAATGCAATCCTAAGTTGCATTAACAGAGGGATACAGTCAAGATCAAGGGAGATAATAATACCACTCTATGAAGCCTTAGTAAGACCACACATAGAATACTGTATCCAGTTTTAGTCACCACAGTATAAAAATGATGTTGAGACTCTAGAAAGAGTGCAGAGAAGAGCAACCAAGAGGATTAGGGGACTGGAGGCTAAAACATACGATGAACGGTTACGGGAACTGGGCTTGGCTGGTGTAGTGAAGAAAAGGACCAGGGGAGACATGACAGCAACCTTCCAATATTTGAAGGGCTGCCACAGAGAGGTCAGGCTATTTTCCAAAGTACCCAAAAGCCAGACAAGGAATAATGGATGGAAACTGAGCAAGGAAAGATTCAACCTGGAAATAAGGAAATAAACCTGGACAGCGAGAGCAATCAACCCATGGAACACAAGTTGCCTTCAGAAGTTGTGGGAGCTTCATCACTGGAAGCTTTCAAGACTGGACTGCCATCTGTCAGAAATGATGTACGGTCTTTTGCTTGGGTAGAGGGTTGGACTAGATGACCTGTAAGGTCCCTTCCAACCCTCTTAATCTGTTAAAGCCTGGAATCAGAATGTTCTTACAAGCATTGAACCGCTCTTGAATTCTGAACTCTTATTTGCCACCAACATTAGTTGACTAGATTCTCGTGAAATAGGCATGACCAATAATAGATCAGCTTCATTGGGACTTAATGTGTGGTCCTGAATCTTGGTGCCTGACAGAGACCCAAGAAATATTGACCTTTGGAGGTAGTCCTAGAGGACCATGGTACCAAGAAAGCTCGAAAGGTGCATCAGAAGAAGCTGTGGTTTGGAATGATATTATGTTTCAAGAAGAAGAAGGCAGAACTGTTCAATAGGCCTGGGCAGCACAAAGGTTCTTCAAAGGACAAACTGTCAAGAGTATATTCATGAACTGGAATAGAGCTTAGTAACAAAGTCAGCCAATGAATAGGCATGGCAACAGAACCAGCCAATGAGAACTGTTTGGAAACTGAAACTAGAAGGAGCTTGGGTGTGGTTCTCTGTTACTCTGAGTCTGTCTATTGAAACTGAAACTGCTTCTAACCTCTGCTGTGTGACTTGCTTGCCACACAGTTAAAGAGAAATTGATATCTGCTCTGAGCTGCTGCTTATGTTTTTGCTTATGTTACATTGAAAGAAGCTACAAATGGTATTGTAAACTTTACTCATTTTATTATGTTTATAAAGAAGTTAATGATCCTGCTGAATCTGTCATCTGTGCGTCTTCTGGACTCGAATTTCTGCTGCAAACTCTTAACACAAACACACGTAGATCCAGACTGTAATTTTTAAATGCATCTTTTCTGGACACACACTGCAGCTGTGGAAGGCAACTGGTGTGCAACCCAGGACCGGCTGGAACTCTTTCATAGAATTAGGTAAAGATTGACTCTGAGTGCCCCACATACTCAAAAAGCCATCTTTTTTTTTTTTTTTTGCCTTCCCTTCCAAGCCCTGGACAGATTTCTTATTTAGCATTGTTTTGTTTTTTTGATGCTCCAGGGAGATAATTCAATAGCATCCAAAGACCAAACATAAAAAAAAATATGTTACAATGGCCCAATTAATCTTTCTCCTCCAGTGGCTGACGATGCTGTTTTCTGATGGATAGCTGAAAAATAAAACTTGGGTCAACAGGTTATGTTGGAAATGATGACTTCCCTGCTTCTCTGACTGATCTTAGGGCAGGCACGTTCACAGAAGGTGCTACCTTGCAACCCCTTGTAAATGAAGAAGTTAAGGACAAAAAGACCTTGACCTTGGGTGGCCCACTGAGTGCCATTTTTTTTCATCTTGAATAGAATAACAGAATTGGACTCTAGAGGTCTTCTAGTCCAACCCCCTGCTTAGACAGGAAACCCTACACCACTTCAGACAAATGGTTGCCCAATCTCTTCTTAAAAACTTCCAATGTTTGGAGCATTCCCAACTTCTGGAGGCAAGTCGTTCCACTGGTTAATTGTTCTCACTGTCAGAAATTTCTCCTTAGTTCTAAGTTGCTTCTCTCCTTGATTAGTTTCCATCCATTGTTTCAGGTGCTTTGGAGAATAGCAGTCCCTGAGATATTAAAACACTGCTATCATGACATCCCTAGTCCTTTTTTTCATAGAAAAAACATACCCAATTCATAGACATACCCAAATCCAGCAATTGTTCTTTATATGTTTTAGCCTCCAGCCCCCTAATCATCTTTGTTGCTCTTCTCTTCACTCTTTCTAGAGCCGTGATGATGAACCTATTGCCCGCATGTCACATGTGGCACGCAGAGCCATTTGTGCCAGCACGTGAGCCGCAGGCAAACTTACCTCACTGTGCATGCGTGCGCCTAACAGCTGATTTTTGGCTGGTTTGAGGCCTTTTTCGGCCTCCCAGAGGCTTGAAAAAAGCCTCTGCAGGCTTTGCAGGCAGAATAATAGGCCCATTTTGTCACTTCCTGTAATACCGGAAGTGACGAAATGGGCCTATTATTCATCCTGCAAATCCTGCAGAAGCTTTTTTCAAGCCTCTGAGAGGCTGAAAAAGGCCTCAAACCAGCCGAAAATCAGCAATGAGGCACAGTGCAGGTAAGGGGGTGGCAGGGGGGGATTGCGCATGCATGCACTGAGGGTGTGGGGGGGTGCGCATTGCTTTCTGGGTGGCTGGCACGCAAGCGTGTGCACAATTTTTGGCACAGGAGCCCAAAAAGGTTGGTCACCACAGTTCATTGTATGTTTTAGTCTCCAGTTCCCTAATCATCTTTGTTGCTCTTTTCTGCTCTCTTTCTAGAGTCTGAACATTTTTTTTTACATCATGGCGACCAAAACTGGATGCAGTATCCCAAGTGTAGCCTTAACAAAGTGGTATTAATACCTCACTTGATCTTGATTCTATCCCTCTGTTTATGCAATCTAGAACTGTGTTAGCTTTTTTTGGCAGCTGCAGCACACGGCTGGCTCATATTTAAATGGTTGTCTATTATTTGGGAAGGAGGTGTTTCCAAGCCTTTTTTTTTTTTAAAGTAGAACTCAGAAATGCATGCTCCTCTGACAGCAGAGGGAGAATACTTTATAAATAAGTAAGCACTGCAGTAAATAAACTCAGATTAAATTTTATTCCGAGTCCAGCAAAACCTCTGGGTTCGCAGCTGCAAAGAACAGAGCAAAAACAGCAGAAGAGAATCAAAGAGAGCTTTCAAGACTGACAAATGGTTTCTATATCTAAAGCCTACTCCTGGGTGTTGCTGGTATTCTTGAATCAGGATTTTCACGGCTCTGTGAGAGGCTGAACTCTGGCTTTAATCAGTAAACCATCTTATCAATGGGCCCTGGAGATGGTCTTCTTCTCTTCAATAAGTTAAAAAACCTCTGTGTGCTTGGAACACCGTTAATTTATTGATTCTTAAAATCAATCAGCAGCTCTCTTGGATCCAAGCACCTGACTTGCTGAGACACCGGAACAGTGCATTTCAGCAGAAATAATCACACGGTGTCAACCCTGAAGTTGGCTGAATGGTGGCCATTTTCTTTTTTGTAGTTTTCCTCTAGGGAGGTTTCTTCTTCTCACTGCTTCAGGGCTGGCCCAGCCTGGAGAGAAGGGACCAGGGAGGCAGAGGTAGTATTCAGAAGGTTCTGACCAGTTCTGGAGAACTGGTAGTGGAAATTTTGAGTAATTCAGAGAACTGGCCAATACCATCTCTGACTGGCCCCACCAACCCCATCTAATCTCTGCCTCCCACCTCCCAGCTGATAAGCTGGGTCTTCTTTTGTTGCTCTGCTGTCAACTCATAAAATATTTATCTGGTCTTTTTAGAGTTGCCAACAGAAAGGGTATGGGGAGCAGTGCAGCAGCTTGCAAAACCGAAACTGCATTCCATAAATGTTTTTAAAGATAGTAACTAGGTGACTGAAGTTTCTGCGGCGCAAAATTCCAAATGGAGAGTATGATTGATGACTCTTGGCTATGGATGTATCCCATTGGAGAATATGAATTACGATGCACCCAGGAGGTGGAGGGAAAACCAGGGTCAAGGGTGACAATGAATGAGGTGTCTCAGAGTCAGCTACACCCAGGCAGTGCCAGCATGTTAACTCCCAATAAATCCTTTTGAAGTTTTGGAAGTTTGGCTTGAGACTCATGATTTAAATGAGGGTAACTACTGGAATCCTGACAGCTGCACAGGAGAACGGAGCTGAAAAGCAGGTTAGTGGGGTGGGGAGGGAATGGGGATTTTGCAGTATCCTTCCCCTGCCACGCCCACCAAGCTGCACCATGCCTACCAAGCCACGCCCACAGAACCAGTAGTAAAAAAAAATTAATCCCTTCACTTCAGGGAGGGTGTGTGTGTGTGTGTGTGTAGAGATTAGCTGGGGTGTTGTAGCCTAAATAAAATTCTTTCCCCTGGGAATCGAGGATGTTGGTGCAAGTGTTTGAAAGGTGGAGACTGAGGTCGCCTAGCAACTGGACTGTATGCTGATTGGACTATGGGACTGGAGACTTTACTTTTCATTGGGTTGTAAAACTGGCAGGAACTTAGAGCTGTTTTTTCCATCAGGAACGTTGCCCATTTGATATGTCCCAATAAAATGTTCTTTGAGGCAATTGCCTTCCTCAGAGTTCTTATTGAATGGGATGTGTTACTTGGAATCCTGACACACGGTGTGACTCAGTTGTTTCTGCTGGAATAAATCTCTCCCAAAGAACATGAGTGGGAAGAGACTCCAGGAGTAGTTTGCATGCTGCTGTTTGTAAGAAAATTCAATCTTCGGTATCTACCAAGTAGAAGGAGACCTATAATGAGGAAAGAAAATCACCTCATTTTGGGATTTATGGAAGTATTAAATTGATTTATGTAGCTCTCCAATCAATATGTGGCTCAGGATAGTGTACAACTGTACACAATAAAAAAAAAACCTTGTATTTACAACCATAACAAGCTCATGCGAACACAGAGTGGAACATAATGTGCCAAAGACAATTTTGTTCCCCTAAAACCATCCCCACACCATTAAGATGGGCACAAACATTTCATGTTTGGGAGAAAATCCATGGTAGAGGGCCTCCCAAAAGACAGAGAGAGTCACGAACTAACAAATATCAGAGAGAATAATGTTGTGTAAGTCAAGTACAGGTGGACGTTGACTTAAAATAGTTCATTTTAATAATTCCTTCACACACTGTCCAACTATTTACTAAGTCTGCATTGCTATTAATCTTCTTATTATTCCTATCACTTATCTCTGTATGACTGTAGCTTTGTTGCTTGTATCCTTACGATTTATATTGACTGTTTCCTGGTATGATTTGATTATTTGTATCCTGTCACTATATTAAATGTTGTACCTTATGATTCTGGACAAATGTATCTTTTCTTTTTATGTACACAGAGAGCATTTGCACCAAGATAAATTTGTTGTGTGTGTAATCACACTTATGAATAAAGAATTCATTCATTCATTCACTCATTCATTCATTCATTCATTTATGCCATGGTCCCTTCCAATTTTGTTATGCTGTTCTAAGGAGCTCTTTCCCAAAGTTTCTATTAAATAACTCTAAGCTGCCCATGTTTGATCTCCCATAATGTATTAATTTGCAAAGCAGGAGTGCGGAACCCACGTCCCTCTTACTGCTATGGCTGAAATCTGATTTGGACCATGGATTCTAGAAGTGGCTGAGAAGAAACCATTTGAAGTGCTCTGGTTTTTCCAAAAGCTTCAAGAATAATGGAAATTTTCTTTCAATGTCTTTGTATGTTTTACAAGAAATCTCAAAACTTTGTTCTTTATGTAAGGCATCCAGAAAGTATCCATGATATCAATCACTTCGAGACATTTTCTCTCCAATTGATTTATTTAGGAACAGATCTGGTATGTCTAAGGCAATTTCCCAAAGTGAAAAGTATTTTCGTGTTACACAGAATCTACCTTCTCCCTTCTCTCCTCCGACTTCTACATTTCATAAATCACAAGAACCAATTAACTGCAACTGGAATTTCTTGATATGACATACAGAATAACCTTGAACTTTTCAACTCTTCCACCACCCCTTCCATTAAATGTGGCAGCTGAATTTCAAAGCTGACACTTTACATGTTTCTTTTTCTGGGAAAGGAGAAACCTCAACCAAGCTTTTTTTCTGCTAGGTGTTAATCTCCAAGGACTGAAATAAGACACCAACATCGAAGGCCAGCAAAATCCACTGGGGAGGTTCTTTTTCCTCTGGGGATGCATTTGGAAAAGAATGAAGGCAAAGATTCGGCATAATATTGGTATGAGCTTGACAAAACCAATGTGCTTCAGAATTCACAAGAAATATGAAAGATGAGCTCCTAAAACAAGCTATTTTAGAGGGAGGTTTCTCATTTCACCTTGGGAGAATGCTGGTTGAGGGACATTATATCTTAGGGCTCTTTGTTGAAAGACTTATCTGTGTTTTCCAAAAGATATGGAAAAAGAGAAACGGATTTACATCTTGAAGGCCCTGAATCAGAAGGACCATAGAATGAAGTCCAGGTCCCTATAGACGAAAGTGTTATTTAAAAAATATTAGAATGTGCTGAGATGGATAGACCAACACTTTAAAGAAAAGAAAGAAATGGAATACTTTTTAATATGAGACTTGTTTTAACAATAGTTAACTAACAGAACAGAGGTTAGAAGCCAAAAAGAACAAAAAGACAAGAAAAAATTTTTGTATTGAAAACTTTAGATGATGGACAAACTAATTGTATTACTATTTTGTGGTTAATCTTGATATGTCTATTATGATTATTATTATGATTAATGCTGTATTTGTACTTAAAAGTGACTGTGCCCAGACAACACGCCGCTCAGACAGATATGGAATTTTTTATTTGTATTTTAAAAAATGTATCAATAAAACATATACCAAAGAAGAGAGAGAGAAAGGGAGGGAGGGAGGAAGATAAGAGGAAGGATAAAAGGATGGAAGGAAGGAAAGAAAGAAGGAAGATAAGAGAGGGAGAAAGATAAGAAGGAAGGAAGGAAGATAAGGGAGGGAGGAAGATAAGAGGAAGGATAAAAGGAAGGAAGGAAGGAAAGAAAGAAGGAAGATAAGAGAGGGAGAAAGATAAGAAGAAGGATGGAAGGAAGGAAAGAAGGGAGGGAGGGAGGAAAATAAGAGGAAGGATAAAAGGACGGATACATGGATGGAAGGAAGGAAGATAAGGGGAAAGATAAAAGGATGGAAGGAAGGAAGGAAGATAAGGGAGGGAGGAAGAGGAAGGATAAAAGGAAGGAAGATCCATTGAGGGTCTTCAGAAGCTTTTGAGATGTTGGCTAAAGCTTGTCTTGTGCTTTTTTTTAAGCAAGAAAGGAAAACAGTGGTGGCTTCATCGCCCCTACTACCTCAAGGGAGTTACTGTAGCTAAGAGTGCTAAAACACCTAAATGTATCCACAATTTAAGAGAATGGGAGCAAAGCCCACCTTGGGCAATGTTTCCGTTACATGGCTTTGGATTTTAGCCTCACCGATCTGGGATAGTCTTTAAAGAACATCATGGAGCCCTTATCCCCAGGCGCTTATCTCTGGTTGTTAACCCAAGCAAGGAATGCTCCATCTATTAACTCAAGAAGAGAGAAACAGACGATGATGTTTGCTGACTGGCTGCACACTCAAAGGGACCAATTATGCTCCTCTTAATGCTCATGCTTTGCTTTATTGGGCCACATCTTAGGATTCCAAACACCCGCAAGACACTGAGGCAGAATCTCATTACCCAAAATGGGCCGTTCAGATAGCAAGATCTTCTGACCTCCTTCTTCTCTACCAACAGGCACCAGTTTCCCTTTTCGCCTCCTGGAATAGTGTGGCTCGCTGAATTTGGGATGGGAGCTGTGGGTTTTCTTTCAATCCTCTATGGGTGGGTTAAGGGTGGGGGGTGGGGGTTGTGGTTTGTCCAAATTAGCTAGGAGGGAAGTAAAAACACAAGCTGTGTTGAGCTGTGATAAGCAGAATAAGAAACCAACCTACCATCACAGAGGTTTATGAAGAACGTGAGAAAATGTTAAACAGCAATAGCCCTTAGTGTCAGGATTCCAGCAATTACTCCCATTTAAATCATGAGTCTTGAGCCAAACTTCCAAAACTTAAAAAATGATTTATTGGGAGTTAAAAGATTGGCACTGCCTGGGTGTAGCCAGCTCTGAGACACGTCATTCATTATCATCCTTGACCCTGGTTTTTCCTCCACCTCCTGGGTATATTGTAATTCATATTCTCCAATGGGACACATCCATAGCCAAGAGTCATCAATCATGCTCTCCAGTTAGAATTTTGTGCAGCAGAAACTTCGGTCACCTAGTTACTATCTTTGAAAACATTTATGGAATGCACTTTCGGTTTGTAAGCTGCCTCACTGCTTCCCCCTCCCTTTCTGTTGGCAACTCTAAAAGACCATAGAAATATTTTATGAGTTGATACTTAGTCAGATATTCAGGTGAACAGAGTTGGAAAGGACCTTGTAGGTCATCTAGTCCACCCCCCCCCACCCCCATTCAAGCAGGAGAACCTACAGTATTTCTGACAGATGGCAGTCCAGTCTCTTCTTCAAAGCTTCCAGGGATGAAACTCCCACAACTTCCGAAGGCAACTTCTGTTGATTGCTTTCACCGTCAGAACATTTCTCCTTATTTCCAGGTTGAATCTCTCCTTGTTCAGGAGAGGTTGTTCAATTCTCAGGTTGAATCTTTACTTATATACCACCCTATAGTGTGTTACAGCAATCTCTGAGAGCTTTACAACATTAGCATATAGGCCCCAACAATCTGGGTCTTAATTTTATTGACCTCAGAAGGATGGAAGGCCAAGTTAATCTTGAGACAGTCAGGATTGAACTCCTGGCTGTGGGCAGAGTTTGCCTGCAATTCTGCATTCTAACCACTACAACACCACGGCTCCTCCAATTTAGGAACTTCTACAGTTGCTTAAGTTTGTCAGACTAAAGAAACTGCTGATTGACCAAAGGAGATGCTTCTTGTACTGTACAAAATTAATCATGTGGAACAGATCTAAATGCTATCGTTTCTCACCATGCATTCCCAACTGGTTTGGCAACTCCAAAGTTACCTTTAGGGCTTCATTTTATCACACCTGCTTTACTTTCTGTCTGCAAGTGGGCCTCTCCCAAACTGGCATCTTACAGATGCATTGAAGGATAATTTTCATGTATTCCTGCCATCGCTGAATCGTTGTTTTGGAATTAGCTTCTGTAAGCCAAAAAGGCTGTAGGTCCAGATTAATGAAAACCACTGTGCAACTTGCAATGTTGAAATTTCTCAAGATAGTTAATTCCAGTACACACCATCTGAACTCGGTGGACACATTTCTAAAGAGCTTAAAGATCAAAGAAGGAAGCAAAGGATGGATCAGCAGTCAGCCTATGGATTAGGTGTTTGTCAAATATTCCACAAAGCCAACCATTTATTCCTAGGTTTCGGGGGCATGGAACAAGACTTCAGTATTTTCATTTGCATGAGTTCCTTGTTATATTTTGAAACTCATTAAGTCTCAGAGAAAAGGCTTCAAGTTCACAAAAATCATTCCACCAGACTTCCATGGAATATTTTCAAGCATATTTGACATATTTATTGAAATAGTGGAAAATGTATTCTTTCTAGAAATGTTCCTATGAAGAAAAGGTTCTCAAACATTGAAAAGTTGATGAACTGAAGGTTATTGCCATTTTGTAAAAAATTAAATAGGCCTAGAGAATGTCTGGGGACTCTAAAACCAGAGGATTATTTTAAGAAATGGGGGGGATGCAAACTTAGCAAAAGAGTTCTAATGTCCAATTCGTGTAGTTTCAAATTCACAGAATGAATGGGAAGAGTTAAGATCCAGGGGACGGCAGCAGACAGCTGGAAGGGGTGAGTCCATGATGAAATGGTCTTGGTAATCAAAACAAAACTCATCTTGGCAAGTCAATAAAATATTTAAATGCTTCCAACAAAATTCTCTGAATAAGACACTATCCAGAAAGTAGGGAGTGTTTTTTCCTTTAAAAAAAAAATCATCGCAGCTTGCCATTCAATGATACAACTTTGTCTAAACATGGGACCTCCAGATGTGTGAACTTCAAGTTCTGTAATCATTGGCTGGCAAAATTTTGGTTACAGTGGTTAAAAGTTATGGGAGCTGAAGTCCTATATGTTTAGAGAACATCACGTTGGGGAAATCAGCTTTATGGACACAAAAAGTTCTAAGTTACCCTGTTTCCCTGAAAATATGACCTACTCTGAAAGTAAGTCCTAGCTTGATTTTTACACATGTGCTCAATATAAGCCCTACTCCCAAAATAAGCCCTAATTAAGCTCCCGCCCACTCCAGAGTGCACGGGTAAAAATTAAGCTAGGGTGGGGATGGGGTGTTGTAGTGTTGCCCTACTACTTACCTTTGAACAGTTGTCGCCAGGCCTCACACACCCTGACACCTGCCTTGCTGGCCCATTTCTTCTGCAGCTGGCAAGCTTTCCTGAAGGTCTCTGTAACTGATAACAAAACTCAGGATCGATCCAGAGGTCTGTTATCCATTGCAGAGGCCTTCAGGAAAGCCTTGCCAGCTGCAGAAGAAGTTCCTGAAGGCCTCTGACAGCGAAAAGGAGGTTGGGAGTGACACGCACAAGTGAGATTGGTCAGTAGATGACATCCCACCAAAATAAGACCTGGTGCCTTTTTTGGTGGCAAAAAAATTTTTTTGGGGGGGAAACACAGTAAGAGAACCAGCATCTCCAGGAAAAATTTGAAGGCTTCCTAAAGCAATGAAAAGATGCCGTTTGTGGCTCTAATTAAGCCCATGCAAAAAGGGAATTCATTCACTTGAGAAAGCAGCCATTGATTAATACATTTGGGAGTCTTGTGTTCTGTGCAAATCTGTTTCCCAAATTCAGAGCAGATTATACAGCCAAAAAAGGAAAGAAAAATCTAGACGATGAAGGGGGATTGAAAAGGCAGTTTGGACATAAGCAAAGAAAATATTTAAGTTTCATAGCAGCAAAACAAACATGAAACAGCACACAAGGAAGCGGGAAATATTTCAAGCAGATGTTTCCGTTAACAAAGACCTACTGGTGCGTGTCTACCTAGGCAAAGATAGAAAGCATTTATCAACAGAAACAGGGATCTTAATCCCTTCAAAACTACGCTCTGCTACACAGTTTATTGATGTAGACTATTATTATCAAGTTGGGAACAGATCAATTAATTTGGAAGCCTATCGGGGAGAAAGGCACGCATGCTTCTGTGCATAAGGGGGGCAAATGCAAAGCAGGATTGCTTGCAAGGGGGTTTCATGTTACATTAAAATTATGAATTCTTTACAACGACACGTTAAGCGTCAGTTCTCAATATAGTTAGGATACTGCAACCCAACGGGACAGACACAGACTTCAGATGATAATTAGGACTGCAGAAAAAACAATGGCTACCAACCTGCCTTCCATGGAGGACCTGTACGAGTCAAAAAGAGGGCAGCGAACATGTCTACAGACCCCTCACATCCCGGACATAAACTATTTCAATTCCTACCCTCAAGACAACACTATAGGGCACTGCACACCAGAACAACTAGACACAAAGACAGTTTTTTCCCCAAAATGCCATCACTCTGCTAAACAACTAACTCCCTCAACACTGTCCAACTATTTACAAAGTCTGCACTACTATTACTAATAATCTTCTCATCACTGCTATCACCCCTCCCCTCCCACTGGTGACTGTATGACTGTAACTTTGTCATTTGTATCCTTACGATTTATATGGACTATTTCCTAGTATGATTTGATTGCTTATTATTGTACCCTATGACTATCATTAAGTGTTGTACCTGATGATTCTTGACTCTTGACGAATGTATCTTTTCTTTTTATGTACACTGAGAGCATTTGCACCAAGACAAATTCCTTGTGTGTCCAATCACACTTGGCCAATAAAGAATTCTAATCTAATTTAAAATACAGATTAACAGAGTTGGAAGGGATCTTGGAGGTCATCTAGCCCAATCCCCCACCCAAGCAGGAGACCCTACACCATTTCTGACAGATGGCAGTCCAGTCTCTTCTTGAAAGCTTCCAGCAATGAAGCACTCACAACTTCCGAAGGCAACTTCTATTCCATTGATTGATTGCTCTCACTGTTAAAAAAAATTCTCCTTATTTCCAGGTTGAATCTCTCCTTGTTCAGTTTCCATCCATTATTCCTTGTCTGGCCTTTGGGTGCTTTGGAAAACAGCTTGACCCCTTCCTGTCTGTGGCAGCCCCTTAAATATTGGAAGACTGCTATCCTTTCTCCCCTGGTCCTTCTCTTCACTAGACTAGCCAGGCCCAGTTCCTGCAACCATTCATCGTACGCTGATTTCAAGAACTATTACCAATAGAAGAGAATGTTGATTCAAGGCTCTTCGGTTGAGTGAATGTTTAAAGGCGTCCATTCCTTCTTCTCTGGAAACCTCACCTAGGCTGACTCATCAACGTTGCAAGCAAAAATTGCTACCTGGCATTTCCCCTGGTGTAACATATGCTTGTTGGCCCAAGAGCCATAAACAATACCAAAAAAGTCACAAACTGAAAGGTGAAATTCTGTCCCAGACATTTAAAACAAAAACCCTAAGCCCAGATGTTCCAGCTATGAATATTTGCCAGAAATTTATGCGAAAGGAACATTCTTCAGCTTAATCAATCCTCATGCTACTTGAAACTCAGCTGACGTTTTTGACTTTAAAATATGGGATTGAATGATTGGGTTATTTAGATGATTTTGGCATTGTGCCTGTGCTTTCAGGTTTTGCTAGATTTAAATCATGCATTATTGTTTGCAAATTGCCACTTCTTTCTTTGTTTCCTGATGTTATTTTAATGAGGTGACTTCATGATTCAACCATGAAGAAATGGAAATGGCCCGTGCTCCCTATAGACTTGATTTCCATCTGTAATTGCACCCAACTACATTAGATATGAGTAGGAAGGTTCCATGCAGAAAATCCAACCAAGCCTAGGGGGTGGTTTGCAACCCTAAGTCCTATACCTGCAATAAATCTGTTTTCTTTTTGTGTTGTACAGGTCATCTTCAAGAAGTGAGGGGAGCCGAATGTCAATTCATAAACTATCTCTACGGTCTTTTTAGAGTTGCCAACAGGAAGGGAGGGGGGAAAGGGGTATGAAAGAGCAGTGTGGCAGCTTGGAAATCGAAAGTGCATTCCACACATAGTTTTTTAGAGATAGTAACTAGGTGATTGAAGTTTCTGCCGCGCAATATTCTAACTGGAGAGCATGATTGATGACTCTGGGCTATGGACGCGTCCCATTGGAGAATATGAATTATGATACACACAGGAAGAGGCAGGAAAACCAGGGTCAAAGGTGACAATGAATTATGTGTCTCAGAATCAGCTATACCCAGGTAGTGCCGGACGTGTTAACTCTCAATAAATCCTTTTGAAGTTTTGGAAGTTTGGCTTGAGACTCATGATTTAATTGGGTAACTGCCGGAATCCTGACAGATTACATATATGTTTGCATTTTTTTCCCTAATACCCACTGAGGACATGTTAGCCAACAATGAGTTGTTCATTCCTTCCTCGGGTGAAGTTAAATTTTCTCTACTTCATCAAATCAACTATCACCCCGGACTTGGTATTTGCTGTAGTATTTTGTCCAAGACCAGAAAAAGGACAGATTTTGCAGAGATTCATGTTGAGCCCTGCAGATAAACACAACTGAAGGAGATCAGATTGGAGAAGAGCAAGAAGCATGATTAGGAGGCTGGAGGCCAAAACTCACAAAAGGACAATTGCAAGAATTGTGTATATCTAGTCTAGTCAAAAGAAGGACTAGGGGAGACATGATAGCACTGTTTCCAATATTTGAGGGGCTGCCACAATGATGAGGGTTTTTGTTTCAAAACACCAGAAGGCAGACAAGAAGCCATGGATGGAAACTAATCAAGGAGAGACTAATCTAGAACTAAAGAGAAAGTGAGGACAATTAACTTCTGCCTTCAGGAATTGTGGATACTCCATCATTGGAGGCTTTTGTAAAAAGATTGAACAGCCACTTGTCTGAAATGGTATGGGGTCCCCTGCTTGAGAGGTTGGGCTAGAAGACCTCCAAGGACCCTTCCAATTCTGTTATTCTACGTGTTATGTAGGTGATGCCTGCTGAAATCATCAAGAAGAAACCAAAATAAGTCCAGGATGCTGTGATGGAAAATGCTTTCAGTGCAAATGCATTCTGCACCACCCCATCCCAAATGACATCAGAATTAATCACGCTGTAGTGGAATGGGGTCTGGATTCCCAGGAGGGACGATTCTCTTTAGAGAACTGCCTATTTGTTTTTGGTTTTTTTGGTTTTTTGGCAATCAAAATTACTGCTCTACTACAGTAAACCACATCCATCAGTTCACCGGTTGGGTAATTAAATGCTACCACTTAATTACATCGCCATTTCGAACAAGTTTAGTGAATTTTCCCATTTTTCCCCCTTCCCCAAACTATAGTCACCCTTCACCAGAAAGTTTCCCCATTTTTTCCTCCCCGTGTACCACCCGTGTGTATTTCTGTTCTAACCCACGCCCTTTTCCAACAAATCAAACACAATCCAAAATGAACAGAAACCTTGTAATGCTTTTACAAAATAGTTAGCTGTGATAAGCACAAGTATTACCAAACTGTGCAAGACTTGCCAAATGATAATAGACAAGAAATAATTTGCACAATAAGAATCTTCAAATACAAACTCAGGATACGGGAATGTCCACGAGGCTGGAGTTTCAAAACGTCTTTGCCTTCTGCAAAGTATGTTCGTTTCACAGCTGGCTTTTATCTTCTTGAAGGAGAGGCCATTACCTTGCAGCCTTACTCCTGAGTCGCCCGTGCTGTTGTAACTGCTCTTTCCTCCAAGCAATCCTGTGTGCACTTAGTACAGGCTCCTCAAGAACCTCCTCATCATTGCTGCCAGCCCCCACAATCTCTGAAGGCAGCAGTCCATTTCCTAATGGTCCTGGCCCCTCAACTGAGTCCTCGCTTTCCTCAGCCATCCACACCTGCTGCCGGCTAACCACAATAATTTCATAAAAAGACCCGAGCTCACACATATGCTCCTCACTGGAGTTTCGCTGACAGCACTTTCCAAAAAAGAGAAGGAAGAGGGAGGAAAAAAATTCCAGAAAATGGCTCAGAAAAGACAATCCTCTTCTAAATGGTATGAATTAACATCACAAGTTTAGAATGTGTGAAATAGCGCTGGTGCATTTTATTTAGATTGGCTGCAAAGGGATAGAAAGCCAAACATTTTTTAAAAACTCCTTCTCATTTTAAGTGGTAAATCAGAGATAGTAAGAAGGAAACTTCCCCAGGAGGCAAATAGGGATTCTATTAGCCACCGCCTTCCAAAGTTCCTATTTCCTGGATTCAGCTTTTGCGTACCTTAAATTAGACTTTCTTTAGCTAATTAGCAGTTGATGGCATGCCCATAATTCCTGCCTCCTTGGCATTTATTACACTTTATTAACTCAGAGCAAAGACTAGAAGTCTCCCTTTTGTCAAGGAAAGGTATTGCTTTTATAACAGGAAATGGACAACAACGTAACCGGATAATTTAGAAGAAATTGGATTTTCTGCAGCCTAAAGAAACAGTGTGGCAGGGGAATCACAAACGGTTGAATCTTAGGAATAGAAGAAACCATCTTCTGACTGAGCTCAATATTGTTGAAATTGGCCGGGGACTATACATGCCACTCATTATTGGACAAGCCAGGATGGTTAGGTTCATCTATTATATTAAGAATTAAGCAGTGGTGGGGTTCATCAGGTTCACACTGGTTCAGGAGAACCAGTAGCTAACTTTTTGTGCAGTTTGGCAAACCGGCTGAATAGCGTGCCTCCCCATGCCTGGCCCTGTTTTGCCCCTCCCCTTCCCTCCCAGCCACTTCTCGCCTTGCTGCCCAGCCACTTGCCCGGCCATCCAAGGTTACAAGGAGTGGCTGGGAGGGGCTGTCTTTGAATAAGGATATAATAATAATAACATTAAACATAGTAATCCTAATAGTCATATTAATAAGCAGGGGTGGGATTCAAATTTTTTAACAACTGGTTCTGTGGGCATGGCTTAGTTGGTGGGCGTGGCTTGGTGGTCATGTGACTACGTGGGACGTGGCTCGGTGGTCATGTTATTGGCTGGGTGTGGCCAACTCAATATCACTCACATTGAGGCACACATATCCTTGCCTGGCCTCTCATGACTGTGGGGATGCTGCAACAGTCGTAAGTGTGAAAAATGGTCATAAGTCACTTTTTTCAGTGCCATTGTAACTTTGAATGGTCACTCCACACAAGCAAAGTACCAGCAAAGGAGGGGAAAAAACTCCAGAGAAGTTCCTGAGACAGGAAGTCTAGTCCTGCCAAGAATGTAATAAGGGTTAACGGAGAGGCAGTTTCTGTAAGCAACACCAGAATGTTTCCTTCCTGCCTTCCTTACAGGATTAGGCCAGTAATTTCTTCTAACAACCGGTTCTCCCAACTGCTTAGAATATTAACAACTGGTTCTAGCGAATAGGTGCGAACTGGTAGAATCCCACCCCTGTTAATAAGTCATCATACTGTTTACTTCTCTATCTTAACATATTTTTTATAAAGTAGTTTCTGAAGAAGAGGGATTTGCAACTCTGGGACCTGTTGCAGAAGAAATGGTTAAAACTTTCCACGCAGGGGTGAGCTGCTACCGGTTCACCCTGGTTCAAGCGAACCCGAAGCTAACAGGTAGCTAATTTTATGGCCGGTTCGGTGAACTGGCAAATCCCACTTGATTGGCCCCACTCATCCTGCCACAGCCCTCCCAGGAGTCCCCACATGGCTCATTTTGGATCCCAAATAAGTGCAGGGCCCATGCGGAGGCTCGGGGAGGGTGAAAAATTGGCTTCTTGGAGGTCTCCAGAGTGCCTCTGGAGCCTGGGGAGGCCATTTCGCCCTCGCAAAGGCTTGAGGAAAGCCTCTGGAGCTGGGGAGGCCAAAAAATGGGCCTCCTGGAAGTTTGGGAAGGCCAGAAACGTGCCCATTTCCAGTTTCCAGAGGGCCTCTGGTGCCTGTGGAGGGTGAAAATGCCACCACCACCCCTGCCATGGAGTGCAGGAGGCCAACTAAGCCACGTGTCAGCTTTGGAAACCATATTGACATCAGATGCTTCCACACTGCCACATTCTTGAGCCTGGGAAAATGGGAGTAGGTTGTTTCTTGCGAGTGTATATAGTTAGACATAATAACAATTCTTTTTCTAATTCAAGGTCATTGTTATTTCTGCACCTGGGTGAGGGGAAGTCTGAAATTGGGACGGGTGGTGATTGATGCATGTGATGCGATGATGGGTGCAGGGGGTGGATTTGTAGGTTTTACTTACTGCAAGGAAACCTGGAACTTTGAGATTCGGGATTCCCCAGATGTGCCAGTTTACTATCCAAATAAACAGAACTTTTGAGATGTTTGTCTCGGGGTTATTGGTCGGGGGGGAGGTTTTCTGGAATGCTGACACCACGCCCACCATGGCCACGCCCACCCTGCAACCAGGCTGAGAATCGGTTGCTAAAATTTTTGAAGCCCACCCCTGCTTCCCAGGTCACTCATGCACACATTTAGGGCTTCAATCTAGCTACCCCCCACTCCCCGATTCTGCCTTTGCTTTTGTTATTTTTTAAAAAAAAGACATCCAAGGACTCGGTCATAGATCATCTGCGTCACTCATGAACACAATACCATCTCAGTCATGACTGCAATTTTGAAAATGTCAGAAAACAGGAAAAGAACTGAAGACAAGAAATCAGATTTTGGAATACCAGGACACGTGGAGCTACTGCTGTCTGTAAGATAAAGAAGGGGGAAATTTTTTTTCCATGGGATTCAGGCAGTGGTGGGATTCAAAATTTTTTACTACCTGTTCTGGGGGTTAGGCTTAGTGGGCATGGCATGGCTTGGTGGGTGTGGCTGGTGGGTGCAGCAGGGGAAGACCTTCCGGCGCGCGCGCGCTAAAGACCCATCTGTTTCATCAAGTGGGTCTGGCCTAGGTTTTTACTGGTGGAGTTTTAATTGGCTTTTACTTTTTAATATGTATCTTTTAGTTTTAGTCTTATTAGCATTTCAGCCATTAATTTAATTCATTTTAATCCCTTTTTAATATTGTGTATCTGTGTATGTGGTTTTTATCCGGCTGTACACCGCCCCGAGTCCCGATTGGGAGAGGAGGGCGGTATATAAATTGAATAAATAAATAAATAAGGATACTGCAAAATCCCCATCCCCTGCCCATCCCACTAACCTGCTTTTCAGCTCCGTTCTCCTGTGCAGGGCAACCAAAGAAGACCCAACTGATCAGCTGGGACTCAATGGGAGGCAGAGCATAGAGGGAGGCGGGGCCAGTCAGAGGTGGTTTTTGCCGGTTCTCCGAACTACTCAAAATTTCCGCTACCGGTTCTCCAGAACCGGTTAGAACCTGCTGAATACCACCACTGGATTCAGGAAGTCCACTAATCACATTATTATTTTCCCCCGATTTTACAACTGTCTCCTTCTCTTATACTTTTGCTAATCATCTAATTTGTGGGTTTTTGAAGTTTTCCATGTATTTAGCATTTTAATAACTTAACATTTAGGATTTTAGCACCTTACGGGCCAGAGTACTTTTGCAATTTAATGACTTAGTTTTAAGTTGGTGACCTTTTAACTGTTTAACTTTCCTTTGCATTTATCGCGCCGCATTTTTGTCATTTTTATTACAACGCGTGCAATCCCAGGCAGCGGCCATAATGAAGGTGTATCTGTGCTGAAACGTTCAGGGTATTGAATTTTTTGCAACATCCTTTCAAGCTTTTTATTCTTTCCCATCACTCACCATCAATGTTCATGATCATTGTATAGTTTAGTGGTGACTAACCTTTTTGGGCTCCTCTGCCAAAAATTGTGTGCGTGCTTGCAGGCTTGCATTTGCGTGCCAGCACCCAGAAGGCAATGCGTGCCCACCAACACTCCCTATGCAAGTGCGCAAAATCCCCACCTACTCACCCACCCATTCCCACTGCCCCCTTACCTGCACTCCCTCTCCCTCTCTCCCTTCCTCTCTTCCCTTCCTTCCTCTCTTCCTTCCCTTACTGTTCCCCTCCCTCCCTCCCTCCCTCTTTTCCTCCCTCCCACCATCCCTCTCTTCCCTTTCTTCCTTCCTCCCTTCCCTTACTGTTCCTGTCCCTTCCTTCTTTCCCTTTCCCTCTTTTCCTCCCTCCCAACCTCCCTCCCTTCCCTCCCTCTCATCCTTCCCTTCCTCTCCCTGATGCAGGATGATTTCAGCAACGGTTTGCCGAGTGAATATCAAAATACATGATAATTAAACTAGAGAGGCACGGTGCAGAGCCCAGCACGTTCTGATAGCAGCAATGCCCTCCAGAGTAAGAGGTCTCTGAGGATGATTTGCTGGCTGAGGAATTCTGGGAGTTGAAGTCCACAGGTCTTAAAGTTGCCAAGGTTGGAGACTCCTGCTCCAGAGGATACACTCCCACAACGTGCCAGCTGTATTCCAGCCGCAAAAAATTAGCACTGGGGATTCACTTAATAACCATGGCAAGAAAGGTCATAAAGTGGAACACAACTCATTTAGTAAATGTCTCTCTTAGCAACAGAAATGTTGGGCTCCATTGTGGTCGTAAGCCAAGGACCATCCCAATTTTAAGGCGATCAGCAAACTAACCTAATGAAAACCAATTGCCAGTAAGATTACATCAACGCTACAATAAGACTGGTCTCTCTAGGCATCCAATGTTGAGATGTTGCTTGTGGTGCCTGAAGGACCGAAGTCCAAGAATATCCTGTTTCCCAAAAAATACGACATACCCTGAAAGTAAATCCTAACTTAGGAAACTTAGTTAGGAAAGTAAATCCTAACTACACGTGCTCCCAATATAAGCCCTACCCCTAAAATAAGCCCTAATTAAGATCCCACCCACACCAGAGTGGACGGGTAAAAATTAAGCTAGGGTGGGGATGGGTGGGTGGAGCTGCCCTACTACTTACCTTTGGACAGTTGTAGCCAGGCCTCACACACCCCGACACCTGCCTGTCAGTCCATTTCTTCTGCAGCTGGCAAGGCTTTCCTGAAGGCCTCTGTAGCTGATCACGAAGTTCTGGATCGATCCGGAACTGTTATTGGCTACAGAGGCCTTCAAGAAAGCCTTGCCAGCTGCAGAAGGAGTTCCTGAAGGCCTCTGACAGCAAAAAGGAAGCTGGGGGGTGACGTGTGCAAGTGAGGTTAGTCAGTGGATGACATCCCCCGAAAATAAGACCTGGGGCCTTTTTTTGGTGGCCAAGAAAAATAAATAAGACAAGCTCTTATTTTGGGGGAAAACATGGTAGCAGACCAATAATGCAAACATGATGGAGCTACAGTTTTTCCATTGAAGAATGGATCATTTATCCATTCACATGGTGACGCCTATTTTTAGGGCTTCCCTTACCCTTTTCATTCATTCCACGCCCAAAAGGGCAGGAAATGGGAGGGCAGTCGGTCATTTTTAGCATGTAAAATCAGAGAGGCTTGCCAGGGCTACCAAAAATATAAGACTCGGGGTTGCATCCAGCCATGGCCGGTCTCCGGGGGGGGGTGGGCCACAGCCTCTCATGCTTTCACCGAGACCAAAGTATCCTCTCCCATTTGGCAAATAAAGGGGAAAGTAGAAATAAAGGGCAGGTGAAATTATGCTCATTTTTAAACAGCCCTGAGCATACGGCAAACAGACACTTAATTACCACTGCGGCACCTTGATCAGATTATTAGCGGGGCTAATTAAATTGATATAAATAGCAACTTTAGGCTCAGCTTTCTGGGGGAGGTAGGAAGGATAGTTTTTCAACCTGAACTTCCCTTCCTTCCTCTCTTCCTTCCTCTCTTCCTCCCTGTTCCTCCCACTTACTTCCTCCCTTCCCTTACTGTTCCCCTCCCTCCTTTCCCCCTTCATTTCTTCCTCCCTCCCTTCCTCTCTTCCTTCCTTTCCTTCCTTCCACTCTCGCTTCTATCCTCCATTCCTCCTATCTTCCTTCTCTTCCTTCCTCCCTTCCTCCCTTTTCCTCCCACTTACTTCCTTCCTTCCCTTACTGTTCCCCTCTCTCCCTTCCTTTCTTTTCTTTCCTTCCTTCCTTCCATCCTCCATCCCTCCTCTCTTCCTTCCCTCTCTTTCTTCCTTTCCTTCCTTCCACTCTCCCTTCTATCCTCCATCCCTCCTATCTTCCTTCTCTTCCTTCCTCCCTTCCTCCCTGTTCCTCCCACTTACTTCCTCCCTTCGCCTACTGTTCCCCTCTCTCCCTTCCTTTTTCTTTCCTTCCTTCCTTCCTCTCTTCCTTCCATCCTCCATCCCTCCTCTCTTCCTTCCCTCTCTTCCTTCCTCCCTTCCTCCCTGTTCCTCCCACTTACTTCCTCCCTTCCCTTACTGTTCCCCTCCCTCCTTTCCCCCTTCATTTCTTCCTCCCTCCCTTCCTCTCTTCCTTCCTTTCCTTCCTTCCACTCTCCCTTCTATCCTCCATCCCTCCTATCTTCCTTCCCTCTCTTCCTTCCTCCCTTCCTCCCTGTTCCTCCCACTTCCTTCCTCCCTTCCCTTATTGTTCCCCTCCTTCCCTTCTTTCCCCCTCCCTCCCTCTCATCCTTCCCTTCCTCTCCCTGATGCAGGATGATTCCAGCAACGGTTTGCCTAATGAATATCAAAATACCTGATAATTAAACTAGAGAGGCACGGAGCCCAGCACGTTCTGATAGCAGCAATGCCCTCCAGAGGATACACACACACAACGTGCCGGCTGAAATTCATCATGTATTCTAGCAGCAGCTTATTAGCCCTTGAGAATATCCGGGTATCCTTGCCTCTGCCCTCCAAGACGCTGCACATCTTGGCTACTATAATGAAGGAGATAATGATCTGGTGTGGTTTGGCACTCTTGGAGCATAGGAATAGCAGTGATATTTAAACTTATATATGGCTTGACAGTGCTTTAGAGCCTTCTCTTAAGTGGTTTAAGAGTCAGCCTCTTCCCCCCAACAATCTAGATCCTCGTTTTACCTTCCTTGGAAGGATGAAAGGCTGAGTCAACCTTGAGCTGGTCAGAATCGAACTGCTGGCAGTTGGCACAGTTATCCTGTAATACTGCATTCAAACCACTGGGAAGGAAGGGAGGGAGGGAGGGAGGGAGGGAGGAAGGAAGGAAGGAAGGAAGGAAGGAAGGAAGGAAGGAAGGAAGGAAGGAAGGAAGGAAGGAAGGAAGGAAGGAAGGAAGGGAGGGCAATAGCTCTTAGAAGTATATATACATTGCTTTACAATCCCCACTAAGTGGTTTTACAGAGTCAGCCTATTGCCCCCAACAATCTAGATCCTCGTTTTACCTTCCTTGGAAGGATGAAAGGTTGAGTCAACCTTGAGCTGGTCAGAATCGAACTGCTGGCAGTTGGCACAGTTATCCTGTAATACTGCATTCAAACCACTGGAAAGGAAGGGAGGGAGGGAGGGAGGGAGGGAGGAAGGAAGGAAGGAAGGAAGGAAGGAAGGAAGGAAGGAAGGAAGGAAGGAAGGAAGGAAGGAAGGAAGGAAGGAAGGAAGGAAGGAAGGAAGGGCAATAGCTCTTAGACGTATATATACATTGCTTTACAATCCCCACTAAGTGGTTTTACAGAGTCAGCCTATTGTCCCCAACAATCTGGGTCCTCATTTTACTGACCTCAGAAGGCTGAGTCAACCTTGAGCCAATCAGGATCGAACTCCTGGCAGTGGGCAGGTCAGCCTGCAATACTGTGCCACAACGGTTCTCCTATTCAGTAAACAACTGTGACCAGGAAGGCCACAAAACGGGGCTCACTTAACAAATGTCTTGCTTAGCCACAGAAATGTGGTCGTAAACTGAGGACTACCTGTACTTGTCTACTTGCTTGTGTGCTCTCACCTCCCAAACTAGCCTCATTGTGACCAAATCACAATACTGTCAGGGAACAAAGAGACTTGCCACCGAATCTGCTGGCCACGTGGAGCTTTTACTGTATTTTACCTCCTGCACCTTTAAATACACCAAACCAAGGTAAGCGTCGAAGAAATAGGAAAAGATTCAAAAGAGATCTCATGCCTCTTTCTCTCCCTCTAAAGAGCATTTTAAAGGAGTCTCACATGACACCCAACAGTAGCCATCAACTCTTGGATGTGCCGTCTATGGAGATTCTCCATCATCCAGGTCACAATTGTCCCAAAGGTGCCTTTTTTCAGGAAGCAACTGGACTTTCTGGTTTTTCTTTGATAGACATTTCACTTCTCATCCAAGAAGCTTCTTCAGCTATGACTGGATGGTGGGGAATAGAAGGATTTATACTCCTTGCAGACAGCTGGTCATTTGCATCCTTTTAGAGGGTCGTTGAGGCCATTTGGAGGTTTATTTGTGTCCTCAGAGTCACCTGAGTGGTGCAAATGGGTGTGGAACCTTCTTGGAACTGTTGAACATTTTTCAGACTACAGGAACCCTTTGCACTAACTCAGGTGACCCTGAGGACACAGACAAACCTCCAAGTAGCCTCAATGACTCTCTAAAAGGATGCAAATGACCAGCTGGTCTGCAAGGAATATAAACCCTTCCATTCCCCACCATCCAGTCAGAGCTGAAGAAGCTTCTTGGATGAGAAGTGAAACGTCTTCAAAGAAAACCAAGAAAGTCCAGTTAAGCCCTGAAAAAAAGCTCCTTAGGGACTTAGATGTGCAGATGCCAAAACAATTTACTCCTTCATCAAACAAGGAGAAATCAGGACAACTCTATTTTATATGATTTCTCCTCCTCGGGGAAAAGCTAAGCCGACTTTCTGAGTTGCAGGGGACTTGCAGAAAACATATTTACAGGAGGATAGATTTTTGATTTACAAAAAAAATCAGCCCTGCTTGAATTTCAGGAATCTGGGCACGTCCATCTATTAGCAGGCAAGCAGGCTGGCCTGAGAATTTGCTGACTCTTCCACCAAAATCTCATCCTGTCCTTTTGCAAGTAGACAATTCTTTCAATGTGTTCTTTTATGCCAGCCTCCTCCGATATATAGCACACTGCAACCGTACTGTAGGTTGGACAATTATGGGGTGGGTGGGAGTTCTGACAAAAGGAGAATGCTGGATGATTTTGAAATCAGGCTGCTGTGCAAATTGAGAATGGCCCTCCCTGTTCCCTCCAGGATCAGAATATAGCAATAGCCCTTAGACTTAGATGCTGCTTCACAGTGCTTTCCAGCCCTCTCTAAGTGGTTTACAGAGTCAGCCTATGTCTCCCCTCCACCACAATCTGGCTCCTCATTTTACTGACCTCAGAAGGATGGAAGGCTGAGTCAAACCTTGAGCCGCTCAGGATCAAATTGCTGGCAGTGGGCAGAATTAGCCTGCAACACTGGACCTCTATCACTGACTGGTTTGGTTCTGCAACCCAACAGGACAGACACGGACTTCAGAGAGTAATTAGGATTGCAGAAAAAACAATGGCTACCAACCTGCCTTTCATGGAGGACCTGGATGAGTCAAAAAGAGGGCTGTGGAAATATCTACAGACCCCTCACATCCTGGACATAAACTGTTTCAACTCCTTCCCTCAAAACGACGCTATAGAGCACTGCACACCAGAACAACTAGACACAAGGACAGTTTTTTCCCAAGCGCCATCACTCTGCTAAACAAATAATTCCCTCAACACTGTTCAACTATTTACTAAGTCTGCATTACTATTACTATTAATCTTCTCATCACTCCTTATCACCCATCCCCTCCCACTTGTGACTATATGACTGTAACTTTGTCGCTTGTATCCTTACAATTTATATTGACTGTTTCCTAGTCTGATTTGATCGCTTATTGTACCCTATGGCTATTATTAAGTGTTGTACCTGATGATTCTTGATGAATGTATCTTTTCTTTTATGTACACTGAGAGCATTTGCACCAAGATAAATTCCTTGGGTGTTTAGTCACACTTGGCCAATGAAGAGTTTTATTCTATTCTATTCTATTCTATTCTATTCTATTCTATTCTATTCTATTCTATTCTATTCTATTCTATTCTATTCTATTCTATTCTCTCTGCAAAATAGCTTCAGGCTGGGCTGGGCTGGGTTGGACTACAATGAGCAACATGCTTTGCTCCGTAGATTACTCAAGGGTTTAAGAGGAGGATAATTGGAGTTTTCCAGATAAGGCAGCTGTGTATTTTTTACAATCCACTGCAAGCCATCTTATGCCAGCCGGCGGACACGTGGTTTGTCAAAGTTTTGCAAATCACAAGGTTTTTTTTGAAAAGCACATTCTTTCTTCCCGAAGAGGCAGCATGGACCTGTCTTGTGAGAAGAAATGGCCCCTCCTCTTTCTCCTCCGTTTCCCTGCACAGATGGCGCAACTCCAGGCGAAACGCGACATCCATAAAGTTCCAGAGCCGTCACTTGTCATCCTTGGCACACCGAGTAAGTGACAGGTGGACAGGTTTGCCAGGGGCATGAGATACACAACTAAACATGCCTCCTTCCTCGGGCGCGTGATGGGAGGTGGACAGTTTGTTTTCGGTTGCAGAAAAGACTCATCAGAAGAGTAGCTGGAGACCAGGAGAGGAAGTCATCCCTGAATTCAAACGGAGGTTCCATTTTTTCCCAGGTTCTCTGCAAATTGTCGCATGCATTCATTGGCATCCTTCAGTCTCAAAAGACTATGGTAGCGTGCTCTGAAAAGAGGTCCTAAAACAGCTTCTAAGTGTGGCTAAAAAGGCCAGTTCGAGAGGAGCAATCCCTTCCACACTGAGGACAGATACAATCTGTCCCCTGTCCCCGGATTTCACTGATTGCAGGACTGCCTCTTTGCCTCAGCCTGCTATACAAGGGTCTCTTCAAATTGGAGAAGGCCGTGCTGTGTCTTTAGCAGAGGTGGTATTCAGCAGATTCTGACCGGTTCTGGAGAACTGGTAGTGGAAATTTTGAATAGTTCAGAGAACCAGCAAATAGCACCTCTGAGTGGCCCTGCCCCATCTATTCTCTGCCTCCCAAGTCCCAGCTGATCAGCTGGGTTTTCTTTGGTTGTCCTGTACAGGAGAATGGAGCTGGAAAGCAGGCTAGTGGGGCAGGGAGAGAAGGGGGATTTTGCAGTATCCTTCCCCTAGGAATGGGGTGGGAATGGGGATTTTGCCGTATCCTTCCCCTGCCATGCCCACCAAGCCATGCCCACAGAACCAGTAGTAAAAATGTTTGAATCCCACCACTGGTCTTTAGCCTCCAAGTTGAACAATTGGAGGTCAAAGTTTCCCAACTGTTAATGTCCAGTCCCAAGGCCTTTAGATCCCTCTTGCAAATATCCTTCATATCGCAGCTGTGGTCTCCCTCTAGGGCATTTTCCCTGCACTCATTCCCCATACAGGTGGTCTTTCGGAATCCACCCATCGGCCATCCTCACCACGTGCCCAAGCCAGCGTAGACATCGCTGTTTCAACAGAATATACATGCTAGAAATTCCAGCACGTTCCAAGACTACGCTATTTGGAAGTTTGTCATACCAGGTGATGCCAAGAAGACGTCAGAGACAGCACATATGAAAGGTGTTCAACTTTCTCTCCGTAAGATTGTCGCAAGAGCCCAATTTAAGCACACCTCTCACGGGGAGACTGGAGAGCAGAGGAAGGAGATAAAAGCTTTCTTTGATTGGGAGATGCAGAGAAAGCCACTCGGTCCTTCAAACGCAGCGCTCCCTTGGTTTTCAGCCAACATCAGCAACAGCGCGCTAGGTGGAAGCCAAGGCAGGGCTGCATCTGGCAAGCCCAACCAGCAGTTGGACGATGTGAAGATTGCGACAATGCCTGGCAGCTGCCATCAAGGCTGGAGGAAGCACTCAGGAGAAATTGAGCTTTCTGCATAACCAACTGCAAATCGGAGGCTGAGGGCCAAGTCGCAGTATAAGAGGGAGGGCAGGGGGAACAGAGTTCAATTAAAACGTACGCGGCTGGTGCATTTTGAACAGAAAGCCTGGCAAATTTAGCCTATCGTATACATTTCCGGGCGTCGGGCTTCTATTTTTATTCTCCCAAAAAGAAAAGAGCATTTGTAACACTTCCAAAGGATCTGCCTCTGCAAAGAACTCCAGGCCACGAAACTCACAAATAGAGGTTAAAGGTTTCAAAGAAATGTCCAGCCTCTTGAAGGAAGTATCCGTGTGCGAAGGAAGCCCTTTGGGGCAGAATTAAAGAGAGAGAATCACGTTTGTGCAAAATCAGCTTTTTGGATTTGCAACAGTTTATTCGGACAAAATGTCGCGCGCGCCCTCTCAGTTGTTTGGCACAAAAATTATGCACCATTATTCTGCAAAACATCTGATGAGAACGATGGGTTCGTTTAATGACTGCTGCAAAAAAAAAAGTTGCAAAATTGACCACACTCATGGGGTGACCCGCTGAATGACTATCATGACCTACAACCATAACTGCAGGCTCAATTTTGGTCATACGCTGAGGATTATCTCAGGAGCCCTGGTGGTGCAGTGGTTAAGTTACAGCATTGCAGGCTAATTCTGCTGACTGACAATTGCCAGTAATTTGGTTCTTACAAGCTCAAAGTTGACTCCATCCTTCCATCCTTCTGAGGTCGGTAAAATGAGGACCCAGATTATTAGGGGCAATAGGCTGACTCTGTAAACCTCTTAGAAAGAGCGGTCAAGAACTGTGAAGTGGTATCTAAGTCTAAGTGCTATTGCTATTTTCCTTCCCCTTCCTTCCTTCCTTCCTTCCTTCCTTCCTTCCTTCCTTCCTTCCTTCCTTCTTTCCTTCCTTCTTTCCCAGTGGTTAGAATGCAGTATTGCAGGTTAACTCTGCTGATTGCCAGAAATTCTGTTCAAGGTTGACTGGCCTTCCATCCTTACGACGTTGGTAAAATGAGGACCCAGATTGTTTGGGGGCAAGAGGCTGACTCTGTAAACGTCTTAGAAAGAGCGTAAAGCACTGTGAAGTGGTATATAAGTCTAAGTTAATATTAGAATAGAATAGAATAGAATAGAATAGAATAGAATAGATAATATGGAATGGCATGGAATAGAATAGAATAGATAATATGGAATAGAATAGATAATATGGAATAGAATAGAATAGAATAGAATAGAATAGAATAGAATAGAATAGAATAGAATAGAATAGAATAGAATAGAATAGAATAGATAATATGGAATGGCATGGAATAGAATAGAATAGATAATATGGAATAGAATAGAATAGAATAGAATAGAATAGAATAGAATAGATAATATGGAATGGCATGGAATAGAATAGAATAGATAATATGGAATGGCATGGAATAGAATAGAATAGATAATATGGAATAGAATAGAATAGAATAGAATAGAATAGAATAGAATAGAATAGAATAGAATAGAATAGAATAGAATAGAATAGAATAGAATAGAATAATGGAATGAAGAATGAATAGAATAGAAATAGAATAGAAATAGAATAGATAATATGGAATGGAATACATAGAATAGAATAGAATAGAATAGAATAGAATAGAATAGATAATATGGAATAGAATAGAATAGAATAGAATAGAATAGAATAGAATAGAATAGAATAGAATATAATTCTTTATTGGCCAAGTGTGATTGGACACATAAGGAATTTGTCTTGGTGCAAATGTTCTCAGTGTACATAAAAAGAAAAGATACATTTGTCAAGAGTCAAGAATCATAAGGGGCAACACTTAATAACAGTCATAGGGCACAATAAGAATCAAATCATATTAGGAAACAGTCAATATACATCATAAGGATACAAGCGACAAAGTTACAATCATACAGTCATAAGTGGGAGGGGATGGGTGATAAGGATTGATGAGAAGATTAATAGTAATAGTATTGCTATTATAACTGCATTTGTTTCTTCTGTAATTCAAGACATAAAATAGCTTTAAAACCTAGAAATTCTTAAACCTAGAAATAATGACATCTGTTTGCAATAGAACTGAGAGAAATACACTACCTATTAACTGCTGCGTATAACTAACAGTTCTATCAGCAAGCCTTGATAGGAAAACTCCCCTTTTGCATTAAGCAGACATCATTCAAAGGCAGAGGTGCAAAATCTGAGGTTCTCCAGATGTTTTTTGGCCTACAACTCTCATCTTCCTGGACCACTGGCTCTAACGGGCAGGTGCTTTCCATGGCTGAAGTTGGAAGAGATGTGAAGGACTGCAAAACATGTCATATTTTGCTAGCAGGAGGTACTAAAATATCAACTGTGGAACACAAAACCTCTAGAAGATGCTACTGCTTAGGCACACCATTAAAGAGCATCATGTGGCTCCTGGCCAGCTTCTGTCATGCAGCCAAAGCTAGACTAAATTAACTATGGACTATTCCTGCCAAATGAAACTTCTGCTGTTAGCAGCTGTCAGTAACAAAGAGGCATGCTTAATGTTCAAGAGGCTTTGCTGGAGAAGGTGAGAAAATTAAGCCATCTTTCCAAAGATCAATGTGAACATCTTGTAAGTTCCCAAGCAAGTTTAACAAAACTCAGCTGCATCAGGTGGTTGAAGGACCTCTGTCCCAGAAGTCTAGACCAGAAATCTAACAATCTAAGAGTTCTGATTACTAATATTGATTAGAAGGAAGATTAAGGTACAATCATACAGATTAACAGAGTTGGAAGGGACCTTGCAGGTCATCTAGTCCAGGGGTCGCCAACCTTTTGGACCTCAGGGATCACCAAACTCATCATTTTAAATCCCGCGGACCACTAATATGAATTTTGACTGACGGTGGCTTGCTGATGTTGATGGGAAAGTCGGTCCCCTATTCCAGAGCTGCAGTAGTCACAGGACCGGCCCTTTGGTCATCCCGGAGCAGCTGCTCATCCACCTGGGTGCACCGGCCTTCCATGGACTGGAGAAGCTGCTACGGGATGACCAAAGTGCCAGTCCTGTGACTGCAGCAGCTCTGGAATATGGGACCAACTTTCCCATCAACATCAGCAAGCCACCCCGGGGCGGATTTCCCTCCCCCACTGTTGGTCTTACCTTCCAGTTCCATCTCGTGTGGCTCTACTCAAGGTAAGGTTTGTGCTCAGCCGAAGGGTGGGGGCCAGCGGATGGGCAGGCCATGTGGGTGGCCTTGTGTTCCTGCGCAGCCTGGATTCATTCCTTGGGGGGGGGGTGCTTTAGAGGGAACATTTTTCTGCGGACCATCAAAATTTTTTCTCGGGCCACCAGTGTCCCTGGCCCACCGATTGGTGGCCACTAATCTAGTCCAACCCCTGCCCAAGCAGGAGTCCCTACACTATTTCTGACAGGTGGCAGTCCAGTCGCTTCTTGAAAGCTTCCAATGATGAAGCGCCCACAACTTCTCAAGGCAACTTCTGTTCTAGAAGAATTCCAGCAACGAATTCACACATGTGCGCGCGCACACACATATACAGATTAGATATATAGAAGAGAGAAAGAGAAAGAAAGAGGGAGAGATGATGGATAGATGGATGGATGGATGGATGGATGGATGGATGGATGGATGGATGGATGGATGGATAGATAGATAGATAGATAGATAGATAGATAGATAGATAGATAGATAGATAGATAGATAGATAGATAGATAGATAGATAGATAGATAGATAGATAGATAGATAGATAGATAGTTTTTCACACAACAATTACAACATTCCAATGATCATGTGACCAAATTCAAATGCTTGGCAACTAAAGTAAATTGAGAAAGACGCAGGCTGAAGACTTCAAAGAACCACAAATAAATTGCATTTAAGACCAAAACATTTAATCCTGGATATGACAGTTAAGATAAAAGAACACAGTAGCATCAAACAGAAAGCCTCTTTTAATGTAAATTGCTGTTTTCTCTTTAGCTACCTGACTAGGGTCTGTGCAAACTAAGAGAAATGCATTTGGAAAGACTATCTTTTTAAGATGCTCTCCTCTTCTCTGAAGCCACATAAAACTCATGTATTTGATCCTCCAGCAGAGATCTCAATCAAAAAGAGTCCTTCTTCCTCACACCGTTGGAGCTAATCTTTGCTACGGAACTGTTTCTTTTGGGTTTTTTTTTTTAAAATCTCCCAAACAGCAGACACTAATGCTTGCCCTGGCAAACAAGTGTGCAGTTTTCCCTCTAAGGAAAGCAATAATAGTAATAATTTCTGAAAGCCCAACGAGGCTTTGCAAAGCGTCCCCCCTGCACAGAAATCCGTTTTTATGCTCCTCGGAGAAACATCGCCAGCCCTCTTTTGCAAGCTGATGAAACGACGTCACACATCTCTCTTGCATTCAGAATGCATCCCATAGCACCGATTTTCACTATTCCAGCTGGTCTAGGAAAATGGTGATATGGGGGGGGGAAGAGTGGGTTGCCTATTAAGAAAAAACACCAGAAGCTTCTCTATCTCCTTCTCCGTGTGCTTGTAATGGGAGGTGAGAAATCTTAAGGTTCCTTCAACAGTTAGGTTGAAAGAGACCCCATAAGAAAGAATCTCTCTTAATAGGTCAATTCTTCTGTAAGATAAATTCCAGAATCAGAAAAGGATCAGGTTCTGGGATTGCCAGCACTCTTTGTGGAACTGGAACCCAGAACCTCTGATTATCTTTGCAACTGGTAGCATCATGATAGTCAACACTATTGCCTCCTAGCTTCTAGACCAGGGGTATGATGACCCGAGGTGTGACACAGAGGCAATACAGTCAGATAATCAATAAGAGTCCCTTTATTATCTCCAATTTTGTACCTAATGTCCAGATTACCTCCTGGCTGAAAAAAACTCCCAGGAACGGCCTTTGACTGTAGAAAATTAAATCCAAAACATGGTCAACACAAACTGTAACTTAAAGTCCAAACAAGCCAAACTGAAGTAATTAGTTTGGCAGGGCAGGAGCAAGAATTTCAGACTTGAAGGCACGGCAAAACTCACAGAGTTAGGAAGACTCCAGGAACACAGATAGGCTACGACAACACAGGATAAAGTCACGTTTACTCCTAGGAGCCTGCTGCATGTAGCCTGCCTTTCTTACCAACTGTCTTCCCAGCTGTGGCTAATGAAGGGAATCAGGGCCCTTTCCTCCCCCATATGCCACATAAGCCATGTTGCTCTCTTCTCCATTCCTCCCTGCATGCCCTAGGATGAAGAGGGGGTGGGTCTGGTTCTTCCTCTGAACTCCCTCTCCCTTGTTCTACCTTCCCCCTGCTCTGCCCAGCCAGACTTTGCCCTTCCCCAGCCTCCTCCACAGCCAATGGAGCCACATTCCCATTCCCTGTCAGCTGTCTGGCTTCCTCCTCGGATTCAGACACTAACAGGGGCATAACAAGGGATGTCAAACTCAAGGCCCGGGGGCCAGATCAGGCCCATGGGATCACCCTAGAAACAGCAAAGGACCGGCTGGCAGTGCCTCTGTCAGTGAAACGGGAGCTTGGGAGGACCGTGGGCAGCCCTCCCTAGCTCCGTTTTTTCTGGCAGAGGATTGCAAGAGGCTGTTGCTGCCGAAAACGGAGCTTGGGAGCCCATTTTCACTGATAGAGCGCTCAGGCCCCCCCAGGCACAAGTGATATTGAGCTGGCCATGACCAGTCTGGGCTCCCGCAAAGTCAAACACAACTCTAATGTGGCCCTCAATGAAATTGAGTTTGACAGTCCTGTCCTAGAGTATTTCTATAAGCCATTTTCACTTGAAGATTTGCAAATATATTCAGGAGATCTCCATTCTTGGGACAATCGTGTACATAGTCACTATGCTTGAGGTTGACTCTTGATAGCATGATACAATCTCATTTAAAAAAAAAAAATCAAAAGTTCTGAGAAAATAAAATGAGATAGAGCTTGGGTACCAAGAAAGCTTGAGCATGTTGTTGCTGCTGGACATTAGGTTGGTGACTCCGAATTTACAGACCACAGAATGAGGAGTCAACTGTCAAAAGAGACTGGCCGAATGAACCATAGGGAGGAGTCAAGCAGGAAAGTAGTCTGGAATCATTGCATAGTTACAAGAAGACAATATCCAACCCCCTCTTCGCTTGAATGCCAATGAACCTTATCTAGTGTGCCCCCAAGGTGCAAACTGCCTGGGAAGATTCCTGTGTATTAGGCATAAACAATAATGTGGATTTGGTTGTTCGCGCCTAGCAATGAGCCTGCAACTTTTCGAGTGGTCTTCCTTTCCATTTCTACATTTATTTGGATATGGGCTTCATTTCCAAGTACTTCACAATGTCCAGCGCTGCCACATAAGCTTTATCTGGAAACTCCTGCCTGGTTTTCCTTTCCTACCCTAGAAGTTGGATGAAATCCAGCTGGCAGCACTAAATGTGAGCTTTCCGCATCTTTGTCTCAACATCATTTTTTTTAAGCGATGTTCCTCATCAAAGCTGAAAAAAACATGAGGATCGTGGTGAGCTAGCATAAAAAAAACTAAAGAAAAAAGAAAAAAACTAGCTGACTTGCCAAGCAAGGAAGTCAATACTTTCCACCGACATTTTTGGCACTTGACACAATGGCAAGAAATTGGGCCAAGAAATTAATTCCCTATATTCAGCAAAATTTTTTGCAGCCCTAATAAAATGTTCAGTATTTGAGAGAGTCCTCTCTTGGGAAGTTTTATTGTAATTGTGTTTTGAGAGATGCCTCTCATTTTTTCCTGGATTGGTGGCCTCCAGAAATGGTGAGCAATATGTCTCTATCCTTCACCAAGTACATACCACAAGTCCTCCAGTAATTAACTTACTAGTTAATTAGTAAGTTTAGTAGATTTAACCATTCATTGCAGGCATTGTTTCATTTGATGGCTTCCAAAATATGCATAGTCCTCGACTTACAACAGTACATTTCAGGACCGCTCAAAGTTATAACAGTTTTGAAAAAAGTATCTTAGAATTGTTTTTCACGCTTACGATCATTGGAGAATCCCCGTGGTCATGTGATCAAAATCCAGATGCTTGGCAACTGGCAACTGGCATATACTTATAATAGTTGCAGTATCTCAGGGTCACGTGATTCCCTTTTACAAACCTTTTGAGAAGCAAAGTCAATGGGGAAGCCAGATTCACTTACTCACTGTGGTACTAACCGTTGCAGTGATTCACTAAACAGTGAGGACAGGAAAGATCATAAAATGGGACAAAACTCACTTAACAAATGTCTCATTTAGCAACTGAAATGTTGGTCAATTGTGATCATACGACATGTGATGATCCAAAGGGCGTGGCACAAAGGCAACACAGTCAGATAAGCAATAAGAGTCACTTTATTATCTCCAACTTTGCCCCCAATGTCCAGGTTACCTTCGAGCTGGAGAAAAACTCTCCCAGGAACTGCCTTTTAACTTAAAATCCAAAAAAACCAAACTGAAGTAATTAGTTTGGCAGGGCAGGAGCAGGAATTTCAGACTTGAAAGCAGGGCAAAACTCACAGAGTTGGGAAGACACCAGGAACACAGATAAGCCATGACAATACAAGATAAATTCATGTTTGATCCCAACAGCCTGCTGCACGCAGCTTGCCTTTTTTATATACTGTGTTTCCAGCTGCAGCTAATGAAGGGAATCAGGGCCCTTTCCTCCCCCATAAGCCATGCAACTCATGTTGCTCTCTTCTCCGTTCCTCCCTGAGTGCCCTAGGATGAAGAGGGGGTGGGCCTGGGTCTTCCTCTGAACTCCCTTCTTCCTTGTTCTACCTCTCTCCTGCTCTGTCCAGCCGGACTTGGCCCTTCCCCAGTTTCTTCCACAGCCAATGGAGCCACACTCCCACACCCTGTCAGCTGTTTGTCTTCCTCCTCTGAGTCAGATTCCGACAGGGACATGACAGTCAAGGACTACCTGTATCAATTCTAGTTTACAGAGATTTAATACTATTCTCCAGGGAAGATGACCAGATGGGCTGATTCTACAAGCTACATTAAGAGACCTAAAGGTGCTTTTTCGAAAAGCAACTAGGCTTTCTTTCTTTTTCCTTGAAGAGGTTGTGCTTCTCATCCAAGAAGCTTCTTCAGTTGGGACAACCATGCCATGGATGATTGAGAATCTCTATAGATTTGAAAACCTGGCAGGACAATTCTCCTGCATTTCTTTATAATCCAAGACAGGGGTCGCCAACCTTTTGGACCTCAGGGACCACCAAAGTCATAACTGTAAATCCTGCAGACCAGAGATCCTGAGAAAATCCCCCAAAAAGTCTACAGGAAAATTCCCCATCCCATTTTCCTACCGATAGATCATTCTTTATTTGAGATCACAGGATACAGTCTCCAGCTCCGTTCTTGGGGGGGATGGGGAGGGAGAGAGACTTTTGGCTTCATGCAAGGAAAGCAGCAGAAGCAGCAGAAGTCTTTCTTTCTCTTCCACAAACTCTGCTAGAAATGAGTCTTTGTGGGGGTGACATTTCTCTGAGGACCACCAAAATTTTCTTGCGGACCACCAGTGGTCCCCGGCCCACTGGTTGGTGACCACTGATCCAAGACACTAATAATAGAATAGAATAACAGTTGGAAGGGACCTTGGAGGTCTTCTAATCCAACCCCCTGCTCAGGCATGAAACCTAGCCATCTTAGACAAATGGCTGTCCAACCTCTTCTTAAAAACTTCAAGTGTTGGAGAATTCACAACTTCTGGAGGCAAGTTATTCCTCTGATTAATTGTTCTGTCAGGAAATTTCTCCTTAGTTCTAGGTTGCTTCTCTCCTTGATGAGTTCCCAACCATTGTTTCTTATCCTGCCTTCAAGAGCTTGACTCCCTCTTCTTTGGAGCAGCCCCTGTGGCAGAAAAACACTGCTATCATGTCACCCCTAGTCCTTCAGTTCAACCTAAGGAAGGTTTCTTCTGAGCTTCTTGACCTTCCCACTGTCCAACTGGAGGCTACATTGCCTCAGCTAACCATTTCCTGGGCAGCCTCCCTGGGATCAAACTCACCAAATCTTTCCCACGTAACATTAGAGTAGAGATGAGTTGGGGACCCTGGATATGTTGCAGTTGTAGACTAAACACATTTCAGACTACCACCATGCCACCAGACCTTCCCAGCAGCATTTCAGAAGGATTTGTGGCCATGTTAGCTTGAGCTCTCTGCTCTCACAAGCTTGACTTGCAAAGCAATTATTTCTTACATTTATCACTCTTCTTATCTCCCAAGAGCCCAACAGAGCTTGTAGCTGTCTGTGATTACCTTACCTTACAGGGTAAGTCACCATCTGCCCTCAATGCACACAAACATTTCCCAGCAGAGTCCAATCTTGGAACAAGATCTTGTTCCAGACTTGAGTTCCTCCTCTGATATTCACTTGAGAGTTTGGCTGAACTGGCAGAGAGAGAACTAAAACATATGAACGGTTGAAGGAACTGGGCCTGGCTAGTCTAGTGAAGAGAAGGACCAGAGGAGACAGGAGAGCAGTCTTCAAATATTTTGAGGAGCTGCCACAGAGAGGAGGGGGGTCATGCTGTTTTCCAAAGCACCTGAAGGTCAGACAAAGGATAATGGATGGAAACTGAACAAGGGCAGATTCAACCTGGAAATAAGGAGAAATTTTCTGACAGTGAGAACAATCAACCAATGGAACAGAAGTTGCCTTCAGAAGTTGTGGGAGCTTCATCCCTGGAGGCTTTCAAGAAGAAACTGGACTGCCACCTGTCAGAAATGGTGTAGAGTCTCCTGCTTGGGAGGGGAGGGGGGTTGGACTAGATGACCTACAAGACCCCTTCTAATTCTGTTAATCTGTTAATCTTCAAAAGAGAGCCCTTTGGAATGGAAGGCTTAAAACACAGGGTGTGTATCACTCCTAGAAATGAGCCATCAACTCACCTCCTGAAGACTTAATCCAGATTAAATTAGGGCGAAGCATGGAATAAATAAGCTCATAGGATTTTGCCCACCAAATTCCTAGATACCAGAATGAAATTTCAACCAGATTCTAATGATGTTGCTGATGCTATCCATCATGGTTTCTTCTCTACATAAAAGTACAGATGCCATGGAATGGTAACGTAAATGAGTTCATATTAAACCCCTGGCACAAGACAATGACAGATGCCCTTAATGGCTCCTGTTCTGGCACAGGGGAAGATGGGTTTGCAAAAAAAAAAAAATGGTTTCCTTCACAAATTTCACATCAACTATAATTCTCTTGAAAAATGACCGTACAGCTACCCATAACTCAATTGTTTACAACAAAGCAGTCAGCCAACAAATTGAAGCTTTTGGGACTGGTATAAATTCTTCTCACTTATCTGCCTTTACAACAGAAATAATAGGGATGGATGTGAAAAGGAAAGAATTCGACTGGACTTCACCATCCTATGATTTTTATTTATTTATTCAGAGAGACACGAGTTTCCCACTAGAATAGCAAGAACAGCATCACAAAACATCCAAGATCCATTGTTCTTGCATCATTTAAAAGCGTACATACACAGAACAAAACTCTTGGGAGTCTCTTTTCCTACTAGCCCAGAACGAGTACAATGGACTGAATATAAAATTAATCAGACCAACTTTCAAGAGGGAATGAGTTTAAAAGAAACAAAGGATGAAGAATGTAGAAATGCCGCGTTTTGAATCTTACAGTAGAAAGGGGAATTAAGGAGAGGAACAATGCCACATTCTCCACAGCTAGCTGAATAGGTTGTATCAGATTCTGCTCAAAATCTTCTTCAAGGTTATTTGTTTCATTGACCTCCCCAATTGAAGTCTTGCAACTCTCTGCTCCCCCAAGTGGTGAGCAATTCCAAAGATTAAACCAAGAGTCTCCAAACTTGTCAACTTTAAAGACTTGTGGACTCCAACTCCCAGAATTGCCCAGCCAGCATGACTAGCTGAGGAATTCTGGGAGTTGAAGTCCACACATCTTAAAGTTGTCAAGATTGGAGACCCTGGATTAAACTCTTCGATCTGATTCCCTTTGATCTGACTCTCCTTTGGAGAAGAAAGTGTTGGGAGGAGAGACCTACAGAATTTCTGTTGCATCTCATTAATCCACAAAGAAAGAAGATAAGAAGAAGACAAAAGATTTGCAGGTGGGCAGTTTAAGTACCAACCAAGAAATACATCTTATCTTCCTTCAAAATATTTTTAGGTGTCTTCTGCTAACCCTCTGCTCTGTCTTAACCTTCTTCTATAGTTACACCAATTTTCTGAATTTGGGGAAAGGTCGTCTGTTCTAAATGAATGCCCCCTCTTTTTTAACCCTACACTAGAGAGTTCAAAAAACCAGCTCCTAATGACTAGCTTTCATAAAAGAGAAATAGCCAAATATAATAACCAGAGAAAGCAGCTTCAACTGTGATGACTAGTCAATCTAGTTCAAACACATCTAGCCAGAAAAACTATATTTCTATAGGTTTATGGCCTCCAGGTTCAATCTGCCGAATACTGTGATTTGTTTTGACAGTTCTTCTTCTTCTTCCTCTTCTTCTCCTCCTGCCACTCCCTCTCCCCTTCTCTTTTTCCTCTTCTTCCTCTTCTTTTTCCTCTTCTCTTCTTCTCCTCCTCTTCCTCCTCCTCTTCTTCTTCCTCCTCCTCTTCCTCTTCCTTTCCTCCTCCTTTCTTCTTCTTTCTGTATAAAGCTTCTATAAACAGAACAAGTTCTTGTCCTTCTCCTCCTCCTCCCTTCTTCCTCTGCCTTCTCCTTCTCTTACTTCTCCTTCTCCTTCTTTCTAATTTTGAGAGCCATGGAACCAACAGCACAACCCCATTTTCTTCCTGATATTTGAACCTTTCTCTTCTCAAGTCAGAATCTGCTCCCCCTCAAATACAATCCATATAAATGTATGTATATATTTTAATTAGTCCGTTTCCTAATGCATGCATTTTTGTACACTTTTTTCCCTCTCTCTCTACAGACTCTAATGAGAGTAGTTACTTTGAAGTGTCTCCCAAGAGAGGTTTCACAACTCTGTTAATCTTTGGGAAGGGATGAAAGACCTAGAGGGTTCCTCCGCTTTTGGAGCCAGGAGGCTAAGTCAGGTCCTGTTGACTGATCTGTTTGATTCCAGTTCTTGGACTGGAAATAGAATATCTTTTCACCTGGTGCATACCATTTTTTCTTGCTTTTTTCTGGATATTAATGAAGGTATATTATGTTTTTGTTTCAGTTTTAATCCTTGTTCACCATCTACATAGAATGACCTGTACTGGGAGATGCATGGCTACATAAATTGTTTAAATAAATATAAATAAATAAATCGAAATGCCCGAGTTGCAGCTTAACGTTGTCATCCACTGAAAAGCACACTTTTGTCCTGCCGAGAGACAGCATCCAAGACACCAATCAAGGAAGGTGGTGCATTAAAACGTGAACTGAACTGATTCTTCCCATTTTCTCAACATCAATCTTTCATCTATATGAAAACAGCTATCATGTCTTTCCTTCACATCTTCATTTTCCTGGACTGAGAAAATAAAGAGGACTCTGGATGAAAGGAACCATTGCCTAGGCTACCAAGAGGGAGAGGACTAGAACAGGTTAGAAAAGTGAGCTAGAGATTAATTGGATAATGTTATGTGTTCTTACAAGAATGTATTCTACGTAGAATGAGGAGTGGGACCAGTTCAACGGTGCGTTTAACCATGGGGATGCTGTGATGGTCATAAGTGCGAGGATCTGTGGTTTCTTCCCCAAACCCCAAAAACTTTAACCTTAGATTGTCTACTATTGACCTCACCCCTTTCCTAAGAGGTCTGTAGGGGGCATGCATAAGCACACCAACGTGCCTACCGTCCCTGTCCTATTGTTTTTTTTATATTTTATTTTTCTTATATATATCCATGTATTCATAACTATGTTTTACTTATACCTATTATCTTGTAAGCAATTGACAAATAAATAAATAAAATAAATAAATTATGAGTCCCATTTTGAGTGCCACTATAACTTTGAACTAAACCCATGGTGGCAAGGATTAGGCGTATAAGCAAGGTTTTTAAAGAAAAATAGACAACTAAGAGAAGGCAGAGAAAACAATGCTGGACTTTATTTATAGCCCTGCTTTCCACAGATCTTGGGGAGTAAAGTTACAATTTATTGGAATGGTTTAGCCAGAGTGTAGAGAAAAGTAATTTTAGATTATTGAGTTCGTTGAACTGGTAAGCCACCCTTTCTTTCCGTGGAAATGAGCACCGCCGGTTCCTTGACCTGAAGCTCCTCAGATAAAATCATTTCCAATCCTGTAAACTCCATCAGCTCCTCTAATCTTCTCAGGGAAGCTTCTTACTTTTTAAAAAATATATAATTTTTAATTAAATTTTTCTCTTAAAGGAAGATTAAAAACAAATATGAACTCATATAAAGGATGAAATCAAAGAGAATAGCAGGAACTGGGAGAGAGATCTTGGAGTCTTGGTGGACAACCAGCTAAACAGGAGCCAGCCATGTGCAGCAGCAGCCAAAAAAGTCAATCCTAAACTGCATTAACAGAGGGATACAATCAAGATCAAGTGAGATACTAATCCCACTCTATAAAGCCTTAGTAAGATCACACTTAGAATACTGCATCCAGTTCTGGTCACCACACTATAAAAAAGATGTTGAGACTCTAGAAAAAGTACACAGAAGAGCAACCAAGATGATTAGGGGACCGGAGGCTAAAACATACAATGAACAGTTGCAGGAACTGGGCTTGGCTGGTCTAGTGAAGAGAAGGACCAAGGGAGACAGGATAGTAGTCTCCAATATTTGAGAGGCTGCCACAGAGAGGAGGGGGATCAAGCTATTTTCCAAAGCACCCGAAATTCAGACAAAGAATAATGGATGGAAATTGAACAAAGAGAGATTCAACCTGGGAATAAGGAGAAATTTTCTGACAGTGAGAACAATCAACCAATGGAACAGAAGTTTGCCTTCAGAAGTTGTGGGAGTTTCATCCCTGGAGGCTTTCAAGAAAAGACTGGACTGCCATCTGTCAGAAATGGTGTAGGGTCTCCTGCTTAGGAGGGGAGGGGGGTTGGACTAGATGACCTACAAGGCCCCTTCCAACTCTGTTAATCTGTTAGAAAGCTAAATATGCAAGAAAGAAAGAAAAAAGGAGAAGAAAAATAGAAAATAAAGAAAACAGCTACAATGTACTTTCCAATCTACTTCTACAGCAGTTATAAGTACAATTTTAAATCTATCTCTTAGCTATGGCTACAACATAACTCTCATCTTTCTATAATCTATTCTGTTTAATCATTAAAACCATAAATCATACATAATTTTTTTCTGAAGGTTTCTAGTCAGCAATAAACATAAATATTCCCTTTTCTCTGATCAAAGAAGTTAATTTAGCCATCTCAGCAAGTTCCATCTCCTTCACCAACCATGCCAAATTGTCTATGGAGATTCTCAATCATCCAGGTCAAGGTTGTCTCAAAGATATATATTTTTTTCCTAAACAGCAACTGGCCTTTCTTTTGGTTTCCTTTGAAAACATTTCACTTCTCATCCAAAATGCTTCTTTAGTTCAGAACTAAAGACACTTCTTGGATGTCCCAAAGATGCTTTTTCAAAAGGCAACTAGACTTTATTTGTAAATTTACCTTTCGAAAACCCACCTTTGGGACAGCCATGATCTGGATGACTGGGAATCTCCACAGAAAAAGCTTCTTGGGTGAGAAGTGATACATTTGCAATGAAAAAAACCAGAAAATCCAATTGCCTTTTGAAAAATAAAAATAAAAAACCAAGCTCCTTGGGAACGGTAATGCCAAATCTTTCCATTTCTGTGCATACAATAATCTTGCTGCAATTATCACGTAAGAAGACAGAATTCCATAACTTTATTGCAACTGCCGATCCATCACTCCCAAAGAGGGGGGAAAAAGCCTCAGGTCTCCATTGCCTATTAATCTTTTAAATTCCTCTAAATCAGTGTATGCATTTGAATCCAGGATTTTATAGCTTTTTTACATGTCCACCAAATGTAATAAAATGTCCCCTTTTTAGGCTATTCCCAGCCTAAATACGAAGTGCCTTAATACATGCTAGACAATTTCTCTGCTGATATATATCAACGGTATCCAGTAAAGCTTTTTCTGATAACCCTCATCTATGGAATGCTCTCAGCAATTCCATTATTTTTTTTTTTTACTGGGGGGAAAACATTTTTTAAAATCCCCTCGAGCCTCTTCAACTCTTTTAAGAATCTAAAACTGGTTTAATTCTAACTATTGCTGGAGCATTGTTGGCTTCTTGTTACTCTGTTTTTATTCTCGGCTGGGAAAGTTTTTATGCCTCATTTGCATTTGCTTTCATTTACAGCTGTGTTTTATTACGATTGCAAGCCAGCGAGAGAATTTAAATATTGGGTGGTGGATAAATACTCTGAATACATAAATGTACAACCTCAGGCTGCAAACTGGCAATTGGAAGGGGAAGGGAAAGGTTGCAGCTGAAGCTGTTGGGGCACTTTCCTTCCCAAGTTGTACACATACACACCCTCTCTTTCTGCCCTCCAAACTGGTCCAACAAGTTTTCAAGCTTGCTGGAAGCCTCTATCAAACTTCATAAATGCATCCTAAGCAGAAAACTTTCTTCAACAACAGCTGCGGAGGGCAAGGGAAGAAATTTAACCTACTTGTGAAAAGGTTGCATTTCAAAACGTATGTTTACTTCTAGCACACATAAATACATCAACCCTACAAGACCTTGATAAGGGTCGTGAGCACGCGTATCAGGAAAGGAAACCTGGAGTAAAATTTTAGCCTTGCAATGGATGTTCTTAAATTCCTGTCTTAATTATTAGCCCTCCTAAACTTAAATAGCTTCCCAGGCGGCTTTGTACAGCTCAACCTTGTTCCCAAATCCTTGATGCTTGTTGTCCTAAGGTAACTTCAAATTTATATGCTGTTTATTTTTATTTCATTGGTTTGTCAAATTTAGAGACCACCCATCTCACACAAAACAACTCTCCTCCCTCTCAGGAGACTATTAAAACTCTCCTTCTGCCTATTTGCCTGTTTGTAACCTTCAGCTGGGTGAAATGATGCACCCTAGGACAAAAAAACGACTTCAAATGAACTAATTCAGAGAATGCATTCAAAATCCAGGGCCCATGACTCCCATAGGACTGAAATTTGGTAAAGCTGTGGCTACTTTGGACTAGAAGACCTCCATGGTCCCTTCCAACTCTGTTATTCTATATTCTGCTTTCAGTGCTGCCACATTGTCATGCAGTTGTGGTCACATGATCATCATTTCCAACATTCCCTGCCAGATTCCTGCAAGGAAAGTCATTGGGGAAGACGGCAGGAAGTCAGAAGTCGGTCCCTTTATTTCCGTCCTAGGAAATTCTGTTTCTCTGTTTAAGAAAAGAAATATGTCTGAAACAATGCTCCCACGGGGCATGGGTTGTCCAGTACAGTGGTGGGATTCAATTTTTTTTTACTACCAGTTGTGTGGGCGTGGCTTGGTGGGCGTGGCAGGGGAAGGATACTGTAAAATCTCCAGTCAGAGGTGGTATTTGCCGATTCTCCATACCACTCAAAATTTCCACTACCGGTTCTCCAGAACCAGTCAGAACCTGCTGAATCCTACCTCTGGTCTAGTACCTTCTAAAAATCCAAACGTTGGCATCTAATAGCTTTGGTTTTTTTTTTCCAGGCCAACCTAATACATAAAATTCAGGAAAACAAAAAGTGTCCAAGGAGCCAGGGATTAAAAGCCAATATTTAAAGGCATCATGCTGTTACCAATTTTCCATCTTGCCTTAATTCAAACAGGGCTTTCATAATTACCCTCATAACTCTCTCACGTCAGTAAAAATGGAGAGGTTTGTCTCTGTTAAGAGAGTTTAAAATGTACTGGACGTGAATTTGTGACAGAATTTCGTTTTTCAGAGGCAGTTTTCTCTTGTCGCATGAAGTCGCTGAGTGAGTCATCTTCTTTCAACACCCCCCCCCCCTTTTCCACCCCACTGACTATTAATTTTGGGAATTAGAAATGAGATGAAAGGTTTGGAAGAAAGTTTAAGACAACAGTTATTCAACAGAAAGAAGGGTAAGGGAAGGCCCACTTACATGGATTTTCCCCCTCAGCTTCTTTGTTTCTCTACCTCTTATTTTCTATCTTTGTTCTTGTTTGTTTGTTTTTATACATTTTCCTGACATTAAGCATTTCTAATAAAAGGAGGGGGGAGAAAACATTCATTGATTTTTAGATGTCTCTAGTTAAGAGAGACAGAAAACACCCTGCACAAATGCTCAAGTCTATATTGAGCTCTGTTTATCTGTGCTGATCACGGGCCATTGGGAGGGAGAGAAAAAAAATCAGAAAATAAAGAAATCAGCTGAAAGATCTATAACTTTACAAAAGCTCTCCAGGGAAGCAAGGATGACCATAAGTGGTGCTCCATTATTAAAAACTGCAATCAATCTAAGAATTGAAACTGTTTTTCAGGCTATTTTGTAGTGATCGAGACGATTATAATAGCAGGAGGTGTCCAGTTGTGAAGAGCATCAAGACAAAAGGATGACATGGACAGCATAATTATAACTGCCGTGATGGCGCAGCTATGGTGGCGCAGTGGTTAGAATGCCATACTGCAAGCTACTTCAGTTGACTGCTGGTTACCAGTCATTTGGCAGTTCGAATCTCACCAGGCTCAAGGTTGACTTGGGTAAAATGAGGACTCAGATAGTCGGGGGCGATAGGCTGACTCTGTAAACTGCTTAGAGAGGGCTGTAAAAGCACTGTAAAGTGGTATATAAGTCTAAATGCTTTTTTCCTTCCTTCCTTCCTTCCTTCCTTCCTTCCTTCCTTCCTTCCTTCCTTCCTTCCTTCCTTCCTTCCTTCCTTCCTTCCTTCCTTCCTCCTTTCCTTCCTTTCTAGTGTTAGAATGCAATATCGCAGGCTGACACTGCCCATAGCCAGGAGTTTGATTTTGACCAGCTCAGGATTGACCCAGCCTTCCATTCTTCCAAGGTGGGTAAAATGGGGACCCTGATTGTTAGGGGCAAGAGGCTAACTCTGTAAACCGCTTAGAGAGGGCTGTAAAGCACTTTGCACTGGTATATAAGTCCAAGTGCTATCCCTCTAATGCCACCTCCATCCTCTGGGAATGGGAAACATACAAAAATGGTAATATAATAGAAGGGGGCAGCACCTGACTGATCTCAAGAGAAGTTATCCAGGAAGCCAGGTCCATCTGGCCTCACCCACATGTAGCATAGCCCCGCCTCCTTTGCATCCATCCCACCCACTAAACGGTGCAGCTTTCCAGCTACCCTGCAATGGCTCACTCCAAAGCAATAACTTGCATGATGTAGGTTGGTACGGGATAAAAACAAAGGGGAAAAAAAAAACCCCTTCCCTTAACTGAATAGCAATCGAATAAGATAGCAAGCCGAGCTTTCATTGGCTCGTTTTCAAAAATGACAAATGGGATGATGGTTTGTTCCACGGCTTTGAAGGGGCAGCAGACCAGAGCCAGTGACAGTCTGATGCCTTCTTCATCGCAATGCACGATGGTCCAGGCTCGCAGAGAAGAGTCAGGCTTAATGGGTTGGGAGGAGCATTCGTGGCCGTTCTGTATTTAAACATAAAATCTCAGCGAGGGAAACCAGGCAGCATTCCTGAATTGGAGCCCTCCAGATGTGCTGGATGGAGCTCTCCTCCTTGTTAAACAATGGCCACGTTGCTGCCTGTAACGTCCAAACATCTGGCTTCACCACTGCCTTGTTACAGCTCACCACCGGTTACCAGAACGCCAAGGGTGGCTGATGCAAAAGGAGCGAAATGAGAAAAAGGCAGCAGGTAACTCTTCTCGAACTGCACTGAGCGAGCAACTCTTTAATTCCATTATTTATTGTGTGCCACTCAGAGAAACGAGGAGTAAAATGCTTTAAATAAAGCAAGCCGCCTTGTCAAGACTGTGTCAGTTGCAGAGAAGACAACCATAAAGCCTATCCTAGTTTTCTAAAATGCTGGAAAATTAGAACATGGCTTTCCTAGAACGTTTTCGTGATAAAGACATTCTCGTGTCCTTCCCTTTCTTTCGTTCCCCACCCAGCCTCTTTAACAATTTGCTTGAGTGATCAAGAAGCAGTGAGAAGAGCGAGCAAGGGCCCTTTAAAAGCACGGCGGGCACTTGATAAAAGTAACCTTTATCCAGGAGGGGGGAGAAGGGAGAGACGGTCCAAAATGCACCCATTCACAGCACCTCAGGGCATCCTGACAATTAAGCAACACTAGTTAATTTGTCCAGTTAGGGAAGGGGTGTCAAACTCAACGCCTGGATCTGGTCTGGGGGTGTTCGGACCAAGGCTTCCCGAGACCGTAATTAAGCACATGCTTAGTTAAAACAACTCTTGTTTTATTTCAACGCTGAGAATTATTTTCATTCCCAGCTGGTAATGAATCCCAAACAGTCCCTTCGAGATAAGCACCCACTTTTCTCTCCTTTGAATGGCTGCCAACAGCTAGAGGGCCAAATGAAACAAATGAAATAAAAAAAACAACCGAAGTACAAAGTCCACACAGAGCTTCAAGGATTAATCCGAACAGAACGAACAACTTTGCTTCCTGCAAAGGTTTCTTCATCTTTGCCTGTCCTTTATACCTTATGGGAGGAGCAATCATTTCCCAGCCTTACTCCCGAGTTGCTCCTTTTGTCTCAGTTGCTCTTGCCTTCTAGCAGCTCTGTGCACACGCGCACTGGGAACAGGCTCCCCTTGTTCCTCTGCCTAGCTGCTGCCAGACTCTAGAGGCTCCGGAGTCAGCACCCCACTCCCAGATGGCCCTGGCCCCATCTCTGCATCGGACACAGGACCCTCATCTGAGTCCACTCCAGACTCCCGGACTGGTCCCCGTTCTTCCCCACTGTCCAATTCCACTGCCATCTGCACAGGCTGCCGGTGAACCACAACAGTGGGTTGCTTAGATCTGGAAATAGTAAAGAACTGGCCCACAGCGCCTCTGCCAGTGAAAATGGAGCTTCCAAGGGCTGCGTGCGGCCCTCCTGAGTTCCATTTTCACTGGCAGAACATTGCAGGAGGCAGTCGAAGCCTAAAACGGAGCTTGGGAGCCCGTTTTCTCTGGCAGAGCACTTGGACTGCCATAGGAGACCCCTGACACAAGTGACATCATGCTGGCCACACCCACCCCAGCCCCCTGAGGTCATACACAACTCTAATGCAGCCCTCACTGAGATCGAGTTTGACACCCCTGAATTAGGGGGACTGGAGAGCAGGAAAGGAAGGTTTGAGGAATAAATATTGCTCTTAAAAGTTGTGGAATTTATCACTCTTGGAGGACAAACGGGACTGCTGTGCAACATTATTTGTGCCAGATCGATAAAGACAGGGCCCACTCACACAGGACACTAAGCTGAAAATCTTCCAAATTCAGCATCGCCGTGCAATCATCCCTGCTTCTAATGTCTGCTTCTCAGCCAAGCTAGCCAGGAATTTACAGCGGGATAGAAATGTTTAACCTTCTGTCCAAACCCAGATCTTGAAAGCCAACTTCCACAACGAGATCTGGATTCAGATGTTGATTTCATACTCTGGCTTGCTGGAAGATCTGCAGGATAGGGAACTTGGGTGTAACGTTAAGCATTAAATTTAAAAGATTCAATTAAATTCTCCTTTTGCATCGTCTTCTTCTTGTGCCGTATCCATCATCGGATGTTTGCGATCGTGTTGGCGATCCTATTTTGATCAACAGCCACACAAAAAAGTGCTGCTGTGTTTTGTCCAAACCAATCCCTTAGATTTTGAAGCCATGGTGTTCTTCTTCTGCCTGGATCTCATTTGCCTTCCATGTTTCCTTGGAGGATTAAGTGAAGCATGCCATATTTTTCTGGGTGTCGCATCAACGTGTCCGAAATATTCTAACTTTGCTTTTTTTTGTGGTTTTGATGATTTCCCTTGGCTTTCCCAGGCGGCTTTCTCCTTTTTCTTAATCCTCCTACAAATCATTCTCCTTTTTTTAAATAATACATGCTTTAAAGTTTACAGTAGTAAGATTAAAGAAAAAAACAATGCAAACCAGGGAAAACATAAAAAGGAAAGAGAAAGAGAAGTGCAGAGACAGAAAAGAAAAAGAAAAAATGAAAGCTATATAAAAGATGTCTCCCCGCTTCAGACAAATATAAACAAATACAATAAGTTAACACCTTCTCTAATATTTCAGTTTTAAAAAACCACTTCTTTCCCTATCTCATCCCTTATCCATCATCAGCCCTTCAGTCCTAATCAGCAAAAGTCTGCTAAGAGCTACCAGAAATAATAGCATATGTAACCAGAAGGGACTGAAAAAAGTTACGTTCCCTTGGGATACTTTCATATGCAATTGTTCTTTTCATGGACAGAGCTTGCAAAGGGGACAATGGGTTTCATGTGAATTTTTTTCTGTATTTTCCCAATAGTTTTCATCTTTTCCTTTGCTGAAGGAAGAATTCAACTCTGGAAGAAGGATTTGTGGTACAGCAAGGACTGATCTGCAGGGCCCTGGACAGTCAGTCTAGAAATATTTCTAACTCTGCTTCAAAACTGCCACCCTCAGTTCCACCAGATTGACTGAAACGGTCAACCAAGAAAAAAGTTTTTAACTGAATAAACTGCCTGGATGAACCTTAGTTACGCGCTGCTAGGAAGGGGGATCAAGTCAAAAATAACCCAGGGGTGAGATTCTACCAGTTCGCACTTATTCGCTAGAACAGTTGTTAACATTCTAAGCAGTTGGGAGAACCGATTGTTAGAAGAAATTACTGGCCTAATCCTGTAAGGAAGGCAGGAAGGAAACATTCTGGTGTTGCTTACAGAAACTGCCTCTCCGTTAACCCTTATTACATTCTTGGCAGGACTAGACTTCCTGTCTCAGGAACATCTCTGGAGTTTTTTTCCCCTCCTTTGCTGGTAGTTTGCTTGTGTGGAGTTGACCATTCAAAGTTACAATGGCACTGAAAAAAGTGACTTATGACCATTTTTCACACTTACGACTGTTGCAGCATCCCCCCAGTCACGAGAGGCCAGGCGAGGAGATGCGTGCCTCAATGTGAGTGATGTTGAGTTGGCCACGCCCAGCCAGTCACATGACCACCAACCCACGCCCATCACCTAAGCCTCGCCCACAGAACCAGTTGTTAAAAAATTTGAATCCCACCCCTGAAATAACCTCTACATCTGGGGTGTCAAACTCGCCCAAGGCCTGGATCTAGCCAGAGGGGTGCTTAGATCTGGCCTATAGGGCCAGCCTCGAAACGGCAAAGGACCAGCCCGCAGTGCCTCTGCCAGTGAAAATTGAGCTAGGGGATTGCACACAGCCCCCACGAGCTCCATTTTCACTAGCAAAAGGCTGCAGGAGGCCGTCGTATCCAAAAATGGGGTGCAGGGGGAGCATATGCAGCTCCCTCAGGCTCTGTTTCCACTGTCAGAGGGCTATCAAAACAAACTAAAAACAAAACAAACGGAGAAATGTTTCCCCTTTTGCCTTTGAGCATCCAAGAAGGGACAGGAAAGGAGAAAGGGAAAGAGGAAAGATAAAGAAAAACGGGAAATGGGAAGAGAGCAAAAAAGGAAAAATAAGGAAAGAGGGGAAGGAAGAAGAAAGGAGAAGGAAGAGGGAAGGAAAAAGGAGAGAAGGAAGGAAGGAAGGAAGGAAGGAAGGAAGGAAGGAAGGAAGGAAGGAAGGAAGGAAGGAAGGAAGGAAGGAAGGAAGGAAGGAAGGAAGGAAAGACATAACATAAACATATAAGTATAAACGGATATAAGTATATACATACTTACGTTATGCCCATACTTATACTTGTTTTCTCATACATGCTTGACAAACAAGAAGGGACAGGAAATGAGAAAGGAAAAGAGGAAAGTCAAAAAGAAGGGAAGATGGGAAGAGAGCAAGGAAGAAAAAAGAAGGAAAGAGGGGAAGGAAGAAAAAAGGAGATTGAAGAGGGAAGAAAAAAGGAGATTGAAGAGGGAAGGAAAAAGCAGAGAAGGAAGAGAAAGAAGGAAGGAAGGAAGCAGGAAGGGAGGGAGGGAGGGAGGGAGGAGGAAGGAAGGAAGGAAGGAAGGAAGGAAGGAAGGAAGGAAGGAGAAAGAGGGAGGGAGGGAGGGAAGGAAGGAAGGAAGGAGTTTATAATGAGAGTGAGGGTCTCAGGGAAGTCCTGCCTTAGCACTTAGCACCGGAGTTACGTATAGCCACGGACCTGGGGACCTTCAGGCGTGCCTTGAAAACTGGCTTTTTGACCAGGCCGGCTTGGGCTGATTTTAGATTTGGGTGTTTTACTTTTATTAAATTGTAGGGTTTTAGGGAAGGGTTTTAATTGTTTACAGCCAGGGTTTTAATTTAATTTAGTTTTAATTTTTCACATATTTATTGTTTTAATTGTACGGCTGTGCACCGCTCCGAGTCCTTCGAGAGAGGAGCGGTATATAAATAAATATTTTTTATTATTATTATTATTATTATTATTATTATTATTATTATTATTATTATTATTATTATTATTATTATTATTATTATTAGCAGCACTTGGCCACCACAAGAGCCCCTGACACAAGTCCTGTGGCCCACCCACCGCCAGCCATGCCCACCCCAGCCATGCCCATCCCCGGCCCTCTGAGATCAAACCCAACCCTGATAGCGGCCCTTAATAAAATCGAGATTGACAGCCCTGCTCTACATGATGTTCATGTTCTCTTGGATGGTTCCGAAAAATGAATGGTGGACTTCAACAACCCCAAGCAGAGCTGGAGGAAGGGGAACTTGCCTGCCATTGAATCAAAAGCTGAGATTTTTTTTCCCCTTCTTGCATTCTGCACAGGAAATCTTTCAAAAGCACGTCAACGTTTCCGCTGAAAGTGACATTCAAATTGCACTTTTGAAAGACACGATCTCGTTATTAAGACAACTCCCACAACGACATCAGCAAACCTGGATGGCGAAAGGAAGAGCTGTTCAAAGCCACAACACACATACACACACACACACACACACACAAATGGGCTCTCTTAACAAGTGACAGAGAGATGGAATTGCTTAACAATGAGGGCTGGTCCATTTTCTAGTGAATACAAGTCCTAGGCTGCTCACATCTTGGGAAGGCTTCTCAACTATCGAGATGGGTTTAAAAAAAAACCATGTAGCACTCCATGCAAAATTCACTGCAGCATGCTAATGCATGAACTGAATATTCATCGTGGCAAGAAAGGGGCATCTTGAATATTAAGCTAACTCTGGTTATGGCAGGAATCTTAAATGTTTTATCAAAAAGGAAGGGAAGAAGGCAACTTGGACATCTTTTTCCACTTAGCCTGTACAAGCCAAGGATGCCCTCTGTTGTAATATAAAAATGCAGATAAAATTTGGGCTTTATCACTCGCTGAAGGTTCTCCGCTCCAGGCTGAGAATGCTATTCATTTTTAAGTCAACAGTAAAGGAACAAACAATCAAGAAATATATTGCAAACCATCACGTAGTAGAGTAGCAACGAAGGCATTGGGGGGGGGGCGGGGAATTAGATGCCAGGATGTGTCTGTACCTGTCAGGATCCACAACTTGAAGGTTCAGTTTAACTGAGTTTTCTTGCTAAAAACCTATGCACGGGAATCTTTTCAAGCAACAGTCAGCTCCTGGTTACTTTTAGATAAGGTTGAACAGCAATTAGGTTGGATTGGACTTAGTTCCTTTGCAGCTACAAAATAATACTAGACTGGTTCCTTGTTTCACTCCTCCCCCTGTCAGCCGTACCTCCAGAAGATCTACAAGGATCAGAATAACACAAGCCATGATATTCCCTGTGACACTCCATGGAAGGAAATGTTGGACTTTGAAGAAAAATGGGAAGTATATTGACAGTTTTGCAACTTGGTGTTGGATGAGTTTCTTGAACACGTCATGTCCAACTGTTGGAAGAATTATCCTTCTGGGTTCAGTTCCAAGTGGGGAAAAAGACACTGGAAACTTGGAGGCTGTTTGGAAAGATGGTTTAATGGTGGACAGGACCACATGGCTTGGAGCTCCCAAGTGAAATGGATGATCACATGCTTCAAGGTGAAAAGAGAAGGGAGGGCCAAGATGCTGAGAGACTCTTACATACCCTCTGTTGGGCCTCACCTTAGTGTTTCCTGTTTCTGTGCAAGAAATGTATCCCATTGGCTGTCAGACTCCCAGGGGGCGGGGGTCTTAACTAACTTTGTAGGCTTTGTCTGGGCCACGTGGCTTCACCTGAGTGTTGGCTGATACAATCTTCCCAGACCAGGTGGTACAAGTATTATGTAGAATACTTTGGCCTAGGCCTTAATGGCCCATTAGCAAAGGTGGGGGGGTCTGAATTTCTGCCTCTCTGAGGTGAGTTTCTGCTTCCGAGATTCTACTCTTTTTAGGGGAAATATTTTGCCTTTTCAATATTTCCTAGGATATTTCATTTTTCTAGGAGAGGGGTGGGTGCTAACTTCCTACACAGCCAAGAAAACAAACCAAAGCAGATGTAGGAGAACCTCATCATATTTTTCATTACAGGTAGTACTGCTGTAAATACGTACCAGTTGCCAAGTGCCTGAAGTTTGATCATGGGATGCTATGACGGTTGTAAGTTCAAAGACCACTCATTAGTCACTTTTTTTTAATGCCATTGTAACTTTGAAGGTCATGGAATGAATGGTGATTAAGTCAAAGACTACCTGTACTCCGGGGAGATAATTTCCTCACCCCAGCCTCTTTTTAAATTATACCAATATTTCACAGTACGCGTGGACAATTTCTCACAAAATTGTGTTGTCATTCAGGATCGTGCATTTTCCTTTTTTCTCCTTTATATAAACATTACCAGAGAACTCACTGGTGTGTTATGTGACAGACGAATGCCAACCTGTCTTAAGTCTAAGATTTACAAGACAACCCTCCGTCCTGTTGCACCGCGTGGCACTGAATGCTGGGCAGCAACAACAGGGACCGAAAGCTGTCTCCATGCCATGGAAATGAGAAGACTCCGTTGGATGCCTTCTTGACCACATCACAAATGACACCATTCGACAACATTTTGGTGTGGCACCAATAATAGAGAAGATGAGAGAAGACCAGCTCCACTGGTACGGACATCTCCAGAGAGCAGCACCTTCTACCATGGTCAAGACTGCCCACCAACCAGAAGTCAAAGGCCGGTGACCTTGCGGGCATTCAAAAGAGAAATGGCAAGACACCATCAAGAAAGATAGGCAAGCTATGGGCTGCACTCTGGAGATGCAGCTGGCCATGCAAAGTGGTGTTCAATGATCTGAAAAGTGGACCCTGCATCTGTGAGAGGAGGAGGAGGAGGAGGAGACAGAAGGGGAAGAGGAAGAAGGAGGAGGAGGAGGAGGAAGTAGAAGAAGGAACAAAAGAAGAAGAAGGAACAGAAGAAGAAGAAGAAGAAGAAGAAGAAGAAGAAGAAGAAGAAGAAGAAGAAGAAGAAGAAGAGGAGGAGGAGGAGGAGGAGGAGGAGGAGGAGGAGGAGGAGGAGGAGGAGGAGGAGGAGGAGACAGAAGGAAGGGGAAGAAGAGGAAGGAGGAGGAGGAGGAGGAAGTAGAAGAAGGAGAAGGAGTAGGAGAAGGAGCAGAAGAAACAGAAGGAGAAGGAGAAGGAGAAGAAGAAGAAGAAGAAGAAGAAGAAGAAGAAGAAGAAGAAGAAGAAGAAGAAGAAGAAGAAGAAGAAGAAGAGGAGGAGGAGGAGGAGGAGACAGAAGGAAGGGGAAGAAGAGGAAGGAGGAGGAGGAGGAGGAGGAGGAGGAGGAAGTAGAAGAAGGAGAAGGAGAAGGAGCAGGAGAAGGAGAAGGAGAAGGAGCAGAAGAAACAGAAGGAGAAGAAACAGAAGGAGAAGAAGAAGAAGAAGAAGAAGAAGAAGAAGAAGAAGAAGAAGAAGAAGAAGAAGAAGAAGAAGAAGAAGAAGAAGAAGAAGAAGAAGAAGAAGAAGAAGAAATAAACGTGAATCTCCCTTGGTTATATACATTTCCATGGCATCTGTTCTTCAGCCTGACCAGTCTTTGTTCTCCACTGAATATCACAAAATATTGTAGGTTTGAATCATCAAGATTTCCAGGTTAGTATCATGCAGACAGACTCTACCATTTAACCTGTTTGGATATTATATTCAGATGCAAAATAAATGACCCTCTTAAGATGGCCAGGCTCTGCAAAGCGAGCCACTGTGAGCCAAATCACATTTTCACTTAGCATCTCCTACACCAGTTTCAATGTTTTTTTAAAAAATCTCCTTTTGTCATTTTGAACTTCTAAAGCTTAGCCCTTTCTTCAAATTACTGAATTAGCTTAAAGTCCCAGTGTCAGGTTTATTGTCTTCAAAACCAGCTGGTGCAGATAAAGCATTTATAAACAGAACTGATCTGTCAGTCTTTGTTTCATGGTTATCTTTTAAGAAGAAGAAGAGAAGGGAAAAAAGAAAGCCCCTCAGGGAAATTTACTAAATAGCACAAGCAACTTGAACCCATTTGTGATCTCAAACTAATTTTACCTGTGCCCCCCTTAAAAAAAGGGGGAAGGGGTTATCATTCAGGCCTGGGATCCCCCTTGCAGGGATGGAAAAATTGAAATCCTAGGGAAATGCTTCCGTATAGGACAACCCCAAATGAAATGAACAACAGCCTCTTTCATTGGCTGGGTCATTATATACTAAGCCATAATGTCCTTTGCTTACGTTTTGCTTCTCGTGTTTTGTTAATCCAGCCAACGTGGTTAAAAATCATGGCTGATCCTGCAAGCTATTAAAAAAAAAAAGCTGAGAGGTGTAAAAAATTCAGAAATGGTCCTTTGCTTTGAGTCATACTTGCCAGGATTGTTTAGATGGGTTTTAAAGGAATACTCATTGCTCAAGAAATATGATGCTTCAAGAAATAAGCATATGAGGTCGGTCTAACAATGCTGTAAGAAAGGAGGAGCCTATAGATATTTTTAAAAGAAATGTAGATTAACAGATTAACAGAGGGATCTTGTAGGTCATCTAGTCCAACCCCCCCACTCTACACCATTTCTGACCGATGACAGTCCAGTCTCTTCCTGAAAGCTTCTAGTGATGAAGCTCCCACAACTTCTGAAGACAAGTCACTCCACTGAATATAGAATAACAGAGTTAGAAAGGACCTTGGAGGTCATCTAGTCCAACCCACCATCCAAGCACCATCCAATACACACACCTTCTGTTCCATCAGTTGATTGCTCTCACTGTTAAAAAAATTTCTCCTTATTTCCAGGTTGAATCTCTCCTTGATCAGTTTCCACATAGCTGCCATTTTATCATTTATCATTAACTAACTGTCCCTACATCATACAGGTACTCCTCGAGTTACGGCCATCATTGAGCCCAAAATTTATATCACCAAGTGAGACATTTGCTAAGTGAGTTTTTCTCCACTTTACGACTTTTCTTGCCGCAGTGAATCATTGCAGTTGTTTCGTTAGTAAGCCCGGTTGTTAAGTGGATCCAGTTCCCCCCCATTGACTATGCTTGTTATATGGTCACAAAGGAAGATCCCACGACTCGCTTTCCCGCAGGACACTGCAATCGTCATAAATATGAACCAGGCACCAGGTGTCTGAATTTTGATCATGTGACCGACGCTGCAACGGTTGTTAAACGTGAAAAACGCTCGTAAGTCACTTTTTTCGGTGCCGTTGTAACTTTGAATGGTTACTAAACGAACTGTTGTAAGTCAACGACTACCTGTCTATCCTGCAGTGGTGATATTTGATTTGTACATTTTATCCTCTGTCCACCACCCACCGCTGTGGCCGACTCTCAAACTTTGTTAGGAAGTTGAAGCTGGATCAACAAACAAGAGAGAAAGAACACCATTTCATACCCGTTCCCAAATCTTTGCAAAGCTCACCGACCCCTAGCCTCCCTGATTTAAGCTTAAATTCCTTTTGCAAAAGAGAGAGAGAGAGAGAGAGATTGAAAATCTCAATAAAAACGGTAGTTTCGGGTCATCCAAAGATATGGAGGTCAGTTCCCTCAAACTCCCCTTTCATGCTGCTAGAGTAGCCATCCAACTGGTTTTAAAATGAGAGCTGGACTCTCAAAACAACCTCACAAAAAGCAAAAGGAATATTTGAGCAGTGAGGAGGTTTTAGTCACCCAAAACCTGTTATGCAACTGCTTGGCCTGGTGTCACCTTGTTCCTGGAGGAGAGAATCTCTAACCAAATACAAATTGCATAATGATGACTATTTTGGCCTCTTTTGTCAATGTTGTTTCTGTGTCAAGCCAAGTGTTGTGATTCGCCGGCAGTCTGTCAGACAGCAGCAGAATTGGACAGTGGGGGAGAATGGGAACTAGTCCAGGAGTCTGGGGAGGACTCGGATGAGGACCTTGTTTCTGATGCAGAGATGGGGCCAGGACTATCTGGGAGTGGGGTGTTAATTCCAGAGCCTCCAGAGTCTGGCAGCAGTGAGGCAGAGGAACAAAGGGAGCCTGTTCCCAGTGCACATGTGCACAGAGCTGTTAGAAGGCAAGAACAGCTGAGACAAAAGGGGTGACTCAGGAGTAAGGCTGGGAGGTGATTGCCCCTCCCATAAGGGATAAAGGACAGGCAAAGGTGACGAAACCTTTGCAGGAAGCAAAGTTGTTCGCTCTGTTAGGATTAAACCTTGAAGCTCTGTGTGGACTTCGTACTTCGGTCGGGTTTTTTTATTGTTCATTTGGCACTTTAGTTGTTGGCAGCAATTCAAAGGAGAGAAAGGTGGGTGCTTATCTCAAGGGAATGTTTGGGACTCATTACAGGCTGGGAATGAACATAATTCCCAGCATTGAAATAAAAGAGTTGTTTGAACTAAGCGGGTGCTTAATTATGGTCTTGGAAGCCTTGGTCAGAACACCAAGTTCAGTCCAAACACAACCCCAGCTGAGGACAAGGACATGCGAACATGCCTGTTGAAACAAAATTGTCAGATTCTAGCATCATCTGAAGCCCACTGCTTTTCTAACAGAAATGGGTCATCAGTTCCAACATCCGTTGCCCATGTTGGAATAGTCATTAGAATGCAACAGTGCGAGAAGGACAGACAGTCATGGAGGTGGCGTCAAGAGAGGACTTAGCCTAGAGCCATTTATGTCTATAGAGATTCTCAGTCATCCAGGTCATGGTTGTCTCAAAGGTGCCTTTTCAAGAGGCCACTGGACTTTTCTGGTAAAGTCCAGTGGCCTCTTGAAATAGAATCATTTTATGTTCCCACAAACAATCTTAAGTTCAACCCCACTTGAATGCCATTAACTAAGAGTAAGCCTAGCGCGAATTTAGAGTTGAGCATTAGTTGTCTAAATTCTTGCATATAGGCAGGAGCAATAACTCAAACTTAACATGTGGCCCTGATTCTTCATACCTGACAGTGTAGAAATAAACATTACTTGCTATTTCTGCATTTGCTGCCTATGCAGCCAAACATATGTTAAGAATTGGTGTCTCCTGGAGTTCAGCAATTCTCACAGGTAGCAGGAGGTATGTGCTATAATATTTCTTTTGGAATTATTCTTTAAATGAGAATTGGAATTGGGCCCCACAAAGCAGACCCCTGGCATAAGACTGCAAATTCTCTCCTTCTCTGCAACTATATACTTATATGTTTGTTTATATGTTATGTCCATATTTATACTGGTTTTCTCATACATGCTTGACAAACTAAATAAATAAAATAAATACATAAATAAATAAACCCTGATGTGGCCCTCAGTGAAATTGAGTTTGACCATCCCAGATAGCCTAACCACAAAGCAAAGAAGAGAGAAAGCTGCAACAGGAAACAAAATTGGGGAGAAATGTGTATTATATGCTAGTCTGCCCAAATTGACTACCATCTGGATATATTGAATTACAACTCCCCCAATTCCTAACCAACAGGGCCTAGGATTCCAAAGTCTGAGGATTAGAGGTCATTTTTATTTTATTTATTTGATTTATTTGATTTGATTTGTCAATCGCTTACAAGATAATAGGTATAAGTATATACATAGTTATGAATACATGAAATGGATACATATAAGAAAAATAAAAAGAAACAATAGGACAGGGACGGTAGGCACGTTGGTACGCTTATGCACGCTCCCTACAGACCTCTTAGAAAAGGGGTGAGGTCAATAGTAGACAGTCTAAAGTTAAAGTTTTTGGGGTTTGGGGAAGAAACCACAGAGTCAGGTAGAGTATTCCAGACATTGACCACTCTGTTGCTGAAGTCGTATTTCTTGCAATCAAGTTTGGTGCAATTAACCTTGAGCTTGTATCTATTGTGTGCTATTTGTGTTGTTATGGTTGAAGCTGAAGCATTCATTGACAGGTAAGTCATTGCAATGTATGATTTTATACACCATACTTAGATCAGACCGAAGACGGAATAATTCAAGGTTTTCTAGGTCTAGAATTTCGAGTCTGGTGGCATAAGGTATTCTACAACGAGTAGAGAAGTGGAGAACTCTTCTTGTGAAATATTTCTGAACTTTCTCAACTGTGCTAATATCATATACGTAATGTGGGTTCCAGACTGATGAGCTGTATTCGAGTATTGGTCTAGCAAATGTTTATATATATTTGTGTGTGTGTGTGTGTGTGTGTGTGTGTGTACACACACACACACACACACACACACAAACATATATATATATGTTTATATAGTTTGCATTTTCATATAAATTGTCTCATACACCAAGCTAGTCTGTTGATCAGAGGACTATTATCCTCCAAATGATGGATTCACTATAGAACATTAAAGCAAACACATATATCCCTTAGGAAGAATTGTGTATTCAGTTTCATAAATCACAGGAAATAGTTTATAAAAACAGTATCTATTTGGAGAAACGGTATCTGTTAGGAAAACCAGAATCTATTAGGAGAAATGCACCAAAAAAGGAGAAATGTAATGTGGAATTTTATAACCCCAACTTTTCCAAATGAGGCAGAACTGTGTTTTAAGCTGATTCTGACTTCTGTTAAGAGCTTTTCATTGGGATAATCCCTGGCCTCCAATCACAGTAATAATTGTCTTGGATCCAAAAAGCCAGCTTCTATCCTAACCGTGATCTTTCTGCAGTTATACCACCAAGAATATATAGGTGACCAAAAAAAAAAAAAACCCACGCAGACAAATCTCTACCTGAAAAATATTACGGACTAAAATGTCATCAAAGGAGGAAATAAGGAGACGACGTGACATCTGCAGGGCTCCACCTATTGAATTCGGAGTCTCATATGTTGCACCCCTCAAAAAAATTGGAAGCAAAGAGTTTTCAGTTCTCCAGCTGTTCCCTCCGACATTGATTCCTGCCCCCTTTTCCTCTGCCTCCAATACTTTTATCTAGGTCATGCTACGGCTTCTACAATAATTTACTTTCATTTTTCATTTGATCTTTAGTCCTAAATTCTTAACAGTAACCAGCCTTTGGTTCTTCGTTTGATGGGCTGGCAGAAATAGAAGCAGGGCAGAAGGAGGTAGGAAAAGAACCAGCAATTGTCACATTGTGAGTCTCCAGTCTTATCCTTCCATTTATTTCTCCTTCCATTAAAAAGACTGAAACAAACCATCTCAGACTTGAAAGGCTATCATTTCCTTGTTAGCAGCACTCGTGGGAAAACCAAGGATGGGGATTGTTTTGAAAACGCAGGATGGGTTTCGAGAAAACTTTTTCCCTCTCTATCCCTGTGCTTCAAAACTGGTTAGCCTTTTCTTCTACACCTGCTTCCAATACTGGAAATACGACCCCAAGAAAGAAAGAAAGAAAGAAAGAAAGAAAGAAAGAAAGAAAGAAAGAAAGAAAGAAAGAAAGAAAGGAAGGAAGGAAGGAAGGAAGGAAGGAAGAAAGGAAGGAAGGAAGGAAGGAAGGAAGGAAGGAAGGAAGGAAGGAAGGAAGGAAGGAAGGAAGGAAGGAAGGAAGGAAGAAAGAAAGAAAGAAAGAAAGAAAGGAAGGAAGGAAGGAAGGAAGGAAGGAAGGAAGAAAGAAAGAAAGAAAGAAAGAAAGAAAGAAAGAAAGGAAGGAAGGAAGGAAGGAAGGAAGGAAGGAAGGAAGGAAGAAAGAAAGAAAGAAAGAAAGAAAGAAAGAAAGAAAGGAAGAAAGGAAGGAAGGAAGGAAGGAAGGAAGGAAGGAAGGAAGGAAGAAGAAAGAAAGAAAGAAAGAAAGAAAGAAAGAAAGAAAGAAAGAAAGAAAGAAAGAAAGAAAGAAAGAAAGAAAGAAACCCTGATCATCATCAACTACATACAAGACTAAGAAATAAAAGAATTAACCCAACTGGAGCAGGCCAAAACTCAAATTGGAACAAAGAGGACAAAGAAAGAAGCCAGAGGTTAGGGCAAGTGAGTCCATGGGGTGAGAAGTCAAGATCTGCAAGATGGTAGCATTGACATCATGATCAAAGGCCCAGCTCTTGATCTTGTGAACAGTGACCCTTCCACAGCCACTTTGAGCTGGCCATCTTAAAGAGTTTTGACTCTTCTGACTCCCACATCCCCACCCAACACCACTGAGTTAAGATCAAAGGATAACCTGGTAGATACAGATTAACCAAGTTGGAAGGGACCTTGTAGGTCATCTAGCCCAATCCCTTGCCTAAGCAGACCCTACACTATTTCTGACAGATGGCAGTCCAGTCTCTTCTTCAAAGCCTCCAATGATGAAGCTCCTACAACTTCTGAAGGCGAATTCTGTTCCATTGGTTGATTGTTCTCACTGTCATTTCTCCTTATTTCCAGGTTAAATCTCTCCTTGATCAGTTTCCATCCATTATTCCTTGTCTGGCCTTTGGGTGCCTTGGAGAATAGCTTGGCCCCCTTCCTCCTCTCTGGGGCAGCCCCTCAGATACTGGAAGACTTCTCTCCTGTCTCCCCTGGTCGTCCTCTACCCTAGACTAGCCATGCCCAGTTCCCTCAACCGTTCATCGTATGTTTTAGCCTCCAGTTCCCTAATCATCTTGGTTGCTCTTCTCTCCACTCTTTCTAGAATCTCAACATCTTTTTTATAGTGTGGTGACCAAAACTGGATGCAGTACTCTAGGTGTGGTCTTACTAATAAGTAATCACTAATTACTAATCACTTTATACAGTGATATCAATACCTCATGTGATCTTGACTGAATCTCTCTGTTAACGCAATTTAGGACTGCATTGGCTTTTTTGGCTGCCGCTGCACACTGCTGGCTCATATTTAATTGGTTGTCTCCTAAGGCTCCAAGATCCCTCTCACAGCTACTGCTATTAAGCCTGGTTCCCCAGATATATACATATCTATATGTGTATACATCTGGGGATAATATTTTTCAGGGCTGACTTATTTATTTATTAAACTTATAGAGATGCTGGAGGCATCTCTAGGTCACTTATGATCAATAAAACACCACTATAAACCATTGTGATTGGTATGAATGGTCGAATAGTAGGAATAAGAATAATAGAGATAGGAAAACGGTAAATAAATGTATATCAATGTAAATAAATGAATATAAATGTATGAAGATCTGTATATGTAACAATGATGCCACAGTTAAAGATGAGAATGAGATATTTAAACATGAAAAAGCATAATAAAAATTAAAAAAATAAAATAAAGCCTTAGAACTTCAACATAATAAATAGTAATGCTAAAACTGGTTCAGAATTGATGAAGATGGGGAGGAAGGGAGCCTGACAACCAAGGGGGGGTATCTTAATCCATTAATCTCCTCCAGAACGACATCTCCCCATTGGATCCCAGGCCAATTGGCAAAGACAGTTCTTCAAGCCCCTTTGGAAGACCAAAAGGATGGATATGATCCTCACCTGAGGGGTGGAGACAATGTTCCAGAGGGCAGGAGCCACAGCAGAAAAGGCTCTTATCCTGGACCATACCAGTTGGAATTCCTTGACCAACTATTCAAATGATATGAAAAATAATCCCTAATTTAAGATCAAGCTGTTCCTCTGCCCCCATGTTCACATTTCTAGATTGTCAGTGGGATATTTTGGGAGATTCCAGCAGAATGTTGACCTCAATGTTCTCTATGAGGCAATCTAGATCAGGGGTCTCCAACCTTGGCAGCTTTAAGACTTGTGGACTTCAACTCTTAGAAAAATTTGGCTGAGGAATTCTGGGAGTTGAAGTCCACAAGTCTTAGAGTTGCCAAGGTTGGAGACCCCGGATCTAGGTGAAGGAGTAAAATATCAGTGAAGGAAGCCCTCTCTTTACTGGAACCACGTCATTTGTTTCTCAGGTCCTTTGAAGCCCACTATTTCAATCTCTGCTTTATATCGATTATATTTTAATGGAGCGTTTAGTTGGGTGGTTAATGGATGCTTTTACACTGTCTGTGGTAAGCCACCCAGAACTCTTTAAGAGCATGCACATTTTTAAAAATAAATAAGTAAATAACACACTGGGTAATTTTGTGTCTGAAACTTTCAGCTCTGGAGATCACAATGCAAAATGAAAATAAACGGTGGGGTTTTTTTTTCTAATTCCTGAGGCCATGACAGAATTATTGGCCCCCATTGATTTAAGGGCTTCTCAAGTTTCTTAATGAATTCAAGTCAGCCTCCGTCAAAGATGCTAATTGTTCTTTGTCATTCAAGGGAAGGATGTCAAAAACAGGGACTTGCTTAGAATTTCACAGCCATGGAATAATTATCTGTATTGGAAAAACTCTGCAAAGTTGCAGCAGGCTGTTATGAATTCTTAAACTGGTAAAACCCAAATTGTGGAATCTCTGTAACACTCTTGGGTGGCTGCTACCAGTTTGTCCTGGTTCGGGCGAACCGGTAGCTAATTTTATCATTTTTAATGACCGGTCCAGCAAACCAGCACATCTAACTCCTGGTTGGCCCTGCCCACCCCACCCCGTCCCTCCCAGGAGTCTCCATGTGGCCCCTTTTTGGATGCCAGATAAGTGCAGGGCCTTTATAGATGGCACTTGGCTCCAGCAAGACTAGCAAAAGTGTTTAAAGATAAATCAATGAAATGTTGGAAATGTCATCAAACGCCAGGAACCTATTATCATATGTGTGGACTTGCACAGAGGCTAAAAGGTATTGGACTAAAATACACACCTGGTTAGAAAAAATGATTAAACAACACATAGATCTGAAACCTGAAATATTCCTATTAGGAATGATACCAGAAGGCTATATTAAAGAAAAGACTTATTTAATTATACATGTTTTAACAGTGGGTAGAATAGTATTTGCTCCAAAGTGGAAGAGTGACAAAATACCATTAGAGAGAAAAATAATTGAAAAAATATTTAAATGTGCACAAATGAATAGATTGACAATAGAAATTAAAGAAAAAGAAGAAGCTGATTATGATATGGTATGGAATATGTTTTATCAATGGATAGAGAACAAAATAAATTAAAAGAGATGTATTAAGAGTAACTAGAGAAATCTAAGCAATAGGTATATGTGATATTATTATATATATATATGGGAATGTGATTAATATTGTATTGTTAGACTTGATAAGAAGAATATCATTTATAATGGTCAATAAGTGAAATATGTACCTAATCTTATTTATTATTTATTTATTTATTAATTCCATTTATATACCGCCCTTCTCCCAAGGGACTCAGGGCGGTGAACAGCTCATCTAAAAACCCCACAGAAAATACAAAAGTTAAAAAATATTAAATTTAAATCGGCTGCGTAATAAGACTAAGAAACCCCCCCCCACCCTTAAAACCCAATTTAAAATTAAAAATGGAGACCAAATTTAAAATCATTTTCTCAGCCCAGGCCGGCCTGCTCAAAGAGCCAGGTCTTCAACGCGCGCCTGAAGGCCCTCAGGTCCGTGCCGGTACGAAGTTCCGGTGGCAGAATATTCCAGAGGGCGGGGGCACCCACAGAGAAGGCCCTACTCCTTGGCACCGCCAGACGACACATAGCGGCCGACGGCACCCGGAGCAGACCCTCCCTGTGGGAACGCACCGGCCTGTTGGAGAATCGATGCATGATTGAAGTGGAATGGATTTGTTGTATATAAAAATAATTTTAAAAAATTCATTTAAAATAGTGCAGAGCCCACACAGAGGCTGGGGGGATGGTGGTGAAAAAACGGCCTTCCAGAGGCTCCAGGAGGACAGAAATGGGCCCATTTCAGGCCTCTGGAGCCTGGATAGCCATTTTTGCCCTCCTGAAGGCTTGCAGAAAGCCTCCGGAACCAGGGGAGGGCGAAAACAGGGCGCCGTGGTCAGTGGTGGGATTCAAAAAAATTTACTATCGGTTCTATGGGTGTGGCTTGGTGGGCATGGCCATGTGACTAGGCAAGCGTGGCTTTTGTTTGTTTGTTTGTTTGCAGTTGCCCCCTCACCTGTTTTTTGGGCCTTCTGAGCTTCAGAAGAGCCTCTGGGGAGGGGGCATTTTTGGTCCTAGAAGGCTCCTCTGAGATTCAGGAAGAAAAAAAAACAGAGCATGGGAGGGGCATGCAGCACCCCTCCATGCTCCGTTTTGGGACCTTCCTGGCCTCAGAGGAGCCTCTGGGGAGGGGGGGGCGTTTTTGCTCCCAGAAGGCTCCTCTGGGGTTCAGGAAGGCAAAAAATGGAGGGAGGCTGAGTCCCTCCCTCCATTTTTTGCCTTCCTGGCCCTCAGCAAGGAGAATCCCGGCACAACTGATCATATGAACAGTTGGGAAGGAAATAAAAGAAATACCTTAAGGTGTCAGGAGGGCAGGTTGAGCAGGTGGGGGAAGCAAGCCAGTGACTAGGTCAGGCGTGTGGCCAGCCAGAACTTACTACCGGTTCAGTGACCCACGCCAAATCCTTGCTACCAGTTCGCCCAATCTGGTGCAAACCGGCTGAATACCATCACTGGCTGTGGTGCAGGAGGCGGACTAGGCCATGCCCACCATGGTCACACCCACCCAGCAACTGGGCACTGGTTGCTAAAATTTTTGAAGCCCACCCCTGGTAACACTGGTCATGGTTCTTGGTCATTCAACTGGGGTAGAGACCAGAAAGGTTACATGCATTACAGAATCTCAGGGTTTTGATCGACTTTGGCTCATGCTGCTTGCTCAAAATGTCAGCCCCAGAAATATTACCTCTACATTTTCAAGTTTATTTAAAACCTTTAGCTCTAAAGGGTTTCTTTTTTTTTAATAGGCTCCGAGATTCATAATGAATTCCACCCTTGGCACCAATTTCTCCACTGCCCTGTGAAAAATCACAGAATCAGCTTGTCAGCTTCCATAAGTGCTGATCAGATTTTCTCTTTCTTTTTAATCCTGAGAACTCTAGAATCACTGCGCTAAAATAAGATGGTGCTGATAGGATTCTAATTGCATAGGTATATTTGAGACACTTTTTAAATAATTCTCTTTGATTTCCAGTCACCGCGGCTGGGTATCAACATATATAGAAACAGACCCAGTACCTAGACTGAATGCATCTAGACCTCAGAAATAGACTTGTTATAAATATGAATTAATCCATCACATTACCAAAGCAATTCCCTGGGAGGGTAAAAGACATACCCTTATAGCTGAAACACAAGAAACTCATCCTTAGGCTGAAGTGTTCAAAGGCTGAGGAAATAAAGAAAATCGGCTTGTATTGCTAAGTGGTTGTTTACCCACCTGAAAGAATGGGAAAGGAATGGAGAATGGAATGGAGAATGGAATGGAGAATGGAATAGAATAGAATAGAATAGAATAGAATAGAATAGAATAGAATAGAATAGAATAGAATAGAATAGAATAGAATAAGAAGCAGGGAATAGAATAGAATGGAATAGGAATAGGAATAGGAATAGGAATAGAATAGAATAGAATAGAATAGAATAGAATAGAATAGAATAGAATAGAATAGAATAGAATAGAATAGAATAGAATAGAATAGAATAGAATAGAATAGAATAGAATAGAATAGAATAGAAGATTTGGAAGGGACCTTGTAGGTCATCTAGTCCAACCCTCCCCCCACCCAAACAGGAGACCCTGGCCTATACCATTTCTGACAGTTTCTTCATGAAAGCTTCCAGTGAAGAACCTCCCACAACTTCTGAAAAATGGGGACTATCTGAAGGCAAGCACTGTTTGATTAGATTACAAAAATTCTCGACTAGAAACCTCCAAGTGACACCCCCCCCCCAAAAAAAAAATTCTCTGCAAGACAAACCAGGAGTTCAAATCAAAGTAAGCCGATTATAATAGAGGCCTTTGATTTTCACCTTCTTTAATGTGGAGCCTTGTTGATTGCTACAACTCCAACCACACCTAGGTGTATCCTTCCCTAGACCTCTGGATCTCCTGCATTACAATTCTTGGAATTCCCCATCACCTGGAAAGCACCAAGATAGGGAAGAATGAGGAAAATCCTCCAATACAGGTAGCTCTTGATTTAGAACAGTTCCTTTAATGAGTGTTCAAAGTTATAATGGCACTGAAAAAAAATGACTTATGGCCCGTTTTTCACACTAGGCCATGTGATGAAAATTCAGACACTTGGCAACTGACTCATATTTATGATGGTTGCAGAGTCCCAGGGTCATGTGATCCCCTTTTGTTGACCTAGTGTCATGCCCCTGTCGGAGACTGAATCCAAGAAGAAAGACGAACAGCTGACAGGGAGTGGGAGTATGGCTCCATCGGCTGTGGAGGAAACTGGGCAATGGCAAAGTCCGGCTGGGCAGAGCAGAGAAGAGGTAGAACAAGGGAGAGGGAATTCGGAGGAAGACCCAGGCCCCACCCCCTCTTCATCCTAGGGCACACAGGAAGGAACAGAGAAGGGAGCAACATGAGTTGCATGGCTTACGGGGGAGGAAAGGGCCTTGATTCCCTTCATTAGCCACACTTGGGAATGAGAGTTTAAAAGAGATGCATGCTGAGGGGATTCCCTTAACAACCGTGTTACTAACTTAACCACTGCAGTGATTCACTTAACAACTGTGGCAAGAAATGTCGTAAAATGGGGCAAAATTAACTTAACAATTGTCTCACTTAGCAACAGAAATTTTGAACTTAATTACAGTTGTAAGTCAAGGACTACCTGCAATGAATTCTATTGACTTAATCTGGAGATTTTCTTCCAATTTTGCCTTATCAGACTTTGTGTCAACTCATAAAATATGTCTATTTAGGTTTTTTTAGAGTTGCCAATAGAAAGGGAGGAGGGGAGAGCAGTTCAACAGCTTGCAAACCTTAACTGCATTCCATAAATGTTTTCAAAGAGAGTAACTAGGTGACGGAAGTTTCTGCCACACAAAATTCTAACTGGAGAGCATGATTGGTGACTCTTGGCTATGGATGTGTCCCATTGGAGAATATGAATTATGATACACCCAGGGTGTGTGTGTGGGGGGGGGAAACCAGGGTCAAAGGTGACAGTGAATTATGTGTCTCAGAGTTGGCTACACCCAGACAGCACTGGCATGTTTACTCCTAATAAATCTTCTTTAAGTTTTGAAAATTCAGCTAGAAACTCATGATTTACAGATGGTGGTAACTACCAGAGCCTTGACACTTTGAGGCTGAAAAAATAGGTGAAGGCTTTACTTTATCAGGGATGCCTTCAATGTATAATTTTCTTTAAATTTTCTTTAATCTCTCTCTATTCCTGTTTTAAATATTGTAAACACTTTGAATTCCATTTCTGGGGCTGCTATTGCATGTTAGCCATCAAAAAAAGAGAGAGAGAGTGAACTTCGTATTCAGAAACATCTGTATGTTCTTTGTATGTTTGAAAGGGATTTTTGTGGGCTAGGCTAAAAAGTTTATTTATTTGGAGAATGACAAGTAAGACAACTGAAAACAGTTTATATCTGCAGTGAGATTTGTTTAGACAATATGAGATGCTTTTCAATTCATCCTGTCAGAGACAGAGAAAATTGCCTAGGTGGCTGGTTGGTTAAAGATCTAATTCCACATACATACATACATACATACATACATACATACATACATACATGTGTGTGTGTATTAAAGGTAAATGTGATGACCCAAAGGCCGTGGCACAAAGTCAGATAATTAGTAGGAGTCCCTTTATTAGCTCCAGCTTTGCCCCCAATGTCCTGGTTACCTTCTGACTAGAGGAAAACTCTCCCAGGAAAATCCTTTGGCTGCAGACAATCAAATCCAAAACGTGGTCAACAAAAACTGTAACAATAAATCCAATCAAGGCAAAATGAGGTAATCAGTTTGGCAGGGCAGGAGCAAGAATTCCAGACATGAAGGAACAGCAGTAACTCAACATGGTTGGAAAGATACCAGGAACACAGATAAGCAAAATCAACACAAGATAAACTCACCTTTGCTCCCAGCAGCTGCCACACTCAGCTTGCATCTCTTTTAAACTCTCTTCCCAGCTGTGTCTAATGAAGGGAATCAGGGCCCTTTCCTCCCCCATAAGCCAACAATCCATGTTGCTCCCTTCTCCATTCCTCCCTGCGTGCCCTAGAATGAAGAGGCAGTGGGCCTAGGTCTTCCTCTGAACACCTTCTCCCTTGTTTTACCTCTTCCCTGCTCTGCCCAGCCAGACTTTGCCCTTCCCCAGTTTCCTCCACAGCCGACGGAGCCATACTCCCACTCCCTGTCAACTGTTCATCTTCCTCCTTGGATTCAGACTCTGACAGGGGCAAGACAGGAAAGGTAAAAGTTTTCCCTGTCCAGTCATTTCCAACTCTAAGGGCTGGTGCTCATCTCTGTTTCTTAGTCAAAGAAGCCACTGTTATCTGAAGACATTTTCTGTAGTCATGTGGCCACTATTACTATATGCCGTGGTCACTGAATGCTATTACCTTCCCACTGAAGTGGTACCTATTTATCTACTCGTATTTGCCTGCTTTTGAACTGGTGGGCAGGAGCTGAGGCAGGAACAGGAGCTCATCCGGTTGCACTGAGCTTGGGTCTCAAACTGTTCTGACCCAAACCTTTTTCCAACAAATCAAACACAATCCAAAAGGAACAGAAACCTTTTAATGCTTCTGCAAAATAATTAGCTTTGATAAGCACAAGCCTTGCCAAACTGTGTGAGACAGCCAAAAGATAGCAGACAAGAAATAATTTGCAATACACGAATCTTTAAATACAAACTCAGGATACTGGAATGTCCACAAGGCTGGAGTTTCAAAATGTTTTTGCCTTCTGCAAAGAACGTTCGTTTCACACCTGGCTTTTATCTGCTTGAAGGAGGGGCCATTACCTTGCAGCTTTACTCCCGAGTCATCCTTGCTATTGTAGCTGCTCTTGCCTGCGAGCAATCCTGCATGCACGCGTACTTGGCACAGGCTCCTCGGGAATCTCCTCATCGCTGCTGCCAACCCCCACAATCTCTGAAGGCAGCAGTCCACTCCCTAATGGTCCTGGCCCCTCATCTGAGTCCTCGCTCTCCTCAGCCGTCCTCACCTGCTGCCGGCTAACCACAACACAAACCTTCTATAAATGCTGAGCCATTGCGCCCTTTGCATATATGCTGCATGACTTTTAATTTCCCAATTAATCGTGTATCTTCCATTAGACCAAACATATCATCCCATTTTCCCGAGTGGAATATTTAGAATGATATTGTGTAAAATCAACAGAATAGCCGGCTGGTACCACCAATATCCAACAGATACACATTGCTGTAGTCGGAAAGATCAACATTACTCTTGTGTGCACACATGTCTGCTGTCTGAAATGAAAATCCAGCCCTGTGCATAATGCTTCTTGATGCTTCAAATGATGTTCCTGTTAGTTTAAAACCTCATCATGAATGTTGCAGGAAGTGCATTTTGCTACTTAAAGGCTGGGACGCTAACTAGAAATGCTTTGAGTTTCCAAATCCCTGATTTGAAATGGAGGGGAGGGAAATCAAACTGAAAGGCAACTCAGCTTTGATCTGCTCCCTTGACAGTTTTAACCATTTTGGCAAAGATGAAAGAACCACAACTATTTGTCTTTGGGATTTCTCCTTTTAGTTTTCTAGAAATTCTAGTAAAGTGGCACATCTCCTTCTAGGCCAGAGATAGCCCATTTTCTGTAACTTAGTAAATTGCAAAATCTGCCTTGCAAACAGGGTGGATTTGATTTAAATCAAACTGATTTAATTCATGATTTAAATCACGATTTAAATCACTAGTCAGTAAGGCTTGATTTAAATCATAGTTTTCTATATAAAGACTAATTCTTGCTGGTATAACTTTAATATGCAAGTAGATGAAGATTTTTAGAATAATAACTTTTCATATTAGTTTTTTTATCCCCAGTTTAATAGGTTAATCATTCATATTTGGACAACTTTTCTGTTGTACTTAGGAAGGAGAAAAATAATAATTACCTTAATAATAACAATTTAAAAGAAAATCAAGCATCTGTGATAATATCTTGGAGGCAGAGAAACTGCCCAATAATCTTACAAAAACCTCTGGAAGAGCATGGCATTGTGAATGGATTAATGGAATTTATTTACCAAAAAAATTAAACATATACAGCCTTATTCTATATAATTAAAAAACTAATCTTTATTTCATGATGGAATAACCTTTGGATGGTAATATATTTTCCTCAAAAAGCATTTTATTTAAAAAAAATCCAATTTGAATAAAAAAAATCCAATGTAAATTTAAAAAATCTGATTTTTTGATTTTTTTAAAAAAATCATTGATTTTTATCCACCCTATTTGCAGATTCTATATCCATCTATTTCAATCTAATATTCCTCCAACGTATTGAAAGTGCCAATTTCCACAGAGCTTGTGCTGAAAATGATGGCATTTGCAATCCCAACATAAAGCCATGGTAGGTGTCTTCTAAACATCTGTAAGTACAAACATGGTTATTTTTTGCTCTTAGGTTTAAATAGCTTTTAAAAATGCTCTTTAATTTTAATTTTTACTGCATGGAACCAAAAAGATGTTTGGACCATTAACACATTCCCAATGAAATCTTCAGTGGAATTTGGACTATTAACAAATCACCAGTGAAATTCTTTCCATGGAATCTGGATCATTAACAAATTCCCAAGGAAATTCTCAATGGAATTTGGATCATGAACAAATTCCCAATGAAATTCTCAATGGAATTTGGATCACTGACAAATTCCCAGTGAAATTCTCTATGGTATTTGGACCACTAACAAATTCCCAGTGAAATTCTCTATGGAATTTGGATCATGAACAAATTCCCAATGAAATTCTCAATGGAATTTAGTCCACTAACAAATTCCCAGTGAAATTCTCTATGGCATTTGGACCACTAACAAATTCCCAGTGAAATTCTCAATGGAATTTGGACTTCTAACAAATTTCCAGTGACATTTTCAATGGAATTTGGACCATGAACAAATTCCCAATGAAATTCTCACTGGAATTTGGACCACTAACGAATACCCAATGAAATTCTCAATGGAAGTTGGACCACTAACGAATTCCCAAGGAAATTGTCTATGGAATTTGGACCACTAACAAATACCCAAAGAAATCCTCAATGGAATTTGGACCATTAACAAATGCCCAATGAAATCCTCAATGGAATTTGGACCATTAACAAATGCCCAATGAAATCCTCAATGGAATTTGGACCATTGACAAATTCCTCATGAAAGTTCTGAATGGAAAAGATGTCTCAATCTTCTATAAATCTTGCCAATGCTGGGTTGAGACAGTAGGTCTGATTGGGCAGGGAAAGTGAGACAGTATCCTTCCTTGACAATTGGTTAAAACTAGAGGAGAAAAAAAGGATCTATATATTCTAATTTGCTTCATACATAGATGAAGACATGGATCTGGTGGATCACTCTCCTTACTACACAGGCCAGCATCTCTGAACATGTGTCTATGTACCTTCCCCTAAGAAACTATAACTAAAATTTAAAAAGGGCAGTTAAGGCCTCTGCTAGCTTGCACGTCAGCATTAACAGTTCTTAAGGGAGCAGGTGCAACGTCAAAAATTAATATGCTAGAAAAGAGTCTATAGAAATTCTGCACATTTCAGACTAAGGCTGCAACTGTCAACCCTGACAGACATAAATCAAACCTCCCTCAAAGCATAAAACCAGTTTGTCAACGGCCTCTCGATCCGAAATGGCATCAGTTGTCTATTCTGCTTGAGGCAGGCTGCTCAAAACATTTATTACCTTGTGCAGCTGAAATCTGACTTGGAAACAGCCTAGGGTAGCAGGGTGGGGGGGGGGAGGGGGCAGAGAAAAAGAAAATCCGGTTGTTCCACTGAAGGTGCAGCAGACTTCAACCCACTGAAAACCAAGTAGTTCCTTATTGAATGGTTCTTCCTAGGACAAGTTGGCTCCAATGCCTCCTACAGAGGAGACACTTCGTCTCATCTTCTATATCCACTCTCTCATTTATACAAGGCACGACCTCGGGGAGAAGGCTGGGCTCCCGAATCCTGACCATCAAAACTCCCTTCTCACGTGGGATTCAAATTTCTTAACAACCGGTTCTGTGGGTGTGGCCTAATTTGTGGGGGTGGCTTGGTGGTCATGTGACTGACTGGGCATGGCTTGCATATAAATATTATAAATATTTATGTAAATATTGAATTTAAAAAAGAGCAGCTTTTACCCAAAATCAGGCAAAGCAGGCAGGCAGATTGAGTTGCTCATAGAATCACAGATTCACTCAGAGATCTATCATTCTGCAATCTGCTAGCTGAGTCTGCACTGAAAAATAGAAGCGTCAGTCCTAAGGAAGGTTCAGCTCGGCTTTTAGATTAGATAGAAAGCAAGAAATCCAACCATCTCCTGCTTTCTAGCTAATCTAAATCAGCACAGCAGAACAGCTGATGGTTGGGGGGGGGGAGGAAAAATAGCAACTTAGCAGGCAAATTTGATGACATGCATGCCAAGTAAGGAATGAGTGGGAGGGGCGGGGCCAGCCAGTGGCATGATTTGCCGGTTCTCCAAACTGCACAGAATCCCACCTCTGCTCTGACATACAACGTGTGCAAATATGGTTGAGTGCAACTGCAAATGCACCTACTAAAAAGAGCAATTGGTCACTACTATAAGGTGCACAACCCGCCACCCAGAGCAGGGGTGTCAAACTCAAGGCCCAGGGGCCAGATCTGGCCCACGGAGTGTTTAGATCTGGCCCGTGAGGCTGCCCTGGAAACAGCGAAGGACCAGCCTCTGCCAGTGAAAACATGGCTCTCCTGAGCTCCATTTTTGCAGGCTGAGGGTTGCAGGAGGCTACCCCAGCCAAAAACGGAGTTCGGGAGCCTGTTTTCTCTGGCAGAGCGCTCGGGACACAGGCGCCCCTGACACGAGTGAAGTCAAGCTGACCACGCCTACCCTGGCCACGCCCACCCTGGCCCCCAAAATCATAAACAACCCTGATGCGGCCCTCAATGAAATCGAGTTTTATACCCCTGACCCGGAGGTTCCAGGTGGCTTACCGGCATCCAAATTTACATCATTAAAACTCAGCTAGAGTCAAGGAAAAAGAAAGAAAGGGTTGACGCTTTATAGCGGGCACATCCAAGGTTCGGCCCAGGGGCCAATTGCGGCCCGTTTTCAAATTTTGAGCAGTCCACAGCCTCTTCTCCCCGCCGGCTGGCGTTTTTCCCTTCACCGCACAGTGGTTCCCGTGAATGTCTGGCTGAATGGTTGGCCCACACACATTTTCACCTCCCCAAATCTGGCCCTCCTTGCAAAAACGTTTGGACACCCCTGCTTTATAGGAATGAAAGTTAAAGTTTTGTAAACCAAAGAGAATGGCATATAATGGACGTATAAGAGATAATAGGAATGTATGAGTATAAAGGACGGTTGTAAATATGTATATAATTGTAGGTAAATGTAGGTAAATGTAAACAGAAATAATATGCAGCTAGCACTATACTAATAACATAAGGGAACAAGGAAATTAATCGTTATGTGTATCTCTATACTATAGCTTGTATGGCCAAAATGATGGCCAAGAAAGTCGCACTGTGTTCAATTGTTTTTAATGTTTATTCAATAAAATGTATTTTTTTAAAAAAAATCTCAGCAACAAAAGTGTTGCAAATTCAGGATATATCTCATATTTGAGGAAGATGGGCTTTAAAGGGTGGATATGTCAGGTGGGCCTTTCCCAACAACCTCCTTTTTCCTTCCTTCCTTCCTTGCTTCCTTCCATCCATCCATCCATCCATCCATTTATTATTTATTTATTTACTTATGGAAATTTATATTGCAGGCTATTCACCCATGGTGGCTCAAGGCAGCAGCTTACACGAATACAAAAACATATCAAAATAAAAATAATAAAAGAAAATAATAAAAAAATAATAAAAATAAATAAATAAAATAATAACCCAACCACCCCCATCCTAGCGACAACACGTATTCATACAAGCCATTTAATGGACTCCAATCCCGCTCTGGGTTCCCCAGGCCCGCTGGCAAAACCAAGTCTTCAGTGCCTTCCAGAAGAGTGCTAGAGTGGGGGCCATTCTAATCTCTGGGAGGGTGAGAGAGGGAGCCACCACGGAGAAGGCCCTTCTTCTGGGTCCCACCAGGTGTATCTCCCACAGCATTCCTTGCCTTCCCACTCTGATGGGTCTGGTAGATGTGACCGGCAAGAGACGTACACTCAGATAACTTGGTTCCAAGCCATAAAGGGCTTTAAATGAATTGCACCCGGAATTACCATTCAAATCCAGCACAAAATAGATGCAAACCACCATTATGCCTTTTTCCCACAGTGAAAATACTTCATACGTATATGTTTATATGCTATGTTCATACTTATACTTGTTTTCTCATCCATGCTTGACAAACTAAACTAAATAAAATAAAATAAACATGGCACCCACCCCTGCTTCCCCAGCCCACTGTGACTTACCTTCAGCTTCTCAAACCGGTCACTCAGGGATGCCACTTGGTGATCCCGGTGCCTCCCCACCAGTTTGCATAAGGCACAGATGAGCTGGTCATCAGCCACACAGTACATGTTCACCTTCTCATTCTCGTGCTCAAGGCACATTAACCCCCGGAAGTGAGTGTCTGGCACGGGCTCCACCAACCGGTGGCTGGTGAATGGCTTCTTGTTGGGGTGGGTAGCCCGCAAGCAGCGGTCACAGTAGGACACCTCGCAAGTGATGCAGGTCTTGATGGCGTCGCGGGGAGGATCCTGCTCGCAGAACTGGCAAGCTATCCGGTCCACCACCGTCGACATGGTCGGGCTGCGGCGATAGGGCCGCTCGCGGTAGTTCTCGCTGGGGGAACTGGGCCCGCTCAGAGAGGCCTTCTGGAATCGGTCAATGATATTCTGCAGGGTCACATTCCTCTTGAGGCCTTCTAGGCCCCGGTGGTTAAGGGAGATGACATGCCGGCAGGTGGGACACTGGAAAGCGGCGATAGGTTCGAGGCTCTCACCAGAGGAGCAGCTGGAAACCAGGATGCGGTGGGCGCAGCTGAAGCACAGGCTGTGGGCACACGGCAGGAGGAGGGGGTCTTCGAACAACTCTAAGCAAATTGGGCAAGTCAGTTCCGACTCCAGTGTTTCCATCTTTAGTTAAAACAATCTGGCTTCAGTGTTAAAAATGAGGGGGGCAGGTCAGTCATCTGGAAAAGAAAATGGGGGCACGGAGAGAAAGGAACATGGTTTTATATATATCATTTAACCTCTTTGATTGAGTTATACAATATTGTAAAGTACAAAATACAAAAAGTAAATAGAGAAGCAGTGGGGCGGAAAAGGGGGAAGAGAAGTGAGGAAGGATAAGAAAAGAAAAAGAAATATTGTCTCCCGACTCTCTGTTGCAGTAAAATAAGGTATGAACATCAACTCACCAGAGGTGGTATTCAGCCGGTTTGCACCAGTTCTGGAGAACTGGTAGTGGACATTTTGAGTAGTTCGGAAAAACGCAAATCCCACCTCTGACTGGAGATTTTACAGTATCCTTCCCCTGCCATGCCCACCAAGCCACGCCCACAAAACCGGTAGTAAAAAAATTTGAATCTCACCACTGGAGTGGAGGTGTATGAAATTTAAAAACTGCCTATAAAAACTTTGGAGGAGAGAAACAAAGATCCCAATCCAATACGGTGCCTTTCGCATTTGACTGAAATGAGAGGCCTCCCTCCAATGATGAATTTTATTCAGCCGGTTCTCACCAGTTCTGGAGAACCGGTAGCGGAAATTTGGAGTAGTTTGGAGAACCAGCCAATACCAACTCTGGATGGCCCCGCCCCCATCTATTCTCTGCTTCCTGAGTCCCAGCTGATCGACTTGTCTTCTTTGGTTTCCCCACACAGGAGAACGGAGCTGAAAAGCAGGTTAGTAGGGTGGGGAGGGAATGTGGATTTTGCAGTTTCCTTCCCCTGGAGTGGGTTTGGAATGGAGATTTTACAGTATCCTTCCACTGCCACGCCCACCAAGCCACACCCACCAAGCCACATCACGCCCACCAAGTCACGTCCACAGAACAGGTAGTAAAAAATTTTGAATCCCACCACTGCAACTCACAACTTTTTCGCTTTTTCATAATAATAGGAACAAGCCGCTTCTGTAAAGATCTATCAATCTAAAACCCAAAATCAAGAGTTTCGTTCTTTTCCACATCAAGCACGAAGTTGAGAAGCAGTTTCCATGTGGAAACAAAAGTACTTATGTTCTTTTCTTTAATCAAAGTAGTAAGTTTTGCCATTTCAGCCAAGGAACATGTTTAAAGCCAGGCATTTCCCACCTAGTCTCCAGGGAAGGGTAATCCAAAGCAACATTTTTGGAGTTTGGCAACCTTCCTGACATAGTTGGATGAGAGACTGCTCCTAGAGTGCCTTCAGATCTGACCTTCTCTACCATCCAGTATAAAATTCCGAGCTTGATATGAGTTTATGGAAGTTCACCAACTACCATCTCAACTTGAAATCAGCCTAGGTTTTCTCCGCGTGCTCAAGAATCATCACCTCCCATTGTCCCAAGCACTAAAAGGGCATGCTTTATTTATTCCTTTGAGGGATTGCTTTCTGTAGCCACCCATCTCAAGCAATGACGCTGGGCGGCTTTCGATCCAGAACATCTACAATTAAAAAACTGAAAAAACATTTTGAAACAATCAAAACAGTAGAAAGCATTAAAAACCACAGAGAGCATTAAAACCCTCTGTTTTCATGTTTAAATGTTCTGGAATGTACTCACCCATTCATTCATTCACTTCTATATTGGAGTTAAGGTTGTAACTCAGAGTGGATCATAATTGCTCAAGTTCAGTACCTACTATAAAAAGAACCTGTTGATCACAGCAAAGGTCTAACTAGTTTGTAATCGTGCTTCAAATTAGCCAATGGAGGAAACCCACAACTTGGACATGTGTTTATCTACAACTAGTATATAGCACTTGACATAAGACACAATGCTTTGTCATCACGATAGCCATTGTTCATTCATCCTCCATAATTTGTCTAATCTAAAGCATCCATAGCAGTGGTGGGATTCAAAAAGTTTTACTACCGGTTCTGTGGGTGTGGCTTGGTGGGCATGGAATGGCTTGGTGGGCGTGGCAAGGGAAGGATACTGCAAAATCCCCATTCCCTCCCCACCTCACTAGCCTGCTTTCCAGCTCCGTTCTCCTGTGCAGGGCAACCAAAGAAGACCCTGCCGATCAGCTGGGACACAGGAGGCAGAGAATAGATGGGGGTGGGGCCAGTCAAAGGTGGTATTTGCTGGTTCTCCGAACTACTCAAAATTTCCGCTACCGGTTTTCCAGAACTGCTGAATACCACCTCAGATCCATAGCCATCTCTGTGTCATGTAGCAGAATTTACCATTGAACCACGCATTTAATGAAATAGTATTTCCTTTATCAATCCTAAACAGCCTATCTTTTACTTTCCTTGTGTAATGATAGGTTCTATCATTTCTCTACACTACATATAATTTTATACCCCTCCATCACACAAGGGACATGTTATACAGCTGTTGAAAAGTAGCATTTCACATTTATTCCTTACGAAAGCTGATGGGGAGCATCGGATTCTTAATTTGTCATGATGATTTGGACAGATTGTACAAATTTCAGGGCAGAAGGACTCTTTGGAGAACCACGTTCACAAAATTAAGTAAAGTGAATATGGAAATTAAAAGTTAATCAATATGTTTGTTTTAGCGCATTTATATAGCTGCCCATCTCAGGTAGCGACACTGGGCAGTGTACGCAATAAAGCAAGCCAAACAGATAAAAGCCCATTATAAATGCAACCAAAATAAATTTAAAAGATTTTAAAATAATTTTAAAAATACAGCAGCGCAGTGGTTAGAATGCAGTACTGCAGGCTACTTCTGCTGCTGACTGCCTGCAATTTGGAAGTTCGAATCTCATTAGGTTCAAGGTTGACTCAGCCTTCCATCCTCCCTTCACGTAAACACGGAATCCTTGATGTTCTCAGAGCTTGGTTGTTTTGTTACAGATGTTTCATTCCCAGCTAAGTAATATATTCAGCACTGAGGATGCTTCCTAATTGGGTCATGAAACATCTGCAAGTAACCAATCAGGCTCAGAGAGCACCACGGGCTCCATAGTTCATCCCTGAGCTACAAAGATCACTTTCTAGCAAATTCCATTCTACCACGGAATCTCCAGGCCCAGTTGACAAAACCATGTTTCAAGAGCTTTCATGGAAGGACAACAGGATTGGAGCCAGCTTCACCACAGGAGGAGGACTATTTAAGTCTGTTTTTAAAATCAAGGCTTAATTTTCTCAAGAGATGTTGGCATTCTCATCCGCCCTCTTTCAAACAAGACCAAACACTTCATAAGATTTTACACTCTGATAAGCATTCCACTCTTACATGTTCATTGAGAGTGTTCAAGTGCTATCAGGGGAATTATGCACGCTGCTCCATTGTTACTGTCCTCTAGTTTACATAGCAATCTGCAGAAGCTTGCAATGATGGTAGAGTGGAAGATCTAAGGAACAAGGAAGCAAATGCTAATTTCTATTTAAATGTTGGTGTTATTCCAAAATGAAGCTTACACTAAGTTTATCGCCATCATCATCTCACTTTAATGACCCCATAATCCCTTGCGGGTTGGAGTCTGGGCAACTGAATGGAACTGAGTGTTTACTGGCCGGATGTCCTTTCTGTCGCCAATGCGGAGTTATATTCGGCAGATATATTCTCATTGTGCCCAGAGAGAGAAATCTCTGCCTCCACCTAGGATCAAACTCATAGCCTTCTGATTGTGAGGCAAGCACTCTACCTCTAGGCCATCACACCACTCAGTTTACGCTAAGTTTATGCTGAAAGTAAATCCTATCTTTTTGCTCATTGCCAGCTAAGACCTTATCAGAAAAGAGTTATGAGGTATTTCTAAGACCCTTTCCAATTTTAGAATGAATTTTAGTATTAGTTTGAGTAGTGGCTGGTTGTTGTTGTTTTTTTTTAAGTAGCCAGACAGCTTTCCGTACTACAAAAGAGAAGCTTGCTAAATTCCCACCAAATTTTGCTTTCTTAACGATTGCTTCTGATCTATAAGAGTCAAAAGAATCAGCCTTCCCTGTTCCAATTATCTTTGTTTTGAGTTAATGCACCCAATGAAACAAATCAGAACAATCAGAAACAAATAACTTTTTTTCTGGCTTATGCCCAGTTTCTAGAAAACACATAATAGGTCACACATACAGTAGGATCCAGAAATATACTCAAAAAGTTTGGCAGAAATTAATTGAATTCCATTTGAATTAAATAGCAAAACTTGGCAATACAACTGCTAATCCTGTAGTTAATTATTCTTCCATATTCAGTGCTACAATTTGGTGGCAGCTTTTAAGAGGCAGCCGGCAAGGCTACAAATTGAGTATCTGAGATAGTATTGGCCTTTTTGTTAGATGTTTTATACCATCTTTATTATCTTTATAAATAACTCTTAGGTGATGAACATGTCCAACATTCCGTCCTCCTATTTTTCCCACAACAAGCATATGAGGCGAGTTGGGCTGAGAGGGAAGGACTGGGCCAGAGTTATTTAAGCCAGCTTTCATGTTTAAGTGGGAATAGAACTCTCTATTAAATATATTATATAACGCATGAGAGAGAGAGAGAGAGAGATTATATAATATATACAACACGTTATATATATTATATAGGAATGAGGTGGCTCAGTGGCTAAGACGCTGAGCTTGTTGATCAGAAAGGTCAGCAATTTGATGGTTTGAATCCCTAGCGCCGCGTAATGGAGTGAGCTCCCAGCTTCTACCAACCTAATAGTTCGAAAGCACATAAAAATGCAAGTAGAAAAATAGGGACCACTTTGGCAGGAAGGTAACAGTGTTCTGTGCATCTTTGGTGTTTAGCCATGCTGGCCACATGACCACGGAAACGTCTTCGAACAGCGCTGGGTCTATGGCTTTTAACGGAGATAAGCACCGCCCCCTAGAGCCAGAAATGACTACATGTAGGTGCGAGGGGAACCTTCACCTTTACCTTTAGAACTCACAGTCTCCTGCTGATTGTCACAAAGTCACCCAAGCCAGCTTTCCGATTGACCCTCATTGCAATGTGATGTAAGTACCTTATTAGCAAAGTAACTTATATTTGCTGTGCTTTAAATTCTAATAAACCTCTGAATCCTAAAGGGAGATGTTTGTGATGTGCTTGTCTGTTCAATTATTATTGTGCAGCTATGCTCATAATTCGGTTTTTCCCCTGACAATGCTTAATGCAGGACTAGAATTCCCAGTCTCCTAGCTTCAAGCTTGATGCCTTAATCACTTGACCAAACTGGCACTTTTTGATCTGGCTTAATCCTGTTGCCTTTGCCCGTAGCTATCACCTGTTCTCCAAGCTGGACCCTGAAGAGGAGTTGGATCAGCATACCTAACATCCACAGCCAGATTGGGAAACTCTGAAGCACCTAGATAAGGAACCGTCCCATAGCCACCGAGATGAATTGAATAAGGAGTGGGGAGGCTTATATGCAAATCCAATTTTATCCCTGCACCAGCCAATCACAGGAGTCGAAGTTAACATGTGCCTGCCCCCAGCATTTAATGGCATGTTCTCAGACTCCACCGAAGTGCTACCCACAGTCAGGCAAACAATAAAACAGAGACTGTCCAAGGCCATCGATCGAATAAAACCGTAACACAGAATTTCTTCAAATTTGTCACTGCGAGGCAGGATGATGCATTCTGCTCTGCCAGAGACGCAAAGTAATAATGAATAGATTGAAGTTGGATTTGCACTCAGGGTGATGGGCAAAACAGGGTGGTGAGCAATGCCTTCAGTTGAGGAAGGAAACTGACCAGCTCAGCAAAGCCCCAAGTTCATTTCTTCCACAGTGCCATTTCTGCAGAAGCCGACAATGAGGGGCAGTGGTTGGAAACAAGCAAAGGAGAGAGAGGAAAAATCAAGAGGGCTGTTTTCACACATAAACGTAACCAAGAATTTTAAGCCAAGCTGGCTCACATGCTAGATCAGAGATCCCCAAACTTGCAACTTTAAGACTTGCTATGCTGGCTGAAGAATTCTGGGAGTTGAAGTCCACAAGTCTTAAAGTTACCAAGTTTGGAGACCTCTGCGCTAGATTAAGCCATAAAGATTTAAAAGTATGAGTTTGGTGGTCCCTGAGGTCCAAAAGGTTGGCAACCCTTGTTCTAGTCCAACCTCCTGCTCAAGCAGGAACCGCTATATTATTTCAGACAAATGGTTGTCCAATTTCTTCTTAAACACCTACTTATGAAGGTAAACCGTCCAACTTCTGAAGGCAAACCGTTCCATTCTGTTGATTCGATTATCTGTTCTAAACACCATGATTATGTGGGTGGGTGTTGAGATTTGGGTGAGGTTCTCAAATTGGCAGAAAATCGTACCAATTTCTAGGGGTCATGGTTAGAGAATCTTCCAAAAATGCCTGCCTCTTTCCTGACTTCCATGCTTCTTCCTTCCTAACTCTGCACAAGAAGCCAGGGTGTCCTAAATCTTCTTCGGTTGACAGGAAAGAGATGGCATAAGATGACAAGGGGCAAGGCCAATTTCTCATGGGCAAAGATGAAGTTGTAAACTTGATCCCAGGCGGTAGTCTATCATCCCGAAAGTGGATTGAAAGCTCGTCCATCTTTCTCACCCAAACTGTGAGATGAGAAGGACGGTTCCAACCTTTGCTCTCCCACAGTGATCCTTTCCAATTTGCAGATTTCTTTTTTAAAAAAAAATGAATGGAAGGAATACCCTATCTAGAAACTTCCAAAGTAACATAATAAAAAAAAATATCAACCATCTTACAAGATCTCAGAAATTTGTTTGCATAAGTAGGTGGGGAAAGATGCAGAATAAACAAGGAAGCTGAAACAGGATATTGGCTTGTGACGTGTTGTAGGAGGCAAGAAAACACAAACTCTAGCTTAAAGGAGAGTTTCAGGTTACTGCTAACCAGAGCTAAGCTTGCTTGACTTGCCTCAAAACCTTAACTTCTGACCCCCGATGGCACCATTTGGCCACAATTTTTTTTCACTTGTGCCATCAATTAAAAGAGAACAGCCCTCTTCTGTTTGGGTAAAGGGGTAGTGTCTGATTTAATACTCATCTCTTTATTTGCCCAGAGCACCAAAGCTTGAAACCAGCTGCCAGGAAAGCATCGATAGTATTGTAAACAATCCAACCAAATGGCCTCATAATCCTTGTTGTTAAGCTTGCTAATCTACAGGATCAAGGACCCAACTGCTCCGCTGTTGACAACATGCAAACAAATGCTTGGGAAAATGCAAACAAGGGCATCAACAACCAAAAGGCTGGGAAGAATTGTGTTGTGCGGGTTTCTGGGCAGCTACAAAGCAGATCCGTGGTGGTACACTGTTTAAAATGCAGTGTTGCAGGCTAATTCTGCTGGCTGCTGGCTACCAGGATTTTGGCAATACGATTTTCACTGGCGTAAGGTTGACTCAGCCTTCCCTCCTTCTTATTCTTATTGAAGAGCCATGGTGGTGCAATGGTTAAAATGCAGTACTGCAGGCTATTTCTGCTGACTGCTGGCTGCTTGCAATTTGGCAGTTCGAATCTCACCAGGCTTAAGGTTGACTCAGCCGTCCATCCTTCAGAGGTGGGTAAAATGAGGACCCAGATTGTTGGGGGCCAAGAGGCTGGCTCTGTAAACTGCTTAGAGAGGGCTGCAAAGCACCATGAAGCGGTATATAAGTCTAAATGCTATTGCTAGTGTTATTAGAAGGTACAATGTTAGAATGCAGTATTGCAGGCTAACATTGCCCACAGCATGAAGTTCGATCCTGATGGGGAACGAGGTTGACTCAGCCGTCCATCCTTCAGAGGTGGGTAAAATGAGGACCCAGATTGTTGGGGATAATATGCTGACCCTGTAAACTGCTTAGAGAGGGCTGCAAAGCACCGTGAAGCGGTATATAAGTCTAAATGCTATTGCTAGTGCTATCCTCTAGGTTCAAGGGGCCGAGATACCCAGAGCCCAATTTTCTTTCAGGAAAGCAAAATGTTTCTTCAAAAGGCAACCGAAGTTGGTTTCTTTGTCAAAGATGCACAGTTCCCATTGTGCTATACCTTCTTAACCTGGCAAAGTTTAGGATAGGTGGACTTCAACTCCCATAATTCTAAAAAGTTTTTAAAGTGGCTAAAGTTGAAAAACGTTGTGGTAGGCCATTGGGGCATCCTTCTTACTTCTACAGCTCTTATGTTGTTTAATTATTTGGCCCTCCGAGAGCTGCCGTGAAGGTTGCTGGTGACATCACCACCTTACCAGTATAGTCCTCAACTTACGGCCACCCGAGCCCAAAATTTATGTTGCCAAGTGAGAAATTTGTGAAGTGAGCTTTGCTCCATTGTACGACTTTTCTTGTCACATTTGTTAAGTGAATCACTGCAGTTGTTAACTTAGTAACATGGTTATTAAGTGAATCTGGCTTCCCCATTGACTTTGCTTGTCAGAAAGTCGCAAAAGGGGACGCTGCAACCATCATAAGTGTGAGCCAGTTGTCAAGCATCTTAATGTAAATTACATGACCATGGGGATGTTACACACTGTCATGCCCCTGTCGGAATCTGATTCAAAGGGGGAGGCTGAGTAGCTGACAGGGAGTGGGAGTGTGGCTCCGTTGGCTGTGGAAGAAACTGGGGAAGGGAAAAAGCTGACTGGGCAGAGCAGGAGAGAGGTAGAACAAGAGAGAGGGAATTCAGAGGAAGACCCAGGCCCACCCTCTTCTTCATCCTAGGGCATGCAGGGAGGAACGAAGAAGGAAGCAACGTGGGTTGCATGGCTTACGGGGGAGGAAAGGGCCCTGATTCCCTTCATTAGCTGCAGCTAGGAACACAGTGCTTAAAAAGGGAAGTTGTGCACAGCAAACTGTTGAGAGCAAATTGTGAATTATCAGGTATTGTCGAGGCTGATCTGGGTTCCTGTGTGTGTTTTGCTGGCCTTTTAAATCTGCAATTCCTTCTTCTGCCCCGTCAAGTTAATTACTGCAGCGTGGTTTGTGTGAATTTTTATTTACAGTTTGTATGTATTTTGTTTTTGGACTGAATTTCGGATCCTCCACTTAAAGGCTGTTCTTGGGAGAGTTTTTTCTCCAGTCGAATGTAACCTGGGCATTGGGGGCAAAGTTGGAGGTACTAAAAGGACTTTGCTTACTTATGCGACTATGTTGCCTTTGTGCCATGCCCCAGGTCATCACACACATTTATTTTTCACATAAGTGGGAAAAATGATTGTAAGTCACTTTTTTTCAGTGCCATTGTAACTTTCGGTCACTAGGAGAACTGTTATAAGTTGAGGACTACCTATACTACAGTGAGCAAAGCCAACGTTTTTAGTTAATTGGAAGGGGGGAGATGTTTAAGGGACCAAAGGCGCTCTTATAAGCTTCTGTGTTTTTTCCCTTTAACAGATGAAAAAAAGGACTAGGGGTGTCATAATAGCAGTGTTTCAATCTCTCAGGGGCTGCCACAAACAAGAGGGAGTCAAGCTATTCTCCAAAGCCCCTGAGGGCAGGACAAGAAGCAATGGGTGGAAACTCATCATGGAGATAATTAACCTAGAATTAAGGAGACATTTCCTGAAAGTGAGAACAATTAATCAGTAGAACAACTTGCCTCTAGAAGTTGTGAATGCGCCAACACTGGAAGTTTTAAAAAAGATGTTGGATAACCATTTGTCTGAAGTGGTGTAGCGTTTCCTGCCTAAGCAGGGGGTCGGACTAGAAGACCTCCAAGGTCCCTTCCAACTTTTCTATTCTATTCTATTTTATTCCAAATTCCATTCCATTCCAAATTCTATTCTACGCCATTCCATTCCATTCCATACCATTATTCTATTCTATTCTGTTCTGTTCTGTTGTTCTACTCTACTCTACTCTACTCCATTCCACTCTCCACTCCATTATTCTATTCTATTCTATTCTATTTTACTCTACTCTGCTCTACTCTACTCTACTCCATTCCACTCTTTACTCCATTATTCTATTCTATTCTACTCTGCTCTGCTCCGCTCTGCTCCGCTCTACTCCACTCTACTCCACTCTACTCCACTCTACTCCACTCCACTCTACTCCACTCATTCTATTCTATTCTATTCTACTCTACTCTACTCTAAAACTGCAAATACGGACTACGTTCAGTTAATAGGAGAAGTTTGGGTTAAAACCAGAAATGCTTTCCTTTTAATAATGGGTGGGTACAGCAGTTCAAGAGCAATTAGTTAAAATCAATAGTTTGTTTATTTTGAGTATTCATGTCCTGCTCTTTGAAGGAAGCTGAATAATTCTGCCAAGGCAGCTTACAGGCATTACAAAAAAGCTAAACTAAAACATCTTGTTCCAGTAAAACTGGAACACTAAAACAGCAGTCTAAAAAAACCATCACACAGCTCAACACATTCATACAAAAAAACAATTTAAATGATTAGAAAGGCGGGGGCTGGGAGGGGGGAGAACAATGTAAACCTCACTGCCATATAAACTACTAAAATAATCAAAAGCTCCTTGAGCTATCTCAACTGCAAGCTGCATGAGAAAAAAATGGATTTTCAACATCGGTTTTAAACCCAAGGCAAAGGTAAAGAATTCTTTGCAAAAGGAGCCATAGATGAGAAGGTTCTTTCTTTAATCTTCTCAAATATAATGGATTTTAAAATCAAGTCTATAAATATCATTTCAGAGGCTAAGGCCTGGGCATCGTGATGTAGGTGCTACTTTGAATAATTCAGGTTTTTTTTTCCTAGATATCTAAATGCCAAATTTAGTCATAATGTAATAATCATTCACCTGCATTTTTTAAAAAATGCTAAGAGCAAAGTAGAGAGCCAGTTAGTATTGTGGCTAAGGCATCGGGCTAGAAACTGGGAGACTGGGAGTTCTAGTCCTGCCTTAGGCACAAAACCAGCTGGGTGACTTTGGGCCAGTTATTTTCTCTAGGAAGAGAAAACCTTGCCAAGAAAACTAAAGGGACTTGTCCAGTCTTGAGAACACACAGGGCTGGACTAGAAGATCTCCAAGGTCCCTTCCAGCTCATTCCTTTCCCTTTCTTTTTCTTTCCTTTTCTTTCCCAATTTCATATTCCATTCCATTCCTAATTAATATTGTATCCCTAATTCATATTCTATTCTATTCCTTCCCTAACTCATATTTTTGTCCATTCCATTCCAGATTCATATTGTATTCCTAATTCATATTCTATTCCATTCCATTCCTGATTCACATTCTTTTCTATTCCATTCCATTCCTGATTCCTATTGTATTCCTAATTCCTATTGTATTCCATTCCTTTCCTTTCCTAATTCATATCCTTTTCTATCCCATTCCATTCCTGATTCATATTGCATTCCTAATTCATATTGTATTCCATTCCTTTCCTTTCCTAATTCATATCCTTTTCTATCCCATTCCATTCCTGATTCATATTGCATTCCTAATTCATATTGTATTTCATTCTATTCCATTCCTTTCCTAACTCATATTCTATTCTATTCCATTCCAGATTCATATTGTATTCCTAATTCATATTCTATTCCGTTCCATTCCATTCCTGATTCACATTCTTTTCTATTCCATTCCATTCCTGATTCATATTGCATTCCTAATTCATATTGTATTCCATTCTATTCCATTCCTTTCCTAATTCATATTCTATTCTATTCTATTCTACTCTACTCTGCTCTGCTCTATTCTAACCCAAGACCCCAACAAATCACGAGACCTGTCTGTTTCCCTCATGCAACTGCTGTGAGCCAGGAAAATCAGCTAAAAGGCAGCAAAGACAGCTTGAAATGGGACTGCAGTGAGCTGATGTCCTGCATTAGCTCTTCCTGTGAAACTGCTATGCCAGCCAAATTTTGCGAGCCCCGTTAGTCCTGGAAAGGCTTCTCAAAACTCCAGGGGTTGAGAAAGGGCTGAGGAAGCAGGGAAGCAGGGATAGCTCTCGGGCAGGGATACTCGCGAACGGTAGAAAGCAGTAGAAAGCAGCAACAGGGCGTGTTTTCATTCTGAGCTCTCCTTTGATGCCAACTTTGATGTCTGCCATGGATGCCGCATGCAGAATAGCTGATTAGATTAAAATCTGCTCTGTTGACAGTAATTAATTCCCTGTATATCAAAACGATAAAATATTTAACAAGTCTTACAAGCCTGGGACATATGCAAGACGCACCAGAGATCGACCGAGGCAGAAACCTGATGAGGGGAAAGCATCTTAAAGTTACAACAGAGAGGAGGAGCGAAGACAGGCAACTTGGAGGCAGGTGGACATCAACTCCCAGAATCCCCCAGCCCACACGGGCTGGGGAATTTTGGGAATTGAAATCCACACAACTTAAAATTGCCAAGGTTGGGAGCCACTGTTCTAAAACAGGGATCGCCAAACTTTTGGACCTCAGGGACCACCAAACTCATAATTTGCAATTCCGCAGACCAGAGACCCTGAGAAAATCCCAAAAAAAGTCTGCAGGAAAATTCCCCACCCTGTTTTCCTACTGGTCGATCGTTCTTTACTTGGGATCTCAGGATAACGTCTCCAGTTCCATTCTCAGGGGGAGAGAGAGAGAGAGACTTTTGGCTTCATGCAAGGAAAGCAGCAGAAGTAGCAGAAGTCTTTCTTTCTCTCCCCCAAACTCTGCCAGAAATGAGCCTTTGCCGGCACAACCTCGTGGAGCAGGATGCCTTGCAGGGTCCCAAAGACTAATTTCTGATGGAGTTTGGGGGGGGAGAAAGGAAGACTTTTGCTGCTTTCCTTGCATGCAGCCAAAATCAGAAGAAGAATGAAGCAGAAAGAAGCAATACGGTGGTGAGGCAAGGTACATGGGGCAAATGGGGCAAGTTCCCTCCTCCACCCTTTTCCCCCTCCCAGGGGTAGGATTCAAATTTTTTAACAACTGGTTCTGTGGGTGTGGCTTAGGTGGTGGACATGGCTTGGTGGTCATGTTATTGGCTGGGCGTGGCCAACTCATTATCACTCACATTGAGGCACGCATCTCCTCGCCTGGCCTCTCATGACTGTGGGGATGCTGCAACAGTCATAAGTGTGAAAAATGGTTATAAGTCACTTTTTTTCAGTGCCATTGTAATTTTGAATGGTCACTCCACACAAGCAAAGTACCAGCAAAGGAGGGGAAATCTAGTCCTGCCAAGAGTGTAATAAGGGTTAACGGAGAGGCAGTTTCTGGAAGCAACACCAGAATGTTTCCTTCCTGTCTTCCTTACAGGATTAGGCCAGTAATTTCTTCTAACAACTGGTTCTCTGAACTGCCTAGAATGTTAACAACCGGTTCTAGCGAATAGGTGCAAACTGGTAGAATCCCACCCCTGCCCCCTTCCCATACTACCTTGTGTTGTTCGCAATGCAAGTGATGCAAGCCTTGTGCTTCCACAGGCCATGTGGGCAGTACAGCCTTGTATTCCCATGCAGCCTGGATTAATTGCTTTGGGGGGTGCTTTGTGGGTGACATTTCTCTATGGACCACCAAAATTTTCTCATGGACCACCAGTGGTCCCCAGCCCACTGGTTGGCAACTACTGCTCTAAAATATAATATCATTTTCTTATGGTGTTTATAGGTCTTCTCACTCACAAGCACAATTTTCGTGCATATCTCATCAATGCCCCCTTATTTGGAGACCTGCTGTAACAGGATAGCTGTGTTCCAGCTTGCCTATCGATTGGAGGAGTGCAGTACATTCTGATTTTAAAACAGAAATATATTTCTGTGGCAGCCTAACCAGCGGGTTCAACAAATGAGCCACATGTAAGTAGGCAGTGCTGGAGGGAGGAGTTAAACATGTCATCAGTTTAGAGTCCTTGCGTTGCCACAAGAGACCCAAGTTCGGCCCCTCTTGAATTCTATTGGCCTTTAATCTAGCAAAAATTTAGTATTGACCATTACTTGATTAGATTCTTGTGTATAGGCTGCAATAATAAATCTTCTGTGCTTGAACTTCATGACTTGCCTTCCAGGAGTTGTGGATGCTCCGTTACTGGAGGTTTTTAGGAAAAGTTTGGACTACCATTTGTCTGAAATGGTGTAGGGTCTTCTGCCTGAGCAAAGGGTTGGTCTAGAAGACCTCCAAGGTCCCTTCTAACTATGTTATTCTGTCATTACTGCAGCTCAGGTACAAAATTCCTTATCCAGGTTGTTGGGGCAATATGCTGACTCTGTAAACTGCTTAGAGAGGGCTGCGAAGCACTGTGAAGCAGTATATAACTTTAAGTGCTACTGCTTTTGCTCCCCACAAATAAAAGTTAACCTCCTCCATTTTTTTCATTAGATCACCATTTTAATCCTTGGCATCTGCAGCAAAGGCTGAAAAGATCTTCTTAATCCCAGCTGGTCTCAAATAGTGTCAAAATGATGGAGCAAGAGTTCGGCTTGATAAAAGACAACTTTCAGTGTCTTAAAGTATTACCGTAGTTCACAGGTGAAACTCTATTCTGAACTTAATGTATGATTTTTGCGCCTGATGACCCTTCAAAGAAGGCAGCCCCAAAATGTCCAAGTTTGGTGCTGCCCGGATGCTAGTTTATCCAGTCCAGGATTTCTGAACTAATTTACTTTACTTCACTTTGTCATTGCACCATGTAGGATGAAATTAAATGCCATCTTCATTGTACATTGTAACTATAAAAATAAAACACAAACACACATCCTTCGCATTCTATACAATTGAATTGAAAACCCCTGATATTGTATTAATATTGCACTATACAGTAGAATTCAGTAGAGTTACTACCCTGGGATAGAAGCTGTTTTTCAGCCTGTTTGTCCTTGTTTCTACTATCCTGTACCGTCTGCCAGGTGGTAATAGTTTAAAAAAAAAAAGTACCCAGGATGAGATAGATCTTTGAGAATGTTTTGAACTTTCTTAAGGCAGCGGGAGCTATAAAGCTCTTCCAAAGAGGGGAGAGGGCAAGCCATGATCCTCTGGGCAATGACATTAACCCTCTGGAGAGCTGTCCTATCTGCCACTGTGCAATTGGCAAACCATATAGAGGTGCAGTAAGTTAAAATACTCTCTGTGATGCAGCGGTAGAAGATCAACAGCAGTTTTCCATTCAGTTGTTGCTTTCTGAGAAGTCTCAGGTAGTATAATCTCTGCTGGGCCTTTTTGACCAGGGCTGCAATGTGAGCACCCCAAGTCAGGTCCTCTTTTATGAATCATCCAGCTGCCTGGCCATCCTTCCAAGGCAGCAACAATTTCAACCTTCCAACCTTTCACCACTCCAGGCCTTTTCCATGACCTCACCAATCCGATTCTCTAGATGGGGAAAAAAATGGGACAGAGACTGCCCAGTTGAAGGCAATGAATGCCGATACTGTTTCGTTCCAGACAATAAACACTTCGCAGCTTTGGGCAGGAAAAGCTCTCCAAAACACACAACCAAGAAAATAATAAACATTTATCAGTATCTCCCAGAACAGAAAGCAGACTGCCGATCATGACAATTCAGGGCAAATGTTGCTTAGTCTGCTTTTAAATTTTCCATTCCCACTCAACTTTTCCCTGGGGACCTGTCGGAGGTCTTTGTACATTTTGAAACACGGCTCTAACAGCTGATCGGCAATGTTTTTCCTCTCCTTGTGGCTCTTTCCTCATTTGCATCCTTTTGCAAATAAAAGAATCCTGCTTCCTGCATTCTTGAGCTTTGCTTACATGTCTGGTCTAAAAATTCATTTTCCGCTTTGTGGTGCCCACTGCCCTTTGCTGTGAGCAACCAGGGACCTTACGCAACTCACCTTATTTTGCTGTATCCTGTGTCTGCAAGCATAAACAGCCTGCCTTCCATGGAGGACCTGTATACCACATGAGTCAAAAAGAGGGCTGTGAAAATATCTACAGACCCCTCGCATCCTGGACATAAATTATTTCAACTTCTATCCTCAAAACAATGCTATAGAGCCATTGCACACCAGAACAACTAGACACAGGGACAGTTTTTTCCCGAACGCCATCACTCTGCAAAATAAATAAATTCCCACAATACTGTCAAACTATTTATTAAGACTGTATTACTATTATTCTTTTCGTCTTTCCTATTCCCTATCTCCTTCTACTTATGACTATAATGTTGCTTGTATCTTTATGATTATATTGTTTTATTTAGTTTCCTAGTCTGATTTTGATTGCTCAATTAGTATCCTTTGACTATTACTAAGTGTTATGATTCTTGATGTCTTTTTATGTGCACTGAGAGTTTATGCACCAAAGACAAATTCCTTGTGTGTCCAATCACACTTCACCAATAAAGAATTCTATTCTATATAATAATACCAGCCCGACTTAAGAAAGTAGCTGCAATAAAGTCTTAGATGAGGAATATGAAATGCTTTGAACTAGCTAAGGAGCTCTGCAAATCTTCCTTCCTTTTTTCACCATCCCCCAACAATTCTACAATCCTAATCTATTTATTTATTACTAAATTTATATAATATCCGTCTTGTTGTCTGGGGACATTCTAGGTGGCTTACTGTTAAATAAAAATAGAATTTGTTAAAGAGGGGTTCAATTTCCTGACAATCAGAACAATTAATCAGTGGAACAGTTTACCTCCAGAAGTTGTGGATGCTGTTAAAGAAGAGGTTTGGAAAACTATTTGTCTGGATTGCTTTAGGGCAGGGGTATCAAAGCCGATTTCATTGAGAGCTGCATCAGGGTTGTATTTGATCTCAGGGGTCTGGAGTGAGTGTGCCCAGCTCAACTTCACTCATATCATGGGCACCTCTGGTGCCCAGAGCGCTGCACCAGCAAAAACAGGTTCCCAAGCTCCGTTTTCTGCTGTGACAGTTTCCAGCACCCTCTGCCAGTGAAAACAGGTTCCCAAGCTCCGTTTTTGGCTGTGATGGCTTCCAGCAACCCTCTGCCAGTGAAAACAGGCTCCCAAGCTCCATTTTCAGCTGTGACGGCTTCCAGCAACCCTCTGCCAGTGAAAACAGGCTCCCAAGCTCCGTTTTCAGCTGCGACGGCTTCCAGCAACCCTCTGCCAGTGAAAACAGGCTCCCAAGCTCTGTTTTCAGCTGCGACGGCTTCCAGCAACCCTCTGCCAGTGAAAACAGGCTCCCAAGCTCCGTTTTCAGCTGCGACGGCTTCCAGCAACCCTCTGCCAGTGAAAACGGAGCACTGCAGGGCCATGCGTGGCTCTCCCAAACTCCATTTTCACTTGCAGAGGTATTGCGGGCCAGTCCTTTGCAGTTTCCAGGGTGGCCTCATGGGCCAGATCTAAGCACCCGCGGGACACAGGCCTTGAGTTTGACACCCCTGGTATAGGGTGTCCTGCTTAAGCTGGGGGTTGAACTAGAAGATCTCTAAAGTCCCTTCCAGCCCTCTTATTCTATGTTCTAATTTAAAAAGCCATTATAAAGTTATAATCCTATTAACAATACAAAAGATCAAATGGAGTAACAGATGAGTTTAGAGCAGAGCAACAGTGGTTAGAGTGCAGTACTGCAGGCTACTTCTGCTGACTGACTGCAATTTGGCAGTTCAAATCTCACCAGGCTCAAGGTTGACTCAGCCTTCCATCCTTCCGAGGTGGGTCAAATGAGGACCCAGATTTTTGGGGGGCAAGAGGCTGACTCTGTAAACTGCTTAGAGAGGGCTGTAAAGCACTGTGAAGCTGTATATAAGTCTAAGGGCTATGGGTATTTTTTCCCTCCCTCCCTCCCTCCCTTCCTTCCTTCCTTCCTTCCATCCATCCATCCATCCATCCATCCATCCATCCATCCATCCATCCTAACCAGCTCAAGGTTGAGTCAGCCTTCCATTCTTCCAAGGTCGGTAAAATGAAGGCCCAGATTGTTGGGCACAATAGGCTGACTCTGTAAAACTGCTTAGAAAGGGCTGTAAAAGCACTGCAAAGCAATATATAAATCTAAGTGCTATTGCTATTGCTTCTCACTCAAGAAGCTTCTTCAGTTCAGAACTGGAGAAGCTTCCTGGATGAGAAGAGAGACATCTTCAAGGAAAAACAAAATCTAAATGCCTTTTGAAAAAGCACCATGACTTAGATGACTGAGAATCTGCATATACATAGAGGAAAAATTGTAAGTCTAGGACTACTTGTATAAGAAATCTAGAGGGGAAATGTGCATGACACACAGATCTGAAATCTGAGTGAAAATATGGATATTTGCAAGCATATTTGGCAAATATTTGTGTTGATGTCTCAACTTGCTAGAAGCTACACTCCACAAAAGGGTGGAACCAAGACCAAAGAATGCTATTAATTAAAGGTTCCAGCCTAAAATTAACTCCGTTGTAAAAATAAGGTACACAGCATCGTTTGTCAAAGCATTTCAAAAGATTTCCATGCAAGGGTCAATTACAATAAATTTGTATAAATTCAATCTTTTCATCAAGATCAATCGGAGGTGGGGTAACTTTTTCAGAGGCCGCTCCCTGAAACGGAAGGGCTGTTCCAGGAGGGTAATGAACATTGCTTTTATTTACATTTAATTAAAACCAAATATAGTTATTAATATTATTTCCCTCTAGTCATATGCTTATTTGTTTTCTCCATCTGCCACATTAAAACCTGCAATTCCGTGGCAGCTGTGCCCAAAGTTCTCAAGAGCTTCTAATGAGGAAAGAAAGCTTTTCAGAAGTCCCAACACTATAAATCCCAGCAGCCACAACCAACCTGACCAGTGGCCCATAGGAAACAGAAGAACAGAGTTGGAAGGGACCTTGGAGGTCTTCTAGTCCAACCCTCTGCTCAGGCAGGGAACCCTACACCACTTCAGACAAATGGTTGTCCAATCTCTTCTTAAAATCTTCCAGTGTTGGAGCATCCACAGCTTCTGGAAACAGTTGGTTCCACTGGTTCATTGTTGTAACTGTCAGGAAATTTCTCCTTAGTTCTAGGCTGTTTCTCTCCTTGATTAGTTTCCATCTGTTGCTTCTTGTTCGACAAAGAGGTGGTCTTTGCTGGTTCTCGGAAGGACCCAAAATTTCCGCTACCAGTTCTCCAGAACTGGCCAAAACCTGCTAAATACCACCACTGCCTTAGAAATCTTTTAGTAACCCTAACCCCAAGGGTGGGATTTAAATTTTTTAACAACCGGTTCTATAGGCATGGCTTAGTTGGTGGGCATGGCTTGGTGGTCATGTTATTGGCTGGGTGTGGCCAACTCAATATCACTCACATCGAGGCACGCATCTCCTCGCCTGGCCTCTCATGACTGTGGGGATGCTGCAACAGTTGTAAGTGTGAAAATGGTCATAAGTCACTTTTTTCAGTGCCATTGTAACTTTGAATGGTCACTCCACACAAGCAAAGAACCAGGAAAGGAGGGGAAAAAAACTCCAGAGAAGTTCCTGAGACAGGAAGTCTAGTCCTGCCAAGAATGTAATAAGGGTCAACGGAGAGGCAGTTTCTGTAAGCAACACCAGAATGTTTCCTTCCTGCCTTCCTTACAGGATTAGGCCAGTAATTTTTTCTAACAACTGGTTCTCTGAATGTTAGACTCTCTTAGAATGTTAACAACCGGTTCTAGCGAATAGGTGCGATCCTGTAGAATCCCACCCCTGCCTAATCCTATACCATGTCAGACAAGTGACTGTACCGTCTCTTCCTAAATATCTCCAGTGATGAAGCTCCCACAACTTCCGAAGGCAACTTCTGTTTTTAAATTCAGTCAAAATATCATTCCCCATTCCTCAGATGTAGCCATAAGCAGCATCCCTGGCCAGTTGCTTCGATCCCAAGAGGTCAACCAGTCAATCTCCTTCTTCTTGAATTTGAATGCCCTCTATTTTACACAGACTTAAAAGCCAGTTTTCCTAACTTGTTTGCAAATAAATCACAATAACTAGAATCCTCAGTCGTTAAATCACTCAGGCCCTTGAAGACGAATGATACAAATTAGATCAGGAACAGCAATTAACAAAAATGCAATTGAAATAAGGCAGCTAAAAATCAATTGTTAAAAGAATTATGATGAGGCGAAGCCATAAATGCAAGGCCATTATCAAGAGACAAGGCTCCAACTGTCTCTCTTTCTATTTCTATGAAATATGCATGAAGCACATTATAAGGTAACCAAGGTTTTCTTGAAAGGCTGACAGGCATTTCAAACAAACCAAAGTTGGAGCACAACAACAAAGTACAACGCCATGAAAAACAACACACACAAGTCAGTCAAAACAAAGTCTAGGAGGAAGGCAAGTCTTGGAAAAACTTTCCCCTAAAGTGGAATGAAAATAAGAAAGAGTGGACTCATCACTTTCAACAATTAAAACTGGGCATGGAAACTATTCAGAGAATCAGTGGTTTCTGCACTTGGCAATTTTTATTTATTTGTATCCTGCCTTTATTATTTTACAAATAACTCAAGGGAATGAACATATCCAACACACTTTCCTCCTTCTTTTCTCCCCACAACAACAACCTAGTTGTGGTGAGAGAGAGAGAGAGAGAGAGACTGGCTTAAAGACACCCAACTGGCTTTCCTAGCCAAAGGAGGAACTACAATTGTCTTGTGGTAACTGACCCAAAGTTACCCAGCTGGCTTTCATGGCTAAGGCAGGACTTGAACATGGGTTTCTTTATTTCTAGTCTGGTGCCCAAGGGTTTCCAAACTTGTCAAGTTTAACATTTGTGGACTTCAACTCCCAGAATTGCTGAGCTAACATGACTGGAGGAGGAATTCTGGGAGTTGAAGTCCACAAGTCTTAAAGCTGTCAAGTTTGAAGACCCCTGCTCTACATCATGGGACTCTAACTCATCTGTCTGGTGCAGGGGTCTCTAACATTGAGAACTTTTAAGACTTGTGGACTTCAACTCCCAGAACTCCTGAGCTAACATGACTGGAGGAGGAATTCTGGGAGTTGAAGTCCACAAGTCTTAAAGTTGTCAAGCTTGAAGACCCCTACACTAGACCAAAGGTCTCTGTTCTGACCCAAACCTTGTTCCAAGGAAATAAACACAAAACAGAGGTAACAGCAAAACCTTTTAACAATTCTTTACGAATTCCGTTCCTTCCTGGTTAAAAGGCTGTTTCAAACTAATTGTCTCTGATAAGAACGAGCCTTGCCAAGGTGGTTCAAGGCTGCCAAGAACACTAAATAAAGTTCCTAAGAAAGATTTTAAACACAAAGAGTCTCCAAACACCAACCAAACATTCACAAAACTTCTTTGCTTCCTGCAAAGAACCCCAGTTTCTCAGCTGGCTTTTCTCTCTTAAGGGAGGGGCCATTACCTTGCAGCCTTACTCCCGAGTGACTCATGCTGCTGCAGCTGCTCTTTCCTTCGAGCAGTCCTATGCACGCTTGGCACAGGCTCCTCGGGGACCTCTTCATCACTGCTGCCAGCCTCCACACTCTCCGAAGGCAGCACTCCACTCCCTGATGATCCTGGCCCCATCCCTGCATCACACACAGGCCCCTTATCGGTGTCCTTGCTCTCCGAGACCTCAGCTGTCTACACCTGCTGCTGGGGAACCACAACAGGTCTCCAAACTTGGCAAGTTTAGGACTTGTGGACTTCAATTCCCAGAATTCCTCAGTGAGCCATGCTGGCTGGGGGATTCTGGGAACTACACAAGTCTTCAATTTGCCAACTTTGAACACCCCCTACAACTAGATCAAACTGATGGTTTTAATGAAGATTTCTTTAGCAACAATGGTTACCTTCGATGTTTTGCTGATCCATAACATGATTTGATTGGCTTTGATTTAACATGAAGCATTAACTCAATCAAATGTGGCTTCTGCAACAAATCAGAGCTTAAAGAAATAAGGGCTTAATCTTTAGGAAATGCAAAGGGATGGGATCCATGATCAACATTCAGGTGGCCCTTCCTAAGCCACAATCCAATCCAGATGATAACAGAATAAGAGTTGGAAGGAACCTTGGAGGTCTTCTAATCCAACTCCCTGCTCTATCAGGAAACCTTATACCATTTCAGACAAATGGTTGTTCAATCTCTTCTTCCAAACTTCCAGTGTTGGAGCATCCATAACTTCTGGAGGCAAGTCGTTCCACTGGTTAATTGTTCTCACTGCCAGGAAATTTCTCCTAGGTTGCTTCTCTCCTTGATTAGTTTCCACCCATTGCTTCTTGTCCTGCCCTCAGGTGCTTTGGAGAATAGCTTGACTCCCTCTTCTTTGTGGCAACCCCTGAGATATTAGAACACTGATAGGGCACCAAGTCCCACTGCTCTTGGCCAATGACCCAGATGGACATAGGTGTTGTAGTCCAAGCCATCTGGAGATCATATTCATCTCATATATGCTACGGTGCATACAACGTATTTCATAGATGGAAGATCTCATGCTGGTGAGATAAAATACTTGTCAACATGGCTCGATACTGGGTGAATGTCATTTAGTTTTAATCCTATTTATTTTGCACATTTTTTACAAGCACTGTTTCTATGACCTATTTTATACCTATTTTACTCACTCTGTATTGAATGTTATATGTCTATAATTTGAAGATGCTTCTGACATAAATATAGGAAGATCTGGAGATCATCAGAGTAAGAAAGTTTAAGAAAGGTATATGATAGAACTCCAAGTCCTGGGACTATTGCCAAATGGCCACGTTTAAGCCACAGGTTTGCAGAGTGAGGAAAAATGCTGAAAGAAAAGCAATCTGTAGGATTCACACACAAACACACAGACCCACTGCCCTGGAGAATGGCTCCCAGCCCTCCTATTGCTGCCAGCTGGCCAGGAAACACAACTTTTTATTACTGTCTTCCTGATCATTTTTACATCAACCATTTGTCAGGAAAGTCAGAGGGACAGGGGGCAGCTCCCAAAGCTGCTTCTGAACAAAAGGGAAAAAATTTGCCCTATAAACAGACTGGTAAATCATCCAGAAGCCCGCCTAGGTGCTGGGTGAGGAACAATGTCATAAAAAACATAAGCCTGAATGGGTAAAATCGAAACGCGAATTGTTTGTTTCCTTGGAATAAAAGACCCCGTTTCCTGGAAAGTCCCAGTGGATGGTCAGGAAGCAGCCCAGAAGGCATGACCTGCTCACCTGATCTCTGTTCAAGGATGTTGACCTTTAACCAGGGGTGGGATTCAAAATTTTTAACAACCAGTTCTGTGGGCGTGGCTTAGGTGGTGGGTGTGGCTGGGTGGTCATGTGACTGGGTGGACATGGCTTGGTGGTCATGTTATTGGCTGGGCGTGGCCAACTCAACATCACTCACATCGAGGCACGCATCTCCTCGCCTGGCCTCTCATGACTGTGGGGATGTTGCAACAGTCGTAAGTGGGGAAAATGGTCATAAGTCACTTTTTTCAGTGCCATTGTAACTTTGAAAGGTCACTCCACACAAGCAAAGTACCAGCAAAGGAGGGGAAATCTAGCCCTGCCAAGAGTGTAATAAGGGTTAACGGAGAGGCAGTTTCTGGAAGCAACACCAGAATGTTTCCTTCCTGCCTTCCTTACAGGATTAGGCCAGTAATTTCTTCTAACAATCAGTTCTCCGAACTGCTTAGAATATTAGAACGTTAACAACCGGTTCTAGCGAATAGGTGCGAACTGGTAAAACCCCACCCCTGCTTTTAACATATTAACAAAGTTGAAAGGGACCTTGTAAGTCATCTAGTCCAAGCTCCACCCAAGCAGGAGACCCTACATCAAGGATCTTCAAATTTCAGTTTTAAGATTTTTGGATTTCAACTCCCAGAATTCCTCCTCCAGTCATGTTAGCTTAGGAGTTCCCAAGTTTGAAGACCCTTGCCCTATACTATTTCTAACAAATGGCAGCCCAATCTCTTCTTGAAAGCCCCCAGTGATGAAGCTCCCACAACTACCGAAGGCAACTTATGGTCGATTGCTCTCCCTGTCAGAAAATGTCTCCTTATTTCCAGGTTGAATCTCTCCTTGTTCAGTTTCCATCCATTATTCTTTGTCTGGCCTTCGGGTGCTTTGGAAAATAGCTTGACCCCCTGCTCTCTGTGTTCCTGAATCTTTCCAATAAGGAGCCATCTCATTCCTTAGAGAAGCTGCTCAGTTAACTGGAGTGTTTCATTCTGCCCTTTGTTGTGTTCTAAATCAGGGGTGTCCAACCTTAGAACATTTAATCAGTTGAATGACTTGCTTTCCAAAGTCCTAGGTGCTCCAACCCTGGTTTTTAAGAAGAGGTTAGACAACTATTTGTCTGAAATGGTATGGGATTTGCTGTCTAAGCAGGGGGTTGGATTGGAAGACCTCCAAGGTCCCTGTTATTCTGATATTCTTGGCAACTTTAAGACCTGTGGACTTCAACTCCCAGAATTCCCCAGCCAGCCAGCTACCTCTCCATGCTGGTGAGAGAATTCTGGGAATTAAAAGTCCACAGGTCTTAAAGTAGCCAAGGCTGGACAACCCTGTTCTAAATCTTTCCCTGGAAATCACAGGCCCCATTCACAGAACAGAGTCTGAGCAACCAGCCAGGCATGATTTATTCAATAAACCATGATTAAACAACCCATAGCTTAATGTAGATTGCTTCTAGACTGGTTCTCTTATTCTTCTCCCTGGTTCCAACCAAGACCCATACTTGGCTTGATGCAAAGATAAAACAAATCTGGGAAGAAGAGCAAAATTCAAGCATAATACTCAATCTACACGAGTTGGAGGGATAAAAAAATTAAAAAAAAATAATAGCCCCCATCTTGGCAATTTGACATCCTCTCCCCTCTCAGATGGGCCCACTGGGATATCAAATAAAACTCAAAATTATCCATCTTGGTCCAAGCTAATCAAGAGAACACAACAGCTCATGGACCAGCACAAAATTCATTCTTGGGCTTAGGAACTTAAATATTCTGCAGTGGTGGAATTCAAATTTTTTTACTACCGGTTCTGTGGGCGTGGTTTGGTGGGCGTGGCAGGGGAAGGATACTGTAAAATCTGCAATCAGAGGTGGGATTTGCCGGTTCTCTGAACTACTCAAAATTTCCACTACCTGTTCTCCAGAACCGATCAGAACCTGCTGAATGCCACCTCTGGTTCTGTTAAAAGAAAGCAGCAAAAACTACACAGTGGGTCCCATAACTCCTTAAGAAATGCTCCATCTCTCTCCAAATCTGCTCAGCAAAAAATAAAGAGCATATAACGGATATCTTTGGCAAGCGACATTAATGCCTGGACAGTCACCTCGCCATTAATGATTTTGCGGTAAATCCGAGAGAGAGCACCTAATGGATCGCCACCCCTTTTAACTCTCTGCCCTGAAGTGCTTTTTTGACTTCTGCTGCCTGTCTTGAAGAGAGAGAGAGAGAGAGAGAGAGAAAGAAAACTGTTTTGTTCTGCTCTGTTTTAAGCAAAATTATTTGTTTTAGAGGAAGATATTTAATGAGTTCCAGTGTTCAAGGGTCATTCCTGGCACTGAAGATGTTACTTAGGCAATGAAATATCTGCAAAGCAAGCAATCAAGCTTAGAGAACACCAAGGACTCCATAATCTGTCCTTCCTTCCTTCCCTTCCCTTCCTCCCTCCGTCCCTCCATCCTTCCTTCCCTCTCTCTCTTCCTTCCTATCTACCTTCCTCATTTCCTCCCACTTCCCTCCTACTTCCCTTATGTCTTCTTTCCTTCCCTTCCCTCCTTCTCTTCTCCTTTCTTTACTGTTCCTCTCTCCCTCCCTCCTTCCCTTCCTTCCTCTCTCCCTTCATTCCCTCTCTCCCTTCCTTCCACCCCTCCTTCCTATCTACCTTCCTATTTCTTCCCATTTCCCTCCTTCCTCCCTTACTTCTTCCTTTCTTTTCTTCCCCTTCCCTCCTTCTCCTTTCCTTACTGTTCCTCTCTCCCTCCCTTCTTCCCTTCCTTCCTCTCTCCCTTCCTTCCCTCTCTCCCTTCCTTCCTCCCCTCCTTCCTAGCTTCCACATTTCCTCCCATTTCCCTCCTTCCTTCCTTACCTTTTCCTTTCTTCTCTTCCCCTTTCCTCCTTCTCTTTTCTTTACTGTTCCTCTCTCCCTCCCTCCTTCCCTCCTTCCTTCCTTCCCTTCCTTCCTTTTCTTTCTCTATTTAGAGGTCTGTATGTGAAGAAGAGACACAAGGCTAATGTTCTTGTAGGAAAAATCAGATTTATGTTAGTCTACAGTAGCAAAAAATCCAGAAGAATTTGGCGGTACCTTTTCTGACTTAGAAATATTATTAAAAGGCATCTGATGAAGTGAGCTGCAGCCAAGGAATGCTTGTGCCTTTTAATAAAAAAAACCCTCAGTTGGAAAAGATGCTACCAGACGCCTCCTAAGATTAATGCTCTGTCCAGTCCTGACTTCGTTGTTTTAATGCTCCAGTGGTTTATCAGCAGGGATCAAGATTACTCTGAGGCTATGGCTTCAAGAAAGGCAGAAGGAAATTAAGTTTTTTTTTTGTCTAACCCTGTCTCTGGAAAATCACAAGCCCACCCCTGGCACAGCTCATTTCTGCAACACTGCTGGGAAAGACAGTTCTTGGAAAACAAACAAGCTTGTAAAAAAAAAATAACCCAGATGAGCACCCCAGTGAAGCAACTGGTAGCAGTGGTTGGTTAAATGTGCGATGATGGCACTTCTCGAGAATTCCTGATGATTATCTGGGTGATACCACGAGGCTCATAACTCAGGATGAGATGGTCATCTAATGTCTGGGCCATTTTAGCTATCAGTTTGCCATGAACCTCCAGGAAGTTTTTCCCTCTTTGGAAGCAGACAGACAAATTCTCTTCTTGCCTCTTCTGGGATGTTGAGAGGAATCGAATGTACAGGAGACAAACTAAATATAGGACAACGTCCACAAGAAAAAGAGTCTCAAAAGTAACAGGGACTTCCTTAGCCCATAAGAGAGAGAGAGAGAGAGACAGAGAGAGAGAGGGACTCTTTATGGAGAGAGTCCCTCACCCTCCCCAACTCATGGTCCAAAAGGACCCCCTCCTCAACAGCACAGCCTCTTCCAAACTATGAACAGGGAATTTAGGAATGACAGACTGCTTCCAGAAAAATGATCTCAGTGGAGGAGACGTCCCGTAAATCAGGCAACAGACTACTGGAAAAAAAACAGTCTTCACCAGGGGGTACTCTGAAATGACTTGTGATACTAGTTGAAAGGTCTTGGTGTTACTGCTTCATCTCCTCCTCCTTCCCAACAGATGGAGGAGGAGGAGGAGGAGGAGGAGAGGAGGAGGAGGAGGAAGAAGAGGAAGAGGAGGAGGAGGAGGAAAGAAATAGTAATAGAAAGGAGGAGGAAAGTAGTAGTGGAAAGGAGGAGGAAAGAAGTAGTGGAAAGGAGGAGGAGGAAAGAAGTAGTGGAAAGGAGGAGGAGGAGGAAAGGAGTAGTAGAAAGGAGGAGGAGGAAGGGAGGAGGTGGAAAGAAATAGTAGTAGAAAGGAGGAGGAGGAAAGAAGTAGTAGAAAGGAGGAGGAGAGGAGGAGGAGGAAAGAAAAAGTTGTAGGGAGGAGGAGGTGGAGAAGGAGGAGGAGGAAGGGCAAACCATTGGTCATGGCAATATAGATTATAGCCCCCATTTGCACACATGTTGTAACATCTGGCTCAGGATGTCAGTCCCATTTGGTAAACCAGACATCCACCCCACAGGAAGGCCAAAATTATTATTATTTTATTAAGATTGGCTCCAATAATGAAATCTTACAGGTCTGATTGTGCTGCACCTCCTCTTCCTTCTCACATTGCAGTGAATCGGGGAGTCACTGTCTGAGCTACGTCTGGATGTTATACCTCCTGGTGCACTTTCAAACGGCTTTCGCATCTTTCGCCGAGGCAACAGATCTCCTCCAGACTTCTATCGAGGTCATCTTCCTCACCCTACCCTGAGAGTTTGAAGGAATCTCTTTCAAATACACTGCAGATTTCTCCAACCTCTCCCATTCACAGAGCCCCAAAGGACAGAAATGCATTGACATATGGATCATCTGGATTGGCATCTCGCAGGGCTATGAAGGAGATGAGCCACCACCGAGCAAGGAAATCTAGAAAGAGCCACCAAGAGAGTCGTAACCTTGAGAGAAGAGAAACAAGGAATCTGCTGGCACAGCCTTCTGTTAAATCAATTCCTGAAGCCGAGACATCTCCCTGTCAACAGCAAGAAACCTTGTGTGGCTAGGCGAGTCTTCTCCTTGCCGGGATGAAAAACCCAAAAGGCATCTGAGAAGATGCAGAAGGAGACATTTAAAAAAAGGCCAGCTTTCCATGCTTGATACAGACAACTGGACGCCACCTAAATGCAATTTCAGACATATTTTTTTTGCTTTTTTTTGGGGGGGGGGGGGAGGGCGGGAGAAGTTCAGCCCACACACACGTTCCGAGAGAAAGCTTCCATTTCATCCGAGTTGAAGAAGGCCGAGGGAGGGGGTGTGTGTGGAATGCTGAGCCCAAGTTCCAAAGAAAGTCAGAAGATGTTTTCGGAGGAAAAACAAGTAGGACGAACAAAGCTCTCCCTCGCACCCGTGCCAGATTGCCTTGCCAGCCATTCTCCTCCCTGCGAGGAGTAGGGCCAACTTGGCTTGGGGAGCGGAATCCCTCGGAGCGTGTTCTATACCCCATGCCTGAACAAGGCGAGCCTCGGCTTGTCGAGAGAAAGAGAGCAAAGGCTGCCATAATGAGAGGGCAGGAAGAGGCAAGGAGCCCCTCTTGACCCTCTCTGCTCGCCAACTTCAAATCTTGGCGCACACACACACACACACACACACACACACACAAACACTCCACTATCATCCTCAACCCTGTGAAGCCCAAGACTTTTAAACCAGTGGTGGGTTTCAATTTATTTTTTTACCAACAGTTCTGTGGGTGGGGGCTTGGCAGGCGCACGGGCAGAGGGTTTGCTTCTGACCTTCTCCTGCAATCCTGCCCTCTCGCTGTGTCTTCAACAGCTGATGGGCGGCAATCCGCTGTGCCGTGCAAAGCAGCTGAGCTTCAAAACCAGGAAATAAAAGTCAGTATAGAACCAGGTTGGGTGGGTGGGAGGGCCCAGCAGGTGATTGTCGGAGCGATCAATCCTTAATGGATCTAAGTCTACCTGGAGGGAAGAAAGCAGTGGGGTGCCACAAGGTTCTGTCTTAGGCCCAGTACTCTTCAATATCTTCATTAATGACTTAGATGAGAGAATAGAAAGGGAACTTATCAAATTTACAGATGATTCTAAGCTGGCAGGAATAGCTAATACCCAAGAAAATAGCTCAAGATCCAGATGGATCTTGACAGACTAGAACACTGGGCTGTTTCTAACAAAATGAAATTCAATGTAGAGAAAAGTAAAGTCCTACGCTTAGGCAAGAGAAACCAAAAGTACACATGTAGACTGGGTGAAACCAGGCTCAATAGCAGTAACTGTGAGAGGGATCTTGGAGTCTTAGTGGACAACCAGCTAAATAGGAGCCAGTCGTGTGTGGCAGCAGCCAAAAAAGCTAATCCTAAATTGCATTAACAAAGGGATACTATCAAGATCAACTGAGGTACTAATGCCACTCTATAAAGCCTTAGTAAAACCACACCTAGAGTACTGCATCCAGTTTTGGTCACCACACTATAAAAAAGATGTTGAGACTCTAGAAAAAGTACAGAGAAGAGTAACCAGGATGATTAGGGGACTGGAGACTAAAACATACGATGAACAGTTGCAGGAACTGGGGCTGGCTAGTCTAGTGAAGAGAAGGACCAGGGGAGACAGGATAGCAGTCTTCCAATATTTGAGGGGCTACCACAGAGAGGAGGAGGGAGTCAAGCTATTTTCTAAAGCACCCGAAGGCCAGACAAGGAATAATGGATGGAAACTGAACAAGGAGATATTCACCCTGGAAATAAGGAGAAACTTTCTGACAGTGAGAACAATCAACCCATGGAACAGAAATTGCCCTCGGAAGTTGTGGGAGAGTCATCACTTGAGACTTTCAAGAAGAGATTGGACTGTCATTTGTCAGAAATGATGTAGGGTCTCCCGCTTGGGCAGGCTGTTGGACTAAATGACCTACAAGGTCCCTTCCAACTCTGATTATCTGTTAATCTGCTCACACATGATCCTCGAAGCTACCGGTTCAGTCAAACCAGGCCAAACCGGTAGAATACCACCACTGTTTTAAACCATCCAAACCCTGAACTCAGGGAAAGCCCAGGAACAAACAAATAAAACTGCAAAAGCTGAACCTTAAATACTACAGCCAAAATGTGGAAGTCCTCTTGGTCTGAAGGAGTTCTTTGTATTTTCGCAGAAAGTTCCGGAGCCAGAGAGAGACGCATCAGAAGAATTTGAGAGGCATTAGGCAAAGCTCTCCCTTGCCGACAGCAGTCGTAAATCTGCAACAGCCCAGACTGGGGCTAGGCCTCGTGGATAATTTGAAATCACTCCAACCCATCCTGGGAATCAAGTCAGGCGTAAATATGGTGTCTGCCATACTCACATCCCAGCCATTTTTACTGCACTTTCTAATTCGAAGTTATTTCCTACGCATTTCAATTTTCCAGGCCACGTTGACACAACGTATTCTTCCAATTTAATCGACATTCGATATATTTTGACCTGCCAATTGCAGTTTGTTCAATAATTTAGGTCTACATGAGCCATAGTTTAATGCAGAATGTAGCTGCCGTCCCAAATTTTTCACCTACAGAGGAGAGACACTGCCCACGAGATCTCCAAAAACTAGTTTATATAAATGTCCCAGATCTCAGAAGCAGGAAGGAATTTTTGCACAAGATTTCCCCAGATCTTAGCAAACTCATATTCACATGATATCTCAAAGGACAATTACTAACGAAGGATCCTGTGGTGGTCTCTGAGCTTGGTTGTTTTCTTGCTGATATTTCATCACTATTGATACTAGGTAGTATCAATAGCGCAGTACCGATGTTACTTACTATAGTTCGGTAATGAAAGTCCTACACTTAGGCAAGAGAAACCAAAAGTACACATACAGACTGAGTGAAACCAGACTTAACAGCAGTAACTGGGAGAGGGATCTTGGAGTCTTAGTGAACAACCAGCTAAATAAGAGCCAGCAGTGTGCAGCAGCAGCCAAAAAAGCTAATCCTAAATTGCATTAACAGAGGGATACAATCAAGATCATGTGAGGTACTAATACCACTCTATAAAGCCATAGTAAGACCACACCTAGAGTACTGCATCCAGTTTTGGTCACCACACTATAAAAAAGATGTTGAGACTCTAGAAAAAGTACAGAGAAGAGCAACCAGGATGATTAGGGAACTGGAGACTAAAACATATGAAGAACGGTTACAGGAACTGGGCATGGCTAGTCTAGTGAAGAGAAGGATCAGGGAAGGCAGGATAGCAGTCTTCCAATATTTAAGGGGCTGCCACAGAGAGCAGGCAGTCAAGTTATTTTCCAAAGTACCCGAAGGCCAGACAAGGAATAATGGGTGGAAACTGAACAAGGAGAGATTCAACCTGGAAATAAGGAGAAACTTTCTGACAGTGAGAACAGTCAACCCATGGAACAGAAATTGCCTTCTCAGAAGTTGTGGGAGCTTCATCACTTGAAACTTTCAAGAAGAGATTGCACTGCCATCTGTCAGAAAGGGTGTATGGTCTCCTGCTTGGGTCGGGGGTTGAACTAGATGCCTACAAGGTCCCTTCCAACTCTGATTATATGTTAATCTGAAATATGTTCAAGAAATATTCAAACTTGGAAAGCATCATTCATCCCCGAGCTATAAGTATTCTCTTTTATTGGAATAACTAAAATTTCCCAAGATTTGGCAATCTGAACATGATCCTACTAAATTTGAAAGGGGACACCTGATAAGGCTTGGGTAAGGTGCTACCAGAGCAGAGAGTAACACATGGCCCCAACTCTGGAATACTCTGGAATACTCTGCCACTGGAGCTTCGTACCGGCACGGACCTGAGGGCCTTCAGGCGCGCATTGAAGACCTGGCTCTTCGAGCAGGCCGGCCTGGGCTGAGATGGTTTTAATTGGTCTCCATATTTATTATAAATTTTAATTGGGGTTTTAAGGGGGAGAGGGGCTCTTTTACTTTTATTAACCAGCCAACCTTAAATTTAATATTTTTTAACTTTTGTATTGTTTGTGGGGTTTTAGACGGGCTGTGCACCGCCCTGAGTCCCTCGGGAGAAGGGCGGTATATAAATTGAAATAATAAATAAATAAAATAATAAACTGTCTGTGGAGGTTCTCATTCATCCAGGCCATGGTTATATTTTAAAGGCAACTGGACTTTCTCATTTTTTCTTTAAGATGTTTTGCTTCCCATCCAAGAAGTTTCTTCAGTTCTAACTAACTGGTGAGGAATGGAAGGGAAATCTATCTGTGTCTAGCTATCTATGTTCTTATGTAGTTTCAACAACCCTGAGAATGTTAATGGCTGGCTGATTGTAGAGAGTATAAAATCCCTTTCACAACTCACCGGTTAGTTAGAACTAAGTAATTTCTTGGATGAGAAGTGAAGCATCTTAAAAGAAAAATCAGAAATTCCTGTTGCCTTTAAAATAAAAGGACCTTTGGAACATGCCTGAGGTCTAACCTAAATATTCAACCTAAATATTCACCAAAAAAAATGAAGACATTTTTAGGGAATTTCAAAAAGCTACATTGTAATGACCCAAAAAAATTACCAACCATAAAATATGTCAAGCTCGCTCTAATACATCTGCCAATCAAACTCAAGATAAAGTACCATTCCTTTTATATCCAAAATAGTTCTCCAATTCCAGATCGCTTAATTCAGGGGTCACCAACCTTTTGGACCCCCGGGACCACCAAACTCATAATTTTAAATCCCGCGGACCAAGAGACCCTGGGAAAATCCCCAAAAAAGTCTGCAGGAAAATTTCCCACCCTGTTTTCCTACCAATTGATCATTATTTGGGATCACAGGATACTGTCTCCAGCTCCATTCTCAGGGGAGAGAGAGAGAGAGACTTTTGGCTTTATGCAAAGAAAGCAGCAGAAGCAGCAGAAGTCTTTCTTTCTCTCCCCCAAACATTGTGCTGTTCACAATGCAAGCGACGCAAGCCTTGTGTTCCTGCGCAGCCTGAATTAATTGCTTTGGCCCCCCCAATTACTTTGGAAGTGACATTTCCCTGCGGACCACCAAAATTTTCTCATGGACCACCAGAGGTCCCCGCCCGCCGGTTGGAGACCACTGGCTTAGTTCAACATAGCGGTAAGCTTTTTGCAAGTGTTCTTCTTATTCAACTAGGAGATCCTGCAGCCCAAATGGATGTGCCTTCTTGGCCCATCAGAAACTCAGAGGTCTCGCCTTAAACCTGGATACTTTGCCACCACCAACCCTAGTTACAAAAATGTGCAACCGGAATGACGCCAAAGTGATCCATAATCATTTTAAATAAAATGATTGGATTGTATATTTCAATGCGTTCTGCAGCAGGCTATGCAGAAAAACATTATTGGACAAACAGTGAAATAATAAAAGTCCAGAGTCTATGTTACCAGTTTAATCCAAAACGACTTTCCTTGCTTTTTAGCTCCATGCAGCTTTCATTTGCACAAGCTTATTACTGAAAAAAAAATCATCTACTGTTATATATATTCTATACTGTATTTTTATTAAGGGCAAAAGGAGAAAAATCTCAGTTTTTTTTTAAAAAGAATGCTGGGCTGTATAGACGGAGCGAACGTTAAAATTCTCTTTTTTTTTTGCATGGGAGTTCCCACTCCAACCCCAAAGTTTCTGTTTCCAAAACATAGAAAAATCACACCAAGCAGCATCTCTGAGTCTCAGCTTAGTAACAAAAGGAAAATCTTTCTTTAAAGTAACATGGGAATGCTTTCACTTTAAGCTGAAGCTCTTCTTCAAGGTATCGAAGTGCCAACAAAGAAGAATAGGAGGAACCATGCCCAAACATAGATGCCATCAACCCGGCGCAAACCTATAAAACAGATGAATAGAGACATTTAGAGCCTGTGAATGTTAATCCCCATACTGGTATAGGCTTCAATTAAGACCACAATTAAGCCAACATTTCTGTTAAGTGAGTTTTGCCCCATTTTACGACTTCCCTTGTCAAAGCTGTTAAGTGAATCCCTGCACTTGTTCAATTAGTAACAAGGTTGTTAAGTTAATCCAGGCTTTCCCATTGACAATGGAATGGAATGGAATGAGAATAGGAATAGAGCAGGGGTCACCAACCTTTTGGGCCTCAGGGACCACCAAACTCATAATTTTAAATCCCGCAGACCAGAGACCCTGGGAAAATCCCCCCAAAAATGTCTGCAGGAAAATTCTCCACCTCATTTTTCTACTGATCTTTATTTGGGATCGCAGGATACCGTCTCCAGCTATGTTCTCAGGGGGGAGAGGGAGAGGGAGGGAGCGAGAGAGAGAGAGAGAGAAGAGACTTTTGGCTTCATGCAAAGAAAGCAGCAGAAGCAGCTGAAGTCTTTCTTTCTCTCCCCCAAACTCTGCCAAAAATGAGTCTTTGTGAGACTTGTCACACCAGCGCAGCCTCTTGGAGCAGGAGGCCTTGCAGGGCCCCAAAGACTCATTTCTGGTGGAGTTTGGGGGAGAGAAAGAAAGACTTTTGCTGCTTTCCTTGCATGCAGCCAAAAGCAGAAGAAGCAGAAAGAAGTGGAAAGAAGCAGCCCAGTAGCCAGGCAAGGCAGGTGGGGCGAGTAGGGCAAGTTCTCCCTCTCCGCTCTTTCCCTCTCTCCCCTCACTATCTCATGTTGTGCGCAATGCAAGTGACGCAAGCCTTGTGTTCCTGCGCAGCCTGGATTAATTGCTTTGGGGGTGACATTTCCCTGCAGACCACCAAAATTTTCTCTCAGACCATCAGTGGTCCCCTGGCCCACTGGTTGGCAACCACTGGAATAGAGTAGAGTAGAGATAGGGTAGGGTAGGGTAGGGTAGGGTAGGATAAGAGTTGGCACAATCTTGGAAAGTGGCCACTATACCAACAGATTCTTTAATAATCCGTAAACCTTTTGAGTATGCAGAAATGGATAAACTTAGTTTAGAATTAATTAATAAGGAAGATTCAGAACATTATTCAATTTGGGATAACTAGTAACAATGGATAGAAAATAGGAATACGAAACATATAGACTAAGATATGAATTTTGTACATGTATATAATTAGAAATATCTAATTAATCTAAATGTATTTTCATAAATACATTTATGAAAATGTATGAATATAGCTAAGACTTTTGTTCTGTCAAAGAATGGTAGGGAATTGTACAAACCTATTTTCGTTATAGATGTATTTGTATTTTAATATTTTAAACTTCAATAAAGGTTTTTTAATATTTAAAAAATAAATAAAGTTGCCACATTTGGAGCCCCCTAAAAAAGGATGAGTTGGAAGGGAACTTGGAGGTCTTCTAGTCTAACCCTCTGCTTAGGCAAGAAACCCTATAGCATTTCAGACAAATGGTTACCAATCTCTTCTTAAAAACTTCCAGTGTTGGAGCATTTACAACTTCTGGAGGCAAGTTGTCCCAATGGTTAACTGTTCTCACTGTCAGGAAATTTCTCCTAGGTTGCTTCTCTCCTTGATGAGTTTCCATCCATTGCTTCTTGTCCTGCCTTCAGGTGCTTTGGAGAATAGCTTGACTCCCTCTTCTTTGGGGCAGCCCCTGAGATATTGGAAGACTGCTATCATCATCCCCTAGTCCTTCTTTTCATCAAACTAGACATACCCAGTTCCTGCAACCATTCTTCATACGTTTTAGCCTCCAGTCCCCTAATCATCGTTGTTGCTCTTCTCTGCACTCTTTCTAGAGTCTCAAAATCTTTTTTAAATCGTGGTGACCAAAACTGGATGCAGAATTCCAAGTATGGCCTTACCAAGGCATTATAAAGTGGTACTTTGCTTGTCGGAAGGTGGCAACAGGGGATTCTATGACCCTGGGACACGGCAATCATCATAAATACAAGCCAGTTGCCAAGTGTCTAACTTTTGATGACGTAACCATGGGGATGCTGCAACGGTCATAAGTGTGAGGAACTGTCCTAAGTCCCTTTTTTCAGTGCTGTGGTAACTTCAAATGGTCATTAAACCAAAGGTTATAATTCAAGGATTACCTGTATACCGTTGCTGGTTATTTTTTGCCATTCGTAAAAGAAAAAAAATGCAACTGAGACACCCTGGCCTAAACTTGACAGATTTTTCTCTTCCCTCCGACCCTCAGTTTCTGCCTGGCTAATGCAAAAATGGATTTGCTTTATTAAAAAGAGATTTTCTAGAACATTAGCACGACCACAGCCCAGTTAATATAGCCATAAAATAGCAAATCAATGGGGATACGTCTCTGCGATTAGCTCTGCTGTTAAAAGTGAGATCCAGTCATTATAAGAGCTCAGATGCCGATGAGAGAAACAGGTAGGTACACTTAATCCACCGGAGAAATTAAAAAAGATAAGATAGAATCAATCACTGGCTAACATGGCTGCCATAAAAGCATTTCTAGGACAGAACTGCCTAGGAAATTTATGGGAAATCTAACCTTAAGAGCTGCAAAAAAAAAAAAGGTTATAAAATCACAAGGAATTGAATAGGAAGAACCTGGCAAATCTTAATATCAGATTTTTATTTTCTTTCATTTGATTGTGTTCAATTCTCAGGGACAATTCAATAGCACTGAATTGCAATAGCAATAGCAGTTAGACTTATACACCACTTCATAGTGATTTACAGCCCTCTCTAAGTGGTGTGCAGAGTCAGCCTCTGACCTACAAACAATCTGGGTCCTCATTTTATTGATTTCGGAAGGATGGAAGGCCGAGTCAACTTTGAGCTAGTCAGGATCGAACTCCAAGCTGTGGGCAAAGTTAGCCTGCAATATTGCATTCTAATCACTGGGAAGGAAGGAAGGAAGGAAGGAAGGAAGGAAGGAAGGAAGGAAGGAAGGAAGGAAGGAAGGAAGGAAGGAAGGAAGAGGGAGGGAGGGAGGGAGGGAGGGAGGGAGGGAGGGAGGGAGAGCAGTAGCAATAGCACTTAGACTGATATACTGCTTTATAGTGCTTTTACAGCCCTCTCTAAGCTGTTTACAGGGTCAGCCTCTTGCCCCCAACAATCTCCTCATTTTACCCACCTCAGAAAGATGGAAGGCTGAGTCAACTTGAGCCAGTCAGGATCGAACTGCTGGCAGTGAGCAGAATTATCTCGCAATATTATATTCTAACCACAGTACCACCACGGCTCTAGTGGAGAGAGAAAGGAGAGGGAGAGGGAGAGGGAGGGAGGGAGGGAGGGAGAGAGAGAGAGAGAACGCCATGGCACTTAGACTTAGATACTGCTTCACAGTGCTTTTACAGCCCTCTCTAAGCTGTTTACAGAATCAGCCTATTTCCCAACAATCTGGGTCCTCATTTTACCCACCTTAGAAGGATGGAAGGCTGAGTCAACCTTGAGCCTGATGAGATTCGAACTGCCCAATTGCAGGCAGCTGGCAGTCAGCAGAAGTAGCCTGCATTTTAACCACTGCGCCACCGCAGCTCTTCAATAAACCCTAACCGTGGTTTAGCATGAAGCCTGGACAAGTACGTAGGGTAAGAGGTCATAAAAATCAAGGATAATGTTCAAAGGGAAATGGGCAGCATATAAATGTAATTAATACAATACAATACAATAAAAAGGATGACATCAACCTCCCTAGAGCACTGAGTGCCAGCTCTAATCCTTCCAGAGATTACAGTGGAAACAAAGAAATGATTCCAGGTATGACTGTAGAATCATTCTGCCATTTGAAATGATTTATGTACTGTACATGAAAAGAATAACATTTCGTTTTTCATCCTGGCCTCACCCATAACTTTGCGGGGAGTGGGCAGGCTACCCTAGGGCCTTAGGTGACTCTTTCAACACCCCAGCCTTGTGTAGAAGATACCCATTCATCTTTAAAGAATGCTGAAACAGACTTTGCTTCACCAATGGCAGAACCCGCATCGGATCCAAAGCCCCTGAGGGCAGGATAAGAAGCAGTGGATGGAAACTCATCAAGGAGAGAAGCAACTAGGAGAAACTTCCTAATGGTGGGAACGATTAACCAGTGGAATGGCTGGCCTCCAGAAGTTGTGGGTGCTCCATCACTGGAGGTTTTCAAGAAGAGATTCTACAGTCAGTTGTCTGCAATGGTATAGCCATAGCACTTAAAGACTTATATACCGCTTCACAGTGCTTTTACAGCCCTCTCTAAGCGGTTTACAGAGTCAGCCTCTTACCCCCAACAATCTGGGTCCTCATTTTATTGACCTCGGAAGGACAGAAGGCTGAGTCAACGAGCCTGGTGAGATTTGAACTGCCAAAGTGCAGGCAGCCAGCAGGAAGCAGAAATAGCCTGCAGTACTGCATTCTAACCACTGCGCCACCATGGCTCACCACGGCATAGGGTACCGATGGCTAGGTTTTTCGGCACCGAGTGCCCAAAGTGCGTGCATCACCAAAATGCAATGCGCCCTGCCCTTGTGCATGCACACACATCCCCATGTATGTGCCCTACCCCCTGGGCATGTGGTCCAGCCCCCACATACGCATGGCAGAGACCCAAAGACCAGCTGGCTGGTGGGAGGCCTGCACGCATGCACAGCTGAGCTGGGGTGACAGCTGGCATGCCACAATGAGGGCTCTATGTGCCACTTCTGACATACATATCATAGTTTTGCCATCACAGACCTAAGGTCTCCTGCTTGAGCAGGGGCTTAGACTAGATCAGTGGTTGCCAACCAGTGGGCCAGGGACCACTGGTGGTCCACAAGAAAATTTTGGTGGTCCGCAGAGAAATGTCACCCCAAAGCAATTAATCCAGGCTGCGTGGGAACACAAGGCTTGCGTCGCTTGCATTGCAAACAACACGAGGTAGTGAGGGGAGGGGTGAAAGGATGGAGGGGGGGACTTGCCCCACCTCACCCTACGCACCTCGCCTGGCCACCGGGCTGCTTCTTTCTGCTTCTTTCTTCTTCTGCTTTTGACTGCACGGAAGCAGCAAAAGTCTTTCTTTCTCTCCCACAAACTCCACCAGAAAGGAGTCTTTGGGACCCTGCAAGGCCTCCTGCTCCAAGAGGCTGCGCTGGCACGACAAGTCTCACAAAGACTCATTTCTGGCGGAGTTTAGGGGAGAGAAAGAAAGATTTCTGCTGCTTCTGCTGCTTTCCTTGCATGAAGCCAAAAGTCTCTCTCTTTCTCTCTCCCCGAGAACAGGGCTGGAGACAGTATCCTGCAATCCCAAATATAGAACGATCGATCAGTAGGAAAATGGGGTGGGGAATTTTCCTGCAGACTGTTTTTGGGATTTTCCCAGGGTCTCTTGTTCCGCGGGATTTAAAATTGTGAGTTTGGTGGTCCCTGAGGTCCAAAAGGTTGGTGACCCCTAAACTAGATGACCTACATGGTCCCTTCCAACCCTGTTATTCAGTTGTTTCTGCTAAATCTCTTCTCCCGCCAGGCCATCGCAAGGTTGTTTGTAGCCATACCAAAAGGCTAGCGCGATTCAAACAATCCCAAGAGTCGAGAGCCAACCACCTGTTGAAATGCACAAACGCACACACAACACACGCACACACACCCCAAGGAGCAGGCAACCAGCGCAACCAGTACCCTGCCAGGAATTTAAAGCTTCCGGAAATCAGCATGGGGTAAGCTTTGCCCACGTCTGCCAGGCAGCGAAAAAAGAAAAGGTTGTGCCCAAAGCCGAGAGGAAGCCCTGAAAAGAACCTTTGATGGCGCGAAGTCCTGGTTTCCTGCCCTCCCAAGCTGGCAGGCCTCTGTTTCCCCTCGCAGTCGGCTCCCCGTTCCAAGCCCACGCTTTCATGCTTCGCATACAAAGATGCAGCCCTTTCACAAACAACCCAGGCTGGGGAAGCTGAGCCTTTCGCCTCCCCTACTGGGTTTTCTGCTTGTTAATCAACGCAGCTTTAATGGAGCTGTTTGCTCACACACAGAAGAAGAAAAACCGGTAGCCTCATTAACCAAGAAGTAGCTTTCTGGGAAGCAAAACCGTTTTTTTAAAACCAAAATATCAACTCAGGATGCAGCCCAGTTTACCGAGCGAGGAAGTCGCTATTTAGTCTCCCTCCAAGGTTTTATTTTTGGGAGGGAGGAAGGAGGGACATTCAAAAGAGGTGAAGATCACGGATTTCAGGGCCTGCTGACTTTAGCAAACAGAATGGAAAAAGAAAGGTTTTTCTCAATCGGAGAGCAGCTTCTGAACTGGGAAGGTGCTGGTAACCAGACCGGGGCTGAAATTATGCAAAACCCAAATAGGTTTGGGTGGAAACGCTAACAGCTCAGTGATGGTGAACACATTCTGCATGCAGAGAGTCACGGCTTCCTTCCTTGACCTTTCTAGGTGGAAAAAAATTAACCAGCCCCCGACGAAAAGGGCCTTCGCTAGGTAAACAGAGAGGGTGGGAGAGGGGGAGGGAGAAAAAGACAGAGAAAAGCACTGAGAGAGAAAGGCAGAGATTCAGAGAGAAAAATGGAGACACAGAAAGAAAGAAATACAGAGAAAGAAATACAGAGATACAGAGAGAGAGAGAGAGAGAAGCACTGAGAAAGAGAGATTCAGAGAGAAAGATGGAAAGATACAGAGAAATAGATACAGAGAAGGAGAGAGGTACAAAGAGAGAGACAGAAACAGACAGACAGACAGAGAAAGAGAGAGAGACAGAGAGAGAGAGAGAAGCACTGAGAAAGACAGAGAGATTCAGAGAGAAAGATGGAAAGATAAAGAGAAACAGAGAGAGATACAAAGTGAGAGACAGAGACAGACACACAGAGAGAGAGAGAGAGAGAGAGAGAAAAGCACTGAGAAAGACAGAGAGATTCAGAGAGAAAGAGGGAAAGATACAGAGAGAGAGAGACAAGGAGGAGAGAGAAAAAGAGAGAAAAAGAGGCAGACAGAAGACAGAGAGATACAGAGAGAAATTCAGAGAGAGAGAGAAAGAGATACAGAGAGAGAGAGAGAATCAAAGAGAAAGAAGGCACCTGCAATCAAATTTAGAAAAACTTGCACGCAACTCCTAGGTGCCACAAAAAGATTTACCTCTTTCTTTAGCAAAGTATGGCGGCTAGAGAGAAAAGGAATTAAAAACTATGCACAAGTAAATGTTTACTCAAGCAGTGAAAGCCTCTTGATATCCAAGGCCAAACAAGGACATGCCTCCAGTCTATACACCACAGCCATAAGTAGTCCAGGCCCTCAGAAGCAAAGCCTGCCCAAGAATGGCCAGAAACAACAACTGCAGGTAGCCCAAGCAAGCAAGCCAAGCTATATCCTTCTAAGGAAAGAAGATCCACACTTAAGAGACCAGAGATAAAGTTGTTTCCTCATTCCAAGTCAATGAAAGCCATGTTCTTTCCTTTCAGCATTCCATTTCTTTTACCCTTCCAAAGAATCCAAGAAGCGTATGGCAGCGAAAAGTATACACAGGTTCTTCTGACTGCCAAATTGTTATTTGCGCTGGCAAAATTCCCCATGTTTTTTCCCCTCAGGCAAGAGAACACTAAAGAATAACTCATCCACCTCCAATTGAGCAGGCTAAGCTTCTCCCACTGTTTTGGAGACTTCTTGAACTCCGCAGAATGTTTTAACACTTGGGCCTCTCTGCAGTCAACAGTATTAAGTATCTGGGGGTGCAGATAACTAACAGTCTGAACTGGTCTCTCCATATGTCATCCTTAAGTTGAGGGTGCAAACCAGCACCTGCATTGCCGGCGTCGGATGAAGAGAGAACATCTTTCTCCTTCTGTCCTGGCCACTTTTGACAGAGGCACGATTGGGAGTGTTTTAACAAACTGCATCCCTGATTGGTTTGATGGCTGCAGTACCTCAGATAGAAAGTCCCTACAGAGAGTGGTGAGGGCAGCCAAGAAGATCACAGGAAGCTCACTTCCCATTATTCAGGAAATTGCTTATAAGTAGGGGTGGGATTCTACCAGTTCACACCTGTGACTGGCTGGGTGTGGCCAACTCCACATCACTCACATTGAGGCACGCATCTCCTCGCCTGGCCTCTCATGACTGTGGGGATGCTGCAACAGTCGTAAGTGTGAAAAAGGGTCATAAGTCACTTTTTTCAGTGCCATTGTAACTTTGAATGGTCACTCCACACAAGCAAAGTACCAGCAAAGGAGGGGAAAAAAAACTCCAGAGAGGTTCCTGAGACAGGAAGTCTAGTCCTGCCAAGAATGTAATAAGGATTAACGGCGAGGCAGTTTCTGTAAGCAACACCAGAATGTTTCCTTCCTGCCTTCCTTACAGGATTAGGCCAGTAATTTCTTCTAACAACCGGTTCTCCGAACTGCTTAGAATATTAACAACCGGTTCTAGCGAATAGGTGCAAACCGGTAGAATCCCACCCCTGACTCAATGGGAGGCAAAGAATAGATGGGGTTGGTGGGGCTAGTCAGGGTCGGTATTTGCCGGTTCTCTGAACTACTCAAAATTTCTGCTACCGGTTCTCCAGAACTGGTCAGAACCTGCTAAATAACACCTCTGGACTAGGGGTGACATGATAGTAATTTACCAGTATTCGAGAAGATGCCATAAAGAGGAATGGCTGGGGTGAACCTATTTTCCAAAGCCGCAGAGGGCAGGACAAGAAGCAATGGATGGAAACTCATCAAGGAGAGAAGCAACCTGGAATTAAGGAGAAACTTCCTAACAGAGAGGACAGTTAACCAGTGGAACAGCTTGCCACCAGAAGTTGTGGGTGCTTCATCACTGGAGGTTTTTAAGAAGAGATTAGACAGTCACTTGCCTGAAATGGTATAGATTCTCCTGTTTGAGCAGGGGATGGACTAGAAGACCTCCAAGGAGCCTTCCAGCTTGATTGTGAATTCAGTTCCATCTCAGTAGTGGATTTTGGGAGACGATGTCGCTCGAGTTGCCACTTAGGGAAATTATTTTGGAACAGGGGATCGTGGGATCGACGTTAAAGAAGGCGCGAGGCCTGATTGTCACATAACGCTAAGCCATAATGTGAAGGTTTGGGGTTTATGTTTGGCCTCGCATGATGTACGAACCCAGCAACTGTGATCAGTAATTACTTATGGCTTAGCCATATGTAGTTTTTTTTTTAAACCTAGCAGAGTGCCAACACTTAACAGCAAGAAAGGAGGTGATGGAGGGAGCAGAGAGACACAGAAAGGAAGAATAAGATGGAAAAGAGAACGGTGAACCGGTATCATCGGAACGGATGGGCACATAGCCTTCCCGTGAATTTGAAATCTAAACATTTGCTGGAAGCTGAAGATCAAACATGTCAGGCTCACTGAAAAATGGATACCCATATCTGGGGGAAGAGCCTCCATCCTTTCCCCACCCCTCCCAAGACTGGATTTGAAATCTTAGTCATCTGCAGAAAATGAAAGTTTCTACAGTACGTGCTCTGGTATTTAACCCCAAAAGAAGTTGACCCTAAATTTAAGGCCTTTCTTTCCTCTTCAAAGTAAGATTAGTAAGATTAGTCAGGGAGAAAAACATCTGCTTTTATTACTGTATAATGAACTAAAGACGTCCCTTCTCCTGTTCACGATAAATTATTAGGGGGAAGGGAAAGTATCCGTCCTTTCAGATAAATGCCACTATCAAAAAGCATTATTTTCCTCCTGAAAAATTCAGCTCCTCTAAACCTCGGTGCAAATCAGGAAATCTTGCCCGAGGCTTGTCAATATTCCTCGTGCTCCCTCACCTGGAATAATTCAAATCTTCTCCCTTACCACCATCCCCCTTCAAAGCAACCCAACAGCAACCCCAGGGAAACGGAGAAACCGTCCTAAATTTCCTGCCAAATCATCTGTCCTTGAGCTGGCCATGCCACCCTGCCAAGCTTAAAGCAGGCAAGCTGCCCCCGTCTGCCAACCCTGCCCTCTGAATTACAAGCCGCTGGATGGCCACACGCCTGCCAAAAGACTTGACATCTGTGGCAAGTGTGATATATGGAAAAACTGTGGAGAGAGCCGTTTGGTCTAGTCTAGTGGGTTGGTAGGCAGCAGGCTAGAAATCAGGAGTTTTGTGAGTTCTGGTCCTGCCTTAGGCATGAAATTTGGCTGGGTGGCTTTGGTACAATCACCAGGAGACAATGAATTCTAGTCCTGCTTTACGTATGAAAAGCTGTTGGGCGATGACTTTGGGACAATCACAAGGATAGAGTGAGTTCTAGTCCTGCTTTAGGCATGAAATCTGGCTGGGTGACTTTGGGACAATCACCAGGAGACAGTGAATTCTAGTCCTGCTTTACGTATGAAAAGCTGTTGGGCAATGACTTTGGGACAATCACAAGGATAGAGTGAGTTCTAGTCCTGCTTTAGGCATGAAATCTGGCTGGGTGACTTTGGGACAATCACCAGGAGACAGTGAATTCTAGTCCTGTGGTACGCATGATCACCAGGAGACAATGAGTTCTAGTCCTGCTTTAGGCACGAAATCCGGCTGGGCCAATCACCAGGAGACAGTGAATTCTAGTCCTGCTTTAACTATGAAAAACTATTGGGCGACTCTGGGACAATCACAAGGGTATAGTGAGTTCTAGTCCTGTCTTAGGCATGAAAGCTGGTTGGGTGACTTTGAGCCAATCACCAAGAGATGCTGAATTATAGCCCCACCTTTATGAAAGCCAGCTGGGTGACTTTGGCTCAGTCTCTCTCTCTCTCTCTCTGAGCCCAACCTATCTCACAGGCTTCTTGTTATATGGAAAATAGGAGGAGGAAGAAGCATTATGTATGTTTGCCACCTTGAGTTATTTATAAAAATAATAAAGGCAAGATAAAAATGCAAACATGCAAACAAACAAGGGCATGAACAGACTCTTAGCTGTCAACTATCACACGGAACAAGCTGTAGGAGCGTAAGGGTGGAGTTAGGCATTCCATTTCACCCCCTGGAGCAAGAACAACTTTAAAAAATAATAATAATAAACAGCCATGCATTTGCAACACACACCTCTTGCCTTAATGAGAGTGGCTCTCTCATCCCACCAGATACTTTCTTGAGGAAGCTGCCTCTGAATCCCTGCCTTGCTTCACAAAAATCATCTTTGCCACTTGAGGTGAGTCTCATGCACAACTCCTAATTGCCTTTATACACCTAGGAAACCAGAACCAGAATCAGAATAGAGCTGGAAGGGACTTTGGAGGTCTTCTAGTCCAGCTCACTGCTCAAGCAAGGAGATCCCATACCACTTCAGACAAGTGGCTAACCAGTCTTTTCTTAAAAACCTCCAGTGATGAAGCACCTACAACTTCTGAAGGCCAGCTGTTCCACTGGTTAATTGTCCTCACTGTTAGGAAGTTTCTCCTTAATTCCAGGTTGCTTCTCTCCTTGACTAGTTTCCATCCACTGTTTCTTGTCTTGCCCTATGGAGCTTTGAGAAATAAGTTGACACACACACACCTCCTCTTCTTTGTGGCAGCCTCTCAAATACTGGAATGGTGCTACCATGTCCCTCCTAGTCCTTCTTTTCTCTAGACTAGCCAGAACCAAATCCTGTCTCTGGAGATTCTCAGTCATCCAGGCCCTGGTTGTCCCAAAGGTGCTTTTTTTGAAGAGGCAACTGGGTTTTCTGGTTTTTCTTTGAAGACATTTTGCCTCTCATCCCAGAAGCTTCTTCAGCTCTGACTGGATGCTGGGGAATGGAAGGATTGATACTCCTTGCAGACAGCTGGTCATTTGCATCCATTTAGAGGGCCATTAAGGTCACCTGGAGGTTTATTTGTTTCACCTGAGTGGTACAAATGAGTGTGGAGCCTTCTTGGAACTGTTGAAAGTTTTTCAGACTACAGCAACCATTTGCCCTACGACCCTGAGGACGCAGACAAACCTCCAAGTAGCCTCAATGACTCTCGGATTTATACTCCTTGCAGACATTCTTCCATTCCCCACCATCCAGTCAGAGCTGAAGAAGCTTCTTGGATGAGAAGCGAAACCTCTTCAAGGAAAAACCAAAAAGTCCAGTTTCCTCTTGGGAAAAAAAAAGCACTTTTGGGATGACCAAATCTTTGCAACTTGTTCTTCATAGGTTTTCATCTCCAGGCGTTTAATTACCTTAGTTGCTTTCTCTCTGCACTTTTTCCAAAGTCTCAACATCTTTTCTATAATGTGGTGGCCACATTACAGAAGGCAGAAGTGACAACTAGTCGCCCCTCTTGTTGGGAGTATCAAAAGTATTAAAAGCATTTTACTCTGGCAATAAACAATTCTGAAATCTTGGCATGTCCTGTTCAGAGCTGAAGCCATCCTTTTCAAAGTCTGTCTGCAGAAATACCCTCCAGCAATTGAAACAGTCTCTGGGCTACCATCCTAGCATCGAAGGATGGGGAGGGGGGCAGGCTAACTGCCTTGGGGCATCAGCTGGCCTTCCGCCTCAAAGATCCTGGCCTGGTTTTTCTGCTAGCCAAGGTAGCCAAAGTGAGGTTAACATGGGTCGGTAAGGAGATAGTGACCAACCTCCCTCTACTCTGGACATAAAGCTGTCAAGGGCAGCAATGCAAGTCAGAACCAGCTGTCCCAAATGTGAATTCAAGCTTGGCTTTTCTCAACCTTCCCGCTTTTGATCTGTGACGGTTAGATACAGATTAGAGTTGGAAGGGACCTTGTAGATCATCTAGTCCAATCCCCCTCCCCTCCCAAGCAGGAGACCCTACCCCATTTCTGACAAACGGCAGTCCAATCTCTTCTTGAAAGTCTCAAGTGATGACTGCTTCCACAACTTTTGAGGGCAACTTCTGTTCCATGGGTTGATTGTTCTCACTGTCAGAAAGTTTCTCCTTATTTCCAGGTTGAATCTCTCCTTGTTCAGTTTCCATCTATTATTCCTTGTCTAGCCTACAGGCGCTTTAGAAAATAGATTGACCCCTTCCTCCTCTCTGTGGCAGCCCTTCAAATATTGAAACACTGCTAATCTGTCTCCCCTGGTCCTTCTCTTCACTAGACTAGCCAGGCCCAGTTCCTGCAACCGTTCATTGTATGTTTTAGTCTCCAGTCCCCTAATCATCCTGGTTGCTCTTCTCTGCACTCTTTCTAGAGTCTCAACATCTTTTTTATAATGGGGTGACCAAAATTGGATGCACTAACTCTTCCTGTTATTTTATTTTCCTTTCAACAGGCAAGAACCAGATCCCACAATCCAAATCTTGTTTTTTTTCTTTTCCTAGGGCTTCTCAGCTTCAATTATCCAGAAATCAACCAAGCTGCAAGCTTTGTTAGAAATACCTATCCCGGAAATAGCCAAGCAACATAAAAGGAGTAACTAACCTGATATACTGTGGAGGGGGGGTTGTCATTCTTTGGTGAACCCCAGAAAGCTCCCCATTTTTGCAAGGATCTTCAATCCACCCACCCACCCACACAAAGCTCCCAGGAGGGTGTTAACACCGGCAACAAACATAGCAGCTAAACATTTTCTCTCCCTGCAAGACCAGGCCAGCCCCATAAATGGATTAAACCTCAAATTGCCCACAGCTGCCACACCTGTCCAGCCCAACTCCCTTCATCTCTACTTCCCTTTACAAAAATCCCTCTTCTCCTGAAAGAGCACCCCTGTGCGAGGGGCACTCTACCCGTTCTCCAAGAGAAGAGAAAGCCCACCCCACCCCACAGGACCAAACGGTACCGCTGACCCAATTCGGAAATTGCAAAGAAAAAAGAAACGGGCATCAGAACGGCAATTCCAGACGGCAAGAACCCCAACGGCTGCTATTCCAGGGCCTGTTTGAGGAGGGGGAAAGGGGAAGGACACGCCACATGTTGCTGGCAGCACCCTGGCACTCTCTGCCTCTTTCTCTGGAGTGGAAGCAGAGCGAAGCAAGCGGTTTGCAATTAGACCAAACCCGGCTCTCTTGAAAGGCGGCTTGAGGCGAGCATGAAAGGCGGGCTTGAGGAGAGAGGAGAGGAAAGAGAGAAGGAGAGAGGCGTTTTTTCTTCTGCCTTTCCCAACTCAGCCGTTCAGGCCGGCAGTCACACCTGGGAGAGAACGGAGAACTTGTCTCGACTGGCATTTTCCCAGGCTCGGCACTTACTATCCCTCCTGCGCTCCGCTCGGGCTGGCAGCGACTCTGAGCCTGAGGGTTTTGGCGGGGGATGGGGACGCCGAGACCGCTGCCCCCGGCGAGAGCCAAGATGTAGGAGCCGGGGACGGGGGGGGGGGGATCGCAAGACCAGCCCCGGGGAAGGGGCTCAAAGGGGACCGCGGCCGAGAAGCGTGCACGGGTCTTGGCGTCCACGCAACCGTCTTGCCCACCCCCCGCGGGGATCCCAGGTCCTTGGGAAGAGGCGCTACCCAGCTGAACTTTTCGGGCAGCGACTTGGCAACGGAGTGAGGCTCCGAGCCAGGCGGAAAGAGGGGACAGTTGTGCCTGCGAGGCGGGAAAGGGGGGGGGTGGGAGGACGCCCGTTTTGCATTCTGCTCCCCTGAGCTTCTCTTCCCCTCCTCCTCCTCCCTCCGCCCCCGCACAGCAAATGCCACTCGAGTTGCGCACCTTCCGGAAAGCAGCAGCGACGGCGGGGGGAAAAGGGCCAAGGGCCGGGCATGTGACCCTCCTGCTCTCGCCCTCCCTGCCGGCCTTTCCCCCCCCCCCCCCTTCACCAGCCACCGCGTGCCTTTCTTTCCGCAGGTCTGCCCTTAACTCTTCCCTTCCCTTCGCCCGGCCCCGGGGAGCCGAGCCCCCCGCCTGCAGCAAAAGCCAGCCCGCGACCACCGGCTCCCCTCTGCCCCGAGGGAAGACCCTCCCCTGCCCCGAGGGAAGACCTCCCTCCAGCCCACGCCTGCTTCTCTCCCGGGGGCGCAAAGGCCATCTTCGGGAGCTTCCCGGCCGGGGTCCCTTCCACGGGGCGGTGGCCGCAGCCCCCTCCCAGGTTCTCTCGCCGACCTCTTTCCCCCCGCGCCTCAGACTCACCAGCCGGAGCGAGGAGCCTCCGCGCCGCCACCGCCGGCCCCAGCGCCGCCGCCCGGCTGTCATCTTGTTCGGAGGAGAGAAGGAGGAGGAGCCGGCGCCGGTGGCGGCAGAGAAGGCGAAAGCCGTGGAGCTGTCGGCCGGTCGGGAGGCTGGGAGGGAGGAGAGAGACGAGAGGAGGAGGAGGAGGAGGGAGGGAGGGAAGAGGCGCGGCCGGCCCGGGCGAGGGGAGGAGAAAGGCAGGCAGGACCCGAAGCCGGAGCCGCGCCTCCTCTTTCTCCGCCACCTCGCCCGCCTCTCGCCTGGAAAGCCTCGCCAGGCTCAGAAAGCGCAAGGCGCATCTCCTGCGCGGGGCCCGAGCGCGCGATCCCCGGGACAGGAGGCGGGAGGTGCTCCCGGAGGGCATCGCAGGGCAGGGGAACCGAGCTTCAGCTCTTTCCCGGGAGTAGGAGAACAAAACGGTCCGGGGACCCTCAAATCCCCTCCGGCAGGTCTATTGTGGGGGGAGAAGGAGAGACACAGAAGGAAGGAGAGAGAGAGAGGAGAGAGAGAGAAAAGAGAGAGGAGGGGAGAGAGAAAGGAGAGAGAGAGAAGGAGAGAGAGAAGGAGAGAGGAGGGGGGAGAAGAGAGGAGAGGAAGAGAAGGAGAGAGGAGAGAATGAAAGAGAGAAGAAGGAGAGGGGGGACAGAGAGGAGAGAAAGAGAGACAGAGAGGGGGTCAGAGAGAAGGAGAGAGAGAGAGAAGGAGAGAGAGAGAGAGAGAGAGAGAGAGAGAGAGGGAGAGAGAGAGAGAGAGAGAGAGAGAGAGAGAAGGGGGAGAGAGAGAGAGAGGAGAGAGAAGGAGAGAGAGAGAGAAGGAGAGAGAGAGAGAGAGAGACATGTTTCTGATTTAAGTTACAAGTGGAAGGGCGAATCCTATAAGGACTTTCCCGGCCTTTAGAAACAGCCGCTCGAACACTTGCGCGCTTTTTCCTTCCTCTGGATCGCCGCCGCTAACAGCCGCCGTTTTTGAGATCTTTCGCTGCCTCCCAGAGCGCGGGCGGAGCCGGAGCAGCGCCTGCTGGCCGGTCTGTTTGGCCCGGCTACAAAACTGCAGAATGTCGATCCGCGGAGTCGTTTCCATCCTTTTCTTTAAAGGAGGAGAACGGGGGTTGCGAGCGGGTAGAACATCCCTCCATCTTTTCTCTCTCTCTCTCTCTCTTTCGGAGATGATAAAAGAGCGCTATCCAAGGCGCTTGGGGGGGGGGGGGAGGGCGGTCGCTGGCTCGGCCCTCGCTGACCTTGGGGAAAGGTCGTAGCGACCAGCTGGGTTTGTAAAGCTGGAAGGGCCAGCTGCAAAAGCCAGACCAGCAGATGCAAAAATAAAATAAAATAAAAATGCTGGCAGCTGTTTGCAGGTTATTTGTCAGGAGTTGGCTGTTCCCAGCAAGAGAATTAGATTTTTTTTTTAATGTATTGCCATCTTTAAAAACTGTAAAGTCTTATTTAAATCAAGTTCAACTCCTAATGAGGGTCGTTTTCCTGGTCACAATATAAAGTAGAGGTCTCCAAACTTGGCAACTTTAAGACTTGTGAACTTCCAACTCCACAAAGTCTTAAAATTGCCAAGTTTGGACACACACACACCGATATAAACGTTCTTTGCACTACTTTACAATCCGGAGATTTCTTTGTGGTCCCCTGTCCAAGGACTATCCAGTCTTCATCTTGTTTTGCTTCCTAGCCCAAGTAAGATAAGCTAGAGGCTGCCACCTACTGAGTGCTGTGGGGTATTGGATACCCAAACAGATAATCCTCCACTTACTATTGGTTTAACAACTGTTTGAAGTTGCAATGAAAATAGTGACTCCATCATGAAGGGGTGGGGTGGAAATCCCACCTTCACTCTAAAACTTGAATTAACATATCTGATTAATTATGATAAACACCATAAATGGCTTGAGAATCCACCATAGATGGCCTTGTTGTAGCCAGGATTCCAAACTCTCGGGTTATGGACCGCTACTGGTCCGTTAGAACTGGGCACACAAGCAGCAGACAAGTGTTGCAAACCTATATTTGCACGAGTGCAGCATTAGGTTGTGTGCGCAAAATTGTCCCCTCACTATCTCTCCCCTGCCCCCCAGTCGAAAAGGTTGGGGATCTCTGGCTTATAGGAAATCAGAGTTTTGGGTTTCGTTGATGTGTTGCAAATGCTAATTCTCAAGTCTTATGGTCTAAGACTGGTTGGAATCACCAGAAGGCGAGTGGGTTACTCTGTTATGGATTGCCACCTTAAAAGGTCAACACATTTGAAAGGCTGGCCTACGAATGTTGGTCTGCGGAAAGCCATTGACACCTTTCTGGGTTGATAATTCTTCTTTCTTTTGAAAGTCTACTGGAAGTTTCTTTGTTGTTGTTGCTGTGAAGTCATGTCCGACCCATTGCGACCCCATGGACAACGTTCCTTCAGGCCTTCCTGTCCTCTACCATCCCCCAGAGTCCATTTAAGCTCACGCCGATTGAATTAGAATCAGAATAGAGCTGGAAGGGACCTTGGAGGTCTTCTAGTCCAGCCCCCTGCTCAAACAGGACACCCTATGCCATTTTAGACAAGTAACTGTCCAGTCACTGCTTCAGTGACTCTCTTCAGCCACCTCCTTCTCTGCCATCCTCTTTTTCTTCTTTTGCCCTCAACCATTCCCAGCATTAGGATCTTCTCCAGAGAGTCCTTCCTTCTTCTTATTTTATATATTTTGTCAATTGCTTTACAAGATAATAGGTATAAGTAAAAACATAGTTATGAATACATGGATACATATAAGAAAAATAAAAGAAACAATAGGACAGGGACGGTAGGCACGTTGGTGTGCTTATGCACGCCCCCTACAGACCTCTTAGGAAAGGGGTGAGGTCAATAGTAGACAGTCTAAGGTTAAAGTTTTTGGGGTTTGGGGAAGAAACCACAGAGTCAGGTAGAATATTCAGACATTGACCACTCTGTTGCTGAAGTCGTATTTCCTGCAATCCAGTTTGGTGCGGTTAACCTTGAGTTTGTATCTATTGTGTGCTCTTGTGTTGTTATGGTTGAAGCTGAAGTATTCATTGACAGGTAGGACATTAATTCTCATGAGGTGGCCAAAGTCTTTGAGTTTCCTCTTCAGGATCTGGCCTCCTAAACAGCAGCCAGGATTGATCTCCTCTAGGACTGACCAATTGGATGGCCTTGCAGTCCAAGGGACTCACAGGAGTCTTCTCCAGCACCAGAGATCAAAGGCCTCCATTCTTAGGCGCTCAGCCTTCCTTATGGTCCAACTTTCACAGCCATAGAAAGCAATAAGTAAATGGAGTTACCCCTTGCAGACATTGCTGCCATGGTAAAAAGACGTACCCTTCATCCCCAAAACAGGCTTTGAGAGCAAGAGAGGCTGAGGATGTATATATTGACCTCATTACCTAGCAGAGCAGCTGACTTTTCTGTCAAATATGCAATTAAAGCTTTTAGTAGGCCTTAGAAGCATCAAAGGGATGGTTGTACATTGAAGGAGATGAGATGGAATATGTAAACACAACCAAGTCGATTTCCAAAGCAGAAATATTTTGTATCCCCAGTGGATATTACGGGCTCTAATCATCACTCAGAAAGGTGTTGAGGGATCTCCGCAGACCAACACTGGTAGGCCAGCCTTTCAAATGTGTTGACTGCCAGCCTTTAGTCAGATGGCATTAGGACCAGGCTCCAGAAGGTTGGCTTTTAAGGTTGCAATCCATAAACAGAGCAACCCACTTCCCTTCTTGCAACCAGGTCCCCTGTCCAGTTTGGTCTTAAACAGGGGTGGGATTCAAATTTTGTAACAACCAGTTCTGTGGGCATGGCTTAGTTGGTAGGCGTGGCTTGGTGGACATGCGACTGGGTGGGCGTTGCTTGGTGGTCATGTTATTAGCTGGGTGTGGCCAACTCAATATCACTCACATTGAGGCACGCATCTCCTCGCCTGGCCTCTCATGACTGTGGGGATGCTGCAACAGTCGTAACTGTGAAAAATGGTCATAAGTCACTTTTTTCAGTGCCATTGTAACTTTGAATAGTAACTCCACACAAGCAAAGTACCAGCAAAGGAGGGGAAAAAAACTCCAGAGACGTTCCTGAGACAGGAAGTCTAGTCCTGCCAAGAATATAATAAGGGTTAACGGAGAGGCAGTTTCTGTAAGCAACACCAGAATGTTTCCATCCTGCCTTCCTTACAGGATTAGACCAGTAATTTTTTCTAACAACTGTTTCTCCGAACTGCTTAGAATGTTAACAACCGGTTCTAGTGAATAGGTGCGAACCTGTAGAATCCCACTCCCTGGTCTTAAACCATAAACCATTATTTGAGAATAAGCAGCTGCGACACATCTGATTGGTCTTCCTCGATGAAACCAAAAGCTGTGCATGGCCTTATCAGGTAGACCAGCTAGGAAACCAGGTATGCTGGAAAAAAATGAATAGTTATAACTAGTTTGCAGACTACCTGTAACAGAGTCTGACCCAGCTGAGTTTCTTGTGATGAACCCAAGTTGGCCAAGCTGCTCTGAACCAGGCTGGCTGGAAGTCCCCTGCTTATTCTCCTTTGGAGGTCACCATGAGACTTCCTAACTGTGAGGACAATTAACCATCCCCTCCCACTTGTGATTGTAGGACGGCAACTTTGTCGCTTGTATCCTTACGATTTATATTGACTGTTTCCTAGTATGATTTGATTGCTTATTGTACCCTATGACTATCATTAAGTATCGTACCTGATGATTCTTGACTCTTGACGAATGTATCTTTTCCTTTATGTACACTGAGAGCATTTGCACCAAGACAAATTCCTTGTGTGTCCAGTCACACTTGGCTAATAAAGAATTCTATTCTATTCTATTCTATTCTATTCTATTCTATTCTATTCTATTCTATTCTATTCTATTCTACTCCATTCCATTCCATTCCGTTCTACTCTACTCTACTCTACTCTATTCTATTCTACTCCATTCCATTCCATTCTGCTTTTATTCTATTTTATTCTATTCCATCCCATCCCATCCCGTCCCAGTCCCGTCCATTCCATTCCATTCCATTCCATTCCATTCTATTCTATTCTATAAAACCTCCAAGGTCCCTTGCAGCTCTGTTCTGATTGATTCACCTGATGCCAAAAAGAAAAAATTGCTTGTCAACCTTCCATTGTGAGAAAGCCCAGCCAAACACCCTTTTTCAAGTAGAATTGAAATTCTTGTTTGTAATTTTCTATTTCTGGGAAATAGGTTTATGAAGATGAGCCTGCCCTGATTGGTGTACCTTCCTACTTCCTCCCCTTCCCGAGATCAGGGATGATATTCAAGGCAGCCCTTAGTATCTTGTTCCCCGTGTCAAAGCCCTGACTTTGGAAATGAGCCTCATAAAGGTTTTTATTATTCACCGACAGTGAAATAGACGTTGCAATTCAATTTCATTCCAATAAGCCTCTCAGAAAATAGGATGAGATTATATTTTCGTGTCGGCCAGCAAGCAAATATGTTGGGTGCAGTTAAATCCATTGCAGGGAAGTTATTGAATAAATCTGGGTCATCAATATGATTGCTATTTCAAATGGAGGTTTATTTAAAGAAATCCAGAATTCATAACTAAGAAAAAGGAGGAGAAAACTAAAAAGCTGGAACCGCCAACTTTTGTTCATTGTTGACTCTGATAAGAACTTCCCCAATAGTTTACAGTCTTTAGTTTGTCCTGGTTCACACAAAGGGCTTAATCAAAAGGTGATTCGATCAAAACATTGTTTTTCATGACTTATGGTCAGGAGTGGGATTCAAATTTCTGAACAACTGGTTCTGTGGGCATGGTCTAATTTGTGGGTGTGGCTTTGTGGTCATGTGACTGGCTGGGCATGGCTTGCTGACTGGGTGTGGCTTGGTGATCACGTGACTGGCTGGGAGTGGCTTGTATGTAAATACTATAAATATTTATGTAAATATTTAATTTTTTTATTAAAAAAAGAGCTTTTACCCCAAAATCAGGCAAAGTAGGCAGGCAGATTGAGTTGCTCACAGAATCACAGATTCACTCAGAGATCTACCATTCTGCTATCTGCTGCCTGAGTCTGCACCGAAAAATAGAAGCTAGGAAGGTTCAGTTCTGCTTTTAGATTAGCTAGAAAGCAAGAAATCAAACAATTTCCTGTTTTCTAGCTAATCTAAATCTCCCGGCACAGCTGATAGTTGGAACAGCTGGTGATCAGGGACAAAAAAGGAAAAATAGCAACTTACCAAGAATTAGGCGAAGGCACAATGCAGGCAAGTTTGATGGCACGCATGCCAGGTAAGGAGTGAGTGGGCAGGGAGTGGGGCCAACCAGTGGCATGATCATAACAACCAGTTCTACAGAATTGTTGCAACCAGGTAGAATCCCACCCCTGCTTATGGTGTAGCACGATATGTGAATCCAGCTTTGCCCCAGTGTACTGAAGCACAATGTGTCTTGCTTAGTATTGGCTTAGTGTGTGGTATGGAGGCAGCCACTGTGGCCTGTTTGATAAACCATAAACAAAACAAACCATGGTTTAGTATCATGTTTGAATCCAACCTTAGACCTGTATCACACCGTTTTGCTAAATCGCAATGTATTTTGCTTGGTTCAGCTCAATGCTGCTGGACAGTTCAGCTATTGTGACTTGGTCATTCCACAAACCCTGGTTTTGTGTGATAGGTAAATTGGATCTTGGTAGTTTTGTACAGCTGCCTTATTTCAAAGGCGACAAGTATGATGGTGCACTGATGATGTTACCTAGTTGAGTCATGAAATGTCTGCCAACCAAATAGAGAGCACCAAGGACCCCAGAAGAGGAGTCTTCTTCTTCTTCTTCTTCTTCTTCTTCTTCTTCTTCTTCTTCTTCTTCTTCTTCTTCTTCTTCTTCTTCTTCTTCTTCTTCTTCTTCTTCTTCTTCTTCTTCTTCTTCTTCTTCTTCTTCTTCTTCTTCTTCTTCTTCCTCCTCCTCCTCCTCCTTCTCCTCCCTCCTCCCTTCTAGCACTGATGTTCCCTAGTTGGGTTATGAAACATCTGGAAGGACACCACCAATGTTAGAGAGCACCAAGGACCCCAGAGGAGTCTTCTTCCTCCTCCTCCTCCTCTTCTTCCTCTTCCTCTTCTTCTTCCTCTTCCTCCTCCTCCTCCTCCTCCTCTTCTTCTTCTTCTTCCTCCTCCTCGTCCTCCTCCTCCTCCCCTTCTAGCACTGATGTTCCCTAGTTGGGTTATAAAACATCTGGAAGAACACCACCAATGTTAGAGAGCACCAAGGACCCCAGAGGAGTCTTCTTCCTCCTCCTCCTCCTCTTCCTCCTCTTCCTCTTCCTCTTCTTCCTCTTCCTCTTCCTCCTCCTCCTCCTCCTCCTCTTCTTCTTCTTCTTCCTCCTCCTCCTCCTCCTCCTCATCCTCCTCCTCCTCCCCTTCTAGCACTGATGTTCCCTAGTTGGGTTATGAAACATCTGGAAGAACACCACCAATGTTAGAGAGCACCAAGGACCCCAGAGGAGTCTTCTTCCTCCTCCTCCTCCTCTTCTTCCTCTTCCTCTTCTTCTTCCTCTTCCTCCTCCTCCTCCTCTTCTTCTTCTTCTTCCTCTTCCTCTTCCTCCTCCTCCCCTTCTAGCACTGATGTTCCTTAGTTGGGTTATGAAACATCTGGAAGAACACCACCAAACTTAGAGAGCACCAAGGACCCCACAGTCCTCCCTCTCCCCTCCAACCTCAGTTCCTTCTAGCACTGATGATCCCTAGTTGAGTTATCAAACTTTTCCAAGAAAAACTCCCAGCTCAAAGAGCACCAAGCATCCCTCCTTTCAACCCCGACTTGCAAACTTTCATAAGTATCAATCCAAACAAACCTTTGTATAGCGCTGGAGACCCTACAAGGACACCTTCCTCCTCCCCCAGGAGAAGCGCAAAGGCTTTCTATTGATGGGTGTGCCAGGTATTTTGCCTTTCCATAAATCGATCTGTTTTGTTTCATAAGCATTCCTGGGCTTGGGGACAATGTGAATGAGCCTTGGCCTTGGGTTGACCCTCTGCTTCCCAGCCCCTCCAGGCAGCTGCCTCTCACATTCAGCCATTAATCAGCCAGAAAGTCCTGAGAAGTGAGAGGATGTTGGAGTTGTTAATACTCTCATGCTGGGAATAATCCTCCTAATGAATAAGAAGAGAGTTTTCTGCTGTTCCTTTTCCACCCGCGATCGTTCGCCTGGCTTGGCATCCCCTTTCCTCCCCCGCACATTTTAATGATCTTCTAAATAATTGAACACCTTTCCATAATATATTTAAATATTTTAAATGGCTTGACATGCAAATCGTAGTTTGCAGACGAGCAAAGAGAGAAAGGAGCCCTTTTTAAACAGCAATAGAAATATGGAACGCTTCCCTATACGGTAAGCTGGTCCAAAATGCAGGCATTCCTTTCTCTTTAATCCCATTTTAATTTAGCCACTGTGGGTCTTCCAAGTTTTGTATCCTTATACACACCCCTGTGCCTTTCCAACTCCTGGAACTACAATATCAAGAGTTATCCTAATTGAGGGAAATGGGAGCTGAAGTCCGGGGGCCACTTGAGGTCATCAGATTAGAGTAAGCTGGTTCAATTAATGTATTTTTAGAAGCCTGTAAATTGCCAGCAGGTTTACAATCATGAAAACAACTGTTCAAGTTATGAATACCCCAATTAGCATGTTTAAATATGCATGTGACTATATTCACCTCCTTGTTTTAACTGGGTTTTAGAAATATACATGCAGGCCAGTAAAAAGCCCTTATGGTTTTTCAGCTGATTCAATAAATTCCCTACAATGCAGCAAAAGCAGCTTGGCTGCTTGTTGAGAAGAAGGATAAGCAAAAAAATTCAGTGGCCAAGCAACCATACTTGGGGCTGCCAAACAGGTAGAGCATAACTGGAGATGGTTTCTTGGCTTTTTAGTTGTTGTTGTTGGAACAAATTCTTCAATGCCCCATTTCATCTTTTTCCCTACTCCAAAGCGCAATTTTCCAGAAAAGCATCTTTCCTCTTGAAGAGAAAGAGAGAAAAAAAGAAATATCTTCAAAGAAAGAAGTAGCAAAAGATTGGGCAAAGAAGAGAAGTATGGCTAAAGGATGGTCAGTTTTGCAAAGATGTTCCAAGCAAGTTTATTTATCAACTGTTCAAAGTGACAACAGCATTGAACAAAGTGACTGAGGGGCAGGAGTGAGATTCTACCTGGTTGAACCGGTTCTATAAAAACAGTTGTTACAATTCTGCGCAGTTCGGAGAACCAGCAAATCGTGCCACTGGCTGGCCTGCCCCACCCTGCCCACTCACTCTTTACCTGGCATGCATGCCTTCAAACTTGCCTGCATTTGGTAAGTTACTATTTTTCCTTTCCCCCACATCCCCCAGCCATCAGCTGCTCTGCTGTGCCAAGAGATTTAGATTTGCTAGAAAGCAGGAGATCGTTGGATTTCTTGCTTTCTAGCTAATCTAAAAGCAGAACTGAACCTTCCTTAGGACCGAAGCTTCTGTTTTTCAGTGCAGACTCAGGTAGCAGACTGCAGAATCGTAGATCTCTAAGTGATTCTGTGAACAACACAATCTGCCTGCCTGCTTTGCCTGCTTTTGGGTAAAAGTTGCTCTTTTTTATAAAAAAATTCAATATTTACATACATGGTGTGTTGTGAGTTAATTTTGTGAGTTTGCAAGCAAATTTTTTCCCCGACCATCAGCTGTTCTGCTGTGCCAGGAGATTTAGATTAGCTAAAAAAGCAGGAAATAGTTGGATTTCCTGCTTCCTAGCTAATCTAAAAGCAGAGCTGAACCTTCCTTAGGACTGACGCTTCTATTTTTCAGTGCAAACTCAGGTAGCAGATTGCAGAAAGGTAGATCTCTGAGTGAATGTGTGATTCTATGAGCAACACAATTGCCAAGCCGCTCTTTTTTTAAAATAAAAAATTCAATATTGACATAAGTATTTATAATATTTACATACAAGCCTCACCCAGCCAGTCACATGACCACCAAGCCATGCCCAGTCAGCAAGCTACGCCCACCCACTCACATGACCACCAAGCCACACCCACAAATTAGGCCACGCCTACAGAACCAGTTGTTAAGCAATTTGAATCACACCCCTGCTGAGGGGCCATTTTTCACGCTGATGACTCTTGCAGTCTCCCCATGGTCAACTGATCAAAATTCCGACGCTTGACAACTGATTCATATTTATGACGGTTGCAATGTCCCGGGGTCTCACTTAACAATTGCCGTGATTCACAACTGGGACAAGAAAGGTGGTAAAATAGGGCAAAGCTCACTTCACAAAAATCTCACTTAGCAATAGAAATTTTGCAGTCAATTTGGGGGTCCTAAAGTCAAGGACAACCTGTAATTTCCAGGAGCCAAGACTGATTCAAGACATCCCCCCCCCCCAAAAAAAAAATACAATGTTGCTAATATTATGGGGTGGAGGTTGGGCTTTCAGATGGGATGCCATTTCCTGTGGGTGTATTGCATCTAGAAGAGGATTAAATATCACCGGTAATTGCGTAGCTAGACATGTGGATTCAATGTTGATAAAAGGTCTTTTTTTAAAAAAAAGAAAGAAAAAAAGAAACCACCACAAAAGGCCTCATTGTGTATTCTCTCGTTTCCATAATGTATACAAAGTTTAACTTAGCTTCAAACTGCATGAAAGCAAGATTGTGATGGTCGTGAACTTTATGATTGCGTTTCAGAGTCTGGAGTAAACAAACAACTCCAGTCCCGGCTTCCTATCAATGTTATTTTCTCAGCTGTTTTCCTTGCTTTGTATCTTTCCCCCCGGGCTTTGTAGCTTTTTGAATCCTTTCTCAGCTTTGGCAACTTCTAAGATGGGTGGGTTTCGACCTCCCAGAATTCCCCAGCCAGGCAATTCCCGTCCCCCCGCCCCTTCTCCATGCTGGTGAGGGAATTCTGGGAACTGAAGTCCACAGATCTCAAAATGGCCAAGGCTGGAGACCAGTGGTGAGGTTAAAAAAAAAATAATACTACCGGTTCTGTGGGCGTGGCTTGCTGGAGGCAATCGACCAATGAAACAGAAGTTGCCTTCGGAAGTTGTGGGAGCACCATCACTTGAGACTTTCAAGAAGAGATTGGACTGCCATTTGTCAGAAATGGTGTAGGCTCTCCTGCTTGGGGTTGGACTAGATGGCCTATAAGGTCCCTTCCAACTCTGATTATCTGTTATCTGACATGGTGTGGCTTGGTGGGCATGGCTTGGTGGGCATGGCAAGGGAAAATTACTGCAAAATCCTATTCCCTCCCCACCCCACTAACCTGCTTTCCAGCTCCGTTCTCCTGTTCAGGACAACAAAAGTCAAATCAGCTGGACTCGAGAGGCAGACAATAGATGGGGGCAGGACCAGTCAGAGGGGGGATTTGCCAATTCTCCAAACTATGAAAAATTTCTGCTACCGGTTCTCCAGAACTGGTCAGAACCAGCTGAATACCACCTCTGCTGGACACCCCTGTTCTAAATCTTTCACTGGAAATCACAGGCCCCATTCACAGGACACTAGAGGCTGAGCCAGGTATGTATTCCATAAACCATGATTAAATAACCCCAGCTTAATGATAATTGCTATGTGGGCTTCAACCTTCCAGAATTCCCAAGCCAGTCAATTCCCTCCATTCTCCAATGCTGACTAGGAAATTTTGGGGAATTGAAGTCCACAAGTCTTCAAATGGCCAAGACTGGACACCCCTAAATCTTTCCCTGGAAAAATCACAGGACACGCTCCAACATCAGAGGCTGGGCACCCAAGCAAGGCGTGATTTATTCAATAAACCATGATTAAACAATCCACAGCTTAATGACAATTACTGTGTGGGCTTCAACCTTCTAGAATTCCCCAGCTAGCCCATTCCCCATGCTGGCTGGGGAATGGTGAGAGGTTGAATTCCCCACATCTTCAAAGCTGCTAAGCTTGCAAACAAGGGAATAGAGAGGCTCCCGAGCTTCACAAACCTATTTCTCAAACCGTTGGGGAATTTAATATCACACCTGCCAAGCAAGCCCACTGGGTCAGCTTCCTTGCAGTTACTAACTCAGTGCCTCTGACAGGTGCATCTTTCTCCAAAGCTGGAGCTGCTAACGCATTGGCAAGTTTAAAACAGGTAGATCAAAACACTCCAGATCTCAGCTACATACAAGACCGGCTGGCATTGTAGTTCCTCTAATTAGCTTTCGGGTGAAACCTGGGACTAACCCCAATTCTGAAAGGTAAAAATGACAATGAAGGCAGGAGCATTCAGGGAGAGGAAAGAAATGACCAAAAAAAAACCCCAAAATCGAGAAAGGTGACTGCTCACTGGTGATGAAAAACCCCATCCCTTTTTAACACGCATCGAGTTAAAACCCAGAGGTGGTATTCAGCCGGTTCTGACTGGAGAACCAGTAGCGGAAATTTGGAGTTGTTCGGAGAACCCGCAAATCCCACCTCTGACTGGGGCCCCACCAACCCCATCTATTCTCTGCCTCCCATTGAGTCCCAGCTGATCAGCTGGGTCTCCTTTCGTTGCCCTGCACAGGAGAAGGGAGCTGGAAAGCAGGTTAGTGGGGTGGGGAAGGAATGGGGATTTTGCAGTAACCTTCCCCAGCCACGCCCACCAAGCCATACCACACCCACCAAGTCATGCCCACAGAACCAGCACTATTTTTTTTTAAATTCTGCAGTATCCTTCCCCTGGCACGCCACCAAGCCACGCCCACCAAGCCACATCCATAGAACCAGTAATATTTTTTTTAATTTTGCAGTATCCTTTCCCTGCCACGCCCACCAAGCCACGCCCACCAAGGCATGCCACGCCCCTCCCCAAGCCACGCCCACAGAACTAGTAGTAATTTTTTTGAATTTTGCAGTATCCTTTCCCTGCCATGCCCACCAAGCCACGCCCACAGAACCAGTAGTAATTTTTTAAAATTTTGCAGTATCCTTTCCCTGCCACACCCACCAAGCCACGCCCACCAAGGCATACCACGCCCCTCCCCAAGCCATGCCCACAGAAACGATAGTAAAAAAATTGAATTTTACAGGATCCTTCCGCTGCCACGCCCACAAAGCCACACCCACAAAGCCACACCCACAGAACCAGTAGTATTTTTTTTCAATTTTGCAGTATCCTTTCCCTGCCACGCCTACCAAGCCACGCCCACCAAGCCATGCCACACCGCCTCCCCAAGCCACGCCCACAGAACCGGTAGTAAAAATAATTTGAATCCTATCACTGGTTAAAACCATCCTGGCTTTCTGTCACAAGATGGTGGTTAAGTGAGCTTTCTCTCCCCAGGTTACGCTCTTCCTTACCACCATCGTTAAGGGAATCGGTGCAGGTGTTAAGTCAGTCACTCGGTTGTTACGCGAATCTGGCTTCTCCGTCGATTTGGCTCGTCAGACAGTCGCCAAAGGGGGATCGCCCATGGACTCCGGGATGCTGCAAATCATCATAACTAACATGTCATTTGCCAAACGTTTTGGATTTGGTCACGTGATGCTGCAGCAGTCATGTGAGAAACAGCTGTAAGTCGCTTTTTCCTGTGTTGTAACTGTGAACAGTCACTAAATGAATGATTGTTGTAGGACGAAGGCTGCCTGTATACACATACACACACACACACAAACACTTGAATGCAGACCTTCTCTGCTGGAAAATGAAGTGCCTAAGCTTTTTTAAAAAGAAGGTGATGGAGGAATGGAATCCAGGAAAGTAGCTTTCTCCAGCCACTTTTTTACAGATTAACAGAGTTGGAAGGGACCTTGTAGATCATCTAGTCCAACACCACCACCACCCCCGGCCAAGTAGGAGACCCTACATCATTTGTGACATATGGCAGTCCAGTCTCTTCTTGAAAGCTTCCAGGGATGAAGCTCCCACAACTTCCAAAGGTAACTTCTGTTCCATGGGTTGATTGTTCTCACTGTCAGAAAATTTCTCCTTATTTCCAGGTTGAATCTCTCCTTGTTCAGTTTCCATCCATTATTCCTTGCCTGGCCTTCGGGTGCTTTAGTTTAGAAAATCGCTTGACCCCTTCCTTCTCTCTGTGGCAGCCCCTCAAATATTGGAAGACTGCTCTCCTGTCTCCCCCGGTCCTTCTCTTCCCTAGACTAGCCAGGCCCAGTTCCTGCAACCGTTCCTCATATGTTTTAGCCTCCAGTCCCCTCATCATCTTGCCACCTGCTTGGCTGAACTAGAAATCCCATTGCCCACAGCCCAAAGGAATGAGGATCTTCCAGGATCCCCAAAATACAGAACCTTCTCTTCCACAGAAACATGCTCTTGGTGCAGAATGAGGTGATTCACTCTCCCCTCCAGCATAGATTTGTTAAAATGACCAGGATTGTACCATGCACTCACCTGGGGGCCCGGTTCACACATAAATTAACTCTTGCACTATAATTGACAAGCCCCTAATGACAGGGTTCAGTCATTGCATTAAGCTGCAAGAAAACCAGCTGACTCGTGCATACTTTAATGCATTTTTTTTAAAAAAAAAACATGTGCGCGCACTGGTCAAGTCATATCATTAACATGCCGATCATGTTGCTTCGCGGTGAGATGGCAGGACTGTGTCTGTCCTACAAAAATCCACCGTGCATCCTAATTTTGCATAGTTCCAACCTCTGCTGCTTTCTTAGAAGTTTCCAGCTTCTTCCTCCAATACCTAATGACCTCGTTTTACATACAGGTTGGAGAATTAAACCTTGAGTCCCCTGGAGATGCCCACTGGGAAATGCCCTTGAAATGGGAATTTATTTATTTTTTCCCAGATCCTTTTCCTCTTTCTTCGTTCAGGTGTACAAGCCTAGAATCAATGGACTGGAAAGCATCTTGAGGTCCTGTCTTTTTTGTTTCAAACTGGATGGGTGCCCTCTAGATCAGTGGTCCAACAGTGGGCCGGGGACCGCTGGTGGTCCCTGAGAAAATTTTGGTGGTCCACAGAGAAATGTCTCCCCAAAGCAATTAATACAGGCTGTGCAGGAACACAAGGCTGTGTCCCCCACATGGCCCATGGGAACACAAGGCTTGTATTGCTTGCATTGCAAACAACATGAGGCAGTGAGGGGAAGGGGGAAAGGGTGGAAGGGGGAACTTGCCCCACTCGCCCCACGCACCTGGTCTGGCCACGGGGCTGCTTCTTTCTGCTTCTTTCTTCTTCTGCTTTCGGTTGCATGCAAGGAAAGCAGCAAAAGTCTTTCTTTCTCTGCCCCAAACTCCACCAGAAATGAATCTTTGGGGCCCTGAAAGGCTTCCAAGAGACTACACCATTCTGGTGGAGTTTGCTGCTTCTGCTGCTTTCCTTGCATGAAGCCAAAAGTCTCTCTCTCTCTCTCTCTCCCTGAGAATGGAGCTGGAGACGGTATCCTGAGATCCCAAATAAAGAATGCTAGATCGGTAGGAAAACGGGGTGGGGAATTTTCCTGCAGACATTTTTTGGGATTTTCCCAGGATCTCTGGTCCGCAGGATTTAAAATTATGAGTTTAGTGGCCCCTGAGGTCCAAAAAGTTGGCGGCCCTTGCTCTAGACAATTATGGGATTCCAGTCCCAGAATTGCCAGTCAAGTAAATGCATAAACTTGGCTGTGTTGTTTGTTAGAATCCATATAATTGCTTATCAAAAAGAACTGTATACAAGATTAAAAACTGCAGAAACATAAGAAAGTTAGAAAAAAAGATAGAAAAAAGGCCTGAAAGGATAGAAGAAAAGAGAAAAATAGAGAGAAAGGGAGGGGAAAAAAATCTAAAGAAGCTACTTCCAATATTCCTTTCAACCCTTACCAACGTGATTACTACCATTTCTGCCTTCCCAAATTATATCGTGTGGATCCCTTCTTCCCATAAACAATCCTTTTTCACCACTAAATCCCAAAATCAGCCATTTTTAGAAGGAAAAAAAATCCATAAAAGCCTTCCAGTCCTCTGGTTTTGTCCTCCGTTTCCAGTTGATTCCCATTGATTTAGTTGCTTTATTGACCCTTGAATAAAGAGATTCTCTTTAAAGCAAGAGAGCCGAATTCTCTTGGGAGCCTCTTTTGCTATGCAGAGATCAAAGTGGAGAGCGGAGCGAAAAGTCTTTGGCAAAGCAAATTACAGCAATAAAATTCAAGGGTCTCCTTCTTCCCATTTCCAGAGTCTTTCTTTTTTTATTTATTTATTTATTTTGTCAATTGCTTACAAGATAATAGGTATAAGTAAAAACATAGTTATGAATACATGGATACATATAAGAAAAATAAAAAAGAAACAATAGGACAGGGACGGTAGACACGTTGGTGCGCTTAGGCATGCCCCCTACAGACCTCTTAGGAAAGGGGTGAGGTCAATAGTAGACATGGCTGCATCCACCTGACTGTTTCTGAAATTGTCTTTTTAGCAAGAAGGACTCCGATGCTTCTAAATAGACCGTTTTGTCTTGGCCATACAGCTCTGCTTCCTTATCTGACAGATCATTCCATTAAGGGCCTGGAACCAGAAGGATAATCTGTTGGCATGTATATCTGTAATAGGCCTGCTTCTCACAAATCTCCATGATATAGTTGGCACTGATGATTACTCTGGCCACAAACCCAATGTTAATGGAGAAAATCTATCTACTTGGTCACTGAGTCAACAATGACTGAATGGCACATAATCAAGCAAGCAAGACGCCAAGTTTTTGCTCATGTCAATCTTTTCCAAAATGGCTTGAGTCCTTTGATTTCATTTCATCATAATGTATAGGAATTAGATCACCCAGGTTTTGCCTTGGGTGCCCTCTTTTCAAAGATCATAATAAAGACTCATAGGTCTTTTTCAACTTAACACCTGGTGACTACATGAATATGTCCACGGAGTTCCTTTGGCAGCAGTGCAAATGTAGGTGCCCTGGGACCTATGGATGGATGGATGGATGGATGGATGGATGGATGGATGGATGGATGGATGGATAGATAGATAGATAGATAGATAGATAGATAGATAGATAGATAGATAGATAGATAGATAGATAGATAGATTGGATTTTTTATTGGCCAAGTGTGATTGGACACACAAGCAATTTGTCTTTGATGCATAAGCCGTCAATGTACATAAAGAAAAAAATAAAATACATTCATCAAGAATCATAAGATATAATACTTAGCGATAGTCATAGATTACTAAATTTAGTTTCCTGACAACGTTCTATGAATAAATCTCACCTGCCTGTCCTTCCCTCTCCCAAATCCCAGCCTGAATAGCATCTACACAGGGGAATGGGACAATTTGCCAATTCCAATTTGCTGCAGCCAACTCACTATGGCCAACTCATCATGGTCAACTCACCTCACTGCAGGGCAACTCGCTATTGGACAACTCACCATGGGTCAATTTATCAACAGTATAAAGAATGAGAAAAAAGAATGATAAAGCACGAGAAAAAAATATTGTCAAAGAAAGAAGCTGCAAAAGATTGGATGAAGAAGATAGGTCTAAAGGATTGTCAACCTTGCGAGGTGTTCCAAACAAGAAATACAGATAGTCCTCAACTTACAACAATTGGTTTACCAACTTACAACTGAAAAAAGTGCACTGAAAAATGTGACTTATGATCATTTTTCATACTTACAACCATTACAGCTTCCCCAAGTCCACATAATCAAAATTCAGATGCTTGGCAACTGACTCATATTTCTGACGGGTGACGTGCCCCAGGTCATGATCCCCTTTTGCAATCTTCTGAGAAGCAAAATCAATGGGGAAGTCAGGTTCACTCAATAACCATGCTGTTAACTCAATAATGGCAGTAGTTCTCTTAACAAAGGTGGCAAAAAAGGTTGTAAAATGGGGCAAAACTCATGTAACAATTTAGCAACAGAAATTTGGAACTCAGTTGTGCTCATATGCCGAGAACTACCTGTACAATCAAAACTGTTAGATCTACTTAATTAAAAGGTTACATAAATAGATATTGTGGCCTGCCAGCTGCCAGCAGCGCTGGTGGTAGACTCAGACAATGAGGAGGTTGGGAGGAACTTGGGCCAGTCCTGGAGTCTGGGGAAGGCTCTGATAAATGCTCTGAGTTGGAAGCAGAGATAGGGCCAGGGCTGTCTGACATTTCTCAGCTGCTTTCGGAGTCGGAGATAAGTGGGGAAGAAGAAGAGCTGGAGCTTGTTCCAAATGAGCATATGTGCAGAGCTGTCAGGAGAGGAGAACAACTAAGGGACAGGGAGCAACTCGGAAGGAAAAGCACACATGGACACTGAATGGCCCCTCCCTGGAGAATAAATAGAAGCAAAAGGGGAGTAATGGTTGCAGGAGACAATTAGTTCGCTTATTATTATGAAGATTTGCTTATCATGGTTCGTGCCTCCTTTCCAGGAATTAATTTACAGCTTTGCTGACTGGAAGCTCTCAGCCTGGCTATTATCCAAGGACTGACAAGGTCTGTTCTTGCACTTAACCCTTGGAAGGATTATTGCCAGGACTTTTCTGTGTGTAAATGCCATGAATTCACAGTTAACTAAATAATTCGGGAGTCTGTTTCTTGGTTCTGCTAAGCCTGGGTCAGAACAATAGAATTTTGCAAGGCTGAAAGTAGATCTCTCCCTCCCTGCCTTTTACAGAACCAGCTGTGACATGTCTCCATTGCCTACAAAGGTCTTAATCATTTAGAAGACAACCCAACATCAGAGGCAGATGGTAGGAGTAAAGGGTAGTGTTATTGGTTTAGCATCTGTGTGCTCCTGTGCTCTTCAGCAGATGAATCTTCAGCTTGAACAAGGGTTGACTTTTTATCTTGCCTATCCATCCTTCTCTCTAAGGAGGCCTCATGTGTCAACATGTATTTCTTCCTCCTGGCTTTACTGTCAAACTTTACATCCCAGCAAAGCACCACTTCCGCCAAGGATCTTTGTCTCTAGCCTCTTTGCATCAACATTAGGAATTCCAACCCAACCTGGCCTCCTTTGAGGCTCCTTTTCATCTCCAACATTTGACATGCTTGCTCAGCCTTGCCCAAGTCTCCAAGTTGTCAGTTAAAATGCTGCAAGAGACCAAGCACGCTCCCCCGATGAGGTTATTTGGGTTATTTGAAGTTTGACATTTGTCCTTGTCTGTTTTTCAAGTTATATTTATTTTGTCCAGTTCCAATAACTGTCCCAAGATTTTTCAATGGCCTCTGCTGGGCTTGTTTCAACCAATCACATCATTTCTCTAAACCAGAGCTATCCAACCTTGGCAAACTTTGAAGGCTTGTGGACTTCAATTCCCAGGATTCCCCACTCAGCTGGCTGAAATTCTGGAAGTTGAAGTCCACAAGTTGAAATTTACAAATCCCCAATTCTGGGAATTGAAGTCCCCAAGTCTGAAAGTTGCTAAGATTGGATATCCCTGCTCTATATCAGGGATCTCCAACCTTGGCCACTTGAAGACTTGTGGACTTCAACTCCCAGCAAAGCTGGCTGAGGATCTCTGGGAGTTGAAGTCCACAAGTCTTCAAGTGGCCAAGGTTGGATACCCTGCTCTATATTTATTTATTTATTTATTTATTTTTCGTATATCTATACCGCTCCCTCTCCCAAAAAGGGACTCGGGGCGGTGTACAGACTAAACATATAAAATAGATACAGTTAAACAGAATTTAAAATCAAAATTAAATAAATATATGATTAAGTCCCATCAGATAAAAATTAAAACCCTTATTAAAATTAAAAATTTAAAAACCCCAAAGACCCTTACTTGGCCAGGCCGGCCTGTTTAAAAAATAAGGTCTTAACTGCGCGCCGGAAGGTTAGGATGTCTGACATGGCTCGTATCTCCGGGGGGAGATCATTCCAAAGGGAGGGGGCTCCCACAGAGAAAGCACGTAACCTTGGGGCCGCCAGCTGACAACGATCAAGTGGCGGTACCCCAAGTAGGGTGACCCTGTGGGAGCGTATTGGGCGGCGGGAGGTTGTTGGTGGCAGCAGGCGGTCCCGTAAGTATCCAGGTCCCGAGCCATGGAGCACTTTAAATACTATCAGTACCACCTTGAATCGAATCCGGAAGGCTACAGGAAGCCAGTGCAGTCCGCGGAGAAGTGGTGTTACGTGGGCGTCCCGAGGGGCGCCCACGATCATCCGCGCGGCTGCATTCTGAACTAACTGCAACCTCCGGAGACTCTTCAAGGGGAGCCCCATGTAGAGAGCATTGCAATAATCCAAGCGGGAGATGACGAGGGCGGAAGTGACTGTGCGAAGTGCGTCCAGATCCAGAAAGGGCCGCAACTGGTAGATCAGACGAATCTTATAAAAAGCCCCCCTGGTGACGGCTGCAATATGTTCTTCCAAAGACAGCCGCACATCCAGGAGGACACCCAAATTGCGTGCCCTTTCCACAGGGGTCAATACCTCTCCCCCCACGGTCAGCGAAGGAACAAGCTGGCTGTATCTGGGAGCAGGAAACCACAGCCACTCGGTTTTGGTCGGGTTGAGACGAAGCCTGTTACGACCCATCCAACCCCGCACGGCCTCCAGGCACTGGGTCATCACTTCGATGGCTTCGTTGGGGTGGCCTGGGGTGGAGATGTACAGCTGAGTATCAACAGCATACTGATGGAACTCCACCCCAAAGCCACGGATGATCTCACCCAGCGGCTTCACATAAATGTTGAACAACAAGGGCGAGAGTACCGACCCCTGAGGCACCCCATAAAGCAGGGGTCTTGGGGTCGATCTCTGTCCCCCTGTCAACACAAATTGCGAACGGTCGGAGAGGAAGGAGGAGAACCACCGCAACACGGTGCCTCCAACCCCCAACCCCTCCAATTGCTGCAACAAGATACTGTGGTCGACAGTATCAAAAGCTGCTGATAGATCTAACAGGACCAGGACAGAGGAACAACCTCTGTCCCGTGCCCTCCAGAGATCATCCATCAACGCGACCAACGCCGTCTCCATGCTGTGCCCGGGCCTGAAGCCCGATTGGAGGGGGTCAAGATAACTCACTTCATCCAGGTACTGCGGGAGTTGACGTGCCACCACAGTCTCTACAACCTTCGCAACAAAGCGAAGGTTGGAGACAGGACGATAATTTGATAACAATGCTGGGTCCAGGGACGGTTTCTTGAGGAGAGGTCGTACCACCTGCCTCCTTCAAGGTGGCGGGTAAAAGTCCCTCTCTCAAGGAAGCGTTTATAATACCCTGGAACCAGCCTCGTGTCACCTCCCGAGTGGCCAAGACCAGCCAGGAGGGACATGGGTCTAACAAACAGGTGGTAGCATTCAGTCCCTTTAGTATTCTGTCCATGTCCTCCACGGTAACAGGATCGAACTCAACCTAGTTGACCTCACCGATATCCACCCCCGTCCTCCCGCCCGGAGATGCCCAGTCGGAGTTCAGCTCATCCCGAATCTGAGTGATTTTGTCCTGCAGAAACTTAGAAAACTCCTCAGCTCGTCCCTGCAAGGGATCTTCCCGCGCCTCCACCTCCAAGAGGGAGCGGGTCACCTTAAACAGGGCAGCTGGGCAGTTTTCTGCGGACGCAATAAGGGTGGAGAGGTAGGTCCTCCTCGCCATCCTTATCGCCACTAAATATGTCTTAATATAAGAACGTAATAGTGTCTGGTCAGACTCAGAGCGGCTAGCCCTCCAACTGCTCTCTAGGCGTCTTTTCCGGCGCTTCATCTCCCTTAGCTCCTCAGAAAACCAAGGAGCCACTTGGGATCGGCGCCGGGTCAGAGGCCGCAAGGGCACGATCCGGTCAAGGGCCTCAGCAGCCACCCTATCCCAGGTGGCAACCAAGCCCTCAACCGAGTCGTGTGTGTGAGCTTCGGGAAATGGCCCAAGCTCCATCAGGAACCTATCTGGGTCCATCAGGCGCCTGGGGCGGTACCATTTTAATGGCCCCGCCTCCCTGCGGTCGGGGGGTGCGGAACGGAAGTCGAGCCTTAGGAGCAAGTGATCCGACCATGACAGGGGTTCTATAGCTATATCCCCTACACCCAGATCACTCTGCCACTGATCAGAGACAAAAACTAAATCCAGGGTGTGACCTCCCACGTGAGTAGGGTCCCGAATTAACTGGGTCAGGCCCATGGATATCATGGAAGCCATGAACTCCTGAGCAATCCCCGAGGCACCGCCGGCAGAGGGCAGGTTGAAATCCCCCATGACCATAAGCCTGGGGGTTCCAACCGCTATGCCGGCTATAACCTCAAGGAGCTCAAGCAGGGCAGATGACGCATAGCAGAGAGCCAGGTATGCAACCAACAAGCCCATCTGTACCTTGGGACCAAACTTCACGAAAAGAGATTCACATCCGGTCGTCTGAGAGACAGTGGATTCCCTCGGACACAGATCTTCCTTAATAACCATCGCAACACCCCCACCCCTCCCCTGGGCCCTCGGCTGATGAAAGACCCGAAACCCGGCCGGGCACATTTCCACAAGAGGGACTCCCCCCTCTGGGCCCAGCCAGGTCTCGGTAATACCCACCAGGTCCGCTCCCCCCTCACAGATCAAATCATGAATGAGGGGGGCTTTATTCATGACGGACCTGGCATTACATAACATCAGCCGAAGGCCCAGGGCCCGATCACTCAAACCTACCTGGGGAACAGGATGTAACAAGGGGGTCGGAGCGCGTCACAGCAGACAGATAGCGGAGGCGCGCTCCCGAAACAGAATGTGGCCCCCTATAAACGCCAAATCTGCCTCTCCCGCTCACCGTATTAATAGATTTAATATCACCCTCCCTGGGACAACCCCCCATCCTCAATAGAGCCCTATCTGAACCCAAACCCTCCCGGCAGCGTTCCACCCGTGGCCCGGTCCCAGCCTCAGGCGGGTTGTCCCCAACCCCCGCCTGGCCAACCCTAATCCATTTAAAAATCTAATTAAAAATTTTAAATAACCCTCCCTCCCACGCTTCCGGCGGCCCCACCATCTCTCCGGATCCCAAGATCCGTCCTTGAGATAGGTCTTAGAGAGGAAAGAGGGCCAACTTTGAGACAGGGGGACATATCTCAGGGCCCATAGATCTTTTGAGGAGTAGGTCAATGTCTTTGGCTGTAACCTCCCAGACTGCGAATGACCAGGCATAGGACAGACCAGGCGAGACTCGGGACCAAGATGGAACAATCGCATCCTGCTGGCAGTTGGTATCCAGCCTCGCGGGGGGCCCGTCGCTTGGGGGTGCAGGTCATGATCCTTGGTCTTGTCACAGGGTCTCTCACTGTCCACGGTGAAAGCCCGGGCCCTGCACAGCGTCACTGTCGGCCGAGAGGTCATCGTCGTTCGGAAGCCAACCTCCGCCTGGAAATCAACCGCAGTGGTAGACTTGGACCCAACCTTGGCTCCAAACCTCGGTGATCTCGACTCCGCCGCCAACTCCGATTCGGCCCTCCGCTGATGTCCAAAGATTCTTGGAGGCAGCAACTCCGGCCCCAGACTCAGTCGCCACCCGAATACCCCTGGCGGTAGCAACTCCGGCCTCGGCTCTATTCTCAATTCTGGCCTCGATGTCAGTGGCTCAGACTCTATCCTCGGCCTCCATCGCCGCCCGGAAACCACCCGCGGTAGCGGTGGTGGCGGCAGCGGCCTCGATGACAATCCTGGCTACGGCCTCGGTCTCCATAACAGCGGCCTCCACGTCAGTGGTCTTAGCTCCGCCCTCGGCCTCCACCGCCGCCCGGGAACCATCCGTGGCGGCAGCAGCGGAGGCCCTGACGACAGCCTCGGCCACGAACCCGGTCTCAATATAGGCGGTCTCAAAGCCAGCTTCGGCCTCCGCATCAGCGGCATCTGTGTCAGCGGTCCTGGTTCTACACTCGGGTTCCACCACCGCCCAAAAGCCATTTGCGGCGGCGGTGGTGGCGGCGGCAGTTCCGGCGAAAACCCCGGCCACGGCCTCGGTCTCCACAACGGCCTCCACGTCAGCCCCAGCTCCGCCCTTGGCCTCCAACGCCGCCCGGAAACCATTTGCGGCAGCAGCGGAGGCGACGGAGGTCCTGACGACGACCACGGCCATGGTCCCAGTCTCCACGCAGGTGGCCTCCAAGCCAGTGACCTCGGCTCCGTCCCCGGGCCCCACCGCCACCCGAAAACCATCCGTGGCGGCGGCGGCGGCGGCCGCGAGGACAATCCCGGCCATGGCCCCGGCAACGGTCCTCCAACCGCTGGGCCAAACCGGACCCAACGCCGCTCCAAGGCCCCTCCAAGGCCCCTGTGGCCTCCCTGGGGTCGCCCACCCCCCCCCCGGGTCCTTTCGCCACCCCTGCCACAGGTGAGAACCCGGGGGAGGGGGGTTCATCCCGACATCGGGCCACCGCAGCGGAGGTCCTCAGCCAAATAACTTCCGGTCGCCATATTGGAAGCGAAAAAAAAAAATATATATGATTGCTGATTATAGCTCCTGGGTCAATATAATTAGCACCCCGTCACTCAATCAATGTAAACTTTCAGAAACACAATGGATACTTAGAAAGCCTAACTTACAAATTGAGTCTAACTTTGTAAATTGAGATTTCTTTAATTCTATGTCTCTTGGGCAATGGTTCTCAACCCATGGTCCACAGATCCCAGTAAAGCCACAATGTCATCATAGGGGGTCCATGAAAGCTTGAAAAAATGTTATGATTTAAATCTTGAGTTAAGTCTTGGGGTCCGTGGCCGTGGTCCCTGGCCCCTAAACCAGAGGTGGTATGTTCAGCAGGTTCTGACCAGTTCTGGAGGACTAGTAGTGGAAATTTTGAGTAGTTCAGAGCACCGGTAAATCCCACCTCTGACTGGCCCTGCCCCGCATCATTTCTCTGCCTCCCAAGTCCCAGCTGATTGGCTGGGTCTTCTTTGGTTACCCTGCACAGGAGAATGGAGCTGGAAAGCAGGTTAGTGGGGTGGGGAGGGAATGGAGATTTTGCAGTATCCTTCCCCTGCATGCCCACCAAGCCACGCTCACAGAACCGGTAGTAAAAAAAATTTGAATCCCACCACTGCTATGGATGCTTTAGATTAGACAGATTATGGAGGATGATGACAATGCATTGTACCTTAAGTACCAGAGATGGTATTCAGCAGGTTCTGACCAGTTCTGGAGAACCGGTAGCAGAAATGTTTAGTAGTTTGGAGAACTGGCCAATACCACTATCTCTGACTGGAGATTTTACAGTATCCTTCCCCTGCCACGCCCACCAAGCCACACCCACAGAACCCATAGTAAAAAAAAAAAGATTGAATCCCACCATTGTTAAGAAGCACTGCTCTAGGGAATTGTACTAAGACGTACTTCACCCATCTAATCCATTGGCCAATTCAATGACTTCCACTCTTGATAATATTTCCTAATTTCTTCAGTGGAAAACAACCCCCCCTCCCGGTCTTTTCTTTAAAATTCTTGCTTGGAATCTCTAAACAACATTGCCTGAATCCGAGTGAGGGATTCTGTGCCATGATGGGGTCTCACAAAAATCTCTCCTTTGTGTACAGGGCAATGTTTTTCTTGGCATAGCCAGACTGTGAGCCGTTTAGAAAGACTAAACTTTCTCGGTCTTATTTCTTGAATAACAGCAGCCTTTTCATCTCATTGGGCTTGCTTGAATGTTATCCTTGTGGTTGAAATTGGTTTTCTCTGGATGTGGATGGGGTGGGTGAGGTGTGATGACCCAGGGTGGGATACAAAACAAACAATCACAGAAAAGAGGTGAAGCCCCTTCACTTCGCTTCCAAGCTCCGAATATCCTTGATGGAAGACCAAAAACTCCCACACAAACAGTTACAAGAAGGAGGGGAAAACATACAAACCAGGCAAGATAAGGGCTGGAGGACGTCCACAGATAACAGAACACCCGTTGGGAAGGATGCCAAACTCAGAGAGGAACCATAAATTAGAGATATTTCCATGCTTTGTTTCCAGTGCTACGCATGTCTGTCCTCTTATCCAATTGTCACAGCTGCAGCCCATGAAGAGGATCAAAGCCCTCTCCTCCCAAGTAGACTCTTCCTTATCCTCTCCTCCCTGCGTGCCCTAGGATGGAGAGGGGATGGACTGGGTTCTCCTCTGACTGCCCAACCGGCCTCTGCCCTTTCCCAGCCTCCCCCACAACTTCCAGAGCCACACCTCCACTCCCTGTCGGCTGTTCCTCCTCTCCCTCAGAGTCAGTCTCCACCAGGGACATGACAGGGGGAGGGCTTGACTTGCTTTTATGATCTCTTACAGGTTTTGTAAGCTGTTTTTCAGGTCCTTTATAATCCAGACAGCAGGATTATTAGGGCTTTTGATGTTTCGGAAGATAAGGCTGCCTTTGCATGAAATGCTAAATAATACTCAATTTAAAAGCCCGTTTGCATCACGTCATTGACACCTCTCACACACGTCTGACTTTTTGGAAATGTACCTGGGCTTTTCAAATCTCAGCTCCTGGATTTTGCATCCTGCTTATGTCAGGGAAGGAGGTCTTCTGGATGCCAGCACCCCCCACGCATCGTAATATTATATCCTGTGACACAGCAGAAAAACAACAGGATTATGAGCACGACTTAATCTAGCAAGCAATTCTGGCTCCTGAAAGTGATGCAGCTGGCACGTTCCTGCCTATCTAAATTAAAATTAAAATCTAGCCGTCTTAAGGCTGGAAAATGTAGGGGAAGCTGAAAGAGAGGTGACAAATCAACTTCAAAAAGAGAAAAGGTGATGAGAGGTTTATACTCTGGATACACTGCTTTTTCCTTTGAGTGTAGAGTCTTGACTTATAGCCATTGGTTTAGTTTCCATTTGAAGCTGGAATGGCATTGAAAAAATGTGACTTATGACCGGACCTTGACCATCACAGGATCTCCAAGGTCATAATATCAAAATATTCGCAACCAGCATGTATTTATGATGGTTACAGCATCCCATCATCCTCTGATCACCATCTGTGACTTTCCCTTCTGGCTTCAACAAGTAAAGTCAACGGGGGAAGTTGGATTTGCTTAATGACCATATAAATTCATCTAACAGCTGCCATTAACAACTGGGGGAAAATGTCCTGAAAATAGGCATGATTCACTTAACAACCAACTTGCTTAGCAACAGAAATTCTGGTCCCTATTGTGGTTGTAAATCAAGGACTACATCTATCTACTTTTCCCTTGCTCTATCCATTCACCTTTCTTCTTCTTCTTCTTCTTCTTCTTCTTCTTCTTCTTCTTCTTCTTCTTCTTCTTCTTCTTCTTCTTCTTCTTCTTCTTCTTCTTCTTCCTACTCCTACTCCTACTCCCTTTCTTCTTCTCCTTTTCCTTTTCCTTCTCTTTTTTACTGCTTTGGGTGTCAAGGAAGATACAAAGTTCAGGTTCTTGTTCTTCGAGCCTCAACTATTGTTAATTAATGTTGTTGTATGGATCTTTGATATGTTGTTCATCTTCTTCTGGGTCTTCCTCATGTTCTTTGACCTGCTCCTCTTTTTGTATATGCCTTGCACAGTATGGCATTCCACGACATCCCCTCCATGTGAGCAAACTACTTTATTTGCTGTTTCTGTATGTAATTTAAGATTGGGTCTATACTAGTTCTTTCTCTTATGGTCTCATTTCTGATTTAATATCTTCTGGTCACTCCATGACACATAAAAATAAATAATTTTAATGGAACCTGTTGCTACCCTTAACATTTTCCAAAAGATTTCATGTTAGTTGGTGTCTCATCTCTTTGTCCTTCCATCCAAGACACAAACATCGAAAGTAGAAAGTTCACAATTAATGGACTGTGCACTCTGCTGCTATGAAGAAACTGGCCCTCTCCTTTGAATCTTCCTTCCCGCCAGCTAATCAGTGGAAGAGTTTTGGATTTGGGCAAGTAATGGGTTTAATTTTGTGTACTCAACTCTGCCGCTCTTCCAGACCAACACAGATGGAGCGCTGGCCTTTTGGCTTTCCTTAGGAAGTCCTCCAAAATGGGCTCTTAATAAAGGTTCCCCAAAGGCCAAAACCTGACATGGTGAAAAATGAAGCATCAAAACCAGCTTATAACAAACACATGCAATTTTCAACCTTTTCATTTAGGATTAAAGCGATGAAAGGCTTTGAAGAACAGCCACTGCAGCCTGTAAATAGCCTTTTGTAAATAGCCCCAGTCCTGCTCCTCCTTCCAGCTGATAGTTTGGGGGTGCTGTTTAATATGGGGGAGGACAGCCAAGATGAGCTGCAATTCTCTCACAGCTTGTTCTGTTGTGTAAAGAGTGCAGCCCCAGGTGAAACTGCTTCGACCCATATTGTCATCTCTACACCAGTCTTGCAGATATGAGGCGAACTGAATGTAGTGGAAGAACAGGCTGAACTGGAAGGTAGAGTTAAACATGTCATAAGTTTGGAGTCATTGCGTTGCCACAAGAAACTCACGTCTAGCTCCCTGTGAATTCTGCTGGCCCTCATCAATCTAGTTTTGATAGTTAGTTGGCTAGATTCTTGTCTGTAGGTAGCAATAATAAACCCTTCTGTGCTTTGAACTCAACAAATGTTCCTGGTTTTTTGCACCTAACATTGAAGTGCATTCCCTATAGGAGCAGTAGAACTAAGGTTGGAACCCTTCCCATGTAATTAAGCTTCTAATAAGGAATTACGACAAGATATTCTTCCAGAGTGTGACCCAAACTGAATCAGGTTGTAATCTTCTGTTCCCCCCATCCCTTAAATCAAAACAGAGGCCAAAAGGGCTAATTACAAATGGAATAAAGTTCTTCTTGATGCCCAGGAGTTTATTCTCATTGGAAATAACTCAGCCCACCTTTCCTTCCCTTATGGAGTCCTAGTGGATGATCACTTGAATATGAGCCAACCGTGTGCAGCAGCTGCCAAAAAAGCCAACACAGTTCTTGGCTGCATCAACAGAGGGATAGGATCAAGATCCCATGAAGTGTGTTAATATCACTTTATAAGGCCTTGGTAAGGCCACACTTGGAATTCTGCATCCAGTTTTGGTCACCACAATGTAAAAACGATGTTGAGACTCTAGAAAGAGTGCAGAGAAGAGCAACCAAGATGAGTAAGGGACTGGAGCAGTGGTGGGATTCAGCCAGTTTGCACCAGTTCGGGAGAACCGGTTGTTAACTTTCTGAGCAGTTTGGTGAAGTGGTTGTCGGAAGAAATCATTAGGGCAGAGAACCGCTTGTTAAATTATTGGAATCCCACCAGTGGACTGGAGGCTAAAACATATGAAGAATGGTTGCAGGAACTGGGTATGTCTAGTTTGATGAAAAGAAGGACTAGGGGAGACATGATAGCAGTATTCCAATATCTCAGGGGCTGCCACAAAGAAGAGGGAGTCAAGCTATTCTCCAAAGCCGCTGAGGGCAGGACAAGAAGCAATGGGTGGAAACTCATCAAGGAGAGAAGCAACTTAGAACTAAGGAGAAATTTCCTGACAGTGAGAACAATTAATCAGTGGAACAACTGGTCTCCAGAAGTTGTGAATGCTCCAACACTGGAAGTTTTGAAGAAGAGATTGAACAACCATTTATCTGAAGTGGTGTAGGGTTTCTCTGCCTGAACAGGGGGGTGGGACTAGAAGACCCCCAAGGTCCCTTCCAACTCTGTTATTCTATTCACTGATGCCTTTACTGCTCGAATGCACATCCCTTCCATTCTCTAAAGCAGGCATTCTTGGACCCCAAGAGATTTTTCCCCGTTATCAATAATAAATGTGATCTGTATCAAATGAAACTTCGCTCCCATTGCCAAGAATAGGCACTTTGGTTATGGGAGCCCAAGGGAGCTTTCACCCCATTGCAAACAGCTCTTTGACTGGTGCCAAGGGAGTCTTCTTCCCATTTCAAAGAGTAAGTTCAAAGAAGGGGTGGGACAAGGGAACCTCCGGTATGGAGGCAAGAAGTAAGATTTGCTCTCTTGAACTCTCAAACCAGAGCTATAAAGCTGCTGAGAACTCAACTAAGAAAGATGTCAGACATTCATAGATGGTCTATATCTCTCTTCATGTAAAACATGACAACCAGAATTGTCACAATCAATAGTGTGCTGCTAATTGTTTAAGATCTACCATCTCCATACCAAGACAACACAAGTCGATAGCTGTAAGAACAACTGGTTGGTGCCCTAAACGTTGAGGCTCACTTTTCCTGTCAACTGGCTCACAAACAACTAGAAAATTTCACAATCAGAGCTCACAATTGGTACAAGCTAACTCTAGCACACCATGGTTGTGTCAGATGCAGAACCTCACGTTAAGTTCCAATTAAGATAATTTATTGCTCATGCCTATAGACAGGAACCTGGTCAACTAAAGGTAAGCACTAAATTGATGCCAGATAAGAGTTAACAGAATGGATTTGGGAACGTAATGATTCTAGATTGATTCCTCTCTTGATTCCACCTACCAGGCTCTGCCACTTCTCCTATAGGATGTGGCTCAAAAAGAAGGTGCGCCTGTAAAGTACCTTGGCCCCCGAGTGCAGTTTACAATAGATGAGGTTGAACACACAGTATCTAATATAAAATACAATGGCTCTGTGTATCTGATGAGCCCCAATTTAAAAAAAAACCACAGTGTTTTTTTAAATTAAAAAACAGGGACATAGTGGCTCAGGGGCTAAGACGCTGAGCTTGTCGATCAGAAAGGTCAGCAGTTCAGCGGTTCGAATCCCTAAGTGCTGCATAACCGAGTGAGCTCCCATTACTTGTCCCAGCTTCTGCCAATCTAGCAGTTCAAAAGCACGTAAAAATGCAAGTAGAAAAATAGGGACCACTTTGGTGGGAAGGTAACAGCATTCCGTGCACCTTCGAAGGCGTTTAGTCATGCCAGCCACATGACCACGGAGTGATCACATGATGGGTAGAGCCACAGGAGTATATCCTAACTGTCCAAAAGAAAAGATTACAATCAGGACTAGATTAGATTAATCTAGTCCTGGTTGCAATAGATTATAGCCCTACTCCTCACTTGCATCCTGCTGCTCTCCATCCCTTGAATTAAAATAATAATAATAAAGTTAACAGTGTAAATGAATATCACATCTAGTTTAAAGACCAGCCCTTGGCTTTTATTGTGCTGATTGTTTGTCAGGGCAAGAAACTAGAGCTACTTGTAAACAACTAGGGTAGTGATGGCTAACCTTTTCGCCAACAAGTGCCCAAAATGCGCCCAAGCATGTGCACCCCCAAAATGCAACATACATATGTGACCCCCCTGGCTCCCCGTCCAGGGGTGGGATTCAAATTTTTAATAACCGGTTCTGTGGGCATGGCTTAGGTGGTGGGCATGGCTTGGTGGTCATGTTATTGGCTGGGTGTGGCCAACTCAATATCACTCACATCGAGGCACGCATCTCCTCACCTGGCCTCTCATGACTGTGGGGATGCTGCAACAGCCGTAAGTGTGAAAAATGGTCATAAGTCACTTTTTTCAGTGCCATTGTGACTTTAAATGGTCACTCCACACAAGCAAAGTACCAGCAAAGGAGGGGGAAAAAACTCCAGAGAGGTTCCTGAGACAGGATATCTAGTCCTGCCAAGAATGTAATAAGGGTTAACGGAGAGGCAGTTTCTGTAAGCAACACCAGAATGTTTCCTTCCTGCCTTCCTTACAGGATTAGGCCAGTAATTCCTTCTAACAACCGGTTCTCGGAACTGCTTAGAATGTTAACAACCGTTCTAGCGAATAGATGCAAACTGGTAGAATCCCATCCCTGCCCCCACTCCTGCACATGTGTGCATGATCCCATGCACTGCCCCACTCCTGCGCTGTGCCCCCATATATGTGCATACAACCTCAGGTTGCAGCAGAGACCTGAAGATCAGCTGCCCAGTGGGAGGTGCATGCACATGCGTGGCAGAGCTGAGTTGGAGCAACAGCTCGTGTGCCGGGAGAGAGGGCTCGGTGTGCCACCTCTGGCATGCATAAGTTCGCCATCACAGAACTAGAGTAAGCAACTTTATTTTCTCTGCCTACATTACAAGAATTTCCCCAGACTGCTTGCTTTCTCCTGGGAATGAACAGATAAGGCTTCATGGATCTCGGGGGATTATGCCTCTTGAGGCTATGCAGGGATTCTAAGCTGGGTCCCTGCTTGACTCCTTCCAGTTTAACTGACAGTTTCCCGACCTTGTTTAAGCCTTCAAGTTCAGCATTCAATGGATGCATCAAGAGATTAGAGAAAAGGTCTGCGCACTACGGACATCTACAATTTGGATGCTGTCCAGATTACTGCTTCCTTCTCCAGAAGTGAAGAAGAAACCAACAGGATGAAAGGGATGAGATCAAGGAAATGTGCCCGGTGAAAGACCAAACACCTGAAGTCCAGGCAGCTTATCTGAGCATCTCCTCTTCATTTGTTATCGTGAGCTCAGAGCTTTTGTCAAAATGCATAATTCACTTCCGTCATGACCCATGAAATAAAACCCAAACGCTGATGAATAAAGTATGATGCACAATTTATTTGAAGACAGAAGAAGGGGCTGCTGTAGATTTGGGACGGGGGCGATGAAAAACGACTGCGATAAAACATTCATGTATGTTAATTCAGGCTTCCTTTTTCATTCTCTAGGTTGGGCGGACCAACAATCTAAGCCAACCACTTCGCCGTTCTCAAGGACCCACACTATATGCAGTGGTGGGATTCAAAATTTTTTAATACTGGTTCTGTGGGCATCACTTGGTGGGCGTGGCTGGGTGTGGCAGGGGAAGGATACTGCAAAAATCTCCATTCCCTCCCAACTCCTGAGGGAAGGTTACTGCAAAATCCAATTTCCTCCCCAGCCCGCTAGCCTGCTTTCCAGTTCCGTTCTCCTGTGCAGGTCAACAAAAAAAGACCCAGCCAATCAGCTGGGACTCAATGGGAGGCGGAGAATAGATGTGGGCGGGGCCAGTCAGAGGTGGGATTGACTGGTTCTCTGAACTGCTCGAGATTTCCGCTACCGGTTCTCCAGAACTGGTCAGAACTTGCTGAATCCCACTTCTGACTATGTGGGGGTGAAGCAACTCCAGTTTCAGACTGCAGGCTGGCAAAGCGGTGATAAGAGAAGAGTCTGTAAGAGGAGATTCTCTATAATAGGCATTTTTCAGGTGGTGATATGTATGCTATTTGCTGTTAAGTGCTTTCAAATGAACCCAGTGGGCAAAAGGGAAGCATTGATCACAACGGGTTCCGCGATTGTGTCTCTCCGCTTGCAAAATTATGATGGAAAGCCATTGTGATGAAAGTGTTACCTGTAAGACTGATGCTTTCAGCATCCTTGACAGGTTGCCTGTTTTGCCCCTCATCTGTCACGGTGAAGAATTAAGAGAATGCCTGTACTGGAGCAGGGGATTGGAATTTGTTTCGGATTCTGACTGCAAAATGCTAGAAATTCAATTTTGAAATGAGCCTCTGTTCGGTGTGGCCTCTTCCAACATTTGCAATCCTTCTCCAAATGCTAAACCACCATTCACTGATTAATAATAATAACTACCTACTTAGCTGCTGCAAGAAGATTGCCCAGGCTGACTACAAACAATGGCATTATAAAATAGCAACAATGGTGCATTGGAAGATCTGCGGAAAAATAAAAACCCATTTGCCTGCAAGCCAGAATGGGTGGAATCACAAAACAGAGTATCCAAAAATGAAGATGCCAAAGAGGTCTGGGATTTTAGAATTCAAACAGAGAAGCACCTGCCACATAACACCCCAAGCTTAGCAACTATTAATAGGAAAGACCAAAAAAAAAAAAAAGGCTGAATAGGGGACATTGTAGTACCTAGAGACAGCAGAATAAAAGAGAAAGAACTGGGAAGGGATAAAAAATGCAAAGATTTGCTACTAGAAATGATAGTCTTCTATCATCATCATCTTTTAATGACCTCATAATTCCTTGCAGGGCAGAGTCTGGGCAACTGAATAGAGCTAGCAGAGTGTTTAATGGCCAGATGCCTTTCCTGTTGCCAATGCAGAGTTTTGTTCAGCAGAGACATTCTCATCGTGCAGAGAAAGAGAGAGAAATATCTTCCTATTCCTAGGATCGAACTCACAGATTGTGAGGGGAGAGCTCCACCTCTAGGCCACACCGCACCACTCCAGAAATAGAAAGTGAAGATAGTACTAATAGTGAGAGGATGTCTTGGCCTTGGGTACAATCCCAAAACATCTGGAATACCTACTTGAACTCTATCAGCATTGACAAAATCACCTCCAGTCAATTGCAAAAGGCAGCTTTACTGGAACAGCTTACATCCTGCAACGATACTCTTAACGCCATCAGACAACGACATCTGCCGATCGCAGGTCCTTGGCAAGGCAGATAAAAATGTCCAGTCTCAACATCTGGCTGACTGTGCAACCAACCATAATAACAGCAGCAACAAGTGAGCAGGCAGATAAAGCTGAAGTTTTGAAATAATCATTCATGCTGGAAGACGGGGTGGACAACACAGAACGTCCATCCAGCTCCCCGGTGAGAAGAAAACTCATTTTGAGGAAGAGAGCACCGTAGCGTAAATTCTTCTTCTGTCTGCTTTAAATCTGGAGTCTGTCACCTTTTCTGCCACTGCCCCTTTGAGAAGGGAATTGCTTTCTATTTCAGCTCCTTCCAGCCTGTAATATTTCTCACCGCCATCCCTCAAGTGTCAGGATCAGACTTATTTTGCTCCCCAGCTGCTCCATGTCTTCAGAGTCTCCACAGCAAGACAAGAGTGGGGGAAATACAAAGTAGGAAGACTGAAGGAGAATAGTAGCCAACAGAGCAGATGGAGAAACGCAAGCATTCCTACCACCAGGATTGTAAGTCATTCCTCCGCTGCAAACTTGCTCCACGTTCCACTTATTAGCGCTTGCACCAGTGGTGGGATTCAAAATTTTTTTACTACCGGTTATATGGGCGTGGCTTGGTGGGCGTGGCTTGGTGGGTGTGGCAGGGGAAGGATACTGCAAAATCTCCATTCTCTCCCCACCCCACTAACTGTTCTGACCCAAACCCTTTTCCAATAAAACAAACATGAACCAAAGGGAATATAAACCTTTTAATGATTCCTACAAATCCCCAGTTAAAAGGCCGCTGCAAACTAATTAACTTTGATAAGCATGAGTCTTGCAAAACTGTGCGAGGCTGCCAAGAATAACAGATAAGGTTACCTAGAAATATTTTACAACACCAGAGTCTTCAAATACCAACTAAGATACTGCAATATCCACGAGGCTCAGGTTTCAAAAGGTCTTTGCTTCCTGCAAAGAATGTTTGCTTCACAGCTGGCTTTTATCTTCTTGAAGGAGGGGCCATTATCTTGCAGTCTTACTCCCGAGTCACCCGGGAGCTGCTCTTTCCTGCGAGCAGCCCTGCATGCACACGCACTGGGCACAGGCTCCTCGGGAACCTCCTCATCACTGCTGCCATCCCCCACAATCTCTGAAGGCAGCAGTCCACTCCCTGATGGTCCTGGCCCCTCATCTGAGTCCTCGCTCTCCTCAGCCGCCTGCACCTGCTACCGGCTAACCACAACACTAACCTGCTTTCCAGCTCCGTTCTCCTGTGCAGGGCAACAAAAGAAGATCCAGCTGATCAGCTGGGACTCAGGAGGCAGAGAAGAGATGGGGGCGGGGCCAGTCAGAGGTGGGATTTGCCAGTTCTCCAAACTACTTGAAATTTCCGCTACCAGTTCTCCAGAACTGGTCAGAACCAGCTGAATACCACCTCTGCTGCTTAGGCCAGTGGTAAAGGATCCAGGCCAGAAAGCAAAAGACTGTGTGTTCTAGTCCCACTTTAACCCTGCTGGGTGACTTTGGGCCAATCACCAGGAGATGGTAAGTTCTAGTCCAACCTTAGCCATGAAAGCCAGCTGGGTGACTTTGGGCCACCACTCTCTTAGCCCAAACCAACAAGTTTCTAACCTGTTATTATTGGAAAATTAGGAGGAGGCCACCTTCTCCAAGAGCACCAGCTAAGTGCTCGGCAATAGCTTTCATTCCATTGTATATGCCTGCTTATTACTAGGGCTTTTGGCCCCCCCAAGCGGCATTTTTACAAAGTCAGCTTATTGCCCCCAACAATTTTTGGGTCCTCAATTTACCTACCCTGAGAGGATGGAAGGCTGAGTCAACCTTGAGTCTGGTGGGATTCGAGCCTGCACTAATTGCAGGCAGCTTGCACTAAGTGCTAGATGATTAGCCTGCACCACCAAGGCAGTTAGGAACACACGTTGTTCATCTGGCTTCCCCCATTGGCTTTGCTTGCCAGAATCCTCGGGACACTGCAACCATCATTACATGCCAGTTGCCAACTATCCAAATTTTGATCACCTGACCGCAGGGATGCTTACCAGAATAGACTTGGAAGGGACCTTGGAGGTCTTCTAGTCCAGCCCCCTGCTCAAGCAGGAGAATCTATACCATCTCAGTCAAGTGACTGTACAGCCTCTTCTTAAAATCCTCCAGTGATGGAGCGCCCACGATTTCTGAAGGCCAGCTGTTCCACTGGTTAATTGTCCTTACTGTTAGGAAGTTTCTCCTTAATTCCTGATTGTTTCTTTCCTTGATTAGTTTCCATCCATTGTTTCATCTTGCCTTCCTTCTGGTGCTTTGGAAAATAAGTTGACCCCCTCTTCTTTGTGGCAGAACACTCAAATACGGGAAGACTGCTATCATGTCACCCCTAATTCTTCTTTTCTTTAGACTAGCCAGACTCAAAAACCTGCAGCCGTTCTTCGTAGGTTTTAGTTTCCAGGCCTTTGATCATCTTAGCTGTCCTTCTCTGAACGTTTTTCCAAAGCTTCAACTTCTGTCCAAATATGAAAGTCACATTTGGCTTTAAACTGAGCTTTTTAATCTGCTCGCTAACCCCGATCCAGGTCTTGGCATCCTTCAACTGAGAAGCATTTTCTTCTCTCGGGGAAACTAATCAAGGCGAGCAGCAACCTGGAATTAAGCAGAAACTTCCTCACAAGGAGGACAATATATTTATTTGTTTGTTTGTTTGTCAAAAGCTTACAATATAACAGAAACAAGAATAAATGTAAGTTTAAATACAAGAAATAGAAAGTAATAATTGGGAACAATAGGACATGGACAGTAGGCACGATTGTGCAGTTATGCATGCCATAACCAGTTAATTAACCAGTGAAACAGCTGGATTTCAGAAGTTTTAGGTGCTTCATCACTGGAGGTTTTTAAGAAAAGACTGGACAGCCACCTGTCTGAAATGGTAGCCTTAGTAAGACCACACCTAGAATACTGCACCCAGTTTTGGTCACCACACTATAAAAAAGAAATTGAGACTCTAGAAAGTGCAGAGAAGAGCAACCAGGATGATTAGGGGACAGGAGACTAAAACATACAATGAACAGTTGCAGGAACTGGACATGGCTAGTCTAGTGAAGAGAAGGACCAGGGGAGACAGGAGAGCAGTCTTCCAATATTTGAGGGGCTGCCACAGAGAGGAGGGGGCCAACCTATTTTCCAAAGCCCCTGAAGGCCAGACAAGGAATAATGGATGGAAACTGATCAGGGAGAAATTCAACCTGGAAATAAGGAGAAATTTTCTGATAGCAAGAACAATCAAGCCATGGAACAGAAGTCGTGGGAGCTTCATCACTGGAAACTTTCAAGAAGAGACCGGACTGCCATCTATCAGAAATGGTGTAGGGTCTCCTGCTTGGGTGGTGGGTTGGACTAGATGACCTCCAAGGTCCTTTCTAACTCTGTTACTCTATATTCAGTGGAGTGACTTGCCTTCAAAAGTCGTGGGAGCGTCATCCCTGGAAGCTTTCAAGAAGAGACTGGACTGCCATCGGTCAGAAATGGTGTAGGGTCTCCTGCTTGGGAGGGGAGGGGGGTTGGACTAGATGATCTACAAGGTCCCTTCCAACTCTGTTAATCTGTGTCTGTACCTCCCAGGTCCCTTCCAGCTCTATTCTGATTGACTGAGTGAACGTAATTTTTTTCAGAGGAGCCCTGCTCATTGGAAAACAATAATAGTACTAGCCAATATATTTTGGACAGGGTCTGCCTGTATATTTTTCTGCTGTGAATTATTTCTTCTGAGAAATGCAGTCCCAATGGCCGTCTGTACAAATTTGCCCAAATGATGAATCATTGATGATTACGCATGTCTTCTCCTGCAGAACATAACATATGCCCTTTTTGGTTCAGTGGTGCAAGGCAAAGAATATTTTCTCTGTGCCAGCTGGAAATTCTGGGGGTTTGTACACCCTGCACTTCCGTGGGGCACAAATTGGAAAAACTGAAATACTGTACAGCGATTCCAAAAATACTGTTTCACGATTCCATTTGTTAAGTGGCTGTTGGAATAACGAGCTGCTTGTATTGTCCTCCGAAAGGCTAAAATCAGCAGTGCTAAGCAGAAGGCATATGAAAAAGTCTATTATATCTGGGGACACAGGTAGATGCCCAACAGGTGGTCTAAAAGTGACTGACAAGTGTGGACAGGTAGTCTTCAGTTTATGAATGACATTGGGAACAGAATTTTGGTTGCTAAGCAAAGTGTGCTTAAGTGAGTTGTTCTCCATGTTAAGACTTTAGATTAACAGAGTTGGAAGGGACCTTGTAGGTCATCTAGTCCAACCCCCAGCCCAAGTAGGAGACTACACCACTTCTGACAGGTGGCAATCCAGTCTCTTCTTGAAAGTCTCCAGTGTTTGAGTGCATTTCTCTAGTTGGATACTATAGAAATGATCCCTGAAAGTATAGTCTTGTTTGCCATGGTTGTTAACTGAATCACTACAGTTGGTAAGTGAATCACACAGTCATTAACTTAATCCAGCTTCCTCCATTGATTTTGTGTGTGTGTGTATGTGTGTGTATGAGAGGGGGGGGAAGGGGGAGGGAGGAGGGGGGAAGGGAGGGAGACACAGAGAGAGAGAGGGGGGGGACAAAGAGAGAGAGAGAGAGACAGAGAGAGAGAGACACAGAGAGAGAGAGAGAAAGAGAGAGAGAGACAGCAACAGACAGACAGACAGACAGAGACAGACAGACACAGAGAGAGAGACAGAGAGAGAGACAGAGAGAGAGAGAGACAAACAGAGTGGGAGACAGAGAGACAGAAAGACACAGAGAGAGAGACAGAGAGAGAGACAGATACAGAGAGAGAGAGAGAGACAGAAAGAGAGACACACATAGAGAGGGAGACAGAGACAGAAAGACAGAGAGAGAGACACAGAGAGAGAGACACAGAGAGAGAGAGACAGAGAGAGAGGCAGAGAGAGAGAGACAGAGAGAAAGACAGAGACAGAGCAGGAGAGAAAGACAGACAGACAGAGAGACAGAGAGAGAGAGAGAGAGAGAGAGAAAGAGAGAGAGACAGAGACAGAGTCAGACAGAGATAGACAGAGACAGACACAGAGAGAGACAGCGACACAGAGAAAGAGAGACAGATATAGAGACAGACAGAGACAGACAGAGAGACAGAGACAGACAGACAGAGAAAGAGAAAGAGATAGAGACAGAGAGACAAAGACAGAGAGACAGAGAGAGACAGAAAGACAGACAAACAGAGAGGCAGAGAGACAGAGACAGAGAGAGGGAGACTATCTCTCTCTCATCTCTCTCATCTCTATTTATCTATCTACCTACCCATCTAGTCTCCTGCTTAAGTAAGGGTTGGACTAGAAGACCTTCAAGGTCCCTTCCAGCTCCATTTTGACACAAATTACCTAACTAGCCTGCATTTCTTTGGAGTTGAGCTTTCTTGCTTCTCTCTCTTGTCGGAAGCTGCCTGGGATCACCAATGGTGACCCCAGAAACATCGGAGATGCTGCAACTGTCATAAATACATGGCAATGGCCAAGCGCCCAAATTTTGATCCAGTGAGCCTTGAACATAAGTGTGAAGACAGGTCATAAGTCTTTTTTTTTTGTAACTTTGGACAGGCATTAAACCAACGGTCGTGCGTCGAGGATTATCGATAACGCATCCCCGTTGAAGAGCACTTCTGTGCTTTGAAGGGCGCACTGAATCTGGAGACCATTTTCTGTGACCTTCAGCCAAAACTGTAGGATGCTTCTGAGATCGCTTCGAGATGCAAAGACCCATCCAGCCACCCGCCCACCACCTGGCCGAGCGTCCCTCTCCACCTCCCCCTACCCACCTGGCCTCGGATCTTCTTCCACGCTCGATTTAACCTTTGCTGAGCAGCCTCCAGACACCCAGGCAGCAGCAAAGATCTCCGAAATGCCAGTCTGCGAGAGGCATGCTGCTTTCACCTGGCGCCAAAGAAGAGTGAGAAGGTCAAGGTTTTCCCCTTCTCCATCCCTGAATCGCAAAGTAGGAAAAGGCTGGCAGAGGCTTCTGGAATGAAAGGGAAGGGAAAGTAAAGGGAGACATTTTACCAGGGAGAGAAGACAAGCCGGCATCTGTGAAAGGTTGGAGCAAGCCATCTTTGTGGTCCCAATTTGTGGAGAGATCGATAGACGGATTCACACACAGGCAGATCCATGTGCTTCAAGTTCAACATTCATCTCCCTCCTATTAATCCTGCTTCAGATTAATGATCCGTCACTGCTATTACCGTGTTTTCCCAAAAATAAGACCCTGTCTTATTTATTTATTTTTTGCCACCAAAAAAGGCACCAGGTCTTATTTTCGGGGGATGTCATCCACTGACTAACCTCATCATCCCCTCAGCCTCCTTTTCGCTGTCCGAGGCCTTCAGGAACTTCTTCTGCAGCCAGCAAAGCTTTCCTGAGGGCCTCTGCAGTCAATAACAGAGCTCCGGATCGATCCAAAGCTTTGTTATCAGCTACAGAGGCCTTCAAGAAAGCCTTGCCAGCTGCAGAAGAAATGTGCCTGGTAAGACAGGTGTGAGGTTGTGCAAGGCCTGGCTACAACTGTCCAAAGATAAGTAGTGGGGCGGCTCCACCACTATCCCATCCCCCACCCTAGTTTTTACTCATCCACTCTGGAGTGGGTGGGATCTTAATTAGGGCTTATTTTGGGTGTAGGGCTTATATTGGGCACATGTGTAAAAATCAAGCTAGGACTTACTTTCAGGGTAGATCGTAGTCTCAGGGAAACAGGGTAAGTAGGAGGAAAATGGTTCTCTCTTTCCACCATTCCAAGTTCTAGAGAATCGGTTGGGTAGGAAGGCAAAAATGGAGCTCTGAGTCTCTCTGGGCAGAAGCAGAAGAACTCAGGGCTACTGGTGACCCGAGGGTGGTTTATCTCTGCCAAAACAAATGACTTCAATGAAGAGAGCTGCAAGATGAAGCATTCTTGGGGAGACTGAGAAGAAGAAAATATCTCTGCAGGCTTCGTGTGTTATCTCTCTTCAAGATCAGGAGGACAAAAGGCTGTTTTGACCCTGGAGAAAAGTCCATTCGAATCTGCATGCAATGGTTGTGTCAGGGTTCCGGCAATTGCCCTAATTAAAATCATGAGTCTCAAGCCAAGCTTCATATGAAGCCAACTTGGATGCTTGAATGGGGCGGAATAGGCTTCAGCTCAACCCAGCCAAAACCGAGTGGCTGTGCTTTCCGGCGCCCCGATACAGCCAGCTTACTCCTTCACTGGCTGTGGGGGGGGGGCGGGAATTCTGGCCCCCACGGAAAGGGCCCGCAATCTGGCTGTCCTCCTGGATGTACGGCTGTCGTTGGAAGATCATATAGCAGCCGTCACCAGGGGGGCTTTTTGTCAGGTCCGTAGGATCTACCAATTGTAGCCCTTTCTGGAGTGGGACGCACTTTGCACGGTCATATTCGCCCTCATCATCTCCCGCCAGGATTACACCAATGCTCTCTATGTGGGGCTCCCCTTGAAGAGCACCCGGAGGCTCCAATTGGTGCAAAATGCGGCCGCGCGGGTGGTCTTGGGGGCTCCTCTGAGCTCTCATGTTACACCACTTTTGCGCGAGCTACATTGGCTCCCGGTGGCCTTCCGGGCGCGATTCAAGGTGTTGGTGACCACCTTTAAAGCGCTCCATGGCTTGGCACCTGCGTATTTACGGGACCGCCTGCTGCCACCGTCAGCCTCTCGTCGACCAGTGCGCTCCCATAGGGCAGGCCTCCTCGGGGTGCCGCCGGCTGGATGGCTGGCAACCCCGAGGGTTCAGGCCTTCTCTTTGGGAGCACCCTCCTTCTGGAATGAATTGCCCCTGGAGATAAGGACCATCCCCGACATGTTGACCTTCCGGTGCGCACTAAAAACCCACCTATTCCATCTATCCGGTCTGGCCTAGAGTTATGTGTAATGGTTTTAAATTCGGTTTTAAGTGGTTTTAATTTTCTTAATTCCCTACTCTTTAATTCTTAATGGCCAATTTATTTAATTCTTTTAACGTATTTTAAATTATTGTATATGTATTTATATGTTTTTTATTTGGCCGTGCACTGTCCCGAGTCCCTAGGGAGAGGGGGTGGTATACAAATTTGAATAATAAATAAATAAACTCTGCCACACATAATTTACAGTCACCTGTGACCCTGTTTCCCCCCTCCCACTGGGTGTGTCATAAATCAGATTCTCTAACCAAAGCACATTCAGATCAGGTGCCTAGGCTACAATCTTTGTAATGTAAGCATGGAATGTACTACTGTTTTTAATTGCTGTACTGCTCCTTCAGGTTCCCCTCCCTCCCACTTATGGCAACTCAGAAACAGGAATAGGAATGCTTTACGAGTTGACAGATTGGTGGAGAACTTTCTTCTCTTACCCCGTCCGCCATCTCTTCTCTTTTCTGTGGATGAAGTTCCTCTTGTCTTGCAAACACAGAGGCGAACCAGTTCTGATGTTCTGAGATGAAGAGCAACCATCATTCATCTCTTTCAATCTTTCTTCTCCCGTTTAAGAATTCCTCATTCAAACCTACTACTGCAACCCATTGGTTCACCATCTAGACTGGTGCATCTCAACCTTGACAACTTTAAGATGTCTGGACTTCAACTCCCAGGATTCCTCATCTAGCATGGTTGAAAAACGCTGGTCTAGACTTTTCCAAAAATTAAGGTTCACAGGCTCAGCCCAATCACTTTGGGTAAACCAAGAGGGACTAGTCCTAAGAAGGTTGCAAACTCACACGGTCAACTCATTAGACCTATCATGGTCAAATCTCCCTCCCTTCCTGAAACTGGAAGCTGGACTGGGCAGAAGAAGAAAGAGAAAATGTTTCTCTTCCTTTGCCCACCCAACTGTAAAGCGATTGCTGGATTTCCATACGGGCGCTACATTATACATTGTGGTTTACAAACCATGATAGCTGGTTTTGTAAACCACACGATGCCTTGTGGATCCCCGTCCATTGCTATACCAACATTACTTCTCATTTCATTTCCAGAACTTGCTGTGTTTGGACCAAGAATGTCATCCCTGTGCTGAGACAGAGAGATCACAAGGGGGGGGGGAGGGTTGGTGAAAAAGGAAGGCACAATTAGTCTATTTTCCCACTTCTTTTCCTTATAGGAAACAGCTCTGAAGGGTATTTAAGAGCAGGTGGTGTATCACCCTGGACTTGTAAGCTGGATTTGCAATTGTTTTTTGTTTTTTTAATTGGGGAATTGGATTTTCTTTCTTGCTCCTTCCCTCCTTTGCTTTATCTGACATCTTCATGGAGTCAACGTTCATCTGGATGACCCATTCTTTTTAAGATGGCATTTCCCAGCTGAACAGCCAAGGTGGCATCGCTCTGTTTGCAAAGATTCCTGACAATGCACCCTTCAAAGCAACTGTGGCACCAATTAGGCCTTACCATTGCTGCTGTTTCTATAAATAGCAACTCTGATGAGCTGGCTTTGAATGCTCCCACGTTTTCCCATGTTCCTGCAGACCCCTAACACACACAGATACACGTTTACAGAGTGTTTGTATTGATTTTTCTTTTCTTTTTTCCCCTCTGAGAATCTTCTTTCTACCTTCTTATGAGACAGGCCATGCTGGTGGAAGTCTTTAATTAAAATGGTTGTGGCTGCGTTTACACATTGCACAAGGTAGCTCCTTTGGTTTGAACTCCCTGGTTGTGTGAACCCAACCATGCTTTGGAAAATATGGTTTACAATTTAATTGTGCAAGCTAATGACCATTCTAAATGTTCTTTCTGCACCAACTCAGGAAGCTCAAACTGCCTAAGGAGCCACTGATACAGTTCTACAGAGGAATTATTGAGTCTGTCATCTGCACTTCTATAACTGTCTGGTTTGGTTCTGCAACCCAACAAGACAGATACAGACTCCAGAGGATAATTAGGACTGCAAAAAAAAACAATAACTACCCACCTGCCTTCCATCAAGGACCTGTATACTGCACGAGTCAAAAAGAGGGCTGTGAAAATATCTACAGACCCTTCACATCCCGGACATAAACTGTTTCAACTCCTATCCTCAAAACGACACTATAGAGCACTGCACACCAGAACAATTAGACACAAGGACAGCTTTTTCCCAAACACGGCCACTCTGCTAAACAAATAATTCCCTCAACACTGTCCAACTATTTACAAACTCTGCACTACTATTACTATTTAATCTTCTCATCACTCCTTATCATACATTCCTTCCCACTTGTGACTGTATGACTATGACTTTGTTGCTTATATCCTAATAATTTTTATTGACTGTTTCCTAGTATGATTGGATTGCTTATTGTACCCTATGACTATTATTTTTGCAGAAAAAACAATGGCTACCAACCTGCCTTTCATGGAGGACCTGGATGAGTCAAAAAGAGGGCTGTGAAAATATCTACAGACCCCTCATACCCTGGACATAAACTGTTTCAACTCCTTCCCTCAAAACGACACTATAGAGCACTGCACACCAGAACAACTAGACACAGGGACAGTTTTTTCTCGAACGCCATCACTCTGCTAAACAAATAATTCCCTCAACACTGTCCAACTATTTACAAAGTCTGCACGACTATTACTATCAATCCTCACATCACTCCTTATCGCCCATCCCCTCCCACTTGTGACTGTATGACTGTAACTTTGTTGCTTGTATCCTGTTTCCTAGTATGATTTGATTGCCTATTATACCCTATGATTATCATTAAGTGTTGTACCTGATGATTCTTGACTCTTGTCGAATGTATCTTTTCTTTTATGTACACTGAGAGCATTTGTACCAAAACAAATTCCTTGTGTGTCCAATCACACAGCCAATAAAGAATTCTATTCTATTGTATTCTATTCTGTTGTATTCTATATTCTATTCTATTCTATTGTACCCTATGACTATTATTAAGTACCTAATGATTCTTGACAAATGTATCTTTTCTTTTCTGTCCACTGAGAGCATTTGCACCAAGACAAATTCCTTGTGTGTCCAATCACACTTGGCCAATAAAGAATTCTATTCTATTCTATTCTAAAGTTGTTTCTTTCTTATGATTTAAGGAGCTGTATATATTAACTAGACAACTTGGTTAATCCAGGAAATCATATGTCTATGGAGATTCTCAACCATCTAGGTTATGGTTGTCTCAATGGTTGTTTTTTTTCCAAAAGGCAATAGGACTTTCTTAAGTTTTTTTTTTCCTTTGAAAATGTTTCGCTTCTCATCCAAGAAACTTTTTCAATGATATTACCTAGTTGGATAATGAAACGTCTGCAAGAAAACAATCAAGCTCAGAGAGCACCAAATGTCAGCCTTGGAAAGCATTTTTTACTTGGAAGCTTTGAGGCTGCCACATTCAGTGCCTGGGAATTTGGGAGGGGGGGAATTTCATAGTGTGATGGAAGATTAGGCTCAACAACATTCTTTCTCAGAGAGTCAAGGACATGTGGCCCTGCACCTGGAGAGGAGTGACTGGAGTAACGACACCAGTTGAGACAATGATTTGATTGGTCCATGTGATGGACTGAGGGGTACAGTCTTTGAATTTTGGGAAGGGAAAACCCAGAACTCTCAGATTGAGGTTTTCCCACATGTGCCAATATGACAACTCTAATAAATTGGAATTTTGAAGAAATACTTGTCTCAGAGTTTATTAGTTTGGAATTGGTTAGTTGGAACGCTGACATCAAGAACACCACAATTCAACCCCGAGCTGAAATATTGAAATACTATTAGATCTCCTCTTCCACAGAAGGATGGGGACAACTAGATCACAGAATGGGGCAGAGAGGAAAGGCTAAGTCCTTAGCATCCCATGAATGACTTCCTCCTTGATTTATCTTCACTGGGGGTCTAGGACAACTTGCTATGGCCAACCCTAACCTAACTCACCACAGCCAAGTTGCCGTGGCCAAGTTGCCATGGTCAACTCACCACAGGGCAACTAGCCATGGCCAATTTGCTGCAGGACAAGAGTTACACTAATATGGAAGAAATGGTGGAATGAGGAAAAGGTGCCAAAGGAGGGAGAAATGAAATGGGAATAACAAAAATTAAAATAATTAAATTGAATTGTTGAGTTGTCCCATGGTGAGTTGGCTATGGCCAGTTGGCCTTGGCGAATTGACCATGGCAAGTTGGCCATGGCCAGTTGGCTGCAGTAAGTTGTCCCATTCCATCTTCACTGGTTTGCAGAAGCAGAAACAGACCTTCCCTCCTTACATTACAAATATAGTTCTGGTTTGGCACCTGCCCCCCACAACCTGACACCTTTTGGGGAAAAAAGCAACAGTAGGTTTTCCATCTACAAGATGAAAACATTGTCCAGCAAAGGAAATCAGATTTTGGTTTTTTGAACAGTCTCAGAGCTGTCTGCAGGGTCTGGTTACAAAATCACAGGGGTGGCCATAGGGTTGGGGACTTTTTTTTGACATACCCTGTAGACCAGTGGTCACCAACTAGTGAGCTGGAGACCACTGGTGGTCCGTGAGAAAAATTTAGCAGTCCACAGAGAAACGTCCCCCCCAAAACACCCCCCCAAAAGCAATTAATCCTGGTTGTACGGGAACACAAGGCTGCGCTGCCCACATGGCCCGCCCACCCACTGGCCCCCACCCTTTGGCCGAGCGCAAACCTTACTTTGAGTAGAGCCATGAGAGCTGGAACTGGAAGGTAAGACCAATGGCATGGGAGGGAAATCCATCCCGGGGTGGCTTGCTGACGTTGGTGGGAAAGTTGGTCTCACATTCCAGGGCTGCAGTAGTCACAGGACTGGCCCTTTGGTCATCCCGGAGCAGCTCCTCCATCCATGGCAGGCCGGTGGACCCGGGTGGATGAGCAGCTGCTCCGGGATGACCAAAGGGCCAGTCCTGTGACTACTGCAGCTCTGGAATATAGGACCGACTTTCCCGCCAACGTCAGCAAGCCACCATCAGTCAAAATTCATTAGTAGTCCACAGGATTTAAAACTATGAGTTCGGTGGTCCCTGAGGTCTAAAAGATTGGCGACCCCTGCTGTAGACATCCTGGGTCTGGCTCTCCAGAATGAAATATTTGCACAATAAACCAAAACACATATGTATCCCAGCCTTCTTTTCAATCCCCCTCTGTCGTTCTTTTGCTAGTCGCCTCAATAATCATTTGTTTATTATTCTTGGGTGTTTAAAACATGACAGGGTTCTCTTTGATCAGATGGTAACAACTCTTCTAACATAAACAGCTTTGCTAATCCTTGTAATGGAAAGCAGGATATAAACCTTACCGAGGCAGGCGGAAATAATTGATGTTGAGACATCCTCAAGAAAATCCCCTTGACAGATACAGTGATGAGAAAGGGTCTTCTTACATTAAATATCCCGGAGTCCATGCTCTACAAGTAAACTTCGGCATTGAGGACTAAAATATTTATTTGCCCGAAGGCATCAGTGCTAATTTCTTCGTGCTCTAGCTAGCCCCTCTGTCAAGCTAAGCCTTGCCATAACATCCTTTGCACAATTCTCCTGACTGGGCAAACTGATGGGTTGTTATGAGAGGGCCAGGGTCTGCCCTTTTGCAGAGGAGAGTTTGATGAGCTGTGGAACTAATGAGGGACACCGTGGCATTTCACATATAAGCAGTGCAACCACCACTTTCACGAAGTATCTGGATTCTGGGAGAGAAGGTCATCAGAGATGCTCTTCCTTCCTGAAGACGATCAAATCAGGAGACATGAAGGCATTTTCCCAGGAAATCATATTCCTCTTCTGGTTGATGGCCTCTAATTGGATTAGCACGTGGTCTCTATAAAGAGAGATAAGAGAGAGGGAACTTAAGAAAAGGGGGCATAGTGAGGTTTAGCACCCAGAACCCTCAGGGAATTTGCAGGGGGCACTGTTGGCTTTTATCTTGAGAGGTGAGGTGGCCTAGAGGTGGAGTTTGCCTCACAAAAACAACACCTGAATGAAAAGCTGCTGGTGACCTTCTACCACTGCACCATAGAGAGTATCTCAACTTACTGCACTTCTGTAGGGTTTGCCAATTGCACAGGGGCAGATAGGACAGCACTCCAGAGGGTTAAGGTCATTGCCTAGAAGATCCTGGGTTGCCCTCTCCCCTCTTTGGAAGAGCTTTATAGCTCCCACTGCCTTAAGAAAGTTCAAAACATCCTTAAAGATCCCTCTCATCCTGGGCAGCTTTTTTTTTTTAATTATTACCATCTGGCAGACGGTACAGGACAATAAGAACAAGGACAAATAGGCTGAAAAACAGCTTCTATCCCAGGGCAGGAACTCTATTGAATTCTACTGTATAGTGCAATATTAATGCAGAGTTTTCAATTTGATGTATATAATGTGAAGGGTGTGTCTTTGTGTTTATTTTTATAGTCATAATGTACACCGAAAATGGTATTTAATTTCGTTGAATGAGGTGCAATGACAATAAAGTAAACTAAACTAAACTACACAAACAGGAGGTTGTGAGTTCTATCCTAGGTAGAGGCAGATATTCTTCTCTCTGGGCACACTGAGAATATATCTGCTGGGGAAAAAACTTCACATTGGTGACAAGAAGGGCATCCAGGCCAGTAAACACTCAGCTCCATTCAGCTGCCCAGACTCCATTCCTCAAGGATTATGGGGTCATTAAAAGGCAATGATGACTGTTAGCTTTTATCTTATCAAAAGAAGTAGCAATTCTCATACTTGCTCCCCATGCCTGAAAGGCCACAACCTTGATTCATTGTCCTGGTGTTTTAAGGCCTCCCTTTCTGGTTTTTCTGCATTTGAGCTCAAACCATGTTTCAGCTGCAAGGAAAATGAAGCTATGCTAGGAAAAAGCCACTGTTGTTCATTGCAGAGATGAACACCACACTGTTTGCAAAAAATGCATGCAAGAAAGCTCTCTATGTTCAAGGAGCACTCCCTCTCACCAACCCAGATTCTACCTAGCCTATTCCTTTCTGCGTCTGTACATTTGCATCCAGGAAATATCACACGGAGCCTCTATGGAGATTTTCAACCATCCAGCTCATGGATGTCCTGAAGATGCTTTCCAATAAGTTTTCTTGGTTTTACCCTTGAAGACATTTCGCTTCTAAACCAAGAAGCTTCTTCAGTTCTGACTAAATGATGGGGAACGAAAGCAATTATGTTCCTGGCAGTCATCTGGTCATTAGCACTCTGGAGTTCAGCCATTATCTCTTCTCTTCCTTAGTAGCAGAGAGCTAGCGACCAGATCACTGCAACAATTCCTTCCATTCCCCAACATTCAATCAGAACTGAAGTAGCTTCTTGGATGAGAAGCGAAAGGTTTTCAAGGAGAAAAAAAATCAAGGAAGTCCAATTGCCTTTTGAAAAGCACCAAAGTGTTTTTTTCTGAGCCTTTTCTGAGATTTTAACAAGGCACTCATATATTTCAATTTATTGAAGGATGCCTTTACCCAGTTTTATTTACTTGACCCACCAGAACAGGGAGGTAGAGGATGTTATGAGTCCCCTCTCTTAAGACTGGTCATCTAGTGGGACTATGAAGAAGCCCTTCCCTGTGTTGGCCCCTTCCCTGTGGAGTATTATCCCTGTGTAGAAAAGATTGGCTCTCATAATCTTTCAAAAGGCCTAAAAATGTGATTTTGCCACCTAGGCCTGGGGACTCAAGGGGAATATGGAGCCTATCCAATGGTTGGTTTGATTGTTGTTTCCATGTGGGTTGGATTTTGTACTAAAGGTTTTATTTCTCTAAGCTTCCTGGAGTCACAAGTTGGGAGGCTAGATACATTTTCTAAATAGCAATTGCACTTAGAGTTATATACCACTTTACAGTGCTTTACAACCCTCTATAAGCAGTTTACAGAGACAGCCTATTGCCCCCAACAATCTGGGTCCTCATTTTACCAACCTCAGAAGAATGGAAATCCGAGTCAACCTTGAGCCGGTCAGGATCAAACTGCTGTCAGTGGGCAGAATTAGCCTGCAATGCTGCATTCTAACCATGGGAGGGAGGGAGGGAGGGAGGAAGGAGGAAGGAAGGAAGGAAGGAAGGAAGGAAGGAAGGAAGGAAGGAAGGAAGGAAGGAAGGAAGGAAGGAAGGAAGGAAGGAAGGAAGGAAGGAAGGAAAATAGCAATAGCACTTAGAGTTACACTGCTTCATAGTGCTTTACAGCCCTCTTAAGCAGTTTACAGGCCCCCAATAATCTGGGTCCTCATTTTACCCACTTCAGAAGGAGGGAAGTCTGAGTCAACCTTGAACCTGGTGAGATTCGAACTGCCAAATTGCAGGCAGCCAGCAGTCAGCAGAAGTAGCTTGTAGGACTGCACTCTAACCCCGGCACCACCACAGCTCAAATAAATAAACTTGGCTATTGGCACTAAGGAAAAGAATCTTGCTTTTTAATTGTAAAGGAAATCTAAGATTTATGGGAGGTCAAATTGGAATCTGCATAGACTGGAGAGGGCACACTTAAGATCTGCTATAAAGATGGTCCAGTTTCTGAGATGCAAAGCTAAAATTAGCTAACAGTTTTCCAGAGGGCAACGCTTGGCTTTAAATAATTGGGAACACCTGTCCTGGAGTTTCTCACCAGATGTTCCCCTCACTCTCGGAAGCCACAGCATTTAAGAACCACAGCCTCATCTAGATAGACGCCATGAAACTCTCCATCTGAACACATCCGCTGCCTTCTGCCTGCCCATCAACTGACAATAATAAAAAAAAGAGAGAGAGAAAGTCATATTAAAGCTCCATAAAGTTAATTGGATCCCACCTCCTTCAAGCCTCGGGATGCAGCTATTCGGAGGGAGAATTAATTAAAACACAAAGAGAAGCTGGATGGGGGGAAGAACAGGGATGGGATTCTACCTGGTTGGACCAGTTCTATAGAACCGGTTGTTATGATTCTGCCCAGTTCAGAGAAGTGCCAAATAGCGCTACTGGCTGGCCACTCCCCTCCCTGCCCACTCACTCCTTACCTGGCATGCGCGCCATCAAACTTGCCTGCTACGTTGCTATTCTTACTTTTTTTTCCACACAACCATCAGCTGTTCTTCTGTGCTGGGAGATTTAGATTAGCTAGAAAGCAGGAAATCGTTGGATTTCTTGCTTTCTAGCTAATCTAAAAGCAGAGCTGAACCTTCCTTAGGACCGAAGCTTCTGTTTTTCAGTGCAGACTCAGGCAGCAGATTGCAGAAAGGTAGATCTCTTGAGTGAATCTATGATTAGGTGAGCAACTCAATCTGCCTGCCTGCCTGCTTTGCCTGATTTGGGGTAAAAGCTGCTCTTTTTTTAATTAAAAAAAATCAATATTTACACAAATATTTACAATATTTACATACAAGCCACGCCCAGCCAGTCACATGACCACCAAGTCATGCCCAGTCAGCAAGCCACACTCAGCCAGTCACATGACCACCAAGCCACACCCACAAATTAGGCCACGCCCACAGAACCAGTTGTTAAGAAATTAGAATCCCACCCCAGGGGAAGCACCACAAATGCAGATTCTGGGGTGATGGCGAAACTCAGCGGAGGAGAAGGAACGTGCTAACTTTCTAGGAAGCAGCAGCTATACGAATGAGGCAGAATCAGCAAAAAGCAACGAATGCCCCTTTCCTCCCTACTTCTCAACAGTTCCCCTGTCTGGATAAAAATCGCTCTTTGCAGGCTCTGTTGGTTGGAGGAAGGTGGGGAGGGATGTGTTTCTGTAATTTTACTAATCAGGCCTTTTCCTGTCTCTTGCACAGAGTTGGATCTGTAGCTGTGCAGATGCAGATAGGTAAATTCCACAAAACATTCATAACAAAGTACATTTATTGGTACATCAGGTATCTTCGTAACTCACATCTGTGATGAAGTTCTTCTATAATGACCAATCCTTTGTATATCAGCCTTGCAGATAAAAGAGGGTTATCTCCTAACCCATCAATAGAAAGCAATAGAAAGAAAGCTGCTATGAGTTAGCGAATCCAGGCAGGAATGGAAGAAATCTCCCCCCAACCCATCGAGGGTCAATTTAGTGACCAATCAGGATTACAGATGTAGCCATGTGACATGAATTACATTTCCCAGGATACCTTTAACTATATTTACCATGATGCATTCTCTTAAGGGGACAGCTCATAATTCCTAAATAACTATCCAATTCCCATAGACTAGCTGGGACAGCACAAGGCTGGATAATGGATAGAAGCATGCAAGAACCCAGAATAAATCAAAGCTTTTGGCAATTATCCGTGTTTATTGTTTCTTGATCGCAAGTTTTTTAAAAAACACGTTGAATTGCTAGTTCCTTACTTGGAGTACAGTAAAGTATATTTTTTCCCCCCTTCATTTCTGCTCATTGTTAAAAACTTGGTTTTCTTGGAAATGAAGAGGATGAACCCCAGGGATTTGACAGAAGAAATGCAGAGCTGTTTTCATGTCACTCTCCCATCCCGCCCAGCCTCATTCCTGTGCATTCTCATGTTACAAAATGCAAAGGTTACCTCTAGGGCCAACCACCCTCTGCCTTCAGCTGCCTTTACTGCCTTCCATCAATTTTTTTTTTTTTTGCAAACTCCCACAATGAGATCAAAATCTCTCGTGTTGGCAGCCTTTTTTTCTTGCTCGGTCATTATGGGACGATGCTTTGCACCCATTCCTGCTCTCCATTCCTGCACGAGAAGGGGGATTGGATTAAAAGACCACCAGGGTCTCTTCCACCTCTGTTATTCCCTGCAAAACAGGGGATTCAATGCACAGCTGGTGCATGCTTCTCTCTGCAACCATCTGCAGCACGTTTTTTTTTTTAAAAAAAACAACAACCCTCATTTAGCTTGGCGGCTGCGATTTTTACATGCATGAATGTACTGCCCTCTGGTGCATGCCGAGTGTCACTGCAATCAGCACTGGGTGGAGGGGGAGGGGGGGGGACAGAGCTTCCTCCTTGCACAATGACTTAAGGAGGCATTACGCAACGTGGCCTCCCTTGAGAAATGCAATGTTATTTATTTTCATTAAGAATTTTAAATGCAGGAAATGCCGAATCTGTAGGAGATGATGAGGCTCAACCAGAGGGAAGGGTCAAACGCATCATAAGTCAAGGGTCCCTGTGTGCCCACAAGAGATCGAAGTCCAGCCAAACTTGAATGCCTTTCTTATCCCCCGCTCATTCCCTTTGACCGTTAGTTGGTCAGATTCTTGTAGAGAGCTTAAGCTTTTGCAATAAATCTTTACACTCAGACCAACCATCAAGTCAGTGATACCCCAATCAAGGAACTGCCAAAGAGCCAACAGTAACAGCCCAACGAAAGAATCTCTTAAGACCATCCCTACTCACGCAGACAGACAAGCCACCAGAATATAAACTGACAGAAAACAGCACTTCCTTACGGTCGCCTGATGAGGTTACCTAGTTGGTAATGAAATGTCTGCAAGGAGAGAAGCAAGCTCAGAGAGAACCAAGGACCCCTCTTTATTCTTATTTGAACTGCCTGAATTTCCTGGTTTCCCCAGAACTTGTCAAAAATCTAAAGAAAAAGGAGGCAAGGGAGGGAAAATGAAAGAGAAGGATGTAAAATGAAAGATGGAAGAAAAAATTGAAGGAAGAAGGAAGGAAAGATGGTAGAAGAGTGAGAGGAGGGAGGGAGGGAGGGAAGGAAGGAAGGAAGGAAGGAAGGAAGGAAGGAAGGAAGGAAGGAAGGAAGGAAGGAAGGAAGGAAGGAAGGAAGGAGGGAAGGAGAAGAAGGAAGGAAGGAAGGAGGAGGAGGGAGGGAGGGAAGAAAGAAAAATGAAAGAGAAGAATGTAAAACAAGAGAGGGAAGAAGGGAGGGAAGGAGAAGAAGGAAAGAAAGAAGGTGGGAGGGTGAGAGGAGAGAGGGAGGGAAGGAAGGAGAAATGAAAGATAAGGATGTAAAACGAAAGAGAGGGAAGAAAAGAAGGGAGGGAAGGAGAAGAAGGATGGAAAGAAGGAGGGAGGGTGAGAGGAGGGAGGGAAGGAAGGAAGGAAGGAAGGAAGGAAGGAAGGAAGGAAGGAAGGAAGGAAGATTAGAAAGGATGGATTCTGGACCAGCTATAACTTTTTTCATCCATGGATATAGCACCAGAGGTCAAGACATGTCTTATGTCCTTACAACTGCAAGTCCCAGTTATGATTTCCTGTAATCCACAGGAAGTTCATCTTAGAACTACACCTTTATCTGGAAGCAAACTCGCCAGTCCACCACTATTGATTGGAACCAACCACCTACCACAGAAGGCCAAGGGTGGTCCTTCTGCTTCCTCGCGGCAGAGTCCACCAGGAGTCGGAAGTGCTCGGTAAAACCTCCATCCATGGAGCAGAAGGTTCTCTGGAATCTTCTGCCCCTCTGCACCCAGCAGTAGAAGGCTTGCTCAGACTCCCAGGCAGAGCGATACAAGGAGCCGGCCCGCCCCGCCTGGGCTTGATGGCACATAATGGAATTTCATTCATATTCATGGAGCTGTAATCTCTAGAGTCACTGGAGCAAGCCGATGGAGTGAAAATTTACAGCCTTGCCTGCCGCTGCCTGATGAAGCGCAGGGTTTACCCATCACCGACTCTAATTAAATGGGAAATTTAAAATGTTAACTTTGGCAGCCGCCCCTGGAGGATTTCCCAAGCATAAATTGTGCTTCCCAGAAGTTAACCAAAGCCAAGGAGCAGCCCACCGGGAGCTACTACTCGTGGCCCACTAACAATCCTTCTGGGATCTCCTCCGTTTCTTTAACATGGTGCGTGGGTGGGTTTGGAGTGCTAAAATGGGGTTCGCACAATGTAATATGGGGCCTTAACTTGGTTTTGGATTCGGCTACTCGCTCAAGAGAACCTGGTTTAAAACCAGCCTTTTAGAAAATAGAATAGGACAGAACACAACACAATATGGAATAGAATTAGGAATAGAATATAATAAAGTAGAATAGAATAGGAAACAGAATAGTATGGAATGGAATAGAGCAGGGAATAGAATAGAATAGAATAGAATAGAATAGAATAGAATAGAATAGAATAGAATAGAATAGGAAGCAGGGAATAGAATAAAATTGGAATATTGGAATGAGGAATAGAATAGAATGCATTATAGTACAGTACAATACAATAAGGAATAGAATAGAATTAGGAATAGAATATAATAGAGTGGAGTGGAGTGGAGTGGGATGGGATGGGATGGGATGGGATGGGATGGAATGGAATAGAATAGAATAGAATAGAATAGAATAGAATAGAATAGAATAGAATAGAATAGAATAGAATAGAATAGGAATAGAATAGGCTTTATTAGCCAAGTGTGATTAAACACACAAGGAATTTGTCTCTGGTGCAGACGTTCTTAATATACATCCAAAGAACCGGATCATCATCATCATAATCATCATCATTATCATACCAGTAAGAAGTAGTAGTAGAGAAAATGAGAAGGATTATAATAATACTACAGCCATACAACAAGGGTGAATATCCTTAGGCATAAGACAGGACTGTGGGAATTAAGTGTTCAGCAGAGTGATGGCGCAGGGGTAGAAACTGTCTTTGTGTGTAGTTGTTTTGGCATGCAATGCCCTATATCAACACCCCAAGGAGAGGAGTTGAAACTGTTTATGTCCAGGATGCAAGAGATCTGTAGATATTTCCTCAGCCCTCCTTCTCACCTATGCAATGTATAGGTCTTCAATGGAAGGCAGGCTGGTTACAACTGTTTTATTTTGCAGTTCTTGCTATCCATTGGGAGTCCGTACCTGTCCTGTTTAGTTGCTGTACCAAACCAGACAGAGGGAAGATGGGTCATGATTATCACAGGGAATTAGACACGGGGTTTCATGAATTTTGTAGAGGGAAGAAGGAATGGCCTTGAGGGACAAGACAAAAATAATAGGCAGCCATCCAATAAATGAAACCTGGGTCCAGAACAGCTTGGTAACCTGAGAAAAAGTTTAAAACAAGACCCTGGGTAGATGTGCATTCAGATTTGAAAGGTTATTTTACAATATCTTTACAATAACTAGTATTGGCATGCTGCACTCGGGTTGCCTAGTCTGGTTTTCCTTGGAGGGTTGGTAGTTGTTAGTTATAAAACATATAAAGAACAGTTGCTGGAATTGGGTATGTCTAGTTTGATGAAAAGAAGATTAGGGGGTGACATGATAGCAGTGTTGCAATATCTCAGGGGCTGCCCCAAAGAAGAGGGAGTCAAGCTATTCTCCAAAGCACTTGAAGGCAGGACAAGAAGCAATGGGTGGGAATTAATCAAGGAGAGAAGCAACTTAGAACTAAGGAAAAATTTCTGGACGGTTAGAACAATTAACCAGTGGAACGACTTGCCTCCAGAAGTTGTGAATGCTCCAACACTGGAAGTTTTTAAGAAGAGATTGGAGAACCATTTGTCTGAAATGCTATAGGGTTTCCTGCCATTCAGGGGATTGGACTAGAAGACCTCCAAGGTCCCTTCCAATTCTTGTTATTCTAAATTCTAAAAACAGCTACTGGAGACTGCAGGAATAGGGATTCTATACATTGTGTTATCTCCATATTATTTCTTTTGTTAGCAGTGGCACAGCACAACTATATATCCTGTCCTTAAGTACATTCATCCATTTTCTCATTATGGAAATCATTGATTTTCAGTCTTAGCAACTTTAAGATGCGTGGACTTCAACTCTCAGAATTCCCCAGCCACATTCTGGTATTTATTTATTTTAGGAAATTTATATTGCCACCTATTCTCACACATGGCGACTGGTATACCTGTACCTTTGTTATAGTTCTGTACTTCTGATCTGGTAAAACAACTACAACGAATAAAATTTCTATTGCATTCAGAAATCAAGTTAGGTTACAGAAGTTAGCAAGAAAGGCACATAAAAAAAGGATAACTGTTAAAATGGACATTTGTTAAAATGGACAAATAAAATATTGTTATTACAGTATTAATGTTATTGTGATGTTATTGTAAACATCTTGATTATGATTGCCTAAAAGCAATTATACCCAGACAACACACTGTTCAGTTGAAATGGAATTTTTATATATTATATTAATAAAACAAAACTTGAACGCTGAGGATTGGCAGCGATCCAAAGCGGGAAACTTGGCTCAAAAAAAAAAATCAAGTTAGGTTAGTTGCAGAAACCTAACCACACTTTTAGGCAAACCATTAAAAAAAAATGGATCCATTGAGCAAACCATGACTAGGAGTAAGATTTGCAAACATTGGCAGCAACAGGATAAGAAATTGAGCATATGAATCCGATTTCCAATTGAAAAAACATATAAATAAATAACAAATGTCACCTTTTTGATGAAAATGGGAGGTCCACAAGAAAGATGACATGATAAAAATTAACCCAGTTTGTGAAAATGGCAAATTATTTGGCCAAGAGGGAAAAAAAACTCAACAAAGATTTTTTTTAAAAAAAGACTGGAAGCTTTATATGGAGGTGAGTTTTTTTTCCAGAAAGAAGACTGAGCAGCTGATTTAATAGATTTGAGGATAAAAAGGGTCAAAGGAGGAGGAAGAAAGGGTAAAATAGCAATTACTCAATAGAAAGACGGGTGGAAGTCATAATTCTACGTTTTCTTCCTTTTTTTCACTTCCTTTTTTAATCTCTTTATTTGTTCGTTTTCTTATACTTTTATGACCTTGTGGGGGGTGGGGGGAAACCTCCCTAATAAATCTAAATCCAAATAGTTTCATGCCGTGGCGATGCTCTCCGAGATCCCCTTGCACCACAACTCCCTTGTTTCTCCTACTACAAGTCCCATGTGCCTCCAAGCCTCCCGCCCTTCTACTTGCAACCTGCCTTTTAAGCGAGAGAGCCAAACGCTCCCGCCTTCGGCGCCGGTGCCTTTCGCCCGGCAGAGGGCGCTGCGTGGTGTTTTCCCCCACCCACCCACCCACCGTCGGGCGGAAGCGGCGCCGCTCTGGCCGCCCTCCGGCCCTTGCGCTCGTCTGCTCCCTTCCTCCCTCTTCTGCGGGCTGCGCGTCGCCGAAGGTCGCCGCCGAGTCGGGAGCGCGCGGTGGGGAGGGGAGGGGAGCGGGGGGCAACGCAGCCCCCCGGGAACGAGCATCCCCTGGCCCGCCACGGGGCCTGGCCGCCTCCATGGACCCTCTGGGGACCCCCGCCCCCAGCAAGAGGACCCTCGCTGTATCCTTAGCCCAGCTGGTTGTGAGGGGGGGCAGTTATGGGGCGGGGGGGGGCGTCTGTGGGGCGGTTGCCTAAATGGGGGGGGCAGGCTCTGTCCTTGTCCTGGGAGGGGCAGCTCGAGGGAGAACCCCCCCTTAAAATCCATCTCTCTTGGCTTTGGAGTGTTCCCCCCCCCTTTAAAGCAAGGGTTTGGGGGGCACAGGAGTGTGGGGGGGGTCAGGCCCTGCAGCACCCCAGAAATGGGGGTGATGTTCAGGGCCAACTGGCATGGAAGATTGCCTGGCTTGCTTCCTCCGAAAGGACTTCCTCTTGAAGCCCAGGGACTGCTGGGCAGTGGATGATGGGCCACCCTCCTTTGCTGCCAGCCGGGTAGTGGACAGTGGGCAACCTCCTTTGCTGTGGGCTGAGCAGAGGACGATGGGCACTTTCCTTTGCTGCGGGCTGGGCAGGAGATGATGGGCTTCTTCCTTTCCTGTGGGATGGGCAGGGGATGATGGGCCACCCTCCTTTGCTGCGGACTGGGCAGTGGATGATGGGCACCCTCCTTTGCTGTGGGCTGAGCAGGGGATGATGGGCACCCTTCTTTGCTGCTGGCTGGGCAGTGGACGATGGGCTCCCTCCTTTCCTGCTGGCTGGGCAGTGGACGATGGGCTCCCTCCTTTCCTGCCGGCTGGGCAGTGGACGACAGGCTCCCTCCTTTCCTGCCGGCTGGGCAGGGGACGATGGGCAACCTCCTTTCCTGCAGGGCTCCTTTTTTTCCCCCCAGGCCAGCTTTCTGGGTCATCTGGGATGGCATAACCAGGAGGGGCCTGCCAGCATCCAAATTCCCATGGTATTAAGGGTGAGGGTGCCCGAGTCGTCTTCCGAAATTTGCTTGCCAAGGAGAGCGTGCAAAGCCTTTGCCAGGTTCCTGTTGTTCTCCTCCTCCTTCCAGCAGGCTAATTGAGATGCAAACAGTGCGACGGATCCGTGAGGTTGGGGGTGGGAGGGAATCTTTGCAATGGATGGTTTTTATGAGGCCGGTTTGGGAGAGCTGTTCTCGCCATAGTACAGGCTGGTGACTGTATAGAAAGACGTTTAGCGGTATCTGGACCTCTCTAGATCTCTAGAAATAAGATTCTAGGATTTTTCTGATCTTCTCCGGCTCTTTTATCTGTTGTCCTCTCTTTCTTGTATTTTCCTCAGCCCATGTAGTCTGTTTGTATCTATCTATGTCGATTTCTGTCTGTCTGTCTCTATCTATATCTCTGTCTATCATCTCTCTATTGATCTATTATCTATCAATCTGTCATCTATATCAGTCTTATCTATTTAACTGTCTACTGTCATCTATCAAACTATATTTCTGTCTGTCTATATCTATGTCTGTCAATCGATCTATCAATCAATCAATCTAATATCTGTCTATATCTCTTATCTCTGGCTATCATTTCTCTATTGATCGATCTGTCATTTATCTATATCGATCTATCCATATATCTACCGGTATCATCTATATCTACCCACCTACCTACCTATCATCTATTTATTATCTTTTTTTTTCCTAGTCCTTTTTCCCAAAATCACAATCCCAAAGTATGCGAGCCACAGAACAGATCTCCATATTCAGCAGTTTCATTTCTCGTAGGCAGTCAGTCGAGAAAGCTTTTTTTTTTTTCCCTGCAGGTAAATGAGTTTCTTGGAAACACCTGGCTGGGATTGTGGTTGGAAAAGGAACTGAACTTAATACAGGGGGGGAAAAAAGGTTCTTCTGCTGCTATATTAGCGCACAGCAGGTCTTAGTTTTAAAGCATAGAAGTCAGAAACAAACGTGTTTGGTTCAACCCTAACCACGCTGCTTTCAGAACTGATGGCAGGTGCTGGGTTTTTCAATCACTTGCTGGTCGTTCTTGCTAAAGTATTTTTTTTTCCAGGTCAAATGTTTTGGTTTGTTCCTCTGTTGCTCTCCCTTTTTGTGAAATGTTCCTTAAAAAGCTGGCAGAGAGAGGTGAGGTGGGGGGGGGGGGAGCTGGCATGACATGGCTCTGAGTTTGATCCTCTTTCAGAGGTTGAATAAGATGGAGAGAGAAGAACAGAACAGGATATGGAGAACTCTGCCGGTTGGCAATTACCGGCCTTCAAGGGGAAAACTATACTTCCTTGCTTTTTGCTCTTCCTTTTTCCTTAGCTGGTCTTCAGGGTGTGGAGGTGAATGCAGGTCAGCAAATGCCTTGTGAGTTAAGCCTGGTCCAACGTGGTGGAGAATATGAGTAAGTCCCCAGGGAAGTGTGAACATTTCTGTCGCCACTGCTTACATATCTGTATGTAGATAGCAATACCACTTAGATTTATATACCGCTTCACAGTGCTTTACAGCCCTCTCTAAGCGGTTTACAGAGTCAGCCTCTTGTCCCCCAACAATCTGGGTCCTCATTTGACCCACCTCAGAAGGATGGAAGGCTGAGTCAACCTGGAGCCTGGTGGGATTCGAACTGCCAAATTGCAGGCAGTCAGCAGAAGTAGCCTGTAGTACTGCACTCTTAACCACTGCGCCACCGCGGCTCATCCTTGCACTTGTAGCCTAAGGCAGTATTTCCAACCTTGGCAACTTTTAAGATGTGCGGACTTCAACTCTCAGAATGCCCCAGCCAGTATGTAGTCCCCATTTGCACTACAGAACATCATTGTGTAGTCTCTTGAGTTTGGACAAATGCTGTAATGCCATTCTGTATGTGTGTGTGTGTCAGAGAGAGAGAGAGAGAGAGAAAGAAAGAGAAAGAAGGAAAGAAAAAGGAAAGAAAGAAAAAAGAAAGAAATATCATCCCATATGTAATATTTTGCCCTGGAAAGGCAAAACGAAGAATGTTTGCAACGCTTCCCTCCGTTTCCTTCCTGTGCCTCTAACTTGATCATTTTTTAAAAAAATTGCAGGTTGGTTATAAGCTTCCAAGGGACAGACCCCTCTACTCAAGAACACATTCCAATCAACAGCCGTTTTAAATGTGTACAAGGTATTCAAAGTCTGTTTTCCTTCTGGTTTGATGACTCATGGTTTCCACCAGGCCAGGAAAAGTTAGTGTCAAAATCAAAACCACAAACAGAATCTGGACCCTGGCAACCAGAGATGCTAAGTTGGAGTTTCCTGCAACCATAAATCCTGTGCCAATAGAAACATAATAGAGAATCCCCTTGCTTGATTAATGAGTTAATAGACCTGGTCTCAAAGGTGCTTTTATTTATTTTTTTCAAGAGGCAACTGGACTTTCTAGTTTTTCTCTGAAGACGTTTCGCTTCTCATCCAGAAACTTGGAAGAGAAGAGAAACGTCTTCAGAGAAAAAAGAGCTGAAGAAGCTTTTTGGATGAGAAGTGAAACATCTTCAAGGAAGTCCAGTTGCCTCTTGGAAAAAGCACCTTTGGGACAACCATGGCCTGGAGGACTGAGAAGCTCCATAGACGTTGTGTGATGGCCTTGGTGTTTTTTGTAAATGAAACTGACTCCGCATCACAGATAAAACACAATCCAGGCACTGAGCTCTTGCAAGCCGAGATTAAAAGTCTACCATTTGTCTTCAAATTTTTTTATCAACCACTTGTGTTCTCTCCTTAGTTAGCCCAAGTGAGAGATTCCTGTGATAATCTATGCACTTTGCAGCTTTCTGATTCTTGGTTGTTCGTTCTGTTTTCCTTCCAGAGGCTGAAGAAACTTTGCTGATCGACATATCCACAAATTGTGAGTCTTCTTTCCTCAGAAATGGTGTCAGAAATAGACCTCTCTGAAGGTTGACGTATTGTCTTTCCCACTTGACTCATTGTCCTGCTCTTCTCTCTTTTCTGCCTTCTGCTGCCTGGGTAGAGGTTTTCTGGGAAAGGTGGCTGGGACTGGAATATTTGGCTGTTGTTCTATTGCTCAGTCTGGTACTATAGAGCAGGGGTCTCCAACCTTGGCAACTTTGTGGACTTCAACTCCCAGCAAAGCTGGCTGAGGTATTCTGGGAGTTGAAGTCCACAAGCCTTATAGTTGCCAGGTTGGAGACCCCTGCTATAGAGAAAACCAAAAGTATAGTATAAAATTCAGCAAGGGTGGGTTGAAACCAGGAAGCAGATGTCCGGCGTGATTAGGTAGATATAGCTCTGTTTACTTTCAGTCAGGGAGAGATGTAAAGTTTATCTGGGTGGAAAAAAACGATATTCTAGAATGCTGGTATCACAAGATTACATGAGATCAGAACTCAGGGAGGTTCGGAAATCTTTCAGAAAATTCAGAACAGTGGCATCGGCAGAATAAAGGGTGCATTTCAGGATGACGTAGAACAGAGGTGGAAAGACTTACAGAGGCTATTACAATCTATTTTCCTTTCAAGAGACTCGTAGTGATAGTCCATTGATTGGGGGGGGGGTTGCTTTGCCTCTCCTTTTTGGGGTGGGCGGGGAGCGTTTATGGATTCTTTTGGCTTTTGTGCAGGGCAGTCCAAAGAAGCCTTAATCCCAAGTTTTGTGCATCTCGTTCTCTCCTGCACAAAAGGAAAAGTAAATTGCTTTGCTGAAATCAGCATTTTTTCCAGTAAATTCAGCAATGCAGTTTTGGGTGTCTTGGGAGATAGAAGAGTGAATTGGGGACACATGTGGGCCTGATTGCCTCTTCCTCTTTAGAGAGATGAAAGAATGAACTGGATGAAAATATTGTTCCTTTTGGAGGGCCACTATAACTGGCCTTCTTACCTTGATTAGTAGCTTCTCAGGTTTATTTTTCGTCACAGCCTGCCAGGCAGTTTGGTATAGTAGGCAAGGCATTGGCCTAGAAGCCAGGAGACTGTGAGTTCTAGTCTCACCTTAGGCATGAAACTGGCTGGTGAATCTTGGCCAATCGCCAGGTGGCTGGAAGTTCTAGTCCTGTCCTAGGCATGAAAGCCAGCTAGGTAACTTTAGCTAATCACCAAGCGATTGTAAATTCTAGTCCTGCCCTAGACATGGAAACTCATCTGGGTGACTTTAGCTAATCACCAGGTGACTGTGAGTTCTAGTCCTGTCCTAGGCATGAAAACCAGCTGGGTGACTTTAGAGCAATTACCAGGTGACTGGGAATTCTAGTCCTGTCCTAGGCATGGAAAGTCATCTGGGTGACTTCAGGCCAGTCACTGTCTCTCAGCCCAGCTCACCGCAGAGACTTGTGGGGAAAATAAGAGGAAGAAACTCACCGCAGAGACTTGTGGGGAAAATAAGAGGAAGAAAGAGCATTAGGTCCGTTTGGTGCCTTGAGTTATTTGTAAAAACCACAAAGGCAAGATAAAAATATATAAAATCTCAAAAACTGTGATGGCTTCTGAAGAAGCCTGCAAGAGTAAACTCGGCATTCCAGAAAAACATCTCTGTATGCAGCCTAGCCAACTCCCAGTGTAATCGTCAAACTCCCACACAGGTGCTTTTTCAGGAGGCAACTGGGCCTTTCTGGTTTTTCTGTTGAAGACGTTTCGCCTCTCGTCCCAGAAGCTTCTTCAGCTCTGATGAACCCACCATCCAGTCAGAGCTGAAGAAGCTTCTCGGATGAGAGAAGCGAAACCTCTTCAACAGAAAAACCAGCAAGGCCCAGTTGCCTCTTGGAAAAAAGCCCCTTTGGGACAACCAGGTCCTGGGTGACTGAGAAGCTCCATAGACAATCCTCAAATCTCCTCTCCCTTGCTAGTCATGCCCAAAAATCTTGGACGATCTGCAGAATGGCCGACCCATCTGAAGCAAGGAACTCTGGATTTCTGTCTTCTCAAAAGGCTTTTTCCTTCTTTCTGTTACCAGATGCAGAAAAGGATTTTCTTGGTTTTTTGTTCTTTTGACCTTGGAGTGGAAAAGGGCAGGCTGGGAAACTTGATGTCCAGTTTTCCTTTCTTTTTTAAGTGTACATTGCAGATAATCTCCTCTGTTTTAGTTTGCATGCCTCTGCAAGCCTCTTTCGGTAGAAACTGTGATAAAATTGCAAATTCTGGCTGGGGTGGAGATTGCTGTCTTATCTTGTTCTTGCTAAGGCTGAGGAGGTTTGAAATGATCCCTCTCCCTTTAAAGCCAGAGTGTTTTAAAAAAAAAGGGGGGGGGCATCTGTGGACCACGGTAGGGGAGGGGATTTTGAGAATTTTAAGGATCGAAATGGGGCCTTGCAGAACTCATTTTGCTGCTTTTTTGGGGGGTGGGTGGGAAATCTTATTTAAAAAAATAGTTTAAGCTCACCAACTTTCAGAGAAGCATCTGAGCCAATGCATTGTTTTGTTTGAAAGGATCGTGTTAGTGTACAAGCCATTAGGAAGAAACAATAGATTAAAGCTCTCCGGACCTGTTTTGCACATACCTTTCCTTATATGTCAGGAGCTAGCCTCATTTGACTTTCTTAAATAATGTTTGGCATTATTGGAGGCAGAAATTCTCATTTTTCCCTCCCCGCCCCCTCCTCTTCTTTTCTTTTTTATTTTTTTTTAAACCGTTCTTTGGAATTAGTCATTAAGCAAATGTAAGTGCTGGCGAAGGTCACATGTGCATTATCGTACATTGACTTCATGAGGTGACAGTTTAGTGAACAGGCAGCCCTTCTGCTTATCTCTGAGCAACCGAGCAGCAAGGCAAGCTATTAAACCCTGGTTCAAAGAGTATTCTGTATATTGATTTATTGCCAAGCTGATAACCATAGTTCCTGGATTGTACTAAAGGAGAAGGTAACACAAGTTTGAGATCTTGCTGGTTAATTCAAACTATGAACTTAGGCAAAAGGATTGTTTCATTCTTGACCAGAAATTATTTGATATTCCTTTCCTCCTTCCCTCCCTCCCTCCCTCCCTTGTCTCTTCCTCCTCCCCTCCTTCCTTTCCTCCCTCCCTCCCTTGTCTCTTCACTCCTTCCTTCCCTCCCTCCCTCCCTCTCCCTTGTCTCTTCTTCCTTCCTTTCCTCCCTCCCTTGTCTCTTCACTCCTTTCTTCCTTTCCTCCCTCCCTTCCTTTCTCTTCTCTCCTTCCTTCCTTCCCTCCCTCCCTTGTCTCTTCTCTCCTTCATTCCTTTCCTCCCCCCCTTCCTTTCTCTTCTCTCCTTCCTTCCTTACTTTCCTCCCTCCCTCCTTTGCCTCTTCACTTCTTTCTTCCTTTCCTCCCTCCCTCTCTTCCTTGTCTCTTCTTCCTTCCCTCCCTCCCTTCCTCCCTTTCTCTTCTCTCCTTCCTTCCTTCCCTCCCTCCCTTCCTCCCTTCCTCCCTCCCTCCCTCCCTTCCCCATTTGGTTCGTCATTAGATTTATATCTCCCATTCCTTTTGTTGCTCAACATCACATACACTTTCTAGATCGAATGGGTTGAAAGTAAGTGATTGGGCTAAGATAACACTCCCTGCTTTTACTTTCTATGGCTAAAGGTAGAACTGCATGTCTGGTCTCAGTCCAACCCCTTAATGGCTGTGCCATGCTTTAGTGACTGATTTATATCCAGCCCTTATTTTTATAAACAACTCAGGGCAACGAACATACCTCATTCTCCTCCCTCGTCCTACGTTCCCCACAACAACCCAGTGAGGTTTGTTGAGCTGAGAGACAGTGGCCGGCCCAAAGTCACCCCACCAGCTCTCATACCAAAGGCAGGACAGGAACTCCCAAAGTCACCCAAGGTGATCTTTCATGCCTGAAATGAAACTGCAACTCTCAGCCTCCTGCTTTCTAGCCTGCTGCCTTTATCACTACTGGCTCTCAAGAGCTTCCTTTGAGAAGATGGGTCTCTCATGGATACCCGGGTCTTTTCCCTGAAGTAGGCAAGCCATATACACAGAGGTGTGCTTCAAAGGTTTTAGCAAGGGGTTCTCTGACCGGTTGCTGGGTGGGCGTGGCCATGATGGGCGTGGCCTAGTTGGCCTCCTGTACCGCGGCGGTGGCGGGAGCATTTTTGCCCTCCCCGGGCTCCGAAGGCTTTCCTCGAGCCGCTGGGTGGGTGAAAATGGGCTCCGAAGGCTCTGGAAGCTGGAAACGGGCTCATTTCCTGCCTTCCTGAACATTCGGGAGTTCGTTTTTCGCCCTCTCCGAGTCTCCGCGCGCCCCCTGCACTTACCTGTGAAGAAAGGAAAAAAGATACTTTGCCCTTTAAGGAATAGGCAAAGTTCTTTCCTTTTGTGGATTCAAATTTCCCGGCTGGGAGAAATGCAAAATGATTTGGTCAGCTGCTTGGCAGTCAGAATCAGTTTATTAATAGGAAGGCAGGTAAAAAGAAATCTCACAGCGTTCCTAGGATTAATCTAATAAGTGAGTAGGAAAACCTCTCTTTTATACACTTCAGGTTCTTTGATTTGTAGGTGTGAATCTTTGAAGACTTTGATTTGTGTGTGTTGAATTCCTGTCTCTTCGGGATCTCTTCCTGGGATCTTGGTAGGAGGAATCGTTGTATAGTCCAATCTGTTTTTCCCTGATCCTTTGTAGCTATCCGTTTGCACCTGGTTGCAATATCCTGAGTTTCCTGTTATGCTGTTTGCTTTTCACAAGTTTTTTGTAGCGTGCTATCTGATTCCTATGGAAAAGGATCCTAGCTAGTCTGTAAGGTTTTTTTCTCTGTATCGCATTGCCTGTAATTTTCTCCTTCCTTTGGTGTGAAAAGTTAAGCTGGCTCCAGCTATCTCAATAGCCCTACTTGACAAAGGGTGGGGGCTGTTTTCCTAGAGCGGGGAATCGCTCTCAACTTCCAACACCTGCATCCAAAACGGGCCCATGTAGGGACTCCTGGGAGCGGTGGCACCAGCCAGGAGTGGAGTTTGGGGGGTTCTCTGAACTAGGCAGAATCTTAGCTAGGAGCTCTCCCGAACCCCCAACAGCGCCACTCCTGCGTATACACCTATCCCAAAATGCACCTAATTCGGATGTTCTCGTTCCATTCAGGTTCTTCCACAACTTTTTCTTTTTATAATGAGAGTTAGACATCCTTATTGTACGCATGTTTCCTCTTAATGTGGCTTTCTTCTTTTCGTTTAGCGTAATATACAATATAATGTTTGGATTTCCAGGTCATGCAGTTTAGGTGCTGCGGGCTCAAAACTCTTTAATCTTTAATTTTTCCCCAAAAAAACCCCAATAATAATGTTCCAGAGTAGTAGATCAGAGCCTGTTCCTGCTCCTTGGTGTTTTGATCTTGCAGGGCAGCCCCAATTCCCAAAGCCACTCCGATTTCGAGCAAAGATGGTGCTTCCCACCCCCCCCCACCTCCCAAAAAAACCCTGCTGGGGCCTTTTTCTCCCCCCTTTGTTGTCTTTTAATAAATCCCCCGTCCTTTCCTTTTAAAGTAAATTGCGATCGGCTACTTCCGCTCTCGGACTTATCAGCCTTGACGTCCGTTTCCTGACCGTGTGCTTTTTCTTGTGTTTCTCCTCCCGAAGCTGGTTGCAAGATCCGTCTCCAGGGGGATCAGACCGCGGAGCGTCTGTTTGAAGTAGCTGATGAGGAGCGGTGCTTGGAGTTCCTTGCCGAAGTGCTTAGAGTTCAGAAAGGTGATGATGCTTCCATTCCTTGTGATGTCATTAAGGAAACCTAAGTGGGGGATGACCAGAGCTGGAGGTGACACAGGTGTCTCTTTCTTCCTTCCAGCGTCATCAAAAAACCCTTCCCCTGAATCTGTGGACCATGCCTCCTGGCACCAGGTGAAGGGCCTCTCTGGGCCCACTGAGCCCCTTCCTGCAGGTAAAGTGCTACCTGTCTTGCACGCCCCGTAAATAAACACATTTATTTGTTTATTTATTTGATTTGATTTGTCCATCGCTTACAAGATAATAGGTATAAATATATACATAGTTATGAATGCATGAAATGGGTACATATAAGAAAAATAAAAGAAACAATAGGACAGGGACGGTAGGCACGTTGGTGCGCTTATGCACGTCCCCTACAGACCTCTTAGGAAAGAATTCACATGTTGAATTCCAGAATTGCTCTTGCTTCCTGAAGAGAGGTGGCCTCCCTGGAACAGTCTGGATGTCCTCTGGATGTCTGAGAGTCAGCTCCCAGAATCCCATCCCCCCCCCTTCCCCCCCCTCCAGTTATCAAGGATGAGAATTCTGGGAGCAGAAATCGAAGTTGGAAAAACCCAGGCTGCACCCAGAAGGAAGTTAACGCATGACGACGGTTGCTGGAGGGAAATAGGACACCATCACTTTTATAACATGGGGACCGTTTATAAAGATGAGTAGGTGCAAATAGAAATAACACGTGGTTTCTCCGTAGCAAGGAAGATAAAGCAGGAATCGTTCACTTGATTACTTTCTTGAAAGAGGAGAAAATGTTCTTATTTGGATATCACTTCTGGAATTGGTACTTGTGAAAGAAAAAAAATGAAACTTTGATCTCTGTTTTGCTGATCAGAAAGATTTGGCGTTATAGAAATGGCTAGTTATATATTAATGTGTAAAAGCAAAAAGTTGAGTTGGAGTTTATTTATCTTGTACTGAGCTAGGAAGAGCTGGAAGTCAAGTCCCCACTTTTCTTTCTTTTTTTTTCTTCCCACTTGTATCTCATACCCCCTTTTCCCTGTTCCCTTTCCCTCCCTTAATTTTCTCTATTCTTTTCCTTCCTTCCTTCCTTCCTTCCTTCCTTCCTTCCTTCCTTCCTTCCTTCCTTCCTTCCTCTCTTTCTCTCTTTGAATTTTATATTTTATATAATAAAATAACTCTAGCTAGCCTTACTTCTTCCATTCTGCTGTTGAATTTCCTGGAAGACTTTTAAAGGCTAACTTGAAAGTTGTCTTTTTGTCTTGTCTTTCTTCAGGGCTTCTGGGGTTCGAGGATAATTTTAGCGCCATCAGCCTGGAGAAGAAAAGGAACTTGCAGAACCAGCAGATGAGCGCCCGCCGGGAGCCCCCACCTCCCCCCCAGCCTCCCAACCGGTCGTAAGTCATCTCAGTAGAAGGGCGCCCGGGGGTTCAGTGGCGAAGGCCGGTTATTGACCACCATATGCTTCGCCTCCTTTAGGTACCCCCGCGAGAAGGAGGCCACCAACAAGGATCCCCCTAAAGGCAGCAGCACCATGCGCACCTTCTTCGCGCCATCCACCCACACGCAATCCGGGCAGAGGGAAGGGCTCATCAAGCACTTCGTCCTTAAGCGGGAGAAGGAGTACGTCAACCTGCAGAACTTCAGGTGAGGGCTGTGCAAAGGCACCTGGGAGGTTTAACCTTGGGAGAAGATGGGAGAGTTGGGAGCAGGAGTGAGACACACACACACACACAAGAAGTTTGATTCAGATAACAAATTAACAAGAGTTGGAAGGGGCCTCGTAGGTCATCTAGTCCAGGGGTCGCCAACCTTTTGGGCCTCAGGGACCACCAAACTCATAATTTTAAATCCCGCGGACCACTAATATGAATTTTGGCTGATGGTGGCTTGCTGATGTTGGTGGGAGAGAGAGAGAGAGAGAGACTTTTGGCTTCATGCAAGGAAAGCAGCAGAAGCAGCAAAAGTCTTTCTTTTTCTTCCCCAAACTCCGCCAGAAATGAGTCTTTGCCGGTGCAGCCTCTTGAAGCAGGAGGCCTTGCAGGGTCCCAAAGACTCATTTCTGGCGGAGTTTGGGGGAGAGAAAGAAAGAGTTTTGCTGCTTTCATTGTGTGCAGCCAAAAGCAGAAGAAAGAAGCAGCCTGGTGGCCAGGCCAGGTGTGTGGGGTGAGTGGGGCAAATTCCCCCCCCTCCACCCTTTCCTCCCTCCCCTCACTACCCCGTGTTGTTCGCAATGCAAGCGACGCAGGCTTTGTGTTCCTGCAGGCCATGTGGGCGGCGCAGCCTTGTATTCCTACACAGCCTGGATTAATTGCTTGGGGGGTGATATTTCTCTCTGGACCACCAAAATTTTCTCATGGACCACCAGTGGTCCCCAGCCCACTGGTTGGAGACCACTGTTCTAGTCCAACCCCCCCACCCAAGCAGGAGACACTACACCAGAGGTCCCCAAACTTCGCAACTATGCTGACTGCTGCAGAATTCTGGGAGTTGAAGTCCACCAAGTCTTAAAGTTGCCCAAGTTTGGAGACCTCTGGCCTACACCATTTCTGACATGGCAGTCCAGTTGCTGCTTGAAAGCTTCCAGGGATGAAGCTCCCACAACTTCTGAAGGCAAGTCATGTTCTGACCAAGGCTTTGTGAGATCATAATTAAGCACACGCTTAGTCAATACAACTCTCGTTTTATTTCAGTGCTGGGAATTATGTGCATTCCCAGCCCGCAATGAGTCCCAAACAGTCCCTCGAGATAAGCACCCACCTTTATCTCCTTTGAATGGCTGCCAACAACTAAAGTGCCAAAGTAATTGTAAAAAGCCAAACGGAATACAAAGTCCACACAGAGCTTCAAGGTTTAATCTGAACAGAGCAAAGGACTTTGCTTCCTGCAAAGGTTTCATCACCTTTGCCTGTCCTTTATACCTTGGGGGGGGGGGGGCAATTATTTCCCAGCCTTACTCCCAAGTTGCCCCTTTTGTCTCAGCTGCTCTTTCCTTCTAGCAGCTCTGTGCACTGGGAACAGGCTCCCCTTGTTCCTTGGCCTCACTGCTGCCAGACTCCGGAGGCTCCAGAGGCAGCACCCCACTCCCAGATGGTCCCGGCCCCATCTCTGCCTCAGATGCAGGACCCTCGTCCGAGTCCTCCCCAGACTGGTCCCCGTTCTTCTCCACTGTCCAATTCCGCTGCCGGCGGACCACAACAAGGCATTCCATTGAATGTAGAATAACAGAATTGGAAGGGATAACAGAATTGGAAGGGACTTTGGAGGTCATCTAGTCCAACCCCTCCCCCCCTCCGCCCAAGCAGGAGATCCCTACACCATTTCTGACAGGGCAGTCCAGGCTCTTCCTGAAAAGCTTTCAGGGATAATGAAGCTCCCAGAATTTCTGATTCCTGCAAATAAATGCAGTCCTTGACTTACGACCACAATGGAGTCCCAACATTTCTGTGGTTGTAAGACATTTGCTAAGTGAGTTTTGCCCCATTTTATGGCCTGTTTGCCCCCTCCCCCCGATGGTTAAGCGAATCGTTGCCGTAACCTGGTGATGGAGTGACATCTGGCTTCCCCCGTTGACTTCGCTAGTCAGAAGGGTCACAAAAGAGGAATCACGTGTCCATTGGACACCGCAGCGGTCATAAGAATGAACCAATTGCCAAGCACCTGCATTTTGATCACACATTTTGATGTTGCAAAGGTCATAACTGTGAAACATGGTCATCTTTTTATCAGTGCCATTTTAACTTTGAACGGTTGCTTAAATGAACTGTTGTAAACCTGTACTTCTTGGTTGTGAGTCCAGAGGGGCCAGCTTCATGTCTGTGTGGCTAGAATAGAACTTTTTATTGGCCAAGTGTGATTGGACACACAAAGAATTTGTCTTGGTGCAAATGCTCTCATTGTACATAAAAGAAAAGATACGTACGTCAAGAGTCAAGAATCACCAGGTTCAACACTTAATGACAGTCATAGGGTACAATATGCAATCAAATCACACTAGGAAACAGTCAATAAAAATCATAAGGATACAAGCGACAAAGTTACACTCGTACAGTCAGAAGTTGGAGGGGAAGGGTGAAAGGAAGGATGTGAGGATTGATAGTAATAGTCGTGCAGACTTTGTAAATAGTTGGACAGTGTGGAGGGAATTATTTGTTTAGCAGAGTGATGGCGTTCGGGAAAAAACTGCCCTTGTGTCTAGTTGTTCTGGTGTGCAGTGCTCTATAGTGTCGCTTTGATGGCAGGAGTTGAAATAGTTTATGTCCAGGATGTGAGGGGTCTGTAGATATTTTCACAGCCCTCTTTTTGACTCGTGCAGGTCCTCCATGGAAGGCAGGTTGGTAGCCATCGTTTTTTTCTGCAGTCCTAATTACTCTCTGAATCTACTGATCTAGCCTGCCTTTTAAGCTTTTGAAGAAACTTCTTTTCTTTTCATTGCTGGGGTTTTGAACTCTGACCTCTAGGGATTTGTCCTGCCTTAACCAACTCCGCTTCCTTCTGTACATTGCAGGTTTTTTATAGGGACATGGAATGTCAACGGACAATCGCCAGATGGGGGTTTGGAGCCCTGGCTGATCGCAGACCCGGAGCCCCCAGACATCTACTGCATAGGGTGAGATCCCAAAGACTTAACATGTCCAAAGGCCATTCTTGCCTTCTATTTGCCACCACGGCTGTTCTGGTTCTGGTTTTGTTCCTGGTTTTGTTTTTTAACTGATTCTTTATTCACTCCAGTTCTATTCATTGCAACTATTAGCATTAAATTTGGCCCACAGAGAAAAGTAATCTCCAGCATTTTGTCCTAGGGTTCTGAAATGATAACCCAAGGCTCGTAAGGGTCCACTTACTCGGGGAGGGGAGGGGAGGGAAACAATAACCAGATTTATAAATGTTACATAAATACATTGTCTTGAGCTCCCTGGGGAAAGGATGGGTGGGTGGATGGACAGATAGACAATATTGGACTAGTCACGGACTGCAATAAGAATTCTTCAGAAAACAGGAGCAACAGAAGCAACTACCTTTGGAAGTGACTGCATCAATAACAATAGCAGTTAGACTTATATACCGCTTCACATGGTTTTTACAACTCTCTCTAAGTGGGTTTTTTATTTAAGTTTTTTTTATTTTTAAATGTATATAAATATTAAATACATGAACAGTGTGGTTTCTGGGTGTTAACTTTGATACCAAATAGTAATAATAAAATTGACAGTATTGATCACCTTGCATTAATCATGCTCATATCTTTCTAATAACATAATACAGTCATCTTTCAACTTCTTATCCTTTCATCTGCCTGCTGATTTTAACATATAACAATATCTATCGTAGTATTTCCCCCTTTTCTAATTTCTACCTTTATTTCGTATCTTGATAACACCAACCTTATGTTAATAAATATTCTATTTCTATCCCTCATCTCTTATCCATTTTTATTCTATTAATTACATTAGTCATACTCATACCATTGTAACATCATAAATGTACAATTAAAGTTGTTAACAGTGTAACTTAGCCTTAGACTTCTATACCGCTTCACAGTGCTTTTTCAGTCCTCTCTAAGTGGTTTACAGAGTGAGTCTATTGCCCCCAACAATCTGGGTCCTCATTTTTACCGACCTCAGAAGGCTGGAAGACTGAGCCAACTTTGAGCTAGTTAGGATCGAACTGCTGGCAGTTGGCAGAGTTAGTCTGCAATATTGCATTCTAACCACTGCCCCACCAGGGCTCCTAATAGCAAAAGCACTTAGATTTATATACCACTGTATAATGCTTTACAGCGTTCTCTGAGCGGTTTACAAACGTTAGCATATATTTTCCCCCAGTAATCTGGGTCCTCATTTTACCGACCTCAGAAGAATGGAAAGCTGAGTCAACCTTCAGCCATTCAAGATCGAACTGCAGTGAGCAGAATTATCCTGCAATGCTGCATTCTAACCATTGGGAGGGAGGGAGGGAAGGAAGGGAAGGAAGGACAATAGCAATAGCACTTAGACTTATATACTGCTTCAGAGTGCTTTTACAGCCCTCTCTAAGCTGTTTACAGAGTCAGCCTCTTGCCCTCAACAATCTGGGTCCTCATTTTACCCACCTCGGAAGGATGGAAGACGGAATCAAGCCTTAGCCAGTCAGGAGTGAACAGCTGGCAGCGCGAATGCAGTGTTAACCTGCAATACTGCCTTCTAGCCAGCAGGGCTCTTCAAGCCGAGGAGGGCTGTTGTTGCGGCCACGCTCAGCATCTGTCGAACTCTTCCCCCCTCCAGGTTCCAGGAGCTGGACCTGAGCACCGAAGCCTTCTTCTATTTCGACTCCAACAAAGAGCAAGAGTGGCTGACGGCGGTGGAGAAGGCTTTGCACCACAAAGCCAAGTACAAGAAAGTAAGTCCCATTCCCATCATCCTGTTGCAAGCAGGCGGGGCAGTTCCCTGGATCAGGGCCGGTATTGAGAACGGGACGGCCGTTCTAAGGCCCCCCCCAATCTTACAGGTGCAGCTGGTGCGCCTGGTTGGCATGATGTTGCTGATCTTCGCCAGGAAGGAGCAGATCAACTTCATCAAAGACGTGGTGGTGGAGACGGTTGGCACCGGGATCATGGGCAAGATGGTGAGCGGGGTCCCCGGCGTCGGGTAACTCCCAGGTTGTCTCCTCATCGCCCTCCAACCGACCCTTCTTTCCTTCTTACTCTTTCCTCCTCCCTTCTCTTCCCTGGCTTCTGTCCGGCCTCCCGCAGGGCAACAAGGGTGGCGTGGCGGTCAGGTTCGTCTTCCACAACACCAGCTTCTGCATCGTCAACTCCCACCTGGCTGCCCACGTGGAGAACTTCGAGCAGCGCAATCAAGACTACAAGGACATCTGCGCCCGCATGAGTTTCCAGGTTCCCGACCAGAACCTGCCCCAGCTGACCATCATGAAACACGAGTGCGTCCGAAGGGTCGGGTCACGGGGTGGCGGGGAGAGAAGTTCAGCGGGGGCTGCCTTGTTGATTTTGTTGAAACAAGGTGGAAAAGAACACGTTCGGCTCCGTGAAGTAAACACAATTTATTGATTTATTTTTTATTTTTATTTACATTTATATGCAGCCCTTCTTCGGAGACTCAGGGCGGCTTACAGTCTATGGAGCACCATGCTAAGTGCTCGGCAACAGCCTTCATTCCATTGTATATGCCTGCTTATTACTAGGGCTTTTGCCCCCCCCTCCCCCCGCCAAGCGGCATTGTTACAAAGTCAGCTTATCCTTGACGCCCAAGCCATGAGTGGCGCGGTGGCCTAGAGGGGGAGCTCTCACCTCAGAATCAGGAGGCTGGGAGTTTGATTCTAGGCAGGAGGCAGATATTTCTCTCTGGGCACGATGAGAATGTATCTGCTGGGAAAAAAAACCTCCACATTGGTGACAGGAAGGGCATCCAGCCAGCAAACCCTCCGCTCCATTCGGTTGCCCAGATTCCACCCCGCAGGGGATTATGGGGTCATTAAAAGAAGAAGATGAATGAAGATGATGATTGAAGGAAGAGCAATAGCAATAGCACTTAAGAGTTCTAAGCCGCTTCACAGCACTTTTACAGCCCTCTCTAAGCGGTTCACAGAGTCAGCGTATTGCCCCCAACAGTCTGGGTCCTCATTTTACCCACCTCAGGAAGGTGGAAGATTGATCCAGCCTTGAGCCGGTGAGACTCGAATTGCTGGCAGCTGGCAGAATTAGCCTGCCATACTACATTCTAACCACTGTGCCACTATGGCTCTAATAGTTTCTCTGCTCTCTCTCTCTCGTATCCTTCAGCGTTGTCATCTGGCTGGGAGATCTGAACTACAGGCTTTGCCTCCCCGACTCCAACGATGTAAAAACTCTAATCATTAAAAACGAGCTTCAGAAACTGCTCACGTTTGACCAGGTGAGAGGGGAAAAGGTAGGGAGGAATTCCCTGGAGGTCTGGCGTTGTTGTTTTTGTTTAAGTTGACATTATCTATTCCCCTCTTGGATAAGGGTCCTCCCCGATGAAACAGGCCTTTAGGCCTCTCTCATCCTATGGTTTAATAATAGGATTTGTGAACATTGTGATGGTTGTGCTGTCATTTTGTTATCTAACCATTGTCATTAGTGGAAAAGCTTGGGTTACATTCGTCAAAAGTCCAGCTTTTATTGGCTCTTTGGAAGTTGGAGCTTCCTTTCCTAGTTTTGCAGCCAGCAGCTGTTCCTTACATGCCTAGACACCAACTATAGAATTAGAATAGAATAGTTTAAAATAGAATAGAATTCTTTATTGGACAAGTGTGATTGGACAAACAAGGAATTTGGTTCATATGCTCTCAGTGTACATAAAGGAAAAGATACATTCGCCAAGAGTCAAGATACAGGTACAACACTTAATAATAGTCATAGGGTACAATAAGCAATCCAATCATACTAGGAAACAGTCAATAAAAATTGTTAGGATATAAGCAATAAAGTCATAGTCATACAGTCACAAGTGGGAAGGAATGCATGATAAGGAGTGATGAGAAGATTAATAGTAATAGTAGTGCAGACTTTGTAAATAGTTGGACAGTGTTGAGAGAATTATTTGTTTAGCAGAGTGATGGCATTCGGGGAAAAACTGTTCTTGTGTCTGGTTGTTCTGGTATGCAATGCTCTATAGTGTCATTTTGAGGGTAGGAGTTGAAACAGTTTATGTCCGAGATGTGAGGGGTTTGTAGATATTTTCACAGCCTGCTTTTTGACTCGTGCAGTATACAGGTCCTCCATGGAAGGTAGGTTGGTAGTAACTGTATTTTCTGCAGTCCTAATTATCCTCTGAAGTCTGTGTCTGTCCTGTTGGGTTGCAGAGCCAAACCAGACAGTTATGGAGGTGCAGATGGCAGATTCCATCATTCCTCTGTAGAACTGGATCAGCAGCTCCTTGGGCAGTTTGAGCCTTCTGAGTTGGCGCAGAAAAAACATTCTTTGTTGTGCTTTTTTGATGACATTTTTGATGTTAGGTGTTCCATTTTAGGTCTTGTGATATAATAGAACCTAGAAATTCGGTTTTTTGCTTTAATGTTCCTACACAAAGAGGTGTGAGAGAAAGAGAGGGAACACTAAGGAATGGGACAACTCACCACTGCCAACACTCTGTGGGACAATTTAATAATTCTATTTAGTTATTTGAAATCAATAAAAAATATTCCAATATTTGCCATTCACATTTCATTCTGTCCCTCCTTCTGCATCCTTTTTTAATGATTCTATGACACCTTTTTTTCTTTTAGTATTATTTTATTGAGATCTTCAAAATATTTTTTTCTCCAATTTTATTGGAATTGTTTGAAACAGGTATAACAGTAATCTCGGCATTATATTCATTTTAATTGTTGCTATTCTTCCTATTAACGATAATTGCTTTTTTCATTTTTCCAGATCTATCTTAATTTGTTGTATCAATTTAAAATAATTACCTTCCTTAATTGTCACACATCTTGCTGTTAATTGAATCCCTAGGTACTTAACTTTCTTAGTGATTTGGATATCTAATCTCTTCGTTAACTGTTTTTTTCTGCTTCTCTGTAACATTTTTCATTAGAATCTTAGTTTTGATATTAGTGTAACTCTTGTCCCACAACCCATTGTCCTGTGATAAGATGGCTATGGTGAGTTAGCCATGGCGAATTGTCATAGGCCCACCACGATGTGCTTCCTGCCTTTTGAATAAGGATGGTTGAACCCCCCTCTCCTCATAGTCATGTGACAGGCAGTCTTAAGTTTTTCATGACCCTTGCTGTCAATCCTAGATGGTCTGAGCGACATCAGCTGACTAACGGTTGCCTTTTGCCCTCAGCTGAACATTCAGCGTACCCAAAAAGCAGCTTTTGCCGATTTCACAGAAGGCGAAATCAAGTTTATCCCCACGTACAAATATGACTCTAAAACAGATCGCTGGGATTCCAGGTAAGAATCTCGCCCCAATAGTTCAATCCAGGTAAGAATCTCGCCCCAATAGTTCAATCCAGGTAAGAATCTCACCCCTGTAGTTAAATCCAGATAAGAATTTTGCCTCAATAGTTCAATCCAGGTAAGAATCGCACCCCAATAGTTCAATCCAGGTAAGAATCTCGCCTCAATAGTTCAATCCAGGTAAGAATCTCGCCCCAATAGTTCAATCCAGGTAAGAATCTCACCCCAATAGTTCAATCCAGTTAAGAATCTCGCCCCAGTAGTTCAATCCAGGTAAGAATTTCGCCCCTATAGTTAAATCCAGATAAGAATTTTGCCTCAATAGTTCAATCCAGGTAAGAATCTCGCCCCAATAGTTCAATCCAGTTAAGAATCTCGCCCCAGTAGTTCAATCCAGGTAAGAATTTCGCCCCTATAGTTAAATCCAGATAAGAATTTTGCCTCAATAGTTCAATCCAGGTAAGAAACTCGCCCCAATTGTTAAATCTAGGTAAGAATCTCGCCCCAATAGTTCAATCCAGGTAAGAATCTCGCCCCAATAGTTCAATCCAGTTAAGAATCTCACCCCAGTAGTTCAATCCAGGTAAGAATCTCACCCCAATAGTTCAATCCAGGTAAGAATCTCACCCCAATAGTTCAATCCAGGTAAGAAACTCGCCCCAATTGTTAAATCTAGGTAAGAATCTCGCCCCAATAGTTCAATCCAGGTAAGAATCTCGCCCCAATAGTTCAATCCAGTTAAGAATCTCGCCCCAGTAGTTCAGTCCAGGTAAGAATTTCACCCCTATAGTTAAATCCAGATAAGAATTTTGCCTCAATAGTTCAATCCAGGTAAGAATCTCGCCCCAATAGTTCAATCCAGGTAAGAATCTCACCCCAATAGTTCAATCCAGGTAAGAAACTCGCTCCAATTGTTAAATCCAGGTAAGAATCTTGCCCAATAGTTCAATCCAGGTAAGAATCTCATCCCAATAGTTAAGAGTTTAAAGAAATAATTAACAAGATACTAGAATGTGCAGAAATGGACAGACTGACATTAAAAATGAAAGAGAAAGACGATACAGAATATTATCAAACATGGAATCTATTTGATCAGTGGTTGTGAAAAAAAAGGGGTGGGGATTAAGAATGTTATATGTATTATTAAGCAAATTGAATACCCAGACAACGTAATGTTTATTAAGCACTAAGAAATGTAATTAATAAAAAAAAATAATTAAAAAAAGTTAAAGAGTTTCCACTTGCCCTGCCTGCCTGGGACTCAATGATCTTGTACAAAAGTTTTGGGGTTGTTGTTGTTGTTGTTGTTTTTTGAAAAATGAGACGATAGATCCCATAGAAGGATGGATCCCATGAATTAAAATTTGGTGTGGAGATCACGGAGGGTAATGTGATGAGGATCCTGCAGGCTTCCAGAAGATCCCTGATATTGATCCTATCTCCTTCCAGTGGCAAATGTCGTGTCCCAGCTTGGTGTGACCGGATTCTCTGGAGAGGAGGCAACATCAGCCAGCTCCAATACCGCAGCCACATGGAACTAAAAACAAGCGATCACAAGCCCGTCAGCTCCCTCTTCCTCATAGGGGTAATTCCATTCAGTCGCTCAGTTCCTGACGTGTGGTCCCTGCTTGAAGCTGGTTGGATTATAGGGTATTGTGACCTGTCAGACGCCGGCCCCTCCAGCAGCTGAATCAGAGGACGAGGAGGAGGAGGTGTGGGAGTCAGGGTCACCATCAAGACAACCTGGGAGCTCCGAGGGGGAAGAGGGAATGGAGCTATCAGGGAGAGAGAGAGGCAGAGCCTGGGCCGTCCGTCAGCCCCCAGATGGAGAGTCAACAGCCCCCAGGTCTGGAGGTGGCTGATGAGAAAGAGGAGGAACAGCTCACCCCAATGCCTGATGCGTTGGATGTGCAGAAGGCGGGGGAGAGGAGAGCCGTGGAAATCTATGGGCCGGTCCTTGGGACGGAAGAGCCACCGCTGCTAGCGAAGCCCCACAAAAGGCAAGGGGCAGAGACAAATAGTTGAGGCAGATAACTATTCATCTGCCTGTTGTCAGACACTGATAGCCCGAATTTCTGAATCCTGTCTGGAACTTATCAGAATCCTCTCTTGGAATCTGAAGAGTTGGGCATGCCTTCTGAGAGGGAGGGAGGGGGAGAGAGAGAGAGTGCTGCTGGAAGAAAGTGAGCGCAGCTTCCAGAACTTCTTTTGCCTGTGTGGTGCGTTGGAGTCATTTCAGGGGGAAAGGAAGTGAGCTTTGCTTTCCACAGGCACTTAGAGACTTAGTTAGCCTGCTATGAGAGAGAGAAATTTTTTGCTGGGACTGCTGGGGCTCCTAATAAAAGGGACATTTAGTTAATTAAAGAGGCTTTGTTATGTTTGGCAGCTGGGTCAGAAAACAGGGTTAGCACAGCCTCCCTGGAAACAACCTTGTTCCTTTTCTGCAAGGCCAGGTTGTAGAAGCTCTGGATCCACGGTGGAAATTGGGAGTTGGCCAGAGCTTAATCAAGGCAGGCGTCTCTGTTTATTTTGAAGTCCTTTCTTCAAATCAAACAATTTTGGTTTTTCCCAAAGGTGAAAGTTGTAGATGACCGACGGTACCGGAAAGTATTTGAGGACATTGTTCGGATGATGGACAGGATGGAGAATGACTTCCTTCCATCAGTGGAGCTGAGCAGGAGGGAGGTAAGGGAGAAAAAAAATAAATTCTTTTTTTCCTTCCTCAAGAGGGAAGTTTTTCAACCACGGGGAAACTCCCATCTTGGGTGTCTTCCAGATGTATTGGACTTCAACTCCCATAAATCTCGTGTGTGACCTTGGGACTTGAGTCCAACACATCTCCAGGAAACATGGGGAAACACCTGCCCCCAAGGTGAACCTGCTCCAGAAAGACCCAAATTCTTCAGAGGAAGGCAAATTCCTGAAACGTGAAACTTCCCCTTGCACAACTGTGCTAGTCATTTCTGGCTCTAGGGGGCAGTGCTCACCTCCGTTACAAAGCTGAAGAGCCAGAGCTGTCCGAAGACGTCTCCGTGGTCATGTGGCCAGCATGACTAAACGCCGAGGGAGCACGGAGTGCTGTTACCTTCCCACCAAAGGTGGTCCCTATTTTTCTACTTGCGTTTTTACATGCTTTCCAACTTCTAGGTTGGCAGAAGCTGGGACAAGAAACGGGAGCTCACTCTGTTACGTGGCGCTAGGGATTCGAACCGCCAAATTGCCGAGCTTCCTGATTGACAAGCTCAGCGTCTTAGCCCCTGAGCCACTGCATCCCTGAAGTGGTAGTCTGCACCAAATATCGTTCTTGTGAAAATTTAAAATAGAAGCCAGTTCTGATGTTCCCTTTTCTGTTAAAAAATAACTCTGGTTTTATTGTTTTTTTCTTCCTTCTCTTTTTGTGCCTACAGTTCTGTTTTGAGAATGTAAAGTTTCGGCAACTGCAGAAGGAGAAATTCCAGATCACTAACAATGGCCAGGTCCCCTGCCACTTCTCCTTTATCCCCAAGCTCAACGACATGCAGTACTGCAAACCGTGGCTCCGTGCCGAACCCTACGAAGGTTATTTGGAGCCAAGTGAGTCTTGAGAAATACGTTGGAATTCTATTTTTTTTTTTCTCCCTTCACCCCCACCCGCCCAATGCCTCTTCGTAGTGGAACCAGTCCACCTTCCAGATTCAGTCTTGAAGCTTTCACGTGTTAACTTGTAAAACATTCCTATGCCTGCTTCCAAGTGGTCATAAGAAAGAGGGGGGGGGACCTGAAGGGGCACACGGCAAATGAACTCAGGAGCACATTCCAAGCTTATCTCACAAAGGTTGTAACAGGCAAAACCGGGTATTCTGGGCACAAAAATCCTCTATTGGAGAACATGATAGGATAGAATAGAGTAGCATAGCGTGGGGTGGGATGGGATGGGATAGAATAGAATAGAATAGAATAGAGAGGAGGAAGGAGAATGGAATAGAATAGAAAATAGAATGGAATAGAATAAAATAGAAAATGGAATGGAATATAATAGAATAGAAAACGGAATGGAATGGAATAGAAAATAGAATAGAATAGAAAATGGAATGGAATTGAATAGAATAGAAAATGGAATGGAATAGAATAGAATGGAATGGAATAGAAAATGGAATAGAATAGAATAGAAAATGGAATAGAATAGAATAGAAAATGGAATGGAATAGAATAGAATAGAAAATGGAATAGAATAGAATATGGAATGGAATGGAAAATGGAATAAAATAGAATAGAAAATGGAATGGAATAGAATAGAATATGGAATGGAATGGAAAATGGAATAGAATAGAATATGGAATGGAATGGAAAATGGAATAAAATAGAATAGAAAATGGAATGGAATAGAATAGAATATGGAATGGAATGGAATGGAAAATGGAATAGAATAGAAAATGGAATGGAGTAGAACAGAATAGAATAGAATAGAAAATGGAATAGAAAATAGAATAGAATAGAATTCTTTATTGGCCAAGTGTGATTGGACACACAATGAATTTGTCTTGGTGCAAATGCTCTCAGTGTACATAAAGGAAAAGATACATTCGTCGAGTTGAGATCATCAGGTACGATACTTAATGATAGTCACAGGGTACAATAAGCAATCAAATCATACTAGGAAACAGTCAATATAAATCGTAAGAATACAGGGACAAGTCTACAGTCGTACAGTGTTTGATGACACCCAGCCCATTAATGTGTTTCTTTGGACAATCTGGGTGGTGGGAAAACAGAGTCATAGGTGATTGTAAATTACGTGTCTCACAGTCGGCTTCATACAGGTCTTGCCAGCATGTCGCTCCTAATAAATCTTTTGAAGTTTTTTGAAGTTTGGCTCAAGCCTCATGATGTAATTAGGGCGATTGTTGGAATCCTGACATCACGGGTCTTCTCCCCTCCCAGATGAGACGGTGGACATCTCCTTGGACGTCTACGTCAGCAAGGACGCGGTGACCCTTCTCAATTCAGGGGAGGACAAGATCGAGGAGATCCTGGTCCTTCACCTCGACCGGGGCAAGGATTACTTCCTCACCATCAGCGGCAACTACCTGGTCAGCTGCTTCGGGACCTCCTTGGAAGCCCTGTGCCGGATGAGGCAGCCCATCCGCGAAGTCCCCGTCACCAAGCTCATTGACCTGGTAGGAAGAAGCTGCTGTGGGGGAGCCTCCTGGGAGGTTGGATGGTAGCGGAACTCAAAACGGAGCATCTCGCTTCCTCGCCCGCCTGCTCGAACCTCCTCCGCCCTTTCATCCCTGCCAGCCGCGGAGGAGGAGGACTTCAAGCCTCCTCCCGATCGGCATCTTGCAGCTTTGCGTTTACTTTCCTGTCGCGCTGCCCAAATCCTTCCCCCTCCGTGGTTCCTCTTCATTGAATCTGCAGATCTCCTGTTTGCATCTGCCCTTTAACCCGAGCTTCCCTGCCCAGCGCTCGCTTTTGATCGCATGCCATTTCCCCCCCACCATCTGGCTTCTGGCTTCCTCGTAGACGGTGGGTTTCCTTTCTCTTGCTTTGGACTCGTGCCAGTGTAACACATGTCGTGTCTTTCCTTATTTTTTTTCCTCTTTTTCCTTTCCGCCTCTTTGCCTCCTCAATGTGCTCTCAGGGAGAGGACAGCTGCCTTGAAAAGGTAATGGGGCTGGGAAAAGCCTTCCACGGTTCTCTCGGTAGGTGGGGGGAAACAGACCGGGACACAAACACAAGCGGGTGAGGCACTGACTGGCGAGAAATGCAGAATATTTTTTTGCACCGAAGGTGAAGCAATCCTGAAGGCCGAATTACAGCATGGGGAACGCACAGCTTGGTGGTGGCGTCTATGGAAGAAGATTGGAATTGTACATGTAGTCCTTGACGTACGGCCACAGTTGAGCCCCCCAAAAAAATTTTTCAGTCACTAAGCGAGACATTTCTTTTGGTCCCTTTTTACAACCTGCTGTAACAACAGCAACAGAGCGGTCAATGTCTGGAATACTCTACCTGACTCTGTAGTTTCTTCCCCAAACCCCAAAAACTTTAACCTTAGACTGTCTACTATTGACCTCACTCCCTTCCTAAGAGGCCTGTAGGGGGCGTGCATAAGCGCACTAATCGTGCCTACCGTCCCTGTCCTATTGTTTCTTTTTATTTTTCTTATAAGTATCCATCTCATGTATTCAAAGCTATATTTATTCTTATACCTGTATCTTGTAAGCAATTGACAAATTAAAAAAAAAAACCTTTTCCACAGTTTTAGTTAAGCGAATCACTGCAGATGTTAAGGTAGGGTTTATCAGGGTTCGGCAAATCTGGCTCCTCCATTGACTCTGCTGCTTGAAAGGTTGCAAAAGGGGATGGCACGACCAACTGCAACCATCATAAATATGAGTCAATTGCCAAGGGTCTGAATTTGGATCGGGGGACCATGGGGATGGCTGCAGTGGTCGAAAAAAATTTGTGAAATGGTCATAAGTCACTTTTTTTCCCCAGTGTTGTGGTAACTTTGAACGGTCGTTAAAGAGAACTGCTGTGTACGTCAAGGTCTGCCTGTAATAGATGCACAAGGGATCTGTTAACACAAATTCCGAAAGGGATATGTGTTAGTGGTATGATATGATTGTTGGTTTTTTGTTTATAAAAATCAGTTTTAAACCATATGCAAATTAAGAGCTTCCAGAGCAACAGGAAGCAGCAATTCTACTGTGGTTTGGTCTCACCTTGATTTCTAAGTCCACTCCTGGATTTTTATAAGAATGCAGGTAAATTGGAACCAAACTGAAAGAATGTAGTCAAGGTGATTAGTGGCTGGAAAGGGAAAAGGAGAGGTTGCGACAACTGGCCACATTTAACCATAACCCTCGAATTGGATGCCCTACAGAATGCTAGCTGCGAAGTCCAACTGGTTAGAAGAGAAGTCTCCAAACTTGGCAATTTTTAAGACTTGTAGACTTCAACTCCCATAGGTTAGAAGGTTGATGGCCAACTGCAAAGGAGGCTTGGTTGAGAAGACATACAGACTTAATGTCCCAAAGGCTGCTTCCAATTCAGTTGTTTAGCAGAGGGGAGGACAATTATCTTGATTCGCCTTACCTGGAAGGGGTACAATCAATGACATTGAAGTTGGGTATTGATGGCCATAGTCAACCGTTGGGTATAAGCAATGACAACCAACAAAAGCAAAGTAGGGTTCCTGCATTGCCCATCCTTGCTCTAATGAGTCCTGCAGAAATTTCTTATGGGGGATTGGAAGGCAAACATCGGCAGATGCCAGAATAAATAAATTGATGTTGCTCTTGCGCTCTTGTTTCTCCTTGTCGCAGCAATCGCCATGCTTGCTATTTTGTTCATAAGAGGCTGGCATTTGTTTTAAACAACCAAGAGAAACTTTTCTGGACTCCAAGACCATTTTAAGATGAATTTTTTAAAAAAAGAAAGAAAGGAACCCTCCTTGCTTATTGTTTGAAAGTGTTGGGGGCAGCCGCTGAACCATCTTTTGCTCGGGACGGATCTGAAATGAGCTTGTGGTGCTTTCCCTCCCATGGTCCACTACGGGTTTATTTCAGGCCTTCCATTTTAGCAGGCCAATTTGGGGTGGGAGACCCGCCATCCCGGTGTCTCTACTTAAAAAAAAAAAAGAGCAATTCCCTCTCTATCGTCTGCCATTCCCCTGAGAGGAGACTGGGGGAAGAGAACCGACATTTTGCAGTTGCGAAGGTCGCTTTTATGCGTGCTCTGCAAAGCAAAGATGCCGTCGGTTGACTTTCCAGTGGGGGAGACAAAAAAAAAAACAATATTCGGAGGTTCTGACGCCAATCCATTCGCTTTTCAATCAGGAGAAGTCTCTTCTGAAGATGATGCCTCAGGACGAAGACTCTAACGATCGACCTTTGCACATACCCAAGGAGATCTGGCTCCTGGTGGATCACCTCTTCAAGAATGCCTGCCATCAGGTATGGTTCAGGAACCACCTAAGCCGGGGTAGTCTCCAAATTTGGCAACTCGTGGACTTCCAACTCCCAGAATTGAATTTCAGCTTCTGGGAATTGAAGTCCTCGAGATAGGATAGAATAGAATAGAATAGATATTGGAATGAAAGAATAAAAATAGAATAGAAAATAGAATAGAAAATAGAAAAGGAATAGGAATAGAATAATAGCAGAGTTGGACCTTGGAAGTCTTCTAGTCCAACCCCTGCTTAGGCAGAGAAACCCTATACTATTTCAGACAAATGTTATCCAATCTCTTCTTCAAAACTTCCAGTGTTGGAGCATTTACAACTTCTGGAGGCAAGTTGTTCCACTGATTAATTGTTCTCACTGTCAGGAAATTTCTCCTAGGTTGCTTCTCTCCTTGATGAGTTTCCACCCATTGCTTCTTGTCCTGCCTTCAGGTGCTTTGAAGAAGAGCTTGACTCCCTCTTCTTTGGGGCAACCCCTGAGATATTGGAGCACTGCTATCATGTCTCCCCTAGTCCTTTGTTTTCATCAAACTAGACATACCCAATTCCAGCAACCGTTCTTTAGATGTTTTAGCCTCCAAGTCCCCTAATCCTCTTGGCTGCTCTTCTCTGCACTCTTTCCAGAGTCTCAACATCTTTTTTACATTCAAATTGCCAATGTCAGTCTAAGTCCGTCATTGTTAGTTTTGGCTAACAAATGGAAGTTTTCATTTGGCAATGAAAACTACCGTTTCTGTCCTAGATCATGGCTGGCTTTGTCCATTGCAACTAAGGGAATATTGTGGTTTACGAATCACAACAGTTAGAATTAACCCAGCAGGTTGAAGCAAAGGCGAGAGAGCTTTTATGATGACCTAGTCTATCATGTTTCATGAGTCCAGCACGAGTGTTACATGGGACTTCTCTCTGGCAGGAGGATCTGTTCCAGACCCCTGGCATGCAAGATGAACTGCAGGATATTATTGAGTGCCTGGACACCAGCATCCCGGAGTCAATCCGTATCCTTTTCCTGGACAGGAGGACCAAGCAGCTAGATTTAGTCTGGATTCTGTTTTTCTCTATCTGATGCCTCAAAGCGTCCCTAACCAGAGTACAGATAGTCCTTAAGTTATGGCCATAACGGAGCCTGCACGTTATGGTTTTTAAGTCGTAGCAGTCGTGAAATGGGTCGGTCGCACCACCAACCTGATTTGATGTTTTTCATGGTGATCTTTCAGCAAACACTGCACTTGTATGTGTCACTGATGCAATCGTTCAGCGAGCCCATTTTTTTCGTGGTTTTGCCGGAAAACCGAAAGGAAGTGCCGGGTTTCCGTCAAAACCGTGGTAAAAATGCAGCCACGTGACCACAGGGCACTGCAAACCGCCATAAATGTAGCCATGTTGCCGAAGGTCCAAAATAACAATCAGATGACCATGGGATGGATTTGGGATCCAGGCCATCAATCCTCTTTTTCAAGTAGGTCGTAACTTAACAGTCGCTAAGAGAACGGTTGTAAGTTGAGGAATAATTGTTCCCCTAAGCCTGTGGGTTAGGTTGTAGGCTGAACCTACCTGGTAAAATAGGAGGAGGAAGCAGGGAGGGAGGGAGGGCTCTACACCCACACGGGAGGAGACAGAGTCGGACAGTAGTGAGGAGGTTGGGGAGGAACCCAGGCCAGTCCTGGAGGTTGAGGAAGACTCGGATGAGGGCTCTGCATCAGAAGCAGAGATGGGGCCAGGGCAGGCTGGCAGTCATCAGCTGCCTTCGGACTCGGACAGCAGTGAGGCAGGGGAGCTTCAGGAACTGGTTCCCAGCCTGCGCATGCGCAGAGCTGCCAAAAGGAAGGCACAATTAAGAACTCAGGGTTGACATGGGAGTAAGACCACAGGTGGACGATGAATGGCCCCTCCCATCAGGATTAAAAGAGAAGCAAAAGGGGAGGGGGCTTTTGCAGGAAACTACTCGCTCATTCGTCTGTTCGTTCCAGCCTCAGGAAGATTTGCCTGTATAACCCAGCCCTTCCCTGTCACTACTGAGTGTGGAATTTTACCAGACAGCGTTCCGGGATTGATAAAGGCCTGAGCTCATTAATCTACCTTTGCAAGACTGTTTGCCAAGCCATTGGCTGACTGTGAATGAAATAAATTCACATTAATGTAATAAAAGAGGTTCTTGTCAGCACCCAGAATTGACTTAATGCTTTTGGGGGAGGCCTAGGACAGAACAATGGTGGCAGATATCTTCTTCCTTGACGGAGGACCTTCAGCTGGTAGCAATCATTCGGTGGCTGAAGCTCTGCTGATCTTCCTGGAGGCCCTTCCCGAGCCCGTCATCTGCTACGAACTCTACCAGCGTTGTCTTGACTGCTCCCAGGATAGTCGCCTCTGCCGGCAGGTAGGATCCCAGACGGTCGTTCATCTCAGTTTATCCTGGTTCACGTTTCCTCCTTTCAGGAGGCACCGAGTTTTGGTCCTTTTTGGCATCAGTATCTGCAGCGAGCCCAACCCTTTCCCGGATGGGTAGGACGTGGCCAAGCAGTTCTCTTGCCTCTTTCACACTCCCCTCGGTACCAGCATAGACTATCCAGGGCAGAGATCAGCAACCTTAAACACTCAAAGAGCCACAAAGGTCCTAATTGGAAGCCCCCTGTTCAATTCTGGGGCCGAACCGAAGTCCGGTTCCCCCACCCTAGAGTCTCCTCCTAGTGTGGCGTCTTTTTTCCTCTACCTGTCCTAACCAAAAGCCCTACCAATTGTGGAGCTGACCGATGACAGGGAGCCGTAGCAGAGGGATGAAAGAGCCACATGTGGCTCCAGAGTCGCAGGTTGCCGACCTCTAGTCCAAGGATATGCACAGAAGCTCCCATTCCCTCCTCTGTGTGTGGTAAGCAGAGACCCAGTATTGAGGGTCAGTACTGTTAACGCCTCTCCAGCAATAGGTGCTGTGGTTGTAATTCTCACTCCTTTCTTTATAAGAGCAATGGTGCAGTGGTTAGAATGCAGTACTGCAGGCTGCCTCTGCCCACTGCCAGCAGTTCGATCCTGACAGGCTCAAGGTTGACTCAGCCTTCCATCCTTCCCGAGGTCGGTCAAATGAGCACACAGTGTTGTGCTCCACCGGCAGCCTGCAAAGACGGCAGCAGAGTTGGAGAGTGAGGAGGAACATGGGCCAGTCTGGGAGTCTGGGGAGAGCTCGGACAAGGGTCCTGCATCTGATACAGAGATGGGGCCAGGGCCCTCTGGGAGTTATGTGCTGACTCCGGAGCCTCCAGAATCTGACAGCAGCAAGGCAGAGGACAGGGGGAGCCTGTTCCCAGTATGCGCTTGCGCAGAGCTGCCAGAAGGCAAGAACAGTTAAGACAAAAGGGGAGTAAGGCTTGGAGGTGACTGCCCCTCCCATCAAACAAAAAGGAGGAGCAAAGGGACAGGAACCTTTGCAGAAAGCAAAGTCATTTGCTCTTCTCGGATTAAACCTTGAAGCTCTGTGTGGACTTTGTATTCCATTTGGCTTTTTACAGTTAATTTGGCACTTTAGTTGTTGGCAGCAATTCAAAGGAGAGAAAGGTGGGTGCTTATCTCGAGGGAATATTTGGGACTCTTTACGGGCTGAGAATGAACATAATTCCCAGCCATTGAAATAAAAAGAGGGTTGTTTGGACTAAGCATGTGCTTAATTACGGTCTTAGGAAGCCTTGATCAGAACACCCAGATTGTTGGGGGCAAATAAACCGTTCAGACCGTGTTGCCAAACGCTATGGAGCTGCACATAAGTGCTATTGCTATCACTTTTCCAGGTTATTAGCCAGTTGCCGCGCTCGCACCGGAACGTCTTCCGCTACGTGATGGCCTTCCTGCGAGAACTTCTGAAGTACTCCGAGACCAACAACGTCAGTGCCAACATGCTAGGTGAGAACCAACCGGGTGGACCGGGGAGGGGGGGGGGCGGCTCTCCCTCTTCCCCCCCCCCCCTTTCCAACCCTTCGTCTCACCCAAACGTTTGCTTCCTCCCAGCCACCCTCTTTGCCAGCCTCCTGCTGCGGCCTCCGCCCAACCTGGTGTCCAAGCAGACTTTTCAAGATCGTCAGCGAGCCAACAGCTTCATCCTGGGCTTCCTGCTGGGAGCAGACGACTATTAAAGACCTGGCCTTGCATGCTGTGAGCCAGCCAAGTGGCCAGAGAGGAGGAGGAGGAGGAGAGTCCAGGGGTTCTGGGCCCCGGGACAGTTTACTACAGGGATTAAGATGCTTTCCAACACTGCAGGATTCTCTGTTCCTAAATTTCATCTGTGCCGGTCTCTGGTGGTAAAAGCAGGAGGGTTCCTGGTGGTTTAGCAGACGGCCCGTTTGCTGATCTTAGCCGGCAGGCGGTAACAGTTCCGTCCACTCCCAGTCTAGTACTGTATTTCCCCGCCTTTTGTTCCACCAGTCTAATCCTCTTCAGTAGTGACGAGAGCCAGGATCTTTTCTCTGTCAGGGAAGACAAGCAAGCCCCATTCAACTCTTCGCCTGCTTTTGTACAGTCCAGTTGTCTGTTCCCATTTGTGGCTCTTGCTCACCGCTCAGCTGGCCTCCCACTGTAGTAGTACCACTTGTACTTCACAAAACACCAGGCACTGCCAAAGCAGAAGAAAGAGGGGGAGGTGGGGGAGCAGCAGATCCCTGGCTTTCAAGCGAGGTCCATGGGTGAATCCAGGTGGTTGGTTTACCCTTCCCTTGAAGTTTCTGCAACTTTGTCTTTCCGGTTGTCCGTTTTCAGGTTTCTGTACTTTGTGCATATTCACTCTCTCTCTCTCTCTCTCTCCTTTTTTTAAAAAACTGTATAATTTATTGGGAAAGTTGTTTCAAAATAAATCTGCATTGTGCAAAAGGCATCTTGGAATTTGGCAGCAAGGAGCAGAGAGGTTGAGCTCTTCTCCAAAGATCTGTCGGGGATCCTTAGCGATGCCGGAATGGAGATTTTTGGAAACCTTCCAAATCTTAGAAAAGGGGAATCAATTCCATGAAACAATGCTGCTCCTTATACAAGGGCAACCTTGTGCTTCGGTAACCCTGCTTTTATGCTGTGGAAACAAACCACCTGGTTTTGGCCAACCTGTGTTTTAACAAGCCATAATATAGCATGGGGGCATGGTGGTTCAGTGGCTAAGATGCTGAACTTGTCAATCAGAAAGGCTGGCGGTTCGAATCCCTAGCGCCGCGTAACGGAGTTTGCTCCCGTTCCTTGTCCCAGTTTCTGCCAACCTAGCAGTTGGAAAGCAAGTAAAAACTGCAAGTAGAAAAATAGGTACCACTTTGGTGGGAAGGGAACAGCATTCCGTGCGCCTTTGCCGTTTAGTCATGCCAGCCACATGACCACGGAGACGTCTTCGGACAGCGCTGGCTCTTCGGCTTTGTAACGCAGATGAGCACCGCCCCCTAGAGCCAGAAACGACTAGCACGCATGTGTGAGGGCAACCTTCACCTTTACCTAATATAGCATGATTTGCAAATACGGCTCTAGAGATTGGGCCTGGCTGCTGAATCTGCTTTTCACAACAGCAGCTAAATATAGAGCTGAATGGTGAGTCACCTGGGGAATATTTGTGTGAGGTCTTCAGTGCTGTCTGAGCTTGGCTGTTTCCTTGCAGACGTTTCATTACCCAACTAGGTAACAGCATCAGTGCACTTCGCAGAAAGAAAGCCGGTAGTATTATGCAAGAGTATCCTACGTAATTCCATGTAGTCCACTCCATGTAGTCCACTCCAATGTTTTAGGGTAGGGGTGTCAAACTCGATTTTATTGAGGGCCACATCAGGGTTGTGTTTGACCACGGAGGGCCAGGAGTGGGCGTGGCCATGGTGGGCATGACACAGGGCTTGTGTTGGGGGCACCTGTGGGGGCCAAGGGCTAAGGCAGGACTTCCCCAAGACCCTCACTCTCATAAACTTCCTTCCCTTCTTTTCCCTTCCCTCTTCCTTCTCCTTCCTTCCCCTCTTTCCTTATTTTTCCTGCTTCGCTTTCCTCCCATCTTTTCCTTTTCTCCATTCCTGTCCTTTCCTGCATGCTCAAATGCAAAAGGAGATGCATTTGTCGTTTCGTTTTTAATTTGTTTTGTTAGCCTCTGACAGCGAAAACTTCTGCCGGTGAAAATGGAGCTCAGGGGGCCACGTGTGCTTCCCCCCCCGAGCTCCGTTTTCACTGGCAGAGGCACTGCGGGCCAGCCCTTTGCTGTTTCCAGGTTGGCCCCATGGGCCAGATCTAAGCACCCCACGGGCCTGATCCAGCCCGCGGGCCTTGAGTTTGACATCCCTGTTTTGGGGGGTTCACCACACCCGTTTCAAATGGCCCTTTTTTTTTAATCAGGGATGCATCTCTTCTTAGGTGTGCCTTACCTCTTCCAAGGCCTCGCTTGCATTGATGCAAAGCTTGCTCCTTCTCTATGCCAAAACCTCCACTCTTTAGTGCTGTGATGGCGAACCTATGGCAGGTGTGCCACAGGTGGCACGCAGAGCCATTTGTGCCGGCACACGAGCTGCAGGCAAACTTGCCTCCCTGCACGTGTGCGCGCCTCACAGCTGATTTTCGGCCAGTTTGAGGCCTTTTTTGGCCTCCCAAAGGCTTCAGGAAGGCTTCTGCAGGCTTCTACAAGCTTTGTAGGCCGAAATCTAGCCCTGTTTTGTCATTTCCAGTATTTTTGGAAAATCAGGAAGTGACGAAACGGGGCTACATTTCGGCCTGCAAAGCTTGTAGAAGCCTGCAGAAGCCTTCCTCAAGCCTTTGGGAGGCCAAAAAAGCTCAAAAATCAGCTGTGAAGTGCAGTGCTGGTAAGGGGGCGGCGGGGATGGGTGGGTGGGGGGATTGTGCACACATGTGTAGGGGATGTGGGGGGGGGACACGCATCGCCTTCTGGGTGCTGGCAAGCGAGTGTAAGCGTACAAGCGCACACAATTTTTGCCATAGGAGCCCAAAAGGGTTAGCCACCACTGGTTTAGTGCTTTGATAACCTCAGAACACGGAGGCTGCTGAGATTGCTTGACTCAAGGAATTGCACAGAGGGCCGCCGACGGCAGCAACATGAAATTTGGTTGCACTGATAGGTTCCAAGTCACCGGGCACGTTGGCTTCTTCCAGATGGAAGCCGATGTCGGAATACCCAAAGTTGTGGGCTGTGGGGGAGAGGCGTTTCTGCTTTGCCAGGCTTGGGTCTGTGTGAAATCCTCCTTGCAATGCTTAGAAGTTTTTTTGCAGGAGGATTTCTAATATTAAGGGCAGGGTGAGGGCGACGGGAGGAAAAAGGGTCAGTCCATGAATCGTGTGAAGAAGGATTGGAAATTATGTGAAGGGATAACAGGTGCAATTTATTTTTCCAGTTCTGTTTACACACACACACACACAATGCTTTTAATCAAGACTCCTTTAAGGAAGCTGTAACCTCCCAAGTCTTTTCTACTTCACAAAAATCTAGGAATGCCTCTTTCAAAGAGAAATTTCAAAGCCTCTCTTGAGATTCCTAATTTGCTGGTATGTGTGAGGAGAGAGAGAGAGAGAGACAGAACTTCCGTTTCGGTGATTGGCCTACAAAAATATATTCAACCCAATAAACGGCCAGAACCGTTGGCGAAACAACCAGTTCCAGCAGGCCATCCTTTCTCAGATTGGCTTGTCAAATTAAGAGTCCAGCTTCTTTTTTAAAAAAAAAAATTGCTAGGGGTTATTAGCTATCCATCCGCAGGACCTGTCATCTCCTGGGCGCTCAGGAAAAGATTGAGGTCAGCTCTCTTGCTGAGCTTTGTTCTCCTGCTGCCACCCACAATGGTGTGTTCCCTAGTTGCATGTCGAAAGTGGTGCATTGAACACACTGTGCTTCTGTAGAATAGTTTTCTATTTGCTGATGGATGGATAGATGGATGGATAGATAAGCCGCAGGAGTGGCATTTCGGCCACTCGGACTGTCTTGTGTTCCAAGTCACAAGGAAAAAGATGCTCCCTCTAGGTTGTGAGGCTTTTAAGGGTCACTGGATTGCATTCTCCACTGCATCCACTTTCTCATTCAGATTTTCTCAAAACTAATAGCACTTAAGACTCATATACTGCTTCACAGTGCTTTATAGCCCTCTCTAAGCAATTGATGGGAATCAGCCTGTTTCCCCCAAACAATCTGGGTCCTTGTTTTACCCACCTCAGAAGAATGGAAGGTTTGAGTCTACCTTGAGCCAGTTAGGATTGAACTGCTGACAATAGGAAGAGTTAACTATAGCAATTGCAATAGCACTTAGACTCATATACTGCTTCACGGTGCTTTTACAGCCCTCTCTAAGTGGTTTACAGAGTCAGCCTCTTGCCCCCAACCATCTGGGTCCTCATTTTACTGACCTTGGAAGGCTGAGTCAACCCTGAGCCAGCCAGTATTGAACTGCTGGCAGTGGAAATGCAGTTAGCCTACAATACTGCATTCTAACGGAAGGAAGGAAGGAAGGAAGGAAAGGAAGGAAGGGAAAGGAAGGAAGGAAGAAAAGGAAGGAAGGAAGGGAAGGAAGGAAGGAAGGAAGAGAAGGAAGGAAGGGGAAAGAAGGAAGGAAGGGCAATAGCACTTAGACTTATATACTGCTTTATAGTGCTTTTACAGCCCTCTCTAAGTGGTTTACAGAGTCAGCCTCTTGCCCTCAACTATCTGGGTCCTCATTTTACCAACCTTAGAAGACTGAGTCAACCCTGAACCAGCCAGGATTGAACTGCTGGCAGTGGAAATGCAGTTAGCCTACAATACTGCATTCTAACGGAAGGAAGGAAGGAAGGACAATAGTAGCACTTAGACTTATATACTGCTTCACAATGCTTTACAGTCTTCTAAGCAGTTTACAGAGTCAGCCTCTTGCCCCCCAAAAATTTGGGTCCTCATTTTACCAACTTTAGAAGGATGGAAGGCTGAGTGAACCCTGAGCCGGTCAAGATCAAACTCCTGGCTGTGGGCAGTGTCAATCTGCAGTACTGCATTCTAACCACTGCGCCGCAGTTCAACCCTGAGCTACAAATATAGCAACTGCAATAGCATTTATAAAACACCCCATAGTGCTTTACATCACTCTCTGAGAAGTTTATAATCTCAGCCTCTTGCCTTCAACAATCGGAGTCCTCATTTTACCCACCTCAGAAGGACGGAAGGCTGAATTAACCTTGAGCCAGTCAGGATTGAACTGCTGGCAGTGAGCAGTGAGTTAGCCCTGCAGTATTTCATTCTAACCATTGTGCCACCGCAGCTCAGTGGTACCACCTACGTGCCCCACAGTGCACAGCAGCCTGGAGCTGGGCAAACGTTAGGCTTGTAGGATCTAGAATTTTTTTTTCTAGAAATCTGCTCAGGGGCTAAGATACTGAGCTTGTCGATCAGAAAGTTCAGCGGTTCGAATCCCTAGCACCGTGTAATGGAGTGAGCTCCCGTTCCTTGTCCCAGCTTCTGCCAACCTAGCAGTTCAAAAGCACATAAAAAATGCAAGTAGAAAAATAGGGACCCCTTTGGTGGGAAGATAACTGCATTCCATGCGCTTTGAGCATTTAGTCATGCCGGACACATGACCACGGAGACGTCTTCGGACAGCGCTGGCTCTTCGGCTTTGTAATGGAGGTGAGCACCGCCCCCTAGAGCCGAGAACAACTAGCACATAGGTGCAAGGGGAACTTTTACCTTTACCTAAAGTTTGTCAACTACAGCGGGAAGACAAAAACCTAGCTAGAGTTCATACTGAACAAGGACCAGCTGACTATTTGCAACGTGTTGCCTTTTGAAGAATGTTCAAAAAATTTGCCAGTCCAAAGTATGGACTTAATAGCCTATTATCTGGCAGCCTAAGGGATAAACCTCCCAGGTAGTGTCCATTTAATGTTATGGGTTGCAGCTAGCCCTCCGGGATAGCAAGGGAAGAACACTGGGTAAAAACTAAAAAAAAAATTGGATCAGATTGAGTTAAAATCACCTCTGAGCTACTGGACACTGTGGTTGAATGATGCACTTTTGCGTCCTTCCATTAGCTGGCATTTCCCAGTTTTCTGCTGAATCATAAACTGACCATATGTCGGTTGAGTATGCACAACCTTCTAAGCTAAATTGTGGTCAGTCGGTTTGTGGTGGAGGGTTGTGAGAGCAATAGCCTGCCCTGGGTGGGGAATGCTTGCAAACTCATTCATCTTGAATGCAACCCTCATCCTGCAATGGCTGAACCCAGTTCACCTTGGCTGATTTTGAGGGACAGCAAGCAATGTTAGATGTTGGCTTTCATTTGGACTCTTAGCTTGAGTTGGATTCTTTTTTCTTTTCAAATAAGTTTTTTTTTTTTCATTTTTCAATATAAACATACATATGTTGCATTGCATTGACTGGGCCAAATCTTTTTTTAAGCAACAGTAACAACAACAACAACAACAACAATAATAATAATAATAATAGGTATGTGTAATTCTAATCTTCCAACTTCCACAACTTCAACAAAGCTAATCTCCTTCCATAATCCATTTCTCATTTTCCCATTAGTTCATTTAAACAGAAATAACATTTCATTGCTCCTTGTATTGATAGTCCCTACTATTATTTAATATTTTTGGAGAATTATTCATAGTTCCACCATAACTTCAATATTCCAATTGCGTAGGGTTAATAATAACGCTAAATATTAACAATATTTAAGCAATCCCAGAAGTGTGTCTCAAAATCCCACACAATTTCTAGTTCTTAATATTTTGAATTCATAATATATTTTAACACACTAATAATATATTAACCATACAGTTTAATTGCTTGAATTAGATTCAAAGACCCACCGCTATGATTCTGTGCAGGAATTACTGCTTTACTCTCTAATGCAGGGGTCTCCAACCTTGGCAACTTTAAGCCTGGAGGACTTCAACTCCCAGAATCCCCCAACCAGCTTTGTTAATCTACAAGCTTTGCTTTCTGGGGGATTCTGGGAGTTGAAGTTCTCCAGGCTTAAAGTTGCCAAGGTTGGAGACCCCTGCTCTAATATGTTCTTTGCATGAACGTTCAGAAGACATTAGAGTCCATTGTAGGTCATTCTTCTTCCCTCACTTGCTACAGAGCCAGAACTGGTCCTAAGCCACCTGGCATTTGCTCTTCTCTTGTTTGCAAACCGGTCAGAATCCTGGATTCTAGCAAAAGGTGACTAGCCTCACCAGAGAGTTTTGGATGAGCAACTTTGGGGGGGAAACTGAAGAGAAGCAACATAAAATCCCTGCTGTTGCCATGACAGTTGTCCCCAGGGTTGAATCTCCGTGGTCTAGAAACACCATCTTCTTGACATACCATGTGCTCTTGAATTTCATAGCTTGCTAAATTGGGGCATTGACCGAGCAGAGTAATAACCATTATTATTATTATTATTACCAAACTGTCTAAAGAGTAAAAGGGGAAATTTTGCACCTCCAAGACAATCCTCTTTAGCACTTTCATTGTTCCTTGCTTCCATTTGGTTTCTGTTGGCCATCTTCTTAAGAAATGGGCCTCTGTGTGAGCACACAGAGGCTCACGTTTTGTTTGGAAGAGTCATCTTGTGGCAAGATGGATAGCAAAAGTATTTAAAAAAAATAAAATAAACCCACCTTCTCGACAAAGGAAAAGTAAGGTTGGGGCCGGCATGAGCAATCTGATTTCTCATGTATGACGGTTATAACAATTATGCAAATCAGACACTTTGGGCAGCAACTATTTTGCAAGGCAACCCGTGTGTTGCTCACTTTATATGCTGTATTTGCCATCTTATTTCGTGTGAGAACTTCACCACTGCTGGTCCAGAGGTGGGTATTCAGCCGGTTCTGACCAGTTCTGGAGAACCGGTAGTGGAAATTTTGAGTAGTTTGGAGAACCAGCAAATCCCACCTCTGACTGGCCCCGCCAACCCCATCTATTATTCTCTGCCTCCCATTGAGTCCTAGCTGATCGGCTGGGTTTTCTTTGGTTGCCCTGCACAGGAGAATGGAGCTGGAAAGCAGGTTAGTGGGTGGGAGGGGAGGGAATGAGGATTTTGCAGTAACCTTTCCCTGCCACAATCAGCAAGCCATGCCCATCAAGCCACACCACACCAAGTCACGCCTACAGAACTAGTAGTAAAAATTTTTGAATCCCACCACTGATTTTATACATTCTGACTTGAAGTAAAAAAAAAAGGAAAAGAAAGAAAGAAAAAAAGATCCAAGATTGAATGTCTTCCATTCTTTAGGGAGCAAGGGAAAGATCTACCTTAGAGCTGAGGGCACATATTGCTAATTTTGTAGATAATACCCAGGTTAGGTGGATCATTGGTTTGATTCATATATATACACACACACACACATAATCTTCCCCTGCCACGCCCACCAAGCCAGACCTACAGAACCGGTAGTAAAAAAAAATTGAATCCCACGAACGTTCTGGTTATATTCGGGTTGATTCAATTCAGTGCAATATTCTTTACTTTCTAGCTTGGTTGCTTTCTCAGGAAGAATGTTTTGTGCATGGTTGTTTTCTTGGGAAGAATGCCGATTTTATGAATTGCAAAACTGCATTTTTGCAAGTTTAAGAAAAATAATCATGTCACCACATTACAAAAAAGATGTTGAGACTCTAGAAAGAGTGCAAAGAAGAGCAACCAAGATGATTCAGGGACTGGAGGCTAAAACATAAGATGAACAGTTGCAGGAACTGGGCATGGCTTGTCTAAGGAAGAGAAGGACCAGGGGAGACAGGATAGCAGTCTTCCAATATTTGAGGGGCTGCCACAGAGAGGAGGAAGGGGTCGAGCTGTTTTCCAAGGCACCCAAAGGCCAGACAAGGAATAATGGATGGAAACTGAACAAGGAGAGATTCAACCTGGAAATAAGGAGAAATTTTCTGACAGTGAGAACAATTAACAAATGGAACAGAAGTTGCCTTCAGAAGTTGTGAGAGCTTCATCCGTGGAAGCTTTCAAGAAGAGACTGGACTGCCATCTGCCCAAAATGGTGTAAGATCTTCTGGTTGGGCTGGGGGATGGACTAGATGGCCTATAAGGTCCCTGCCAACTCTGCTATTCTATTCTTATTTTGCATTCTATTCTATTCATGTTGCCTTTCCCTGCCTCTGGTAATTCAATCCCTAAATTGGACGAAATCTTGTAGAAGCTCCTGAATAAAACGAATTGCCACAAGATGGAGCTCTGAGCATTTGAAGAAAGAAAACTAGAGTTCCCGTTTTTTTCAGATGGAATTCCCTGAGTGGCACACAAACATACACACACACACATCATCCGGCTTTGCAGCAGCTGGTCCCTCTATTTTCCAAATTGTGGACCATTAATTCCACAAATCACAAAAGCTTCCATTCCCATGTCAAAATCTACCCTCTCTGTCCTGGTTTAACTTCCCCCAGGCCTGTAATGGACATATAGAAAAGCACAAGAAATTTTGGAAGCACCTTTTCCCCAGTAACCTATATTTGATTGAATGGCATTTATGAGAGGCAATTCTCCATCAGACGAGATAAAAAAAAATGTGCAAATATTTCATCTCCGTGAAATATCTTTAAGCTCCTTGAGGGTTAATGAAATTAATGAAGGGAGGATGTTGCCTAATTTTCAGTATTCAAATTTTGATTCGGAAATGTTGAATCATTTTAATCGGTTCTAAAGGATATCAGTTAGTAATCAAATGGAAATTCCTTCCTTGTGATCATCTAGAACTAACAGACTCCAAGTCCCAAAATTTTCAACGCAAACACCCCGGATTTTTTTTTACACTTGTCCATGTTCGAATTTAGGTCAAGCAAATGTTGAATTAGAATTTTATTTTTTGCAAATAACTTTCTCCCCTCCACCCTTTTCCTGTTGTGATTTCAAACAGCTGCTTGATGGGATTAAACCCAGAACTGCATATCTGCAGTTTCAAAAAAGAAGGGAAAAAAAATGCAGCGTTTATCTTTAATTGTGGGAATTTGGAAGTTTCAGTCAAAGTCTATTAAACTCGTTCGTATATTCTTGTACACAACCTCAAGCACGATGGAGCCACATAATTAGTGTGCCTAATTCTGTTCTTTTGCCTTCCCCAGCTACCAAATCTGGATTTCTTTGTTTCTTAAGCCCTTTGGCCTTTCCCTACAAGGAATGCCATCGTAATACAATGTCAAAGACCGTGGAGTTAGGCTTAAGCTATGTTAGGGATCCTCATAGATGAGACAGGCACATGCCTGAAGCCTAGTAAAGTTTGAGCTGGAGGTGAGTAAGGTCAACACTTGTAGACATTTTTTGAAGAAAGGAAAAGATCACCAACAAAATGGCAAAACTGCACCCACAGTTTACAAGAATGCAAGATGATTTAACCGAGGGGTATTTGGAAATTCTGAAGAATTGTGACTAAACTCATTATGCTTGTGAATTACTCTAGCACTACCAGGTAGTTTGTTCTATGGAAAGAAGAAACATTCTCGAGAGTACGCAGGGATGAAAATCAAATTAAAAGATGGAGGAAGGAGACCAATGAGCAAGGAGGCACATTAAAGGAGGATATGGCTGAAGGGTCTGGCCTCCCTTAAGCTTTTTAGTTTAAGGAGGATCCTGAACAGTGTTGACAGTTGGAGTGTCGGAAGTGTGAAATTTCCAATGGAGGCTCTTAGCTGATAACAACACAGTGTGGGAATGTGGAAACACACAGAGCTCAGCCCATCTGCTGGTATGTCGGCTACTACCAGAAACATGTACATGTAGAGGAGGAGGAGGAGGAGGAGGGAGGAGGAGGAGGAAAAAGAGAGAGAGAGAAAGAAAGAAAGAAAAGAAAAAGAAAGAAAGGAAGGAAGGAAGGAAGGAAAGAAAGAAAGAAAGAAAGAAAGAAAGAAAGAAAGAAAGAAAGAAAGAAAGAAAGAAAGAAAGAAAGAAAGAAAGAAAGAAAGAAAGAAAGAAAGAAAGAAAGAAAGAAAGAAAGAAAGAAAGAGAAAGAAAAGGAGGAGGAGGAAGAAGAAGGAAGAAGAGGAGGAGGAGGAAAAGGAGAGGAGGAGGAAGAAGAGGAGGAAGAGCAAAGAAAGAAAAAGAAAGAAAGAAAGAAAGAAAGAAAGAAAGAAAGAAAGAAAGAAAGAAAGAAAGAAAGAAAGAAAGAAAGAAAGAAAGAAAGAAAGAAAGGAGGAGGAAGAAGAAGGGGAAAGAAAAGGGGCAGAGGAGAAGAAGGAGAATTATTATTTTACAGGTAGTCCAGAATTTGAGACCAGAATTTCCATTCATAAGCAAGTGAGTAGCCCCAGATTTTACAACTCTTTCTGCCTTGGTTGTTAAACGAATCCCTGCGGTTGAATCACATGGTCGTTAAGCAAATCCAGTCTCCCCCCCTTTGACTTTGCTTGGCAGAAGCTGCTGGAAAGGCCACACGTTGTGATCCCATGACCCTGGGACGCTGCAGCTGTTTTAAATATATGCCAATTGCCTGAGCATGGGATGCTACAACGGTCGTAAGGGCGAGGACCTGTTGTAAGTCACTTTCTTCCAGTGTCGTTGTGCCTTTGAATGGGTTGCTAACCGGATGGCTCTTAAGTCCAGGGCAGCCTATATTTGTTGCCTGTAACACAGCTCATGGGCTACCCAACAGGGTTGGCCAAACATTGCGCTCGGTGATAGCAGCAAGGTAGGGTCACAAATCAACCAGACATAGAGGGCAATGTGTGAACCAGCTGCTGTGGACTTCTATGTGAAGTGAGGTCTTCAGAAAGAGATGGGCAAATCTTTAGAACAGTCCCAGTGCATTCTGCACCGCTCTGATGAAGAGAAAAGAAGGGAGGATACGATAAGATTGGAAATAAAGGCAGAGGAGAAGAAAAGAGAAGGGAGGGGAGGGTAGGATAGGATTGGAAATAAAGGCAGAAGGGAGGGGAAGAGGAGAGGAGAAGAGAAAAGAGAAGGGTGGGTGGGGAAGATAGGATTGAAAATAAAGGCAGAGGAAGGGAGGGGACAGAAAAGAGAGGAGGGGAAGAGAAGAGGAGGAGAGAAGTGAAGAGAAATGAAGAGAAAAGAGAAGAGAGAGGAGAGGAGAGGAGAAGGAGAAGGGAAGGGAAGGGAAGGGAAGAGAGGAGAGGAGAGGAGAGGAGAGGGAGGGGAGAGGAGAGGAGAGGAGAGGAGAGAAGAGAAGAGAAGAGAAGAGAAGAGAAGAGAAGAGAAGAGAAGAGAAGAGAAGAGAAGAGAAGAGAAGAGAAGAGAAGAGAAGAGAAGAGAAGAGAAGAGAAAATAAAGACCATCTTATGATTGCAACAAATAATAATAATAAGGTTTATACAGTATTTCTTTCGTATCTCTTTATTATAAAGCTATATTTACATAGAACAAACCTTTACAGAAACACACACTGGTAACCCAGTTACCAACAAGGGTTTAAGCAAGTAGGCATCCCTAGCTGGCATAAATTAGTGTTCTTTACAAAGAAAAGCCACCTGGAAAAAAAAAAAGTTAACACAGATGGGAGCTGCCACACCAGGCTACTGCACAGCTCCTCCCCATGGCCCAACACACACACACACGCACGCACACACACGTACCCCCCTCCAACCCCCATACACACAAGTGCAAAACAAGAAGAGCACAGGGCAAATCCTTTTACAACCCGGGGGATGTTTTGTTTTGCAAGTGCTAAAGCCCAAGCTAGAGGTCTTTGGTGAGAAGGTTCCTTCAAGCCAAAATGCAGTTGCAACGATACTTATAGGGCGTATTGCATGCATCGAAAGAGCTTCCACGCCTGTTCCGGTCACTTTTACAACCTCCCAGGTAAGGTAGGCCCATCTTATTAGCCCAGCTCAGCGAGAGAGAGGAGGGAAGAGCCATCGCAGAAGGCCACTGACCAAAAGAAGACACGATCTGAATACTAGCTGGTCCATTCTTGACTTCTGCGGTGGGAGTTTTTTTTCCCCCTATGGACGGTTGAGCAATGGGACTTCATCCTCCTGCCCACTGCACCTGCCGCTATTCAAAGAAAGGGTGAGGTTCAAGCAAGAGGTCATAACCTTGGCTCAGGATGGAGGATAAACAGATAAACAGATAATCAGAGTTGGAAGGGACATTGTAGGTCATCTAGTCCAACCCCCTGCCAAACAGACTCTACACCATGTCTGACATATGGCAGTCCAATCTCTTCTTGAAAGTCTCAAGTGATGGCGCTCCCACAAGTTCCCACAAGGCAACTTCTGTTCCATGGGTTGATTGTTTTCACTGTCAGGAAGTTTCTTCTTATTTCCAGGTTGAATCTCTCTCCTTGTTCAGTTTCCATCCATTATTCCTTGTCTGGCCTTTGGGTGCCTTGGAAAATAGCTTGACCACCCTCTCCTCTCTGTGGCAGCCCCTCAAATATTGGAACACGGCTATCGTGTCTCCCCTGGTCCCTCACTTCACTAGACTAGCCAGGCCTGGTTCCTGCAAGGGTGGAGAAGACCGTATGAAACGGGACACATCTAAGTTGGGTTTTTTTGGGGGGTGGGGAAAGGTACACGGATGGTCTTGTGTTGGGGAAGATGTTTTAGAAAGTGGTGTGTCATTAAAAAAAAAAGACAGAGAGAGACACTGGGCAGAAAGTCCATAAGTCTCTTTTACCCCGAGAAAAGGCTAGACTTGAGGCTCTCAAGACGCCCCTTAGAAGTTCAGGGCAGGATGCAGCACATCCCAATTGTGGTCTGTTCTCCTTTCCCACCTACCCGCTGCCAGAGGGTCTCCTAAGTCTTGTGGGGCAGACAGAAATGTAGCAGCTCAGCTTAAGCATCTAAAGAGGGGTACAGCCATCGGTGTTGAAAGTTTTTTGGGCTGTTGTGGAAACTCTGCTCTTGGGAATGCTGTGATGGGAGGAATGCAAAAGGGGGGCAGGGCAGGGGGGCCTGGGAGGGGTTGCTGATGAGCTATCAAAAGTGCTTTTCACTGGCCAAACGACCTTGGATTCCAAGGGCACCACTGGTGGAAGATGGCCTTGCAACCAGCTAGGAGGGGACATGAGGGTGTTCTCCCAGCCGCTGCTTAGCTTTTGTGGCAAAGAGGCAGAGAGCCAATATTACGCCTTCCTTCCTTCCTTCCTTCCTTCCTTCCTTCCTTCCTTCCTTCCTTCCTTCCTTCCTTCCTTCCTCTCTACCCTTGGAGCCACCTTCTGGGTCCTCCTTGCATCCTTTTAAGCTTTGCCTGGCGGTGGGAAGAGAGAGAGAGAGAGCCACAGAAATGTCACCAGCTGGAGCAGGAGGCACCATGAGACAATAGAAGGCGGAAACACTGGATTCGCACGCTCTTTCCCTCCCACTCGGGGCTTCCCGGGGCAGACAGCTCTGGTTCAAACTCTGCCATGGATGGAAGCCCTTTACAAGCAAAGTTGATCAAGCAGAGAGGACACAACAGGGCGGGTCATTCCCAGGCAGTCCTTCATCCTGTAAAGATCAAAGAAAGAGCAAGTTTAAGACTCTCCAAGCCTTCCTGGAGGCCTCCGGCCACCATCTCCATCACATCCCTTGTCTTGGCATAGCCTTGGTTGTCTGGAGAAAGCAACCACGTAAATTGTCGCTGATGGCTTCTTTTCTCCAGGGAGGTGGAGAAATCAAGACCAAGAATGATCTCTTTGGAATCCAAGAGATTCAACCAAATCAGCAAGCAGGCCTTGGACAGGACGGCTGTTGCCACTAGCAAATGTCAAAACCCCAAACCCCAAAATCTTTAACCTTAGACTGTCTACTATTGACCTCATCCCTTTCCTAAGAGGTCTGTAAGGGGCGTGCATAAGCGCACAGACATGCCTACCGTCCCTGTCCTACCGTCCCTGTTTCTTTTATATACATATTTCTTATATGTATCCATGTATTCATAACTATGTTTTTACTTATAACTATTATCTTGTAAGCAAATAAATAAATGAATAAATAAAATAAAATAAATAAAATGAATAAATGAATAAATAAAATAAAATAAATAAAATGACTTCAAGGGGTCTTACAAAGAGGACCCCCAAAGCAGGGTGGGCTTCAAAAATTTTAGCAAAGGGTTTTCTGCCCAGGTGCTGAGTGGGTGTGGCCATGATGGGCGTGGCCTAGTCGGCCTCCTGCACTACAGCAGGGGGGGGTTGCCCTCCCCGGGCTCCCGAGGCTTTTCTCAAGCCTCCGGGAGGGTGAAAACAGCCTCCCCAGACTCCGGAGGCTCTCCGGAAGCTGGAAACTGGGCCCATTTTCAGCCTTCCCTGAACTTCCAAGAGGCCCGTTTTTCACCCTCCCTCGAGCCTCCTGCGTGCACCCTGCACTTACCTGCATCCAGAACTGGGCCACGTGGGGGCTCCGGGAGGGGAGGGCGGGGCCAGCCAGGAGTGGGATTTGGGGGTTCTCTGAACTGCACAGAATCTTAGCTAGCGGCTCTCCCCAGGGTGGGATTCTACCAGTTCGCACCTATTCGCTAGAACCGGTTGTTAACCTTCTAAGCAGTTGGGAGAACCGGTTGTTAGAAGAAATTACTGGCCTAATCCTGTAAGGAAGGCAGGAAGGAAACATTCTGGTGTTGCTTACAGAAACCTGCCTCTCCGTTAACCCTTATTACATCCTTGACAGGACTAGACTTCCTGTCTCAGGAACGTCTCTGGAGTTTTTTTTCCCTCCTTTGCTGGTACTTTGCTTGTGTGGAGTGACCACTCAAAGTTACAATGGCACTGAAAAAAGTGACTTATGACCATTTTCACACTTACGACTGTTGCAGCATCCCCACAGTCATGAGAGGCCAGGCGAGGAGATGCATGCCTCGATGTGAGTGATATTGAGTTGGCCACACCCAGCCAATAACATGACCACCAAGCCATGTCCACCCGGTCACATGACCACCAAGCCACACCCACTAACTAAGCCACACCCACAGAACCGGTTGTTAAAAAATTTGAATCCCACCCCTGGGCTCTCCCGAACCCTTGCAAACCCCCAGCAGCCCATCCCTGCCTCCAAAGGGAGAACATGCTTCACGTCCTGCTTGATTTTCTTTAATAGCAGGAAGGGCCATAATAAAACACTGCACTATTGGAGCCAGTCCAAGATGCATAAACCACCTTTTGTTGTTGATACTTAAAGTACATTTCCTTTCTTTGAGGCCCCGTTCAAGTCTGGGTGAAATTCCAGGTGACTTTATGGATACTTCCATGTAGGATCTCAAAAGTTCACCAAGGGATCCCTGGGTTGTAGGCTAAAGTAGGAAGTTGAAGAAACATCTCAGAAGGTCTTCTTGTTAAGACAATTCTATAGGGTTGCAAAACATCCTACATGGAAGTGTCAACAGAGATTCGTGGTCCAGGTCATGGTTGCCCCAGAAATGCTTTCTTTCAAAAGACACCTGAACTTCCTTGTTTTGCTAGAAGATGTTTCGCTTCCATCCTTCCATTCTTCATCATTCAGTCAGAAGCTTCTTGGATGAGAACCAAAACGTCTTCTAGCAAAATCTCTGTGGACACTTCCATGTAGGGTGTTTGGCAACTCTATGGAATTGTTGTAGTAATGGCACCTTCTGCGGTATTTCCTGAACTTCCTTCGTCAGCCTACACCCCGGAATTCCTTCATGGTCTTTTAAGTTTCTCTCGCACATACGTGCTATTTGTTCCTGGCTCTAGGGGACGATGCTGATTTCCGTTACAAAGCCGAAGAGCCAGCGCTGTCTGAAGATGTCTCCTTGGTCATGTGGCCGGCATGACTAAATGCCGAGGGCGCATGGAACGCTGTTACCTTCCCACCAAAGGGGTCCGTATTTTTCTACTTGCATTTTTACGTGCTTTCCAACTGCTAGGTTGGCAGAAGCTGGGACAAGTAACGGGAGCTCACTCCGTGACGCGGCGCTAGGGATTCAAACCGCCGAATTGCTGACCTTTCTGATCGACAAGCTCAGCGTCTTAGCTAGTGAGCCACCGCGTCCCCTTTTTGATCTTTAATCTATGCATTATGTCCCCGGTATCCACCCTCCTCTTCCATCCCCCGTCTCCCACCTTCTCTCTTACCTGTGCTAGAAAGGCATGGGTCCTTTATGTGAAAGACGAGGGCGAGGACGACGATACCTCCGCCAGGCATTGTGCCGGTGCCCCCCAACACTCCGGACCACTTTGGGGTGCTCCAAGTTCACGGCCTGTCCTTCCAGGAGCTCCTTCGCATCACTTGCTTCAGAGACTGGACCTTCAGGAAGACAAGGAATGAGGCTACGGTGGGAATGGTTTCTTTACCAGGGGAGTCGGTCCATTTAGTCCTTCCCCCCCCCCCCCACAAAATTCTAGAATTCCAGGTTTTGTTCAAGCAAACCTTCAGTTCTAAGGGAGGTTCGGCTGTGCTTAGCTAGAAAGCAAGAAATCCAACCATTTCCTGCTTCCTAGCTAATCTAAATCTCCCGGTGCAGCAGAACAGATGAGGGTCGGAAAAAGGAAAAATAGCAACTTAGCAGACAAGTTTGCCAGGTAAGGAGTGAGTGGGCGGGGAGGGTTCCCGTGGGCCATGTGGGCTGAGCAGCCTTGTGTTTCTGCGCAGCTTGGATTAATTGCTTTGTGGGGATGCTCTGGGGGTGAGATTTCTCTGCGGCCCACCAAAACTTTGCCACGGCCCACCGGTTGGCGACCACTGTTCTAGTCCACCCCTCTGCTTAAGCAGGAGACTCTATACCAGTGGTGGTTAATCTTTTTGGGCTCCCATGCCAAAAATTGTGTGCGCACACTCGCGTGCCATCACCCAGAAAGCAATGCCCACAGGGGGCCCCACACCTCCTGCGCATGAATGCACAACACCCTCCCATGAGCCACACATCTCTATGCATGCATGCACGATCCCCTGCGCAACTCTGCGCATGCACACAAGTCTCCCATGCACTCCTGCAACTCTATGCATGCGCACCAGATACCCAACAATCAGCTGGTGGGTGGGCAGCGTGCATGCATGCGCAGTGGGCATTCTTCAGGAGACTTTGCCTGTGCCACTTCTGACACGCATGCCATAGGTTCACCATCACGGCTCTATACAATTCCAAACAAATGACTGTGTTGAGGTAATTCCCCGTTAGGAGAATGAGTGCACACAGGGAGACGTCGTAAGAGTGATGTTGAATAACACACACACAGCACACAGCTACACTGTATAGTAAAATGTAGGTTTTACTTCCAGTAAACGGTTAAGCAAAGTCCAACAAACAGTCCAAGTCATACATGGTTATAGTAGTCAGTTTTCAGTCCAGGAATAATCCAATAACAAAGTCCAGTATCAAAAACAGTTCAGTAATAGACGCACATCAAACCAAGAATAACGACGATCAGCAACAGTCAATAGGGAAATGCAGGAACCAAAAACAGCGAACATCAGAACATCGATCAACTAGCAACTAGCAACACTCTGGGAAATCAGGTTTCTGGCTCCATCTTATGGCCGTTTGAGGAACCACATCCAATTACAATCTTAGCATTCCCTTAAAGAGACAGTATTAAAATGTCTATCCTGGTTTATATATTTCCAACCCAACTGTTAGGTGACTTACATTCCTAATAGACTGTCCAATCTCTTCTTTAAAAAAAAAAAAACCTTTCCAGTGATGGAGCAACCACAACTTCTGGAGATTCGTGTCGATTTTTCAGTGAGCTTTCATTTCGTACACAACCCTACCATCATCGTCTGCTAAACAGATGGAGGTTTTATGGAAGGGGTTGACCCAATTTGTACATTGTTCTTTCCCCCCCCCCCCAATAACTGCAAATAGTTGACAGATGAGACCATATATTGGAAGCACCATGATAGGCGGCAGAAGTTGCCTTTTACTTTGATATAAAAGTCTCGCAAGGTCTTCTAGCATCCAAGCAGTCATCATAGCCCTACTGACAGTTTCAAGCATCTGGTTGACCTGTAACGGCCATAATAATAAATTTAATGTGCCTGCATAGGCCAACATTGACGGTACATCTAGTCATCCTGTACTCAAGCTCCAAAAAGCGTCTGCCAAAAACGACCTGTCGCTTTTTGAAGCTAAGGGGAAAGACAGCTCTTTGAGGATGTTAGGACACTGCTACTCAGGATTTTTCTTTTAAAAAATACATGAGAAACACAAGTAACAGGCAGTACACGTATCAGGCTACAACCGAAGCCTCAGAAAACAAGCTAACACAGGGAAGACGCTGCCTCCAGTCCAAAACTAGGTTTAATGTCCTTCTCATGTATCTTTAATCTTTAACTCTATATCGTGTAACAATAACAGAGTTGGAAGTGCTTTTTTCAGAAGGCAACTGGACTTTCTGGTTTTTCTTTGAAGACGGTTCGCTTCTCATCCAAGAAGCTTCTTCAGCTCTGACTGGATGGTGGAGAATGGAAGGATCCTGCCAGGGCTGAAGAAGTTTCCTGGATGAGAAGCAAAACGTCTTCAAAGAACAACCAGAAAGTCCAGTTGCCTCTTGAAAAAAGCACCTTGGGGACAACTTGGATGGCTGAGAATCTCCATCGACAACGAAGTTGGAAGGGATCTTGAAGGTCATCTAGTCCAGCTCCCTGCTCTTGCAGGAGACCTATACTATTTCTGACCAATGGCTGTCCAATCTTGTCTTAAAAATCTCCAGGGATGGAGCACACACAACAGCCAAAGGCAAGTTGTTCCACTGGTCGATTGTTCTCACTGCTAGTAATTTGCTCCTTAGCTTTAGGTGGCTTCTCTCCTTGGTTAGTTTCCATCCATTGTTTCTTGTCCTGCCTACAGGTGCTTAGCTTTCTTGCTTTTTGGCACAAGAATTTACTTTACGTTATTGTCATTGCACCTCGCACAATGAAATTAAATGCCATCTTCAGTGTATATTATAGCTATAAAAATAAAACACAAACACACATCCTTCACATTCTATACAATTGAATGGGAAACCCCTGATATTGCATTCATATTGCACTGTACTGTAGAATTCCATAGAGTTATTGCCCTGTGATAGAAGCTGTTTTTCAGCCTATTTGTCCTTGTTTTTATTATCCTGTACCGTCTGCCAGATGGTAATAGTTAAAAAAAAAAAAAGGGTTCCCAGGATGAGATGGATCTTTAAGGATGTTTTGAACTTTCTTAAGGCAGCAGGAGCTATAAAGCTCTTCCAAAGAGGGGAAAGGGCAACCCATGATCCTCTGGGCAATGACATTAACCCTCTGGAGTGCTTTCCGATCTGCCACTGTGCAATTGGCAAACCATACAGAGGTGCAGTAAGTTAAGATACTCTCTGTGGTGCAGCAGGAGAAGGTCACCAGCAGTTTTCATTCAGTTGTTGTTTTCTGAGAAGTCTCAGGTAGTATAACCTCTGCTGGGCCCTTTTACAAAAATATATTTGTCAATGCAAGTTTTTTTTTTTCTCACTTGTTGATGCTTGGCTGGGTGAAATTCCTGGCATGGGTGAAATGCCGCCCCCACTCCAAAGATCTCTGAATAAAAATAATACTTTTTTCCATCGGTCCAGCTTTAATAGCCAATAGTGATAGTTAGAACCCAAAATGGTAAGGCCAGCGTTAAGCGACAGGCATATGGTCAGCAAACAGTAGCTGGCCAGCACATTTTAGGCAGAAAAGAAAAGTAAACTGAGGTCTTTGGGCTGCATAAATCCACTTCGGACTGTCGTGGCTGGACAGGAAAGAGAAGCATTATCAAAAGTACTAAAAAATTTTGTCTCCTCGGTCAGCTCCTTCCACTCTATCCCTTCCACCCGATCTTTCCACTGTACAGATTTCCCTCCCATCCTCCTTCACAGTTTGGGGAATGGCAAAACTGCTGCCTTGAAGGGAAGGAGAGTCCCCAGCCCTTTGATTTCACAATAAAAAAAGAGAAAAAGCATGCCAGCTCTCTGTAAATCATTGGGGGCCTGGATCTCTTTATTAGCCAGCACCAATCTGGAGCCTGACGAGGCTCTTCCCACTCGGTTGGAAAGGAGTCTTTGGTCCTGGAGGACCAAAATTGGTTCCTCATTGGATTTTGTTGCTCTGATGTCACCTTCCCACTACAGTGGGAAGGGCAGAAGAGATTTTTTTTTTTTTTTAAAAAGGAATAAAAGCTTCAAGGAACTCTGGTTCCTAGAAAAACCCTATGTTTGGGGAGAAGATTACAGATTAACAGAGTTGGAAGGGTCCTCGCTTCTATATTTTCCAGGAGGGAACAATGTGATTTATTTTGAGGGAAGGGACCTTATAGGTCATCTAGTCCAACCCCCTACCCAAGCAGGCGACCTTACGGCATTTCTGACAAATGGCAGTCCAGTTTCTTCTTGAAAGCTTCCACAACTTCCCAAAGCAACTTCTGTTCCATGATTGCTCTCACTGTCAGGAAATTTCTCCTTATTCCTTATTTCTGAATCTCTCCTTGATCAGTTTCCATCCGTTATTCCTGTCTGGCATCCGGGTGCCTTGGAAAATAGCTTGACCACCCCCTCCTCTCTGTGGCAGCCCCTCAAATATTGGAAGATTGCTCTTATGTCTCCCCTGGTCCTTCTCTTCTTTCTCTTCACTAGACTAGCCATACCCAGTTCCTGCAACCGTCTTCTATGCCACCATGTCCTTTCTTCTATGCCTCAAAAAGCAGGGAAGGTAACAGAAGAACAGGGTTGGGAGGGACCTTGAAGGTCTTCTAGTCCAACCCCATGCTCAGGCAGGAAACCCTATACCATTTCAGACAAATGGCTGTCCAATCTCTTCTCAAAAGCCTCCAGTGATGGTGCTCCCACAACTTCTGAAGACCAGCCTTTCTACTGGTTGATTGTCCTCACCGTCTCACTGATATTTCTGCCAGATCTTGAGGATAGAAATATCTGAGATCTCCCAGTTATTTCTGAGATGCCTCGGAAGATCTCTTGATCTTACCAGCTCAGCCGAGCTCTTTTTCTTCGCCTTACATCCCCCATCATACTTCCTCTCCCTTCAACCTCAAGCATGGTTGCTCCCGTTAGCTTCAAGGCCAAACCAAGAGCAGTTACATTCTTCTCCTAAGCAAGAAGCCCCTAGGGACCCAACAAATGTGCAAAACATGGGAGCAGTGTGAGTTGTGTTCCTCCTGATTATTATTATTTTTTTGTAATCCAAGTGATAGGTTTCCGTTCCAAGATTCTTTTGGGGTTTAAAATTACAAAATTTAGGTTTTAGAGTTAAAAGTTTCAGAGTTATGGGCTTGAAATCTATATTACGCTGGGATTCCATTCAAGATCCGTGACAGCTTGCTGCCCTTCCTAAACTGCAAAGAAGCAACAACGTGGATGAGAAGCCACTCCTTTTATCCTTATGTTGGGCAATAAAACAAGCCAGGTTCTTCCAGCTTGCAACACTTTGGTTTCCAACACAACAATATTAAGAATTTAGCCCTTGTCTGCCTCCAAGCTCCAGAATCTCTAGTTAAGATACATGATCTTGTTTTCTAAAAAAAACAGAGAAGGGAGTAGGATGAATGCATATCACACCCAACAATGTGCAAAACCACACACTGTTACAAAGGTGAAGATTGGAGGCTGTTTTTCCAAGAGTCAGAAGCATTCACCACTTAACTTAGAAGTCAGGATTCATTGCCAACTGTCTTGCCCTGGTCCTGTTGCCTTTGGGACAACCATGACCTGGATGATTGAGAAGCTCCAGGGACGACCAGAATTTCCGTGGCTAAGCAAAGTGGTTGTTAAGTGGGTCTCCACGCAACTGTATGGCCTTTTCTGCCATAGCTTTAACTGTGATTTGAGATTTAAGCAAACTACTGTTAAATGAATGGAGTAATCATTAAGCAAACCCGTCTTCCTCCATTGACTTTGTTGGGAGCCAGTTGGGAAGGTCTCAAATGATGATGGCATGGCCCTGGACACTACATCATAAACCAAGGGTCTTCAAACTTGGCATGTTTAAGACTTGTGGACTTCAACTCCCAGAGTTCCTGAGCTAACATGACTGGAGGATAAATTCTGGGAGTTGGAGTCCACAAGTCTTAAAGCGATCAAGTTTGAAGAGCCCTGATCTATCTATCTATCTATCTATCTATCTATCTATCTATCTATCTATCTATCTATCTATCTATCTATCTATCTATCTATCTATCTATCTATCTCTCTATTATCTCTCTCTCCATACCTATTTACCTATCTATCTAACAATCAATCTATCATCTATTAATCATCTATCTATCTATCTATCTATCTATCTATCTATCTATCTATGTATCTATCACCTATCACAAGGGTCTTCAAACTTGGCAATTTTAAGACTTGTGGACTTCAACTCCCAGAGTTCCTGAGCTAACTAACATACCTGGAGGAGGAATTCTGGGAGTTGAAGTCCACAAGTCTTGAAGCTGTCACGTTTGAAGACCTTTGTCACAAACCGTCATAATAAATACATGCCTGTTGCCAAGCACTCGAATTCAGATCACGTGACTCTGGGGATGCTGCAACATTCATAAATGCTGGTCTCTGGTTTCAGGACTGTTGTAAATTCGAATGATCGCTAAAGGACCAGTCATGAAGTCAAAGGGCTACCTGTGTGTAAATCTAGTCACTGACTCCAGAGCAGAGGTGATATTTAGCAGGTTCTGACCAGTTCTGGAGAACCGGTAGCAGAAATGTTGAGTAGTTCAGAGAACTGGCAAGTGCCACTTCTGACTGGCCCTGCCAAGCCCATCTATTCTCTGCCACCCGAGTCCCAGCTGATCGGCTGGGTCTTCTTTGGTTGCCCCGCACAGGAGAACGGAGCTGGAAAGCAGGTTAGTGGGGTGGGGAGGCGTCAGAGTATATTCATGAACTGGAATAGAGCATGGTAACCAGGTCAGCCAATGAATAGGCACAGCAACTAAGTCAGCCAATGAAGACTGTTTGGAAACTGAAACTAGAAGTAGCCTAGGCGTAGCTCTATATTAAGCTCTACAGCTCTGAAGCTCTGTTAAGTTCTGAGTCTGTCTATTGAAGATGAAACTGCTCCTCTCCTCTGCTGTGTGTCTTGCTTGCCTGCTGAACTAAAGTGAAACTGATGTCCGTTTCTGGGCTCTTGAGTTGCCGTTCTGCTCTGAACCTGTAACGTGTCTGCTTGTTTGACTTTGCTCCATGGTAGAGAAATCTGCAACTGGTACTGTAAAATTTACTTTATCTGTTTGTAAAGAAGTTAAATGAAGCCTCAGCCATCTGTGTTTAGTTTTTCTGGCGTTGAATTTACACTGCAATACTCTGTACAGGAGGGAATGGAGATTTTGCAGTAACCTTCCCCCAGGAGTGGGGAGGGAATAGGGATTTTACAGTATCCTTCCCCTGCCACACCCATCAAGCCACATCCTCCAAGCCACAGCACGCCCACCAAGCCACGCCCACAGAACCGGTAGTAAAAAACATTGAATCCCACCACTGCTCCAGATCTTAAGAGATTCCACAGGAAACCTTGCCCACCCCCCAGCAAATTTTCCCATTGCTATCTCTTTCCTCACTTTCACCCATGTTTCCCGCACTCAAACCTCAGGGATTCACAACATCCTGAACCCAAGGCCGGCTCTTCCAGCCTTTTTTTTTTGAGACCAACCTTCCAGTAGTCATGGCACAAAGCCCAACCCTTAGGCTTTGCTTCCTGAATTGTCCCTAACCGGACCAATTCAGCAATGAAGTATTTCCTGGATGTTACGTTAAGTCTGAATCTTGACCATATTTTTCAGCTTCGGGCCCTTCCAACCCCTGGATTTCTCTTGGCTCGTCTGGGCCGTGCCAGCTGTCGCAAAGCTCACGAAATGCCAATGTTTGCTGTTGATTCAACTTCATTAAATACACCGGGCCTTTTCCAGAGGTCAAGGTCTTTACAATCCCCAGCGAGAAAATGACAGATAAACACTGCGGGGAACAAAGGCCAGGCTAGTCAGGAAAAATACACAGATTTGCACCAGCTTGAAAAAAAAGAAGAACTTTCTTCAAACTGGACCTCCAGCCTTGCGGGAGTTCTACTCCCTCAATTCCCAATCCGTAGGACATCCCTTTCATTGAGAGGTCCTTTGTGTTTTCTGGGCTTGGTGGTTTTCTTGAAGACATTTCATAGATAACATCATCAGTGCTAGAAAGGAAGAGGATTGTAGAGGAGGAGGAGGGGGGAGAGAGAGAGGGAGTGGGAGAGTGGGGAGGAGGACTGTGGAATCTTTCATGCTCTCTGGGCTTGGTGGCTTTCTTGCAGACGTTTCATGACCCAACTAGGTAACATCACCAGTGCTAGTGAGTGCGGGGTTTCCTCCCTGTTTATATTCAATACTTTGCAAGTTTTGGTGGTGGTGGTGGTTTTGTCCTTGGTAGTTCCTTGATCAGGGCCTTGTTTTCTGTTAGGCTGTTTTATCTGAATATAAACAGGGAGGAAAGCTCTCCTCCCTAACACTGATGATGTTACCTAGATGGGTAACGAAACGTCTGCAAGAAAACCATTAAGCTCAGAGAGCACCAAGGATCCCACAGTCCTTTTCCTCCTCCTCTTTCTCCTCCCTCCCTCCTCCTCTCCCTACTAACACTGATGATGTTACCTAGTTGGGTCATGAAACATCTGCAAGAAAACCAGCAAGCCCAGGGAGCACCAAGGACCCTGGCATTCCTCCTCCTCTCCACACACCCAACTTTATTCTAGCACTGATGATGATACCTAGTTGGGTCATGAAACATCTGCAAGAAAACCACCAAGCTCAGAGAGCACCAAGGACCCTGGCATTCCTCCTCCCCTCCACACACCCAACTTTATTCTAGCACTGATGATGATACCTAGTTGGGTCATGAAACATCTGCAAGAAAACCACCAAGCTCAGAGAGCACCAAGGACCCTGGCATTCCTCCTCCCCTCCACACACCCAACTTTATTCTAGCACTGATGATGATACCTAGTTGGGTCATGAAACATCTGCAAGAAAACCACCAAGGTCAGGGAGCACCAAGGACCCTGGCATTCCTCCTCCCCTCCACACACCCAACTTTATTCTAGCACTGATGATGATACCTAGTTGGGTCATGAAACATCTGCAAGAAAACCACCAAGCTCAGAGAGCACCAAGGACCCTGGCATTCCTCCTCCTCTCCACACACCCAACTTTATTCTAGCACTGATGATGATACCTAGTTGGGTCATGAAACATCTGCAAGAAAACCACCAAGGTCAGGGAGCACCAAGGCCCCCTCCTTTCAACCCCTGAGCTACAAATATTCCCCTTCAATTCTAGTGGGGCAACCTGTCCAACCAGGCTAACATAACAGAAACACGGACGCCAAACGTCGTCCCCAAGCAATGGCTACCCTGGCATGAGAAGCTGTCCTGCGGCGGAGATGGCACTTCGGTTGGCTCTGCTTCTTGCAGTCCTGCAGCCTTGACAGGGTGGGATTTGTTCCTGGCATGAAAAGCGCTTTGTCTGGGCTGTTATTGGGGGGGGGTGGAGTGGGGGGAGAGAGGAGGAAGAGAATCAAGTTCCTGTCAACAGAGGCCAGGGGGGCAAAACCCAAGTAGCAGCAAACATCCGCCTGACACGCAGGCCCACTCAACGTGTTGCTGACCGCATCTTCAGAGGCTCTCTTCTCCTTCTGTTTTGTTTTTTTTTTGTTTTAAAGCAAAGAGGAGGAGGAGGAGCAATCTCAGCTGAAATGAGAAGGACAACAATACAATGATACAGTCCAGGCTCCCTTTCAAGAAGGCATCCTCAGTGGCCCATGTAACCTTTGATGCAACGCAGGGAAACAGGGCTTAATTCCTGCAGAACCAAATAGGTTTGCTTTCTGGAATCGAAATTCCGTTTTTCTTTGGGGGTGGCTGGGAGATTGCTTAAACCCCTTCCTTCTTTAAATTCACTGGCGGGGGAATTCTGGGAGGTGAAGCCCCGGAGTCCTTAAAGTTTGCCAAGTTCTGAGAGCCCTGGTTTAGACCCAACTCTCGCTCTTGTGATGAACTGCAGAACAAGATTCTTTCATTCATACCGACTTGTTTGAGTATACAGGAGAAGGTTTTATGCTGTTTTCCCTGGGCTGTGGTTGCCAGCTTCTCTGAAGCATCCTAGATGGGTTGAGAACCATAGCACAAACTTCCTCCCGAGATTGAAGGTCTGTGGTTCAAAAGACGCACCCTAGGATGGGGGAATGGGGCTTTAAAATGGTCCCTTTGAAGGCCATATCAAAGGCTTATTACTGACAACTGGCAATCGCCTCTCAACCTAAGAAACAGAGATGGTATTCAGCCGGTTCTGACCAGTTCTGGAGAACCAGTAGCGGAAATTTTGAGTAGTTCAGAGAACTGGTAAATCCCACCTCTGACTGGCCCCACCCCCATCTCTTCTCCGCCTCCCATTGAGTCCCAGCTAATCGGCTGGGTCTTCTTTGGTTGCCCTGCACAGGAGAACGGAGCTGGAAAGCAGGTTAGTGGGGTGGGGAGGGAATGGGGATTTTGCAGTATCCTTCCCCTGCCACGCCCACCAAGCCACGCCCACAAAACCGGTAGTAAAAAAGTTTGAATCCCACCACTGCTAAGAAGGAAGCGTGAAAGCAACCGTATCACCCTGTATATGGTGACAGATTCAAACTAAGCAATGACTTAGCCATGGTTGACTAAATAAATAAGCCACCAATAGCCGAGTTCCCCCAACAGGGTTTGTGAAAGCCAAAGAGGGCAGGTTAATGTGACGTGTGAATCAGTGGTGGGATTCAAAAATGTTTACTACTGGTTCTGTGCATGTGGCTTGGTGGGTGTGGCGTGGCTTGGTGGCCATGGCTTGGTGGGCATGGCAGGGGAAGGATACTGCAAAATCTCCATTCCCTCCCCACCCCACTAACCTGCTTTTCAGCTCTGTTCTCCTGTGCAGGGCAACCAAAGAAGACCCAGCCAATCAGCTGGGACTTGAGAGGTGGAGAAGAGATGGGCGTGGAGCCAGTCAGAGGTGGTATTTGCCCTTTCTCTGAACTACTCAGAATTTCCGCTACTGGTTCTCCAGAACTGGTCAGAACTGGCTGAATGCCACCCCCTGGTGTGAATCCAACCTGATCTACAGTAATCCAATCACCCTCTTGTTCCATGCTAAGCTGCGTTAGAAGGTGCAACTCCCAATTACGCATACTTTCACTCTCCAAACTTTTAATGCTTGTAAGCTCCCTGGACGAAAGCAGCTTAAACTAACAAGACTTGCAACGCCGTAAAGACGAACCAGTTTTGTGAAGGTGCTAAACCTTCGTGTGGATTAGACTCCTCCATCTTTCTAGCCTCTCAAAGAACCGTAGATTTCGTCGCGGTTTTTGCAAATGTGACCTGGAACTGTGGTAAGATGTCAAACCCACAGCCTTGTGCATCCTCCTAAGGGTTGAAAGCTTGGAGTCCTGGAAAAAAATTCTAGGGTGCCCTCCCAAATCCACAGCCCAGAGAATGTTCTCCCTCTCCCCCTCCCCCCCACCTGTCTGGCACAAGCCCCAGGGATGGCACACACACACACGTGTGTCACGTCAGGCAAATTACATAACGTGTACCATTTGTGCAATGCTACGAGACATTGTGGGGCATCGCTTGCCCTTCCTTGCCTCCTGCAGACGCCCGTGCCCTGATTCACTCTGTTCAAATGTGCATCATGTGCAGCCACTTCTCACCTCCCTCTGAAGCCACCGGAGGGAGCCTCTTCATTGAGCACATCATCGACCCATTTTAATTAATTAATAAGCCGGAACCTTTAATAGCCCTCCAATGCCGGCGCTTTCAAACCTATAGGAAATGGAATACTGCATCCATTTTTGGTCAACCACGATGTAAAAAAGATGGTAAGGCTCTAGAAAGAGTGCAGAGAAGAGCAATCAAGAGGATTAGGGGATTGGAAGCTAAAACATATAAAGAACGGTTGCAGGAACTGGGTACGTCTAGTCTAGTGAAGAGAAGGACCAGAAGAGACATGATAGCAGTGTTCCAATATCTCAAGGGATGCCCCAAAGAAGAGGGAGTCAAGCTATTCTCCAAAGCACCTGAAGGCAGGACAAGAAGCAATGGGTGGAAACTCATCAAGGAGAGAAGCAACCTAGAACTAAGGAGACATTTCCTGACAGTGAGAACAATTAACCAGTGGGACAATTTCCCTCCAGAAGTTGTAAATGCTCCAACACTGGAAGTTTTTTAAAAGATGCTGGATTACCATTTGTCTGAAGTGATGTAAGGTTTCCTGCCCAAGTAGAGGGTTGGACTAGAAGACCTTCAAGGTCCCTTCCAACTCTGTTATTCTGTTATATCCTTGATGCCACAGGAGTTATATCTCAACCATCTTCAACCAAGCTTGGTCTGAAGCAGAAGTGGTATTCAGCAGGTATCTGACCGGTATCTGGAGAACCGGTAGTGGAAATTTTGAGTAGTTTAGAGAACCAGCAAATACCACCTCTGACTGGAGATTTTACAGTATCTTTCCCCTGCCACGCCCACCAAGCCATGCCCACAGAACCGGTAGTAAAAAAATTTGAATCCCACCACTGGTCTGAAGGCAAGGCAAAGCTGATTTGAGAGAAATCAGCCTTGGCCTGTTCCAAGCCAGGTCACCAATACCAATGGCCCTTACTCCTGCTTTACAACTCCAAGCTACAACAGGGCAGCTTTGCTGAAAGACACAGGCAGGCCCACAGCCACACCCCAAAGGGGAACACTGCACAGAATCCAGCAGGTTTGCACAAGCCAAGGCCTCGTCTGCACAAGCTGACCCGCAAAGATTTGGAGGTTTTTTTGCAAGGACTTGCTGGCTTCGCTGCATGCAAAAATATCCCGTTTTTCCTTGTTAAGCATCACAGTTACATCGCTTTTGTTTTTTTTCCCAACCCTGGACTAAAATCCAAACCTTTTTGTCTTCTGCTTTCAAATACTTCCTCCTGTTTCGCCCTCCTGCCAGCAGGGATCCTGAACCGCCCAGTTTTTGAGTGCTGCAACTCCAGATCATTTTGTGCCCAAATTCCAAAGTGCCACATTTCTCTATCAGAGAAGCCAGCTATAAAAAGCCAGCCAAGGACTTTGGGGGAAGAGATCAGTGCCCAATTTACTACATCCGGTGGGATTTACACACAAGTAAGCCCTTGCAGGAATACAGCAACCAGGCAGGTCCCCAAGTTCAACTCTCGCTTTTACTATTCATTCACTTCCTCGTTTGCAAAATAGGAGTCATTGCAATACAGGTAGTCCTTGTTTAGCGACAACTGGGACCAGGTTACTAAGCAAAGCAGTCCCTAATTAAACCACTGCCATTTTACTTCAGCTTTATACATGAGAAGATTGGTTTTTAAGGTTATCTTTTCGTCACCATCACAACTGCGAATGGTCATTAAATAAGGCAGTCATTAAACAAGGACTTTGTTTGAGCCTAGTGTAAACAAACATTCTTAAATAATCCAGAACACATCAGCTATATTGCTATTTTATAGCAAGATTTCCCCCCCTTTCCACTCCCCATGCACAGCCCAATTCATATTATTTTATCTTAGTTTAACATTAAGAAATAAAATTTAAAAATCTCGCATCTTTCCTAGCCTCGCAGGACCAAGCCAGACCAAGCCAAAATCTCCAATTATTCTATTTCATCCACTCTAGGAAAATGGGCTCCGCTGGGAACCGGCTGGGACTTTTAAAACCAACTTCAAGCAGGGGTTTGAAATCTTAAAAGTGTGCCAATTCTGATAATTTCTCACCGCCCCCCCCCCCATTCCCCAATGTTCAACTGTAACCAACCCGAAGATGAATTTGGATTCAGGCTCCGTGGAGAAACATAAAAGAGTTAGGGGCAAGGAGAGTCACCTGCCCAGGTAAAATCCTAGCTGTCTTTTTCAACCAAGCTTAACATCAGACAGTCCAAACTGGGTCAGCGTGAAAAATCCACAGCGACTGGAACGGGTTATAATTCTAACTGGCGTATTTACGCAGCACATTTGAAATCCGACACAGGGGGGCACATTCAGTGAAGGATTGCGATGCGTCCCGCATGCCAGCTTGCGATCTTCCACCTTGAGTGACAGGAGCCAGCAGAGGAAAAGGACACACGGACACATACACACACACACACGCCAAAGGCCTCCCCGGCAAGGGTGGCGTGCTGTGACCCCCAAAATTGCCCAGCTCTTTCCCTTCGGAAAGGCCGGCGCCCAACGGGTGCGTTTCATCTCCATCGCTGCAGCTTCTGTCGCAAAGCGCCTGGCAGAAAAAAAACGGATCGCCGGGGGATCCCAAACATAGCAACGGCGGGGAGGAGGGATCGAAAGGTCGGAGACGAGAGCCGGGCGAAGGGCGTGAAGGTCACAAAAGCGAAACAACGAAGGAGGGAAGGAGAAAACAAGAGGCTTGGCGGTCCAGGCTATCGCCTCCCTCCAAGGCACGCGCGGGGAAGGAACGCGCCGAGCGCGCTCTGCACAGGTTCAGAGATACTCTTTCCCCCACCCGGGCTCTCGCTAAGGCCGACTCGAGGCCCGCTTGGCATTCCGCACCCCCCCCTCCTTACCCCACAAGTGGAGTTCTCGCCTCACAATCAGGAGTTTATGAATTCGATCCTAGGTAGAGGCTGATATTTGGAATAGACTCTCCTGCTGGAGGGGGGGATGGGACTAGATGACCTCCAAGGTCCCTTCCAACTCTGTTGTTCTAACTTGTCCCTAGGACCGGCGGAGCTTTCCTCCAGCTGCAACGGCCCGGGGGAGAGCGGCGGAGGAGAGCCGCCCTATTCCTGGCCCCATCGCCAAGAGAGGGACGTGTCCGGCTCCGTTGGGCCGGCGCCCGCGCCTCCCTCCGGGACGGGCTTCCCCCGTTACCTGGCTGCGCCACAGGTGCCTGCTGGAGTCCCCGCCGCCCGCTCGGAGTCCGCCTTCCCCTTTCTCGACTCCCGCGAAAGGCGGGCATTCAACAGGTCGAGCCTTCTCTTTTGCAGGCGCGCTGGGAGCGCAGCGCCTCCAGCCAAGGGCCCTTTGGAAGCAGCAAGAAGAGAGTTCGAGCTGGAAGGGACCTTGGAGGTCTTCTAGTCCAGCCCCCCCCTCCTTGGCTCAAGCTGGAGAGCCGTCCTAGACCATCCAAGAGGGGCTGGGCTGGAAGCCGGACGGCTCCCCCCTTCCTTCCCAGCCAGGCTCTCCCGGGCTCCCTTTTGCCCTCCGCGGGACGCGGGGGAGAGGAGGAGCGGCCGGCCGGCCGGCCGGGGGCTGAGGTTAGCAGGCGTCTCCTGGCGGTGCCTTCACTTGGAGGCACGTCGGGGGATCGGACGCTGGGAAGGCTGCCCTCCCATCCATCCACCCGCCCCGTCCCTGCCTCTGCCAGCCGTCTGGCAGGGTCTCCATCCCCGGGCAGACGGCGCCCCGACGGCAGCCCCCGAAGGCGCTTCCCTAACCCACTCACCCCCGGCCGGGCAAAAGAGCCACCCACCTCCGGAGGCTGAGCCGAGCGCCAGGCACAGCAGCAGCAGCAGCAGCGCCAGCAGCCAGCGCCGCACGCCCATCGCGCCCACGCGGCCGTCACGGCAATGCCCGCGCCAGGAGCAGCGGCGGCGGAGGAGGAGAAGGCGGAGATGGCAGCTGCAACCCAGGAAAGCGAGCAAGGCGGTCGGTGGCTCCAGCCGCTGCCAGGCTTGCAATTTGTAGCCGAGCGGAGCTGGAGGCGGCCCGCTCCGGTCATGTGGCTGCCTCCACGCCCCCCGCCCGCCCGCCCGCCCGCCCGCAGCGCCTCCCGCGACCGCCAGGGACGCCCCCGCCAGGCGAGAATTCCCTCTCGCCGCCCCAACCGGGCCTGGCTGAGCCCCACCCCCTAAGCGGGAGCCCGGCCAAGAGAGGTCGGATCGGATCGGATCGTGCCTGCCCGGATCGCTCGCCCTCCTTCTCATTGCTAAGACACAGAGAGAGGGGGGGGGGGGTAGGGGGGGGGACACAGACACACACACACACTTTTAAATCTACCCATTTAGGGGCACTCGATCTCTTCCTGGCTCCAGGTGGACCTTTCTGCTTTTCCTAAGATTTGGGCTCTCTCTCTTGCCCCTGTTAGTTCTCCGTTTTTTTCCTAACTGTTTTCGACCTAGAAGAGACTGGAGTGCCATCCGTCAGAAATGGTGTAGGTAGCGTCTCCTGCTTGGGCATGAGGGCTGGTCTAGATGACCTACAAGGTCCCCTCCAACTCTGTCAATCTGTATCTGTGTCAGTTTTCAAAAAGAGACTGGAGTTCCATCTGTCAGAAATGGTGTAGGGTCTCCGGCTTGGGTTGGACTAGATGACTTACAAAGTCCCTTCCAACTCTATTCATCTGCATGTATAGTCTTCCCCAAGCCAGCTCCCCCCTACCCCTTTCTTGCAACCCCCTCCCCCAGTCCATCCTGCCTCTCTCTATGCCAGGAACCTTCTCACCTGTTGAGAGGTGAGTCCCAAATGGTCCTTTCAGGTCAAGAAGGACTTTGTGGGTGGACTGCACCAACCTCCTTTGCCCTTCCATTCCCCCTGGAACCTACCCAGGCTTCCTTCCTGGAGCCCCTGGGCTGGGGTAAGGGGCTTATAGACAGTATTACTTGGTCTGTTGTGTGGATGCTTGTATGTTTTTAGGAGGTGGGGAATTTTGGCAGGTGGGGAGGTGTTTGGAGATTGTCGTGTGTGTGCATGTTGAGTCTGCTCTGGGTGTTAGGTGAATTTTGTTGTAGGTGTACACTGTGTATATACGTACAATGACAACAGAGAATTCAATAGAACCCTTTATTGGCCAAATGTGATTGACACGGAATTTGTCTTGGTGTAAATACTCTCAGTGTACATAAAAGAAAAGATACATTCCTTAGGAGTCAAGAATCATAACATACAACACTTAATGATAGTCATAGGGTACAGTCAGCAATCAAATTTTATTTATTTATTTATTTATAAAATTTTTATACCGCCCTTCTCCCTAGGGACTCAGGGCGGTGTACAGCCAATCCAAACCCCGACAATGATACAAAAGTTAAAAAGAAATTAAATTGAATATTTGGCCGAATATAAAAAACCCACCCCACCCCCTTAAAACCCCCAAATTAAAATTACTAAAAAGCAATGGAGACAAACTAAAACCCTCTCTCAGCCCAGGCCGGCCTGCTCGTATATCATACATCATACTAGGAAACAGTCAATATAAATCGTAAGGATATAAGCGACAAAGTTACAGTCCTACAATCACAAATGGGAGGGGATAGGTGATGAGGAGTGATGAGAAGATTAATAGTAATAGTAATGCAGACTTTGTAATAGTTGAACAGGGTTGAGGGAATTATTTGTTTAGCAGAGTGATGGCGTTTGGGAAAAAACTGTCCTTGTGTCTAGTTGTTCTGGTGTGCAGTGCTCTATAGCGTCATCTTGAGGGAAGGAGTTGAAACAATTTATGTCCAAGATGTGAGGGGTCTGTAAATATTTTCACAGCCCTCTTTTTGACTCATGCAGTATGCAGGTCCTTGATGGAAGGCAGGTTGGTAGCAATTGTTTTTTCTGCAATCCTAATTATCCCCTGAAGTCTGTGTCTGTCCTGTTGGGTTGCAGAACCAAACCAGACAGTTATAGAGGTGCAGATGATAGATTCAATAATTCTGTATGAGCAGCTCCTTGGGCAGTTTGAGCTTTCTGAGTTGGCACAGAAAGAACATTCTTTGTTGTGTTTTTTTGATGATGTTTTTGATGTTATTTTAATTCAATTCAATTATGCATGGACCCCTTGCCCCATGCAAAGGCCTGCCACCTTTACCTCCAAAGGTGCCCACCCTGCAGGTTGAGATGTGTTTTGTTTTGTTTTTTTAATCACAAAACAAGCAGAGAAAGCCCTTTGCAGATTGTTGGGTCAGGGAAAGCATCAGCTAGAAACAATGGAGTGTTTTTCCACAGCCTGGGAAAACAAGAGGCCTGCAGCTGCTGTGTTTTCTTATCACTGGAGCCAATTGGGAGTTTGTAAGAAATCCCCGCAAGATTGAAATCCGTCAATCCACTCCCGACAACTCACTCAGCCAAGCCTTTGCCCCCTTGGGATGGCCCGCCTCGCAGGGTTGTTGTGAAGTCAAAGGGGAGACGGTGAGCATCTCTCCTGCCTTGAGTTACTGGAGGAAAGGTGAAATAAAGCCTTCTGACCTCAAAGGCAATCCAATGCAGAAACATGCTACCAATGACTCACTACATAGAAGAAACAAACTGTTTTTCCACAAAGATGAGCCATGCACACCAAAATGTTGGGGGTTATTTTCTTGGGATGAAGACCTTGGAAGTCTTCTAGTCTAATCCCCTGCTTAGGCAGGAAATCCTATACCATTTCACACAAATGGTTCTTCAATCTCTTCTTAAAAACTTCCAATGTTGGAGCATTCACAACTTCTGAAGGCAAGTCGTTCCACTGGTTAATTGTTCTCACCGTCAGGAAATTTCTCCTTAGTTCTAGGTTGCTTCTCTCCTTGATTAATTTCCACCCATTGCTTCTTGTCCTATCCTCAGATGCCTTGGAGAATCGCTTGACTCCCTCTTCTCTATGGAATACATAGACTGGGTGAAACCAGGCTCAATAGGCAGGAACTGGGAGAGGTATCTTGGAGTCTTAGTGGACAACCAGCTAACTAGGAGCCAGCAGTGTGCAGCAGCAGCCAAAAAAGCTAATGCAACCCTAAGTTGCATTAACAGAGGGATACAATCAAGATCAAGGGAAGTACTAATACCACTCTATAAAGCCTTAGTAAGACCACACCTAGAGTACTGCATCCAGTTTTGGTCACCACGCTATAAAAAAGATGTTGAGAAAAAGTACAGAGAAGAGCAGCCAGGATGATTAGGGGATTGGAGACTAAAACAGAAGACGAACAGTTGCAGGAACTGGGCATGGCTAGTCTAGTGAAGAGAAGGACCAGGGCGACAGGATAGCAGTCTCCCAATATTCCCACAGAGAGGAGGGGGTCAAGCTATTTTCCAAAGCACCTGAAGGCCAGACAAGGAATAATGCATGGAAACTGAACAAGGAGAGATTCAACCTGGAAATAAGGAGACATTTTTTGACAGTGAGAATAATCAATCAATGGAACAGAAGTTGCCTTCAGAAGTTGTGAGAGCTTCATCACTTGAGACTTTCAAGAAGAGATTGGACTGCCATTTGTCAGAAATGGTGTAGGGCCTCCCGCTTGGGCGGCAGGGGGATTGGACTAGATGATCCTACAAGGTCCCTTCCAACTCTGATTATCTGTTATCTGGCAACCCCAAAGAGATTGGAACACTGCTATCAAGTTACCCTCTCCCCCTGTTAAGTACCACTCCCAACCATCAAAAAAGGGTTGTAAGTCCTTGCAATGGTGCAAAAAAATATTGGAGACTGATTCAGACCTGGGTGGATCAAATAGCGGGAGAGTGTATTCCATTTAAACCGGGATTTTTTTCTCCTAGGAATAATATCAGAAAGATATAGGAAGGATTTAATTTATTTAATAATACATATATTGACGGCAGCTAGAATAATACATGCACAATACTGGAAGAAGGAAAACATACCACCAGAAACAGAGATAATAAGAAAAATTATGGCATATGCAGAATGAGATAAGTTAACTCTAGAATTAAAAAAGCAAGGAAGAATCTAAATATTATGAATATATTCTATCAATGGTTACATAGAAGAAGGCAAGGTCGGAACATAAGTAACTATGATGATTGGAATAATTAATAAATAATATATCAAGCAAGGAGAAGTAAAATGTATATACGTATAACAATTATAATTGCAGATCGGCTGTGCCGTGTTGTATTCTTATAATTAAAATAAAGCAAATAATTTTTTTAAAAGGTTGTAAATCCCTAACCTGATGATAGAACTCTTGAAAAGATGGCAACCCATCTTTGTTATGACTAGACACAAACTGCTTGGAAAGTCCTGATGTACTTTGCAGGGCATCTGTGCCCTTCTGTTTGGTCCTTGCTTTCTTCTCCATGGGCAATCTTCTCTCTTGCCAATCAGAGCAACTTCACTTAGTTAAATCGAAGAAGAAGAACTTCCCATTTAAATCCCGGTTTAAATGGAATACACTCTCCCACTATTTGATCCACCCAGGTCTGAATCAGTCTCCAATATTTTTTTGCATCATTGTAAGGACTTACAACCCTTTTTTGATGGTTGGGAGTGGTACTTAACAGGGGGAGAGGGTAACTTGATAGCAGTGTTCCAATCTCTCTGGACTTTTTGGAAAAAGTCAAGTTCCCCAAATGCAACCCTTTTGGGGTCTCACAAGGCAGGACTGACTAAGCCTTCTGGAATGGTATAAGGATCCTGCCATGGGCAGGGCAGGGGAATAGATTTTCTTTCTCTCCATTAGTGCAAAGAAGGAAAGGATGTAAAAAAAAAATATATTGAGCTTGTTTTAAAATTTATACTCGTATTTCCAGGTGCTTATTGCAGAAGGACACAAATCCAGAGTCTCCGTTTTCAGTTACTTTTTGCTGCAAAAATCTTCCTTGGAAGAAGTTTCAAGATTTGCACGTGGGTGCAAACTGCCCACTTTACAATTGGCTGAAAGAAGCAGTCACGCCCAGCTGCCTCGATCTGGGGATCAAAGAAGAAAAAAAAAAAAAAACCAGCTACTTTTGTGATTCTTGCATTTGGTGCAAAACAATAGGAGAAGAGATTTTTAAAAGCTATTATAGCAAAAGAATAAAGGAACCATTTTAAAAGCCATTTCTTCTATGTTGTTTCTCTTTTCTTATTAAGATGCAAATGGAAGACTTTTTTTTTGCCGTTGTTTATACAGCATTTACTTTCTAAGGAACTGGGTTAGAATTTGCAACTTCATGAGACAATCCTTTCTAAGTCTTTTTTTTTTAAAGCAAGGCCCAGTATACAGAAGTTACCCTCGTATCTTTGGGGAAGAAATATTGATACAGGAGAAAAAGATCTAAATCTTCCATATGGGTTTGATCTCCATAACGTCAGGAGAAACATCTGTTCTTCTTCCCTCCTCGAACATCCCTGGCGGCTCCTATTGGCTGAAAACAAAACTTAAATTTCATCAGCCCTTCTCCAAAACTTTTCCTATCTCCCAAGTTCCTGAACTTTCTCTTTCCAGCCTTTTGCAATCTGCGCCTTGGCAGCTTCCAAGAATTCTGCCACTTGACTCAAGTTCCAAAGTTGCTGAACTCAGAAGAATATTTGGAGGCCAAGTCATTCGGTAATCTACATTTTTTGCTTTCAAAGGACAGATCTCCTGCCCCCCCCCCCCCCCCCCAAGAAACCTCTGCTTTCAGTGTCATCACCACAAAACATGAGAGTACGTGCAGGCTGCAAACCACATCCTCCCCAACCGACTTCAGATTTGATCTTCATTGGAGTTGGTTTAGCCAGTGAGTGTGAAATACCACCTAATTGAAAGAAGCTCCTGTGTTTTAAGACTAGAGTAGCACAGCACAGCACAGCACAGAATAGAATAGAAAGCAGGGAATAGATAGCATAGAATAGAATAGAATAGAATAGAATAGAATAGAATAGAATAGAATAGAATAGAATAGAATAGAATAGAATAGAATAGAATAGAATAGAATAGAAAGCTGGAAGGTACCTTGGAGGTCTTCTAGTACAGCCCCCTGCTAAAGCAGGAGAACCTATACCAGTGGTGGCTAATCTTTTTGGGCTCCTGTGCCAAAAATTGTGCCACACGCTTGCACGCACGTGCTTGTGTGCCAGAACCCAGAAGGCAATGCGCACCGCACCCATGACCCCTACACATGTGCACACAATCCCCACCCACCCACTCCGCTGCCCCCTTACCTGCACTGCGTCTCACAGATGATTTTCGGCCGTTTGAGGCTTTTTTCAGCCTTCCGGAAGCTTGAGGAAGGCTTCTGCAGGCTTTGCAGGCCAAAAACTAGCCCCGTTTCGTCACTTCCGGTATTTTCGGAAAAATAGGAAATGACGAAACAGGGCTAGTTTTCGGGCTGCAGAAGCCTGCAGAAGCCTTCCTCAAGCCTCTGGAAGGCCGAAAAAGGCCTCAAACCAGCCAAAAATTAGCTGTGAGGTGCACACATGCGCAGTGAGGTACGTTTGCCTGAGCTTGGGTGCCAGCACAAATGGCTCTGTGTGTCACCCGTGCCATAGGTTCTCCATCACGGACCTATACCATCTCAGATAAGTGACTATCTAGTCTCTTCTTAAAAACCTCCAGTGATGAGCCGACCACGGTTTCTGAAGGCCAGCTGTTCCACTGGTTAATTGTCCTCACTGTTGGGAAGTTTCTCCTTAATTTCAGGTTGCTTCTCTCCTTGATTAATCCATTGTTTGTTGTCCTGCTTTCTGGTGCTTTGGAAAATAGGTTGACCTCCCCCCACTTCTTCTTTGTGCCAGCCCCTCAAATACTGGAATACTGCTATCATGTCATCCCTAATTCTTCTTTTCTTTAGGCTAGCTAGCCAAACACAAAACCTGCAGCCTTTCTTTGTATGGTTGAGTTTCCAAGCCTTTGATCATCTTAGTTGCTCTTCTCTGAACATTTTCCAAAGTCTCAACCTCTTTTAAGTAATCTGGTGACCAAAACTGGTTGCAATGTTCCAGGTGTGGAATGACTGAGCCGTTTCATGTCCTGCTTGAAAAGGGAGGGTCTCTCCATTCTAGAGATGGAAGTTCAATATTAGAGCTAATTTTGGAATTCTGAAGCTGGCTACGCAGATTTGGGCCAGGTTGTTTCTCAGTTTCATGACACTGAAGGTGCAAGTCCAGAAGAACATGTTGAGTATCCCGTCTTGAGGTCAAGTAACAGATTGACAGAGTTGGAAGGGACCTTGTAGGTCATCTAGTAGTCCAGTGGTCACCAACCAACCAGTGGGCCAGGACCACTGGTAGTCCCCGAGAAAATTTTGGTGTTCCGCTGAGAAATGTCATCCCCAAAGCAATTAATCCAGGCTGTGTGGGAACACAAGGCTTGTGTCTCTTGCATTGTGAACAACACGAGGTAGTGAGGGGAGGGGGGAAAGGGTGGAGCGGGGGACTTGCCCCAGGACCCCCACATTCGTGGCCTGACCACTGGGCTGCTTCTTTCTGCTTCTTTCTTCTCCTGCTTTCGGCTGCATGCAAGGAAAGCAGGCAAAAGTCTTTCTTTCTCTCCCCCAAACTCCACCAGAAATGAGTCTTTGGGACCCTGCAAGGCCTCCTGCTCCAAGAGGCTGCACCATTCTGGTGGAGTTTGGGGGAAAGAAAGGAAGACTTCTGCTGCTTCTGCTGCTTTCCTTTGCATGAAGCCAAAAGTCTCTCTCTTCTCTCTCCCCCTGAGAACACAGCTGGAGACGGTATCCTGCGATCCCAAATAAAGAATGATCGATCGGTAGGGGAATTTTCCTGCAGACTTTTTGGGGGATTTTCCTAGGGTCTCTGGTCTGCGAGGTTTAAAATTATGAATTTGGTGGTCCCTGAGGTCCAAAAGGTTGGCGACCCCTGATTTCTAGTTCAACCCCCCACCCAAGCAGGAAACCCTACACCATTTCTGACAAATGGCAGCCCAGTCTCATCTTGAAAGCCTCCAGTGATGAAGCTCCCACAACTTCTGAAGGCAACTTCTCTTCCATTGGTTAGATAGTTCTCACTGTCGGAAAGTTTCTCCTTATTTCCAGGTTGAATCTCTTCTTGTTCAGTTTCCATCCATTATTCCTTGTCTGGCCTTCAGGTGCCTTGGAAAATAGCTTGACCCCTTCCTCTCTCTGTGGCAGCCCCTCAAATATTGGAAGACTGCTCTCCTGTTCCCCTGGTCCTTCTCTTCACTCGAGTAGCCACTAGACTAGCGTTACCTAATGTATGAAGCAGGCTCCAGACCCCCAAAAGCAGAGGTGCAGATGGCGGACATAATGCTTTCCGCCCCCTCCCTTTAAATGCTTTTATAAACAGCAAATTGAGCCTTCCACAAATGTTTACGTTAATCTGATGCTTTCTCTAAATGCTGCTGGGGTTGCAAGGCAGGCGGAAATGAATTGAACCACTTTGATTTTAAAGTCACACTGTCAAGCTTCGAGCGAAAAGGTCCAGGGAAGAAGCAGGCAGGCCTCAAGGGAGGATCTCCAGGCCAAAAAATAAAGAAGGATAGAAAGGTGCTTGATTTTAAATTCCACCCAAACAGCTGCAGTCCACAGGGAAGGAGGTTGAGACGAAACAGCTGGAATAGAAAGCCACCCGTCTCCATGAGACCTGTGGATCAATGTGACAGCAAAGAAAGTGAGCCCCCAAAACTTATTCCAGTCGTATTTCCAGATGGAGAAGGGAGATTGGGAAGGGGGACTGGTTTCTGAAACAGCTCTTGGCTCTCTCCAGGTGTCTTGTTGAATTCTTTAGAAGTAGCTGGTTGCACACAGGTAGTCCTTGAATTATGACCATTTGTTTATGCTTGTCCGTCCATTTGGCAGCCAGTCAGATGCATTTGGGGAAGATTCATATTTTATCATTCAAGGTGTGGGAAAGGAAGAATGTCTTGCATAAGATTTGTAGCATGAAGTTTATAAATAGTGATACTAATGATGAAGTGAACGGCACTCCAAAATAGCAGGGAAAAGTGAAAGAAGGAGGGAGGAGGAGGAGGAAAAGGAGAGGAAGAAGAAAAGAAGGAGGAGGAGGAGGAGGAGGAGGAGGAGGAAGAGGAAGAAGAAGAAGAAGAGAAGAAGAAGAAGAAGAAGAAGAAGAAGAAGAAGAAGAAGAAGAAGAAGAAGAAGAAGAAGAAGAAGAAGAAGAAGAAGAAGAAGAAGAAGAAGAAGAAGAAGAAGAAGAAGAAGAAGAAGAAGAAGAAGACTTCTTGTTCTGTTTATGGAAGCTTCTGCTAAATCAAAAACTCCTCCAAACTTCATAAAGCCAAACGGGAGCTTGATTAGTGCCTTAACCCAACCAGTAACGATCGTCTACTTAAACCAACATGGCGGAACAAATCCTGATTCGGTCCAATGTACGAGGAAATCCTCTCCTCATTTTGCAAAACTTGCTGATGCTCAACTTTGGCCCTTCCATTGTTCGCGAGGAACCTCAAACAACGACGTTGATGGCGGTTTATTTCTGCACACCAGACCACCTGCCAGCCGTGAAGAGAGGAAGGGGGTTATTGTCGCAAGTTGCATTTTTGCAAGCTTAGCTGGCAACGACTGGCAGATTCCTCCCGTGATGCAAACATCTGCAGGATGGCCAGAGCCAAGACAGCAGAAGTTGGGAGGAGAAGGCCGGGGGGGGGGGGGTGGGGGGAGGGGAAGAGAAGAAATAGCTTCATGAAAGGCCTCTAAGAGGTCTCTCCAAATGGCTTAGCATCTGGGGGATAAACAGGAAAGCCAGAAGGAAATACTCTGAAGAGGAAGGATGCGGGATAAGAGTCCGGCTGAAGGCGCATCATGCTTGTGGAATGTCAGGACCAAGAGACCCAACCTCTGGGCAGTGGCTGCTTCTTGGGCGGGGGAGGTGTGAGCCTCAGCCCATCTGCCAGGGATCCTCTTTGACCCCCTCCAAATTCAGAAGTCATGGGGTGGGTGAGCCCCCACCTGGTGCTAAGGTACGGTGGGCTTCCTTTTAAGTTGGGCTCCATACGCAATGTATTTCGCCTACTCTTGAGAAGGTATTACATGGGTCAGAAAGGGTGTAAGAAGGAAAGCATACCGCCTGAAACGGAGATAATAAGGAAAATTATGGCATGTGCAGAAAACAAAGAGACAACCTAAGTACTATGAAATGTGGAATAAATTCTATCAATGGTTGCCTAGAAGAAGCCAAAGTCGGAACATAAGTAGTTATGATGATTAAAATAATTAGTAAACAAATGTATCCAACGAGGAGATGGTATATGGTGAAGCAAAATGTATATATGTATAATAATTGTAATGCCAGAACGGCTGCGCTGTGTTGCATTCTTATCATTAAGATAAAAAAAAAAAGAAATAGAAAAAAGAAAAAGAAAGAATCTAAGAAGGTATCTGCAGACCCTTCACATCCTGAACATCAACTATTTCAGCTCTTTCCCTCAGGACTGTGCCCTATGGGAGGGGTCTCCAACCTTGGCAACTTTAAGACTTGTGGACTTCAACTCCCAGAGTTCCTCAGCCAGCTTTGCTGAAGTCCACAAGTCTTAAAGTTGCCAAGGCGACACGGGGACACCTGACCATCTAATTCTGTCAGTTTTGCCCAATGTCTATGTATATTAACTCATATAGTGTGGCTGTATTGTTATTATTTATCTTTCTTATTAACTTATAGGAGCCGCGGTCGTGCAGTGGTTAAAGTGCAGTACTGCAGGCTACTTCTGCTGGCTGTCGGCTGCCTGCAATTTGGCAGATCGAATCCCACCAATTTCAAGGTTGATTCAGCCTTCCATCCTTCCAAAGCGGGTAAAATGAGGACCCGGATAGTTTGGGGGTAATAGACTGACTCTGTAAACAGCTTAAGAGAGGGCTGTAAAGCACTGTGAAGCAGTATATAAGTGCTATAGTTATTGCTATAGTTAACTCTGCCCACTGCCAGCAATTCAATCCTGACCAGCTTAAGGTGGATTCAGCCTTCCATCCTTCCGAGGTGGGTAAAATGAGGACCCAGATTGTTTGGGGGCAATAAGCTGACTCTGTAAACCACTTAGAGAGAGTTGTAAAGCACTGTGAAGTCTAAATACTATTACTATTGCAGGCTACAGTAACTCTGCTCACACTGCCAGAGAAATCACCTTTTACTTCTCCCCCAAAACGGCTACATGTCCCACTCGCTCCCTTCAGCCATTTAGCAAATTTTGGATTTACAACCCAACCCCCACCACATGAGGCTGGGTTCAGATGGCTGGGACCTTCCTGGGATCACAGAGGCCACTTAAAATGTTTGCGATGTCAACATTTCAACCACACATCGATCCAGCCATTAATTACACAAGGATCAAACCCACGCTTATTCCTCTCCCCCATCCAATCTGGGGAAGTGGAGAATACTGGACAAGGTGACAAGGAATACAGACAAGGTCTCTCCCCCAAAAGTTTCTGTGGCTCTCTAGGGCAGCTCCTCTGAACTTCAACCATCATAAGATGCGTGGACTTCAGCTCCCCGAATTCCCCAGCTGCCCTGCAAGTAGTTCAAGACCTATCTTAACCATTAAAACCAGTTGGGTGACTTTGGGCCAGTCCTTCCCTCCCAGACAACCCACCTCATAGGGTTGTTGTTGGTGTGGGGAAAATAGGAAGAGGAAAGTATATTATTATAGGGATGTTCACGCTGCCTTCAGTTATTCTTAGTGGGAGATAAATAAATAAAATGTCTGCTTTAATTGATCCAATACTGACAGTTACAGGCAATTCTCTCTCTATTTAAAATTAGTTTATGACCTAGAATACAAAAGCAAATAGTAGGGAAAATAGGGGAGGGAAAAAGGAAGAGAGAAGTGTAGAAAAGAAGGGGGAAAACAGACAAAAAAAGAAAGAAATTGACTTCCAATTCCCTTTGGTGTGGTAGAATAAGGCAGTAAAATCCAACCTCAACTTTCTATTTTTATGTAGTAGTATAAAATATCCATTTCTGTAACAACAAATCTATCTAGTCGGTAAAACCCAAAATCAAAGTTTATTTTTTCCCCCAGCTCAGGCACAAAGTCCAGTAGCAGTTTCCAAGTAGAAACAAAAGTAATTGTGTTTTTTTCCCCTTTGATCAATCAATTTAGCAATCAATTTAGCCATCTTTGTAAACTTCATCAACGTTTGCAGCCATTCGTCCACTGTGGGGATTGAAATATCCTTCCATTTTTGTGCATAAAGTTATCTTGCTGCCATCAACCTATAAAACATCAAAGTTTCATTTTTTTTCCTCCAAGTCTTTTTCCATTAAACCCCAAAGAAAAGTTTCTGTTTTAAATCTTTATGTTCACCTGAAGAATTTCCTATATTAGAATATGAATCCTACTCCAATATTTCTTTGCTTTATCAAATGTCCACTCTAAATGATAAAAGGTCCCTCCTTTTACATTTATATTTTCCAACGTTCATTTAAAGAACTTTTCATACGTTCTTGACCACTTGTCTGGCGTTAAATACCAACAATACATCATCTTATAGAAATTTTCTTTTACGCTGTTCTTGACTTATAACCATTTGTTAAGCAGCCGTTCAAAATTACAAAAGCATCGGGGGAGAAAATATTGACCTATAACCTACCAAGAAATTAAAAGTCGCTTACTCCTGGGGAGGAAGGCTATGGCAAATCTAGACAGCCTACTCAAAAGCAGAGACATCCCCCTGCCAACAAAAGTGCGTATAGTCAAAGCTGTGGTTTTCCCAGTTGCAATATATGGCTGTGAAAGTTGGACCATAAGGAAGGCTGGGTGCCAAAGAATGGAGGCCTTTTGAACTCTGGTGCCGGAGAAGACTCCTGCGAGTGAATCCCTTGGACTGCAAGGCCATCCAACCGGTCAGTCCGAGAGGAGATCCACCGACTGCTCTTTAGAAGGCCAGATCCTGAAGATGAAACTCAAAGACTTTGGCCACCTCATGAGAAGGAAGGACTCCCTGGAGAAGAGCCTCATGCTGGGAAAGATGGAGGGCAAAAGAAGAAGAAGGAGATGACAGAGAAGGAGAGGGATGGATGGAGTCCCTGAAACAGTCGTCGTGAGCTTCATTGGACTCCAGAAGATGGTTAGAGGACAGGAAGGCCTGGAGGAACGTTGTCCATGGAGTCCTGATGGGTCGGACACAACTTCGCAACTAACAACAACAACCTGAAGCTTATGACCATTGTAATATCTCCATGGTTACATGATAAATATTGTGCTTGGCAACCATTTGTCAGAAATGGTGTAGCTTCCGACAAGCGAATTCAATGGGGGAAGCTGAACTCACCAAACAATCACAGGATTCACTGAACTGCCATGATTCTCTTAACAACCATGGAAAAAGCCCCTTGTTTAGAAACAGACATTCTGGCCCTAATTTTTTTGGGGGGGCAATAAAGCTGTAAAGCACTGTAAAGTGGAATATAAGTCTAAGTGCTATTGCTATTGCCCTTCCTTCCCTCCCCTTCCCTCCTCCCTCCCTCCCTCCCTCCCTTCCTTCCTTCCTTCCTTCCTTCCTTCCTTCCTTCCCAGTGGTTAGAATGCAGTGTTGCAGGCTAATTCTGCCCACTGCCAGCAGTTTGATCCTGACCGTCTTTAGATTGACTCAGTTTCAATCCTTCCGAGTTCAGTAAAATGAGGGTCCAAAATTGTTTTGGGGCAAGAGGCTGACTCTGTAAACTGCTTAGAGAGGGCTGCTGTGAAACGGTATATAAGTCTAAGTGCTATTAAATCGAGAGCTACCTGTGCTTACCAAAGCTTTTATACAGTGGGAGGCCACATGGCGGGCGTGAATAATGCCACCGTTCTCACCAATGCTTCCCCTGAGACAACAACGAAGCCTGTTTCACATACAAATTTGAGCTGAATCGGAGAATGAGAATTTAAGCACCGCTACAACGCTAAGTACGCCAATTTAAAAGCAAATGCCACTGACAGCCCTATTTCTCAAAGGCAAAATATAATTTCTTTTTTCTTTCTCAGAATTCTAACAAAAAAGACCAAGTTTCCTCCGACCCCTTTTTTTCCCTCTGGTATCCATTCTACTCTTTTTCTAATTTTTTTAAAAAAATCCCCTCATGGGCAAATGACAAAGAAACCAACGCACCAACGTTCACAGCTCGTGTTAAAACCATAAAGGGGTTCGCTAGTTTCATGGATGGTATAATGAGTTGTATTGAACCCAGCCTGGTTTGGGTTTGATGCACCAGCAGACCGCAGTTAAGCAGATGATGGCTTAGCAGCAGAGGTGGCATTCAGCAGGTTCTGACCAGTTCTGGAGAACCGGTAGCGGAAATTTTGAGTAGTTCAGAGAACCGGCAAATGCCACCTCTGACTGGCCCTGCCCCCATCTCTTCTCTGCCTCCCATTGAGTCCCAGCTGATTGTCTGGGTCTTCTTTGGTTGCCCTGCACAGGAGAACGGAGCTGGAAAGCACGTTAGTGGGGTGGGAAGCAGTGGTAGGATTCAAAATTTTTACTACCGGTTCTGTGGCCTTGGCTTGGTGGGCATGGTAGGGGAAGGATACTGCAAAATCCCATTCCCTCCCCACTCCTGGAGAAGGATACTGTAAAATCTCCATTCTTTCTCCACCCCACTAATCTACTTTCCAGCTCCGTTCTCCTGTGCAGTGCAACCAAAGAAGACCCAGCCAATCAGCTGGGCCTCAGGAGGCAGAGAAGAGATGGGAGCGGGGCCAGTCAGAGGTGATCTTTGCCAGTTCTCTGAACTACTCAAAATTTCCCCTACCGGTTCTCCAGAACTGGTCAGAACCTGCTGAAGACCACCTCTGATGGGGAAGGAATGGAGATTTTACAGTATCGTTCCCCTGATATGTCCCACCAAGCCACACCCACAGAACCAGTAGTAAAAAAATTGAATCCCACCGCTTTCTAAACTAGATCATCGTTTAAATTTCCATACTTGGGCAGTCAGTCCGTTTCTAATGATCAGCAGGGTTGTGCTTGCAGATGTAGGTACAACAATCAGTTAGGCAGAAGGGATTGCCATCAGAAGGTCTTGAAGGAAGTCCATGGATGGCAAGAAATAATTATGAACAATAATAAGAAAAAAGTCCCCATGAAAGGCAAATCCTTTGGAGCAGAACGGTGAAGAGGGGCAATTCACATTGCAACAGTTTTCTGCAGGTAGCATACATTTATTTATTTATTTGTATCCCGCCTTGATTATTTTCACAAGTAACTCAAGGTGGCTAACATATCCTCCTTCCCCCTCCTTCTATTTTCCCCACAAGAACAATCCTGTGAGGTGGGTTGGGCTGAGAGAGAGGGACTGGCCCGAAGTCCCCAAGATGGCTTTCATGCCTAAGGCGGGACTAGAACTCCCAGTCTCCTGGTGATTGGCTTAAAGTCAACCACACAGCTTTCATGTCTACAAACAGGACTAGAACTCACAGTCTCTTGGTGATTGGCTTAAAGTCAGCCAGCTGGTTTTCATGCCTAGGGCAGGACTAGAACTCCCAGTCTCCTGATGATTGGCCGAAAGTCACCCAGATGGCTTTCATGTCTACGAACGAGACTAGAACTCCCAGTCTCCTGGTGATTGGCTTAAAGTCAACCACACAGCTTTCATGTCTACAAACAGGACTAGAACTCACAGTCTCTTGGTGATTGGCTTAAAGTCAGCCAGCTGGCTTTCATGCCTAGGGCAGGACTAGAACTCCCAGTCTCCTGATGATTGGCCGAAAGTCACCCAGATGGCTTTCGTGTCTACGAACGAGACTAGAACTCCCAGTCTCCTGGTGATTGGCTTAAAGTCAATCACACAGCTTTCACGTCTACAAACAGGACTAGAACTCCTAGTCACCTGGTGATTGGCCTAAAGTCACCCAGCTGGCTTTCATGCCTAGGGCAGGACTAGAACTCCCAGTCTCCTGGTGATTGGCTTAAAGTCAACCACACAGCTTTCATGTCTACAAACAGGACTAGAACTCCCAGTTTCCTGGTGATTGGCTTAAAGTCAACCACACAGCTTTCATGTCTACAAACAGGACTAGAATTCCCAGTCTCCTGGAGATTGGCCCAAAGTCAACTAGATGGCTTTCTTGCCTAGGGCAAGACTAGAACTCCAGTCTCCTAGTGATTGGCCTAAAGTCCCCCAGCTGGCTTTCATGTCTAAGAACAGCACTAAAACTCACGATCTCTCATGGTCCAGTGTGGTACCTTAACCACTGGCTCTCTTACAGAACATCCTATTGTCTGCACTCTGTAGTCCCCATTGCTCCAGGCATAGCTCTAGCTTTGCCTCCTTCTACCAGACCAGGTCTTCCTTCTTCACCTTCCTTCTCCCCCTCCCGGTTTCCACATTCCTGCGTTCCCCTACGGACCACAGGCGATGCGCATCCTGTTTCCTAGAAGCGTAGCAAGGGCCTTAGTCATGGCCTCCGCAGCTCCGGCAGGTGACGGAAGGCTAACAATAGCCAACAAAGAAAGGATGTGTCACTTGCGCACAATCCTTGGGCCAACCTGCAAAGAAGTATCCTGCCTCCCCTTCGAAGAAACTCCCACCCAAGGCTGAACGTGGCCCAGATGAGCTCCAAAGCTCGACCGATACGGTTTTTTTCCCCCAAGGAAATTGGTTTTCCTGTTTGCAAATGTTTGTTTTGGAAGGGTGGGGAAGGATGAGGCAGCGGCCAAACAGTGGCATTGGGCAACAGGTGCTTGGCAAGGGGGTTTGGCATCTCCAGGCTCCCTGGCTCTTCATTCCAGGGCCCAGACCAGCTCTGGTTCATGCACTGATGGCTCTGGTTTGTTTCTTTCTTAAAAAGGAGCGAGCCCAGCTAGCAAAGGGGACAGAGGGAGCCAGCCGGACAAAACCACTGCATGACATTCAGGATGGCCTAGATTAGACACTCAACCTGCACGACAGGCGATACGTTCTCTGAAAGGCTACGATTTTTCTAGGTGTTTCCTTTCCATCGGAAATAAGATCTTAAACGTGGTTTCCGAATAAAGGACGTTGCTTACAAACTCAGGCAATCCTTGACTTACAACCATTCCTCTAGCATCCATCCCAAGTTACAATGGCGCCGGGAAATGGGGCTTACAACCGGTCCTCGTGCTTGCGACTGTCCCAGTATCTCCACAACCACATGATCAGAATTGGTATCTTATAATTTATGATGAGTGTGTTTTTATGATGACTATGGTCATGACTTATCACTTCGTTGCTTGTAAGTACACTGAGAGCTTATGCACGGGAGACAAATTCCTTGTGTATCCAATCACGCTTGGCAATAAAGAATTCTGTTCTGTTCTGTTCTATTTCTTATGTTATTCTATTGTATTCTAGTGTTTAGCAACTGGCTGATATTTGCAATGGTTGCAACATCCCGGGGTCTGGTGATTGCCATTTGCAATGTTCCCAGCTAGCTTCTGGCAAGCAAAGTCAATCAATCAATCTGAATAGAGCTGGAAGGGACCTCAGAGGTCTTCTAGTCCAACCCCCTGCTCCAGTGGGAGTTCCTACTGTATACCTTTTCAGCAATTAATCCAGATTTGCATAACAGTTGTGTGATTCACTTAACAAATCCTGGCAAAAAGATCATAAAAATGGGGCACAGCTCACTTAACAACCACCTTGCTTAACAATGAATTCTGGTCCCAACTGCAGTCATAAATTAAGGACCACCTGTATGCAAGCTAAATATGGATAGAGACATGCACCTTTGCATTCTACCAAATGGGAATTGTTTCTGGCTCCATCATGGACAGTCTGAGGTGTCAGATGTCACTTCCCATAATTCCCAGCCAGTTCCTGAGGGGCACAGTTGATTAGATTCAGATTCAGATTAACAGAGTTTGAAGGGACCTTGTAGGTCAACTAGCCTAGGGGTCTCCAATCTTTTGGATCTCAGGATCACCAAACTCATAATTTTAAATCCCATGAACCAGAGACCCTGGGAAAATCCCCAAAAAGTCTGCAAGAAAATTCTCCACCCCGCTTTCCTACTGATCGATCGTTCTTTATTTGGGATCGCAGGATACCGTTCTTGCTCCATTCTCAAGGGGGGGGGAAACAGAGGGGGGGGGAGACTTTTGACTTCATGCAAGGAAAGCAGCAGGAGAAGCAAAAGTCTTTCTTTCTCTCCCCCAAACTCCACCAGAAATGAGTCTTAGTGAGACTTGTTGTGCTGGCAGAGCCTCTTGGAGTAGGATGCCTTGCAGGGTTCTAAAGACTCATTTCTGGTGGAGTTTGGGGGAGAGAAAGAAAGACTTTTGCTGCTTTCCTTGCATGCAGCCAAAAGCAGAAGAAGAAAGAAGCAGAAAGAAGCAGCCCGGTGGCCAGGCCAGGTGCGTGGGGTGAGGTGGGGCAAGTTCCTCCCCTCTGCCCTTTCCCCTCTCCCCTCACTACCTCATGTTGCGTGCAATGCAAGCGATGCAAGCCTTGTGTTCCCACGGGCCCTGTGGACGGCGTAGCCTTGTGTTACCATACAGCTTGGATTAATTGTTTTGGGGGGTGACATTTCTCTGCGGACCACCAAAATTTTCTCATGGACCACCAGTGGTCCCCAGCCCACTGGTTGGTGACCACTGATCTAGTCCAACCCCCCGCCCAAGCAGGAGACCCTACACCATTTCTGACAGATGGCAGTCTAGTCTCTTCTTGAAAGCTTCCAATGTTGAAGCTCGTACAACTTCCAAAAGCAACTTGGGTTGACTGATCTCATTTGTTCCACCCTGGATTAATTGACTAGCCATTGCTAGGGATACCAATATTTTCTAATAATAATTTAGCTACGACCCCTCTGGACCCAATCTGGGTCTTCACAGAACCCCCAAATGACAGTCTGTTCAGTAAATCACAGTTAAATCAATCAAGCCTATCCTGGACTATCCCAGAATGACCCAGCCAGCCATCCCTGATCTCTGATTGTTGAACGCCCAACAAATCACAGTTAAATCAATTAAGCCTAGCCTGAACCCCTTCCCAGAATGACCCAGCCATCCCTGATCTCAGTTTGATTGTTGAATGCTCAACAAATCACAGTTAAATCAATCAAGCCTAGCCTGGACCCCTTCCCAGATTGACCCAGCCATTCCTGATCTCAGTTTGATTGTTGAATGCTCAACAAATCACGGTTAAATCAATCAAGCCTAGCCTGAACCCCTTCCCAGATTGACCCAGCCATTCCTGATCTCAGTTTGATTGTTGAACGCCCAACAAATCACAGTTAAATCAATTAAGCCTAGCCTGAACCCCTTCCCAGAATGACCCAGCCATCCCTGATCTCAGTTTGATTGTTGAATGCTCAACAAATCACAGTTAAATCAATCAAGCCTAGCCTGGACCCCTTCCCAGATTGACCCAGCCATTCCTGATCTCAGTTTGATTGTTGAATGCTCAACAAATCACAGTTAAATCAATCAAGCCTAGCCTGGACCCCTTCCCAGATTGACCCAGCCATCCCTGATCTCAGTTTGATTGTTGAATGCTCAACAAATCACGGTTAAATCAATCAAGCCTAGCCTGGACCCCTTCCCAGATTGACCCAGCCATCCCTGATCTTAGTTTGATTGTTGAATGCTCAACAAATCACGGTTAAATCAATCAAGCCTAGCCTGAACCCCTTCCCAGAATGGCCCAGCTGTTCTCAGCTTGATTTGTGGCCCGTGTGAAGGAGCAAGAGAGAGCTTGCTGGTGTGTTGTATTTTGGGACAATGGAAAACAGGCCGAGAACATGTGTTAAAAATCTTTTCTATTCCAGTTGGGATTCCCCAGTCTCAGCAGGCACACTGAGAAAAGATCGAAAAGTGGATGATCTATATTTCTGAACCTTCCCCCACCTCTTCCTCTTCCTCTCCCTCGCCCAGACCCCAACTGTAGAAACCATCTGAGATAGATGGAGATTAAACAGGAGCCAGCCAAGTTTCTAAGGAAGCCAGTTCCCAGAGGCTGGTTCTCTCGAGGGGAGCTGTGGCCTATGCCCCTGCTGGCTGTGACCTCTGACTTGGCTCCAAGCAGCGATGCTTTGCAGACTAAGGTAGACAGGCAGGGAAATGCACACACTGAATGTAGATTAACAGAGTTGGAAGGGACTTTGTAGGTCATCTAGTCCAACCCCTCACACCGAAGCAGGAGATCCTACACCATTTCTGACAGACGGCAGTCCGATCTCTTCTTGAAAGCCTCCAGGGATGAAGCGCCCACAACTTCTGAAGACAACTTCTGTTCCATGGGTTGATGGTTCTCATTGTCAGAAAATGTCTTCTTATTTCCAGGTTGAATCTCTCCTTGTTCAGTTTCCAGGTAGCTGCCAGTTTATCATTAACAAACTGTCCTCGATTTACGGCCATCATTGAGCCCAAAATGTATGTCTCCAAGTGAGACATTTGCTAAGTGAGTTTTTCTCTACTTTATGACTTTTCTGGCCACAGTAAATCATTGCAGTTCTTTAGTTAGTAAGTCCGATTGTTAAGTGAATCCAGATCCCCCATTGACTTTGCTTGTTATATAGTCACAAAGAAAGATCCCATGACCGCCCCCCAGGACACTGCAACCGTCATAAATATGAACCAGTCTCCGCGTGTCTGAATTTTGATTAACACCCTTGGTTATCTTCTCCTTGCACAACAAACTCCCATTGTCTTGTGTTGCCCACACACACCAGAGGTGGCATTCAGCAGGTTCTGACCAGTTCTGGAGAACCGGTAGCGGAAATTTTGAGCAGTTTGGAGAATCGGCAAATGCCACCTCCGACTGGCCCCGCCCCCATCTCTTTTCTGCCTCTCATTGAGTCCCAGCTGATCGGCTGGGTCTTCTTTGGTTGCCCTGCACTGGAGAACGGAGCTGGAAAGCAGGTTAGTGGGGTGGCTAGCAGGGGTAGGATTCAAAAATTTTTACTACCGGTTCTGTGGGCATGGCTTGCTTGGTAGGCATGGCTTGGTGGTCATGTGACTGGGTGGGTGTGGCTTGATGACCCTGTAACTGGGAGGGCGTGGCTCAGTGACCTTGTGACTGGGAGGGCATATCTTGGTGGTGTGACTGGGTGGTTGTGGCTTGGTGGTCATGTGACTGGGTGAGCGTGGCTTGGTGACCATATGACTGGGGGCATGTCTTGGTGGTCATGTGACTGGGTGGGTGTGGCTTGGTGGTCATTTGATGGGGTGGGCGTGGCTTGGTGGTCATGTGATTGTTTATTTGTTTTATTTATTTATTTATTTATTATTTATTTATTTATTTATTTATTTATTTATTTGTCAATTGCTTACAAAATGATAGGTATAAGTAAAAACATAGTTATGAATACATGGATACATATAAGAAAAATAAAAAATAGAAAAGAAACCTCTGTGTGAGCATGGCCAATTCAATGTCACTCACATCAAGGGGTGCCTCGCCTGGCCCCGCCCCTCCCCTCCCAGCCATTCCTTGTCAAACCCAGCCTCAACTTATCTATAGTTCTGTCAAAATGTTGTTCACCTTTTTTCAACTTTATTGTCTACTTAATAAAGTGGTGATTAGTGGTGGCTAACCTTTTTGGACTCCTATGCCGATAATTGTGGCAATGCATGCACATCCCCCAGCGTTCCGCGCACCTCTGCATATGCACAAACAACCCCCCCCGTGTCTGCCTCGCATCCCTGTGCATGCGCGCGCATCTTCCATGCATCCCTCGGCCACCGCGCATGCACGCCAGATACCCAACAAACAGCTGGTGGGCGGGCGGCACATGAGCAGTACACCTGTTCTGGCCAAGGGCTCATGTGCCAGCAGTAATGGCTCTACATGCCACTTCCAGCACATGTGCCATAGGTTTCCCCATCATGGCTATAGATGTACTTTCATGGACCACCGAAAGGAGGAAGTGGCTCGCGTGCTTTGCCCAAGAGGGTGATAGGCAACAGGCTTTTAAGGGGCTGCCAGAAAGAAGGGGGAGGGCAATATATTTTCCGAAGCACCAGAACTCTGGGGAGGGAATGGGGATTTTACAGCCATGATGGTGAACCTATGGCATGCGTACCACAGGTGGCACGCAGAGCCTTTTGTGCCGGCATGCAAGCTTCAGCCAAACTTTACCTCACTGGGCATGCGCACGCCTCACATCTAATTTTCGGCCAGTTTGAAGCCTTTTTCGGCCTCTCAGAGGCTTGAGGAAGGCTTCTGCAGGCTTCTCCAGGCCGAAAATTAGCCCCGTTTTGTCACTTCCTGTTTTTCCGAAAATACCGGAAGTGACGAAACGGGGCTAGTTTTCGGCCTGCAGAAGCCAGCAGAAGCCTTCCTCAAGCTTCTGGAAGGCTGAAAAAGGCCTCAAACCAGCTGAAAATCAGCTGTGAGGCGCAGTGCAGGTAAGGGGGTAGCGGGGATGGGTGGGCAGGGATTGCGCCCACATGCGTAGGGGTTGAGGGAGGGCGCGCATCGCCTTCTGGGTGCTGGCACACGAGCGCAAGCAGGCAAGCACGTGCACAATTTTTGGCACAGGAGCCCCAAAAGGTTAGGCACCGCTGTTTTACAGCATCCTTCCCCTGCCACACCCACCAAGCCACACCCACAGAACAGGTAGTAAAAAAATGTTGAATCCCACCACGGCCACAGAGCTCCAGCCTAGCAGCAACGTCATCCTCTGGTTCTCAGGGAAGCCTTCTTTGCAAGCCCTCTTCTCTGCCCCCCACCCCTCCCGAGTTGCATCCGGAAAATCTGATAACATTCCCCTGGTGCTGGAATATAATGCAACCGCCACTTAGGCTGCCAGCCTGCCACGATTTATGTCACTTTCACTGCTCTCCCGGGGCCAAAAAATGTTTGTGTTCAACCCAAGAGGGGGCACGTTCATGGCTCCCATCCCAGCCAGGTAAAAGCTCAGCCAGCCGACGGAGCAGCCCTGATCCCGAGGAATCTTGAAAAGGATTCCTGATCTCTCTCTCTCTCTCTCTCTCTCTCTCTCTTTCCACCCCCAAGGACGAGCTCCGGTATGTGAGGTCCACATGTTAGAAAGAAATTTCATAATTCGAACACAGAGCCGCTCAAACAGTCTCATGGGTGGCTTGTTTTGTCGTTTGTGATTGACGGGTAATCCTCGACTTACAACAGTTGGGTTTAGTAGCCGTTTCTTTTCTTTTCTTTTTTCGTTTTTCTCCCCCTGACTCTTTTAACAGCAGAAGCCAAAAGGTTGCGCAGGCTTTGAAGTCCTAGAGGGCAAGACAATTGTGAAATAAATCATCGTAATAGGGCAGCTGGGATGGGGCGAAGGCTGAGAAATAAAGCAGATTCGTATTGCTAATGCAATAGGCTTCTGTTTGGCTTAGCCAGAAGGATAACTCTGGATGCAGTTTAAGCCATATTTAAACTGTAAACATGATACACAAACTCAGTTTTCTCCTTCAGCTTGAGACAAGAAGGAAGGTAATTTCATGAGTCTATCTACGTTCTTCTTTCTTTCTCTCTTCTTTCTTCTTTCTTTCTCCCTCTCCCTCTCTCTTTCCCCCTCTCTCTTTCTTCTTTCTTCTTTATTTCTCCCTCTCCCTCTCTCTTTCTTTCTTTATTCTTTCTTTCTCCCTCTCCCTTTCCCCCTCTCTCTTTCTTTCTTCTTTCTTTCTCCCTCTCTCTCCCTCCCTCTGTCTTTCTTCTTTCTTTCTGATTTTAGATTTGGGTGTTTTACTTTTTTATTAAATTTTAGGTTTTAGGGAAGGGTTTTAATTGATTACAGCCAGGGTCTTAGTTTAATTTAGTTTTAATTTTTCACATATTTATTGTTTTAATTGTACGGCTGTGCACCGCTCCGAGTCCTTCGGGAGAGGAGCGGTATATAAATAAATATTTATTATTATTATTATTATTATTTCTCCCTTTCCCTCTCCTTCTCACTCTCTTTCTTTCTTTCTTCTTTCCTTCTCCATCTGCCTGTCTCTCTCCTCTCTCTCTTTCTTTCTTTCTTTTTTCTTTCTCCCTCTCCCTCCCTCTTTCTCTCTTTCTTCTTTCTTTCTCCCTCTCCCTTTCTCCCTCTCTCTTCTTTCTTTCTCCCTCTCTCTCCCTCTCTCTCTTTCTTTCTTTGACCAACAAATGAAGTTTTATATTCTTCTAATTATAGACAGGACTTTTTTTTATTATTTTCACAGTGCTCTTTCCTCCAAGTACTAATCCCATCCTATCACCCATATTCAAAAGGCCAGAGGGCCTCCTGCACCTTTCATTGAATTGTTTCTTGTGTGAAAGGCCTGAGACCCCCAAGGAAAAGGATTTGCAATTCCATAGGTGTAAAGCTCAGGGAAGGAGCTAGGCCAAGCACAGCCACATTCAGTTCCAGCAGTATTTGGCTGGGATTTGGCCTTACATTCGTTTTCTCCGAGAAGATTGGATTGAAAATATAATAAGATCCTAGGTTTCTTTGCAACTACCCACCATATCCAGCAAATGTCTGTTATTCCTCCCTCCCTCCCTTCCTCTTTTCTTTCCCCTTTCTCTTCATTCCTTCCCTCCCTCTCCTTCTCCTTCCTTCCTCTCTTTCTTTCTTTCCTTCTTTTTCTCCCTTCCTTCCTTTCTCTTCTTTCCTTCTTTCCTTCCTCTTTTTCTCCCTTCTTTCCTCTTTCTCTTCTTTCCTTTCTTCCTTCCTTCCTCTCTTCTTTCCTTCCTTCCTCTTTTCTCCCTTCTTTCTCTTCTTTCCTTTCTTCCTTGCTTCCTTCCTTCTTAACGAATGTACCTTTTCTTTATGTATACTGAGAGTATTTACACCAAGACAAATTCCTTGTGTGTCCAATCACACTTGGCCAATAAAGTATTCTATTTTTATATTTCTATTTTCCTCTCTTCTTTCCTTCCTTCCTTCTTTTTCTCCCTTCTTTCCTCTTTCTCTTCTTTCCTTTCTTCCTTGCTTCCTTCCTTCCTCTTTTTCTCCCTTCTTTCCTCTCTTTCTCTTCTTTCCTTCCTTCCTTGCTCCTTTTTTTCCCCTTTCTTTCTTCTTCCTTCCCCCTTTCCCTTCCTATTCATTTTTATGAGCTGGAAAAGAAAAATAAAAAGAAAGGAGGGAAATCAAAGAGGACAGAAAAACAAGCCCATCTGTCAATCTCAAGGACAAAAGCGGTGGAGACCATGCCCTTGTTCTGAGGACATTCTGTGGAAATAGCTTTTTCCTAAGCAGCTCAAGAGGCAAGCAACCTACTGATGGAGTTGTTGTGTGGGATAAAACAACAAGCTAACATGGTTGGGCCTGTGAAGGGCTTGGAGGGGAAAATGTCCAAAAGGGAACATGGCAAAAAACAGTGTTTTGCCCTAAATAACTTTTCCAGGAGAACAGTGAGGTCGGTTTCTCTTCAAAAGACTTCTGGAAGTGCTTTTGAAGTGTATCACAAACATTAAAACAGACCTAATTTGAGTGATTATTTTGGACAGAAGCCTGCCCCACCTCCAGGGCCTTTCTTCATTTTCTCAGTAATTACATAAATTGAGCGCCTTGAGCAACCCAACCTGCTTCTCTCTCCTAGGCTGAGCTATTCTTGCAGTTCAGTATTCACTGCTTAACACAATCCACTTTACTGGCATAAAATGAGCACGAGACAAGTTCAGCTCTTCGCAGACACAAGTCAGCAAGGATGTGTGTGTGAGACAGAGAGACAGAGAGAGACAGAGAAAGAGAGAAAGAAAGAGACAGAGAGACAGAGAGAGAGAAAGAGACAGAGAGGCAGAGAGAGAGAGACAGAAAAAGAGAGAGGGGGGAGAGAGAGAGAAAGAGAGACAGAGAGAAAGAGAGACAGAGGGAGACAGAGGGAGAGACACACAGAGAGAGAGAGAGACAGAGAGGGGTGGGATAAGGTAGAGAAGGGATAAGTTTACCAACAAGAGCATTAATATATCCAATGGCAACCTGGAAAATAACCAGTTTCAGGGTGCTGTTTTAATTATGACAAGGGAGAAAAAGAGACATTTATCTCCCTGTTGCTATGGCAATGCCGGTCCCTACCAACCTGGAGCTTAAGTTGCCATGGCAATGCCAACTGCCCGGCCTTCTCTCTCCATCCTTCCAAAAATGAAGAGAGATGGTTTTTGCAGTTGAAAACCGACGTGGCTCATGCATGCCCACTTCTGCAGTGGGGAGGAGAGAAAGGAAGAACGGAGTGGACTATAATCTCTCTGAATTTACGTGCATTTCGGGCTACGCAGCAATTCACATTCGGTTCCAAAGGGTGGATTTGGTCCGAATTAAGGATGCAAACCTCTTTAAAGCAGCTGTGTTGTAATTCTAGGACGGGAGGAGAAATAACACGTCTGCTTTAAAGAGCTGCAGCATGGGTTAGCTTTCAACTCCTGACTATTTTAAAGCTACTCATCCCCTAATAATGGCGTAAAATCATGGCCGGCTGATAGGGCATGGTATTTTTCCACATCAGAGGCTCTGTCTACAGTAGGGCAGGGGTCTCCAACCTTGGCAACTTCAAGTCAAGCCTGGCGGACTTCAACTCCCAGAATCCCCCAATCAGCTTTGCTGACCTAAAAGGTTTGCTGGCTGGGGAATTCTGGGAGTTGAAGTCCACCAGGCTTAAAGTTGCCAAGGCTGGAGACCCCTGGTCTACAGGAAAAAAGGGTGGCATAGATTTGTATTTCCTAGCATATTTACCTACTTATGAAAGCAGCCCTCCCAAACTGCAAACAAATCTACTTTCCCGTTATCCCAAAGGTGCTTTTTCAAGAGGCAACTGGACTTTCTAGTTTTTTCTTCGAAGACGTTTTGCTTCTCATCCAAGAAGCTTCTTCAGCTCTGACTGGATGATGGGGAATGGGAATATTTATACTCCTTGCAGACAGCTGGTCATTTGCATCCTTTGAGAGGGTCATTGAGGCCACTTGGAGGTTTATCTGTGTCCTCATGGTCACCTGAGTAGTGCAAATAAATGTGGAAAGACCCATTTATCTGAGGACACAGAAAAACCTCCAAGTGGCCTCGCTAAAAAGAATACAAATGATCAGCTGTCTGCAAGGAAAATCAATCCTTCCATTCCCCACCATCCAGTCAGAGCTGAAGAAGCTTCTTGGAGGAGAAGCGAAACGCTTTCAAAGAAAAACCAGAAAGTCCAGTTGCCTCTTGAAAAAAAGCATCTTCAGAACAACCATGACCTGGAGGACTGAGAATCTCCATAGACATTTACTCTCCTGTTAAATTTCTCACAATGCCATGGAGTGAAGTCTGATCTTAGAGGCATTGTGGGTAATTTGAAAACCAAGCAAATACAGCTGGGAGGCTGAACCAGGAAAAGTGATGTCAAAGGAAATCAGGAAGGGTCTTTCTCAGGGCAGCTGGCCAAGGTGCTGATGTCAGCTCTGTTAGGAAGACATCATTCAAATAGAGTAGAGTAGTGCAGAGTAGAGTAGAATAAGAATAGAATAGAATAGAATAGGAATAGAACAGAACAGAACAGAACAGTACAGTACAGAATAGAATAAAATAGAATAGGAATAGAACAGAACAGAATAGAATAATGAAATAAAGAATAGAATAGAGTTCAGAATAGGATAGAGTAGAATAGAATAAGAATAGAGTTCAGAATAGGATAGAGTAGAATAAAATAAGAATAGAGTAGAGTAGAATAGAATAGAATTGAATAAGAATAGAATAGAATAAGAATAAGAATAGAATGAATAAGATTAGAGTAGAGAAGAATAGAATAGAATAAGAATAGAATGAATAAGATTAGAGTAGAGTAGAATAAGAATAGAATAGAATAAGAATAGAATAGAATAAGAATAGAATAAGAATAGACTAGAATAAGAATAGAACAGAACAGAATAGAATAAAATAGAATTCTTTATTGGCCTAGTATGATTGGACACACAATGAATTTGGTACCTAAGCTCCCAGTGTACATAAAGAAAAAATAAAATATATTCATCAAGAATCATAAGATACAAGACTTAGTGATAGTCATAGGACACTAATAAGCAATTAAATCATACTCAGAAACAATAAAAACAATATAAGTTGTAAAGATACAAGCAATATGGATACAGCCATAAGTGGGAAGAGATAGGTACTAGAAAGGATGAGAAGAATAGCAATACAGTCTTAGTAGTTAATTTGACAGTGTTGTGGGAATTGATTGTTTAGCAGCTGTCCGGCTTCATCATGAAAGATAGGGAGGAATCGTAGCCAATCATTGTTTCACTCAGTTTTATCTACCCCTTGGAAGGTTGTTGTGCAACATTACAGATTAACAGAGTTGGAAGCGACCTTGTAGGTTATCTAGTCCAACCCCCAGTCCGAGCAAGAGACCCTACACTATTTCTGACAGACGGCAGTCCAGTCTCTTCTTGAAAGCTTCCAGGGATGAAGCTCTCACAACGTCTGAAGGCAACTTCTGTTCCACAGGTTGATTGCTCTCAAGGTCAGAAAAGTTCTTCTCACTGGCTGGGCAGTTCTGGGAGTTGAAGTCCACCCTTCTGAAGGTTGATCAACAATGATATATATATATATATATAATCAAGCAACCATCACTGGATAGTCGGAGGATTGTGGGAGCAGCTCCAATGTGATTGCAGTGCCACCTAGTGGTGTATCCTGCTGATAGGTTGTCAAGTTATTACCATTTATTGTTGGTTTGTATTTAAAAATATGTGTTTTTCTCTGATGGCAACATTTGGCTGATGCTGTTCGGAGATGGCCTTTTCTCCACTTGTTGATATGTTCGTTCTCTTTAGCATATGTCTGCTGTTGCTTTTTAGCAAGGAAACATTTCTTAACTTCAGCACAGAATCTGGTGATTCCTGAAGGAATAAAGAGAGTGGTTTTGGTCATTTAGTGAGACCGGCAACTACGGTAAAGGTTAAAATGCAGGCATCAGGATGCCAGTAACCCTTTCTCAGCTATCTTGCACAAACAAGCATTGGGAGGTTGGTCTGCTTCTTTTCAATCCCTGTTTTTAGCGTGTCCATGGACAATCCTCCTTTCATTTTACCGATAGTTCTCATGTTGTGACCGCCTCATCTGTCCGCAATTACGAGTCATGGAGGTGCAGTGGTTAGAATGCAGTATTGCAGACTAATTCTGCCGACTGCCGCTGCCAGCAGTTCGGGAGTTCAATCCTGGCCGGCTCAAGGTTGGCTCAGCCTTCCACCCTTCCGAGGTGGGCAAAATGAGGACCCAGATTGTTTGGGGGCAAGAGGCTGACTCTGTAAACCGCTTAGAGAGGGCTGTAAAAGGAATGCAAAGCAGTATATAAGTCTAAGCGCTACTGCTATTAGGACCCTGGTGGCGCAGTGGTTAGAATGCAGAATTGCAGACTAACTCTGCCCACAGCCAGCAGTTCGATCCTGAGGTTGACTCAGCCTTCCATTCTTCCGAGATCCATAAAATAAGGACTCAGTTTGTTTGGGGGCAACATGCTAACTCTGTAAGTTGCTTAGAAAGGGCTGTAAAGCACTATGAAGTGGTATATAAGTCTTAAGTGCTATAGCTACCTTCTTTCCTTCCTTCCTTCCCTCCCTCCCTCCCTCCTTCCTTCCTTCCTTCCTTTCTTCCTTCCCTTCTTCCTCTCTCCCTTCCTTCCCAGTGGTTGGAATGCAGTGTTACAGGCTAATTCTGCCCACTGCCAGCAGTTTGATCCTGACTGGCTCAAGGTTGACTCAGCCTTCCATCCTTCAGAGGTCAGTCAAATGAGGATCCAGATTGTTGAGGGCAATAGGCTGACTTTAAGAGACTGCTCAGAGAAAGCTGTAAAGCACTATGAAGCAGTATATAAGTCTTAAGTGCTACAGCTACCTTCCTTCCTTCCCTCTTTCCTTCCTTCCCTCCCTCCCTTCCTCCTTCCTTCCTTCCTTCTTTCCTCCTTCCCAGTGATTAGAATGCAGAATTGCAAGGCAAACTCTGCCCACTGCCAGCAGTTCAATTTCCACCGGCTCAAGGTTGACTCCGCCTTCCATCCTTCTGAGGTCAGTCAAATGAGGACCCAGATTGTTGGGGACAATATGCTGACTTAGAGACCACTTAGAGAGGGCTGTAAAGCACTGTGGAGCGGTATATAAGTCTTAAGTGCTATTACAAGAGTGATGAAAAAGTAACTTCGCAAGCGATCCTTGCGTTTGCAACCCTGACAGGTCTGCAAAGCAAAATAAAGCTGAAATAAGATCCTGGTGCACAGTGGCTTCACTTAACAACCACTTCACTTAGCGACCAAATTGTCAGTCCAATTGTGGGTGCTAAACAAGGATTACCTGCGGTTCTGCAACTCTCCATCCACCTGCTTAGCTCCAACCCATCCAGACATTGTTTGCAACCAGAATCATTTTAAGCCCCTGAGAAATCTGGAGGAAATTGTTGATTGAGCCTCCAATATTTTATTGGGCGACCTTTTGACAACAGGGAAGCCAGATTCAACCCTGGAACTACAACCATGGAACTACAGTGATTCATTTAACAAACTGCAGCAAGAAAAGGTCACCCCATGGGCAAAACTCAATTAACATATGTCTCACTTAGCAACATACATTTTGGGCTCCCTTGTGGTTGTAGCAACATACATTTTGGGCTCCCTTGTGGTCGTAAGTCAAGAACTACCTGTATTGCAACCTGCTTGGGATAGGGGACAATGGTCCCATGTATTTTGGGGGTGGCGGCAGGCGGCACTGGCTTTATTACATATTATATTTATTATTTTCCCCTATCCAAAGACTCTGAGAAGTCAATACTGGACTAAGATTCATACATAGCTTGAAAAAATGATAAAACAGCATATTGACTTGAAACCAGAGATATTTTTATTGGGTATCTTGCCTGAAGGATACAAGTAGAGAATTGATGTATTTGATTATAAATGTGTTAACAGTGGCTAGAAATTGGAAAAATGAAAAAAATTCAATAGAGGAAGAGGTGATTAAGAAAATGATGGAATGTGCAGAAATGAGTAAGTTGACATTAGCAATTAGAGAGCAAGAAGATAAAGAATATCATAAAATTTGGGATTTATTTTATCAATGGTTGGATAAGAAAATAGAGAAATAAACTATGTTATAAAAAGGAATAGTATAATATGTAAGATAATATGATGTAATGATATTATATAATTGAACATAATAAAATAAATTGTACATTCCCAGATTTGTTAAAACTCAGACTCGCTCATTAAGAACTATGTAAACTTACAGTTGAGTCTAATAATAATACAATGACAATACAATGTGATATAACATAATATGTATAGTTGACTTATGTAATATGAAAGTATGTTTGGAAGGGGAAGACTGTTGATATTGTGACATTGCACGAAAGAAATGTACCAACCGACACTCTGTATTTTGGAAGATAGTTTTATGTTCATGTTTTATGTTCGTGTTTGTCTAAAAAAAACTGTTACAAAAAAAAAAAGACTCTGGGAAGTCAAGAGCAACATCCTGCCAAACAGAAATTAATGTTCTTTTGTTTTTAAAAATAGTTTATTAAATAGATTTATATACATACAATAAGATCAAAATATTCCATTTGTCGCAATATAAGCAAATACAGTGTTCACTCTAATTGATAACTCTCTCGTTGCATCAGATGTTCATTCACTTATTTAAATATAATACAGAATTTCATTCTAATTATTTATCACAAATAAATCTACATATATTACCAGTTTCTATCATATTTTATTTTATTTATTTGATTTGTCAATCACTTACAAGATAATAGGTATAAGTATATACATAGTTATGAATACATGAAATGGGTACATATAAGAAAAACCTTTTATTCCTTTCTTGTCTATCTTCCAACTATACCATAAGTTCCAGCTCTCATAGTATTCTGACTCCTCTTTGTTTCTGAGTTCCATTGATAACCTGTCCATTTCTGCACATTCCAAGGTTTTCTATATGATCATAAATTCAGAGGGGGGGTATTTTCATATTTCCAATTTTGAGCAAAGGCAAGCCATGCTGCTGTTAATATATGAAGTATTATGTATCGTGATTTTTTGCTCATTTTTTTTGTTTTAGGATTCCTAATAGAAATAGAAATTAAGTTTTAGTTGAAAACGGGTTTTCTTCTTCTTTTTCCAATGATCTAAGCGCTTAGTTTCACTTTTGGCCTATCTCAAGACGGAAACATGAAAAGGGCCCCACGCTGTTGGTTGTCAAGTCTTCTTTTCCAGTGAATCTTTGGAAATCTCTTCTGTTTCCCTCGTTGGCTCTTCTTCAGCTTCATACAGATTGCTGAAAAAACTTGGCTCCTTTTCCAGAAACTCCGCGTTGGAGGAGCCAATGTCATTCCTGCTCTGCCCACTGCTTTGAGATTCTAGGAAAATGGAACACCAAACAACTCCAAGAGGCGGCAAAAGTTCCAGTGGCGAGTGTGCGTGTGTGTTTTTCTCTCTCTCTCTCTCTTGCAACAGACCAGAGACATCAAGGACATGCAACTAGTCAATAGATTCAAAATGCAATTTTTTTTTTTTTACGAGATGCAAAATATTGCAAAGGGCTGCTTTAGCTGCAGCGCCCTGGGGCACGCCAGCCGCCAATTCTTAGGGGGAGAGATTGTCTCCACACGTCCTCCAGCTGGACTTGTCTCTCTCTTGTCAAGTCCAGCCCTTCAGCTCAAAAGCAGGTGGCCCAATGTCAGCCTTAAGGAAAGGCGCTGGAGAATACCCTTGTGAGACCTTGAGCAAGCCTCTTTGCAGCTCTGCAAACTCTCCCTCGGATTGAATTCAGTGGCCTCGCAGCAGACTACAGAAATCTAGTTTCTGCAGGGAGCTGAATTCGTCTGCCAGAGAAGCAGACACGTAGTAAGCAAGATCAGCCCTCTGTCCTAGGCTTTTGCTCAAGGGCTTCCAGGGGGACCTTGACAGACTTGAACATTAGGCCAGTGGGGCAATTCAACTGGTGTAACAACCAGTTCAGTGGGCACGCACACAGTGCTTATAAAAATAGCAAGAAAACTTACCTTTTGCTGTAGCCTTGGTGAGTAAAAACAGTAATCAGCTGGGCTTCAAACAAAGGAAATATAGCACAGAATAAGTAGTAAGTGGCCAGGGCCAAAAGATCTCTGGAACTACCAGTTTGTCCGAACTGGTCCATACTGGCCAAATTCCACCCCTGCATTGGGTACTATCTAACAAAATGAAATTCAATGGTGAAAAAAGCAAGGTTCTACATTTAGGCAAGAAAAACCAAATGCACAAGTAAAATATGTGTAGTACCTGACTCAATAGTAGTCACTGAGAGAGGGATCTCAGAATCCTAGTGGGCAGTCATTTAAATACAAGCCAGCCATGTGCTGCTGCTGCTCAAAAAAGCCAACACAGTTCTAGGCTGCATAAACAGAGGGATGGAATCAAGACCCTGTGAAGTGTTAATAGCACTTTATAAGGCCTTGTTAAGGCCACACTTGGGTTACGGCATCCAGTTTTGGTCGCCACGATGTAAAAAAGATGTTGAGACTCTAGAAAGAGTGCAGAGAAGAGCAACCAAGAGGATTAGGGGACTGGAGGCTAAAACATATGAAGAACAGTTGCAGGAACTGGGTATGTCTAGTCTGATGAAATTAAGGACTAGGGGTGACATAATAGTAGTGTTCTGATATTTCAGGGGTTGCCCCAAAGAAGAGGGAGTCAAGCTATTCTCCAAAGCACCTGAAGGCAGGACAAGAAGCAATGGGTGGAAACTCATCAAGGAGAGAAGCAACCTAGATCTAAAGAGACATTTCCTGACAGTGAGAACAATTAATCAGTGGAACGACTTGCCTCTAGAAATTGTGGATACTCCAACACTGGAGGCTTTTAAGAAAAGATTGAACGAACATTTGTCTGGAATGGTATAGGGTTTCCTGCTTCAGCAGGAGGTTGGATTAGAAGACCTCCAAGGTCCCTTCCAACTCTTATTCAGTTATTCATTCTCAACTTTGCAATAAGCCTTGGTGTCTTTGGCAGCCCAGAGGGGTCCAAATATAGTCAAAGTCCCTTGAGCTAAACCCATATTTTTTATTACAATATGGACATAACTGTCTACTGTAGTTTCTTGGGAAGGTTTCAGAAGGGGGGTGTATCCGCCTACTTCCTGGAACATTCTCCAACACTGAGATCGCTTGTTTGTCTCCCATCCAAATACTAACAAGCACAGGTGGTGGTACCGGCTAGATTCAAGATCAGCCAAGGCCGGGTGGGTGCTGCCACCTGCTGGACTGGCATGAAATGGATCCGTATGTGGTTAGATCAGTCCATGCTTGCAAGAGTGAGAAAGCTCTTTTTAAAGGCCAAAAATGTATTTATTCCCCAGTTTATTGTTTTACTCCATTTTTAAAGCATATGAGACTTGTAGCCTCCAGATGTTCCTGGCAATATTTCCCATTACTCTACTACCTGAGCCTTGCTCAGGAGATTGGGTTTTATAGTCAGACTATGTCTGAAGGACCTTGACTTCGGTATCCCTTTACTTCTCCAGTTCTGCTGCACCCAGCTCCTGAGCAGCACCACGTTGCATGTTAATACCTGCTGTGCCTTCCAGAAGCTTTGATGTAGCCCAGGTAATCGACATCAAAGCCTAGGAAGCAACGGGGAGGAAGGGAAACTGCCATGCATGATTGGTTGGTTCTTCTTAGCTGGAAGAAGTCGCCCATGGAAAAGTAGAGCATCAGTAATCAGTTTCTCTTGGTATTTGCCTTTGGCTGACCATGTCTTCTCTGGAGTAAAGGCTCCACAGTGGAGAGCAATCATGATAGAGAAACCATGAGGATGGGGGGGGAGGAGGAGGAGGAGGAGGAGGAGGAGAGAAGAAGAAGAAGAAGAAGAAGAAGAAGAAGAAGAAGAAGAAGAAGAAGAAGAAGAAGAAGAAGAAGAAGAAGAAGAAGAAGAAGAAGAAGAAGAAGACGACTTCTTGTTCTATTTATAGAAGCTTTTGCTAAATCAAAAACGTATCCAAAATTGATGCATAACAGTCAAAGGGGTTAGCTGCTGAAGAGGAGGAGGAGGAGGAGGAGGAGGAGGAGGAGGAGGAGGAGGAGGGGGGTGTGCGCCTGTCCATCTTCATGTTTCTAGTTGCATTGAACTATACGTTTGAGTTTTTAAAATTATAGTATGATTTAAGGAAACATGCACCCTATTATGGAAGTTGTGAAGAAATTCCTTGTGGATCTAATCTAATCTGTTAGGTATATATTGACCAATGGGCTTCTTCAAATCTCTTTCTCCTTCCCTCTTTTTTTTTTTTTTTTTCAAATTCTTCATGTAAAAAGTATCCAGATAGTTTTTTTCTTTCCATTTTCATTCACTTTGATAGAAGCTATTTTTGAAATGCCGTTCCAAGAAGAACAGAACTATGGACATATTTTTGCCAGATGAGGGGACGTACTGAACTAATGGCCAAGGGTAGATGGGTGGGGATCTTTCTTTCATTGTATAATTTTCCCCCTAGCAAGCTGCTTCTCCTGGCTTTTCCTGGTTCCATTCAATTTTAATGGGTGGGATTTCCCCCAGGGAGGTTTTTTTTTAGACTGGGAAGTGTGGGTAGTCAAGGAGCTTGCAAAGGGAAGAAAAGAGATGGAAGAGAAAGCAACCCAATAGATCTCCATCTGCTACCAAAGACTGCTGAAGATCCTCACTGGAAGAAGCACCAAAAATATTAGAATAGAGTAGAATAACAGAGTTGGAAGGGACCTTGGAGGTCTTCTAGTCCAACCCCCTGCTTAGGCAGGAAACCCTATAGCATTTCAGACAAATGGTTCTCCAACATCTTCTTCAAAACTTCCAGTGTTGGAGCATTCACAACTTCTGGAGGCAAGTTGTTCTCACAGTCAGGAAATTTCTCCTTAGTTCTAGGTTGCTTCTCTCCTTGATTAGTCTCCATCCATTGCTATTTGTCCTGCCCTCTGGTGCTTTGAAGAATAGCTTGACCCCCTCTTCTTTGTGGTAGCCCCTGTGAGATTGGAAGGCTGCTATCATGTCTCCCCTAGTCCTTCTTTTCATTAAACTAGACATACCCAGTTCCTACAACTGTTCTTCATATGTTTTAGCCTCCAGTCCCCTAATCCTCTTGGTTGCTCTTCTCTGCACTCTTTCTAGAGTCTCAACATCTTTTTTACATCGTGGCGACCAAAACTGGATGCAGTATCCCAAGTGTGGCCTTACCAAAGCCTTATAAAGTGATATTAACACTTCATCTGATCTTGATTCTATCCTTCTGTCTATGCAGCCTAGGACTGTGTGGGCTTTTTTGGCAGCTGCTGCACACCGCTGGCTCATATTTAAATTACTCTTAACCACCCTGAGAATAAGACAGCAAAGCAGAAACTTTTTGCCTGAGACTGCAAGGCAGATTTCGCATGATATTTCTTTATTTTCTTTCAACTCTACTTGGTCTGAACCGCTTTTAGAGGTGGGGGAAAGGGCCGTTCCCTTTGGCCAGGAGTAAGGAACTGTATATAAAAATTTAGACTGCAGTAAATAAATTAACTTGACTTGTCTGGGTCAAGTAAAATGTTACAGAAGGATGATGGTGAGTGGAAATATTTTTAAGGGGCTGGGATGTAAAATGTGGAACTGGTAAATTCATTACTGAAGTGTTGTTGATGATGATATATTGTCATCATTGAAAGGAATTAATCTATGAATGAAGAGCTACGGTAAAGGATTACTACTGTAGAAGAGATCCCACATCAAACAAGAAATTGCAACTGGAAGAAAATAGCAAAAGAGTCTAGCAAGTTATGGGATGGAAAAAAAGTTCCTTAAATGGATAATAAAGTTTAAAATAACTTGGGGTCAAACCTATAAGAGAAAAATAGAAGTAACCTTGAAAAGTGGAACACAGACACAAAACACAATCTGGTAATTTGTGTTCGGCACAACAAAAATGTTGTACCATCAGAAATTCCTGACCTTGAATTACTGCAGATCCAAAAAGGGGAAAAATAACTTATTAGCATCTGACCACCATACATTTGTGTCCCATTATTTAGCGGCTTATTGAGCAAATTCTGAACCGTTCCTACGAGAGGAGGCTTCCTGTATGCAAATCCACCCTACATTTAGTAGACTTTGCAAGCTGTGATGCTAAAATGATATCACATAAACATTTTTGCAACCCGGAGCTTTTCCCAACAATTCTAACTCTGGTTGCATCATGATTGCAGTACGCAGGAGTGGAGGAAGAAGAAGAAAAATACAATCAAAGCAACTTCTCTAGGACAAACATTAAGAACCGGGCGCTAAAGCTTGACTTTGAGCCTAGGCTACCAGAGATCAGAATTTCTACTAATGGAAAAATAGACCACTCAAAAACTCTGCAGGGTTTTTGCAAAGCAGAGGCTGAAAACCAGCTTTGTTGTACAACGATTTCAATTAAATTGGTGCCAAGCCAGAGATCAATTAAGCCAGCTCTTTAAGCAACTCACTTCATGAGATAGGATAGGACCAGAGCCGAAACATTTTATTTAATCAAGGAAACCAAACCCTCGTGGCCTGTTTTTATATTTAGACCACAAGGCTGGAACGGACCTTGGAGGTCATCTAGTCCAACCCCTGCTCAAGGCAAGATTTCTTATACCATCCAAACAAATGGTTGTCCAATCTTTTATTTATTATTTATTTATTTCATAATTTTATATACTGCTCTTCTCCCGAAGGACTCAGGGCGGTGAACAGCCAATTAAAATACATACAAACACAGATATAAATACAATTAAAAAAGAATTAAATTATAGGCTGCCCAAATAAAAATCTAAAACCCCTGATTAAAATAAATTAAAACTTTCGTACCCCAACCAACTAATCTAAAACCCCTTATTTAAAATCCCATTTGAGTCAGCTCAGGCCGGCCTGCTCAAAGAGCCAGGTCTTCAGGTCACGTCTGAATGCCCTCAGGTCAGTGGTTGTTCGTAGCCCCAGGGGCAGCCCGTTCCAAAGGGCGGGTACCCCCACAGAGAAGGCCCTATTCCTCGGGGTCACCAGGCGGCACATAGATGCCGTCGGGACCTGGAGGAGACCCTCTCTGTGGGAGCGCACCGGTCGGTGGGAGACTACTGGCAGAATGCGGTCTTGTAAGTATCCTGGTCCGATGCCATGGAGCGCTTTAAAGACCAAAACCAATACTTTAAAGTGAACCCGGAAGGCCACCGGCAACCAATGCAGCTCGCGCAGGAGGGGCGTCACATGGGAGTATCTTGACGCCCCCATAACCACTCGCGCGGCCGCATTTTGTACCAGTTGAAGCCTCCGGGTGCTCCCCGCAGGGAGCCCCATGTAGAGGGCATTACAGTAGTCCAAGCATGAGGTGACCAGGGCATGAGTGACCGTGCGTAAGGCGTCCCAATCAAGAAAGAGCCGCATCTGGCATCTCAGGCGAACCTGATACTTTTCTTGAATACTTCCACTGATGGAGTACCCACAAGTTCTGGAGATAAGATGTTCCACTAATTAATTGCTCTCCCTGTCAGGAAATTTCTCCTACATTCTAGAATGGATCTCTCTTTGATAATATTCCGCCCGTTACTTTTTGTCTTGTTGTTAGGTGCTTTGGAGATATACAAAACCTTTGCCAGACCAATTCTCAAATACAGCTTGTCTGCCTGGAACCTGCACTGTATATCGGACATTAACACAATTGAGCGAGTTCAGAGGTATTTCTTGAGAAAAGTTCTCCACTCCTCCACTCACAATAGAATTCCCTATTGCCTCCAGGCTTGGAATTCTGGGACTGGATAATCTGGAACTGCGCTGCCTGCGGTCTGATCTAAGCATAGTTCAGAAAATTGTCTGCTATAACATCTTGCCTAGTCAACGACTTCTTCAGCCTCAACCACAATAACACATGGGCGAACAACCGCTCCAAACTCGAATGCAGAAAATACGACCTCAGCAACAGAGTGGCCAACACCTGGAACGCCCTACCTGACACCGTTGTTATAGTACTCCACCTCTCACAGCTTCAACCTCAAACTGTCTACCGTGGACCTCACCCCATTCCTAAGAGGTCCTTAAAGGGGGCGTGCCTACCGTCCCTGTCCTACTGTCCCCATTGACCTGTATTTACTCCCTTTGTTCTTCTTTATGTACATACCTATATTTGTTATCTTGTACATGTTTGACCAACGAATAAATAAATAGGTCAATTATTTCTCTTTGTGACAGTCCCTCAAGTAGAAAACTGCTATCGTATCTCCCCTAATCCTTCTCTTCATTAGACTAGAGCAGGGGTCCCCAAACTTGGCAACTTTAAGACTTGTGGACTTCAATTTCAGCTATGCTGGCTGGAGAATTCTGGGAGTTGAAGTCCACAAGTCTTAAAATTGCCAAGACTAGATATTTCTAGCACACACAAATTCTATGTGTTTGTATACATTTTAATTATTTTGATCTTGGATCATAAAGGTGACCTTACTCTTCAAAAACCTTATCCAAGCACATGAACACCTTATCTATAAATCAACATATCTTGGGTGAAAGCGATTGTGGGTATCATAGCTCCCTCTGGTGCCTGGTGCCCTGCGGATCCTGAGAAAAAATATAATGACACATGAACAATCACAGAGAGAGACAGAGACAGAGACAGAGAGAGAGAGAGACAGACAGACAGACAGAGACAAAGAGAGAGAGACAGAGACAGAGACAGAGAAAGACAGACAGACAGACAGACAGACAGACAGAGACAGAGACAGAGAGTGGGACAGAGAGAGAGAGACAGACAGACAGGGACAGAGAGAGAGAGAGAGGGACAGAGAGAGAGAGACAGACAGACAGGGACAGACAGAGAGAAAGAGAGAGACAGACAGGGACACAGAGAGACAGACAGAGAGGGGGGGGCAGAGAGACAGACAGACAGAGAGAGAGAGAGGGACAGAGAGAGACAGACAGAGAGACAGACAGAGAGAGAGAGACAAACAGACAGACAGACAGATAGGGATAGGGACACAGAAAGAAAGAGAGAGAGAGGGACAGAGAGAGACAGAAACAGACAGAGACAGAGAGACAGGGAGAGGGGGACAGGGAGGGATAGAGAGAGGGAGAGAGAGAGAGAGTGTGTGTGTGTAAGGGAAAGACCCTGAAATAACCTTTTAAAGTTGCCGGCAGTTCTTATCTCAGGCTAACGGGAAGGCCTGAACAAAGTAAACATATTTGGCAAGAATCCCTGCATGGCTTCTAGCCGCTGCGGGCAAAAACCACATCAAGCGAAGCTCTCTCTGGCCACAAATGTGTTGCTAACGGCAGGATGTGGTTGTTAGAAACTGCTCTGCGGGGTCCGTGCATTCCTGCACGTTAGCAAAGTCATGACAGCTTCCCTCAAGGGGAAAGTGGGGGGGTGGGGAGGATAGAATATCCCAGGCGGAACCTCTGAGTAAGGCTCGCCATGCCTGGGAGGGCGGGAAGCGCACCAGCTGTCTGCCTGAGTGCCAGGGCCTTGGCACGGCCTGTGGAAAGGGGCGGGGAAGTAGCTGACTTTGCTGGATTTCAAGCGGGAGAGGTTGAGGGCTCCGACCTGCAGGGCGAGATAGGTCGGTTCTCCTTTGATGAGCGTTTGGAGGCGCTTACATAATCAAGGCGGCATCTTGGCCCTGCCTCCCAACTGCCTTCTCAAAACTTGGAAGAAGGCCATGGAAAAGCCAAGAGAACCCAAAGGCAGTGCTGCTGGTGTTTCTCTTCCCTTCCTCTCTCTCTCTCTCTCTCTCTGGCTGTTCTACAAGCAGATCCAGAGCTTGGAAGCGGCGAAGCTAAGGATGGCAAGCCCGGGAGCCAATAGGGAGCCGAGTGTGCTGTTCTCATGGTTACCGCATCCCTGAAGGCACCCGAAGCGAGGCTGTTCCCAGAGGTGGGCCGCGCACGTAACGATGCATCCCTGACACAGGCCTGCGGGTTGAGCAAGTGAAATGGTTGCTATCTTGGATTAGGGGGTTGCCTCGAAGATCCTCCGGTCTCGCAAACTCAGGGTGGATTTCTTCCTCATCATCCTCTTTTCATGACCCCATAATCCCTTGCGGGATGGAGTCTAGGCAACTGAATGGAGTTAGTAAAGTGTTTACTGGCCGGAGGCCCTTCCTGTTGCCAATGTGGAGGGGTTTTTTTCCTGGCAGTTTTATTCTCAGTGTGGCCAGAGAGAGAAATATCTGCCTCTACCTAGGATTGAACTCACAGCCTCCTGATTGTGTGAGGCAAGAGATCCATCTCTAGGCCACTGCACCACTCTGGTGGACTTCTTCCTCATCTTGGCACTGTCAGGACTCCAACAAATCCATCCCCATTCAAATCATAAGTCTCTAGCCGCATCTCTCAGAGAAAATAAAATTGTTTTATTAGAAGTGGCCATCTTGGCATTAGCTGGGTACAGCCGACACTAAAATACATCGTTTATTTTCCCCTTAACCGTGGTCTTCCCCCCACCCCCCCTGGATGTATATTATCCAATGGGACACATCCATAGCCAAGAATCATCAATCATGCTCTCCAGGAATATTCTTGCACTCCAACAATTTTGGGCTGCCAGGGTGATTAGGCACTTAAGGAATGCACTGTTTTCCCCCATCCCCTTTTTCTGGCAGTTAAAAAGGCCAAAGGAGTATCTTTTTAGTTGACAGGCAGGCTGTTGCGTTAGATTCAAGCCTATAATGAGGGGTCCTTGGTGCTCCCAGAGTTTGGATGTTTTCTTGCAGACGCTTCATTTCCCCAAACTAGGTAACATCATCGGTGCTAGCAGGAATGAAACATCTGCAAGAAAACAACCAAGCTCAGGGAGCACCAAGGACCCCACCATTCAGTTCTGAGCTACAAATTGTTGTGGTTAGCCGGCAATAGGAGAGTGAGGACTCAGATGAGAGGCCACGACCATTAGGGTGTGGACTGCTGCCTTCAGAGATTATGGGGGCTGGCAGCAGCGATGAGGAGGTTCCCGAGGAGCCTGTGCCAAGTGTGCATGCGCGCAGGGCTGCTCGCAGGGAAGAGCAGCTGCAGCAGCACGGGGGACTTGGGAGTAAGGCTGCAAGGTAATGGCCCCTCCTTCAAGAAGATAAAAGGCAGCTGTGAAGCAAATGTTCTTTGCAGGAAGCAAACACGTTTTGAAACTCAGCCTCATGGACATTGCAGCATCTTAAGTTGGTATTTGAAGACTCCTGTGTTGTAAAATATTTCTTATCTGTTATTCTTGGCAGCTTCACACAATTTTGGCGAGCCTTGTGCTTATCAAAGCTAATTAGTTTGCAGCTGCCTTTTAACCAGGGATTTGTAAGAATCATTAAAAGTTTTCTGTTCACTTTGGTTCGTGTTTGTTTATTGGTAAAAGGGTTTGGGTCAGAACACAAATATTCTCCTTTAGGGGTAGTCCTCGACTTACAACAGTTCGTTTAGTGACTGCTCAAAGTTACAACAGCCCTGAAAAAAGCATCAGGAACGTTTTTCACAGTTATGACCTTTGCAGCATCCCTACAATCACACAATCAAAATTCAGATGCTTGGCAGCTGATTCATATTTATGACCATTGCAGGGTCCTGGGGTCATGTGATCCCCTTTTGCAACCTTCTGATAAGCAAATCTGATTAGCCAGATTCACTTAACATCCGGGTGACAAATTTATCAACCCAGTTATTCAGCGATTCACTCAATAACCGGGGCAGGAAACGATGCAAAAAAGGACAAAACAGAGTTAACAAATGGCTCACTTAACAACAGAAATGTTGAGCTCAGTTGTGGTCATAAGTTGAGGATTATCTGTATTAGTAGCAAGTCTACAAGTCACTCGAGTCCCAACTTACCAGGGTAATTCTGGGCCAACTACTCTAACCCAGAATAATCACCTTCCCAGAGCATAAAAGGAAGGAAATGACCTTCGTGGGAGCTGACTCAGGCTTTCTAAGAAAACAGACACCGATAAGGGAATTAATATGACTCTTCCACTCCCTCATTTTTATCTTCCTAGCCTGCAGTTACAGCTGACAACATCTGGATTCTTCCAGGGGTGGGCTTCAAAAAATTGAGCAGCATTGCTGGGTGGGAGTGGCCACGGTGGGCGTGGCCTAGTTGGCCTCCTGCACCACGGCAGGGTGGAGGGGGGGGGGTGTTTTTGTCCTCCCCGGGCTGTCTGGAAAAAGGCAACTTCGTAAATGGTTGCCGACGGCTTCTTTTCTCCAGGGACATGAAGAAATAAAGACCGTGAATGATCTCTTTGGAATCCAAGAAGTTCAACCAAATCAGCAAGCAGGCCTCGGATGGGACGGCAGTGGCCACTCGCAAATGACTTCAAAGGGCTCTTACAAAGGGAGCCCCCAAAGCAGGGGTGGGTTTCAAAAAATTTAGCAAAGGTTTCTCTGCCCAGTTGCTGAGTGGGTGTGGCCTAGTCAGCCTCCTGCACCACGGCGGTGTGTATGTGTGTGTATCAGAGATGGGTATTCAGCAGGTTCTGACCAGTTCTGGAGAACCGGTAGCGGAAATTTTGAGTCGTTTGGAATCCCACCTCTGACTGGCCCCACCCCCATCTCTTCTTTGCCTCCCATTGAATCCCAGCTGATCAACTGGGTCTTCTTTGGTTGCCCTGCACAGGAGAACGGAGCTGGAAAGCAGGTTAGTGGGGTGGGGAGGGAGGATTTTGCGATAATCTTCCCCCTGGAGTGGGGAGGGAATGGAGTTTTTTTCAGTATTCTTCCTCTGCCACGCCCACCAAGCCACACTCACCAAGCCACGCCCACAGAACCGGTAGTAAAAAATTTTGAATCCCACCACTGGTGTGTGTGTGTGTGTTTGCCTTTCCCGGGCTCCCAAGGCTTCCCTCAAGCCTCTGGGAGGGTGAAAACAGCCTTCCCGGGTTCCGGAGGCTCTTTGGAAGCTGAATACGGGCCCATTTCCGGCCTTTTGAACTTCTGGGAGGCCCATTTTTCGCCTTCCTTGAGCCTCCACGCACCCCCTGCACTGACCTGCATCCCAAATGGGCCGCGTGGGGGCTCCTGGGAGGGGTGGGGCTGGGTGGGCAGGGCCATCCAGGAGTGGGATTTGGGGGTTCCCCAAACTGCGTAGAATCTTAGCTAGGAGCTCTTCCGAACCCCTGCAAACGCCTAACATGCCAACCTCTGGATTCTTCCATGTAAGGATTTGATTTGGACCAATAACCTTTTTTGCTTAGGCATCGGTTTATTATGAATGTTTTATTTAAAAAAAAAAAACATTTTTAAACGCCTTTTCCCCCTTTTTAAAGAAGTTCTTTTTAAAAAGGCCAAAAAGGGGCGGCATTTGTGGGGTAGTGCAGAATTTTTGGTTCCCCTGCAATATTGTCACTTCCAACATTAAATGTTTTTTTTAGAAAATCTTATAACCGCGTATAAAATTTGAAGAATAATCTTTGCTGACTCCCGTTTCAAATCTTCGCCCTTTGAGAGGACTCCGCACGCTCTTTTTTTCATTCCCTGAAATTGCTGATATAGATATATATATATTTTGAGAAAAAGAGATAAGAAGAGCAATCAGCACACCCATAAAGCGTTATCTAACTATCATTCCCTGCGGCTTGAGCTGGTCATTGACATACAGCTAAGTCCTTGACTTATGACCACAATTGAACCTAAAATTTCTCTGGCTAAACGAGACATTCGTTAAAGTAAATTTTGCCCCAGTTGGTAACACGGTTCAGTTAGTAACACGGTTGCTAAGTAAAGCAGGCTCCCTCGTTGACTTTGCTGGTCAGAAGAAGGGGAGCAAAAAGGTATCATGTGACCTCGTCATAAATGTGAGTCCGTTGAATTTTGATCATGTGACCATGGGGATGCTTCAAAGGTCATAAGTGTCACTTTTCTCAGCGCTGTTGTAACTTTGAACGGTCGCTAAATGAATTTTTGTCAGTCAAGAATTTCCTGTACCAGCAAATTCACTCTGTCTTTATGGGTGAATAAAATCGATTGCCAGATGCTTCCTTTGAACCCAGCAGCTTTATTTTATTTCTCTCAGCAGCTCTTTCGTTTATATTTTTAAAAAAAGTTCTTTTGATTTTTTCCTTTCTTATGATTTTTTCACTGAAATATTGTGACTAAAAGGCTTCCGTGAGAAAAGCCATTTGTGCAGACTTGAAAATGGATTCGAAAGGAAAACAGGCTGCACTGTAAATAGAAAGAAATGGGCCACCCACTATCCTGCAAATATATATGATCAAACGGAACCATCACAACAAAATTAAAATACACAAATAAATCAACATCTACCCCTAAACAGAACTGAAAAACTGTAATCCATCTTAAATTAATAGGGGGTGTCCATAAGCACACCAATCGTGCCTATTGTCCCTGTCCTATTGTTTCTTTTTATTTTTCTTATAAGTATCTATCTCATGTATTCAAAACTATATTTATTCTTATACTTGTATCTTATAAGCAATTAATAAATCAAATTACAAAATTGAGGGAGTGTGGACCAATGGTGGGACTGAAAAAATTTTACTAACCGGTTCTGTGGGTATGGCTCGATGGGCATGGCATGGCTTGGTAGGCGTGGCTTGGTAGATGTGGCAGGGGAAGGATATTGCAAAATTCCCATCCCCACCCCTACTAACCTGCTTTCCAGCTCCATTCTCCTGTGCAGGGCAACAAAAGAAGACCCAGCCAATCAGCTGGGACTCCGGAGGCAGAGAATAGAGGGGGGCGGGGCCAGTCAGAGGTAGGATTTGCCGGTTCTCCGAACGACTCAAAATTTCTGCTACCGGTTCTCTAGAACTGGTCAGAACTTGCTGAATACCACCTCTAGTATGGGCCATCAAGGTGGTGTTTATTCTTCTTTATTCTTAGCAAACACATAGATGGATGTTCACCCAGGTCAGTGGTGGTATTCTACTGGTTCGGCCTGGTTCTGCTAAGCCAGTAGCAGTGATGAGCAGTGGAGACCAAACTGGTTCTCTCCGACATTCTGCTGTTGGGCCCACATGCCTGCCTGGGCTCCCATACTAACCTTTATGTCCTGGTTTTGAAGTGCAGCTGCTGAAGCGACAGGGAGAGTGAAGGATTGCAGGAGATGAGGTAGAGTTCCATCAGTACGCTGATGACACCCAGCTGTACATCTCTACCCCGGGCCACCCCGATGAAGCCGTCGAAGTGATGACCCGGTGCCTGGAGGCCGTGCGGTGTTGGATGGGGCGGAACAGGCTTCAGCTCAAGCCATCTAAGACTGAGTGGCTGTGCTTCCCGGCACCCCGATACAGCCGGCTGGTTCCATCGCTGGCTGTGGGGGGGGAAATTCTTGCCCCCACAGAGAGGGCCCGCAATCTGGGTGTCCTCCTGGATGTACGGCTGTCATTGGAAGATCATGTGGCGGCCGTCGCCAGGGGGGCTTTTGGACAGGTCCGTAGGATCTACCAGTTGCGGCCCTTTCTGGATCGGGATGCGCTTCGCACGGTCACTTCCGCCCTGGTGACCTCCCGCCTAGACTATGCCAATGCTCTCTACATGGGGCTACCTTTGAAGAGCATCTGGAGGCTCCAGTTGGTGCAGAATGCGGCCGCGAGGGTGGTAATGGGAGCACCTAGGGGCTCCCATGTTATGCCACTTCTACGCGTGCTGCATTGGCTCACGGTGGCCCTCCGGGTGCGCTTCAAAGTCTTGGTCACTATCTTTAAAGCAGCTCCATGGCTCGGGACCAGGTTACTTGCGAGACCGCCTCCTGCCACCATCGGCTTCCCACCGACCGGTACGCTCCCATAGAGTGGGTCTCCTCGGGGTGCCGCCGGCTGGACGGCTGGCGACCCCGAGGATGCGGGCCTTCTCATTGGGAGCACCCCCTCTCTGGAATGAATTACCCCCGGAGGTAAGGGCCGCCCCCGATCTCATGGCCTTCCGTCGGTTACTCAAAACGCACTTATTTCGGCAGGCCGGACTGGCCTAGGGGTTTTTAAATTTTAATCGGGTTTTAATCTTTTTTAATACTTGCTTTACATTTTAATTAGAGCCATATTATATTTCAGTTTTTAAATTTTAATATTATTATGTTGTCTCGTGTATTGTACCTTGTATATGTGTTTTTATTGGCTGTTCACCGCCCCGAGTCCCTCCGGGGAGAGTGGGGCAGTATATAAATCAAATAAATAAATAAATGAGTCAAAATGCCTCTGCGCCCGTGAAAAGTGTGCGTGTGCACGCAAAGTGCACCCACCAAGCCACGCTCACCGAACTGGTGGTAACAATTTTTGAAATGCACCACTGACCCAGGATTACATCCAAGTGGTGGGATGCAAACTTTTTTACTACCGGTTCTGTGGGCGCACATGTGCGCAGCATTCTAAAACGGGCAATTTTAAGCTTGAAAACTTACCTTACCATCAGCATTGATGAGGAAAACAGCTGAGCTGCGCGAATCAGCTAAGGTAAAAAACAGGGAAATATAGGACAGGAAAGGGTGGGCCAGGTGGGCGGGGCCAACTGCTCAGTGGTGCTACCATATCACTAAAACCGGTGAGAACCGGCAGCATACCACCAGATAACAGATAATCAGAGTTGGAAGGGACCTTGTACGTCATCTAGTCCAACCCCACACCCAAGCGGGAGACCCTACCCCATTTCTGACAGATCGCAGTCTAGTCTCTTCTTGAAAGTCTCAAGTGATGGCATTCCCACAACTTCCGAGGGCACCTTCTGTTCCATGGGTTGATTGTTCTCACTATCAGAAAGTTTCTCCTTATTTCCAGGTTGAATCTCTCCTTGCTCAGTTTCCATCCATTATTCCTTGTCTGGCTTACAGGCGCTTTAGACTTGATGGGCCCCCAAACTGACCCTTCAGATCTTCCAACATTGCAACCAATCACCATGTAATCTTCGACTCATAAAATTGCATTTAAGGAACCGTTCAAAGTTATAACGGCATTGAAAAAAGGGGCTTGCATCCGTTTTTCCACACTTGCTTACAAGCATCCCCGCGGTCATGTGATCGAAATTCAGCCGCTCGGCCGCTGACTCGTATTTACGATGGTTGCAGTGTATAAGCAAAATGGAAAAAAAAATGGGGAAATGTTCTAGTGGCTCTCTCCTCTTTTTCTCTTAGTCACACAGAATTTTTATGTGGAGTCCGAGGGCCTCTAATTTGTATAAATAAATACACTGTTTAATCTTGTTTCTTTTACATGTGGTTTTCATTAACCTCCCTTCTTATCGTACAGTGGGCGGTAAGCATATCTTTCTATTTCTCCTAATCAGTAAAAGAATCATTTATTTTGCACATTGGGAAAGGCTATTGAAGTGCTATATATGCCATATATGAAATATATGAAGTAATAAAGAAAAGAAATTAGTATATATGCTTAGATTTGCTAGGGATTGACAGGTAGCACATATACAAGTAATTCTTGACTTCCAACAGTTCATTTAGTGACCAATCCATCCATTTACATCACTGAAAAAGGAGACTTATGACCATTCTTCACTGTTATGACCATTGCAAGCTTCCCCATGGTCACATGATCAAAATTCAGGCAGTTGCAAACTGACTCATATTTACGATGGTTTTGCCATGTCCCGACATTCTGGCCAACAAAGTCAGATTCACTTAACAACCAGGTTACTAACTTAACAACTGTGATGATTCACTTAGCAGCGGTGGCAGGAAAGATCGGAAAAATGGGGTGGCAAGACTCGCTTAAGAAGTGATTCACTTAGCAACAGAAATGTTGGGCTCAGTTGTGGCCCAAAATCAAGGACTAGCTGTAATCTACCATATTGGGATGTAGGATGCTTGGCTTCTCTGGAGAAGATCCCTATCTGGATCTTGTGTTCTGACCAAAGCTTCCTGAGACCGTATTTAAAACACTTAATCAAAATAAATCTTGTTTTATTTCAATGCTGGGAATTATGTTCATTCCCAGCCAGTAATGAGTCCCAAATAGTCCCTCGAGATAAGCACCCACCTTTATCTCCTTTGAATGGCTGCCAAAAACTAAAGTGCCAAAGTAATTGTAAAAAGCCAAACGGAATACAAAGTCCACACAGAGCTTCAAGGTTTAATCTGAACAGAGCAAAGGACTTTGCTTCCTGCAAAGGTTTCATCACCTTTGCTTGTCCTTTATACCTTGGGGGGGGGCAATCACTTCCCAGCCTTACTCCCAAGTTGCCCCTTTTGTCTCAGCTGCTCTTGCCTTCTAGCAGCCCTGTGCACACGTGCACTGGGAACAGGCTCCCCTTGTTCCTCGGCCTCACTGCTGCCAGACTCTGGAGGCTCCAGAGGCAGCACCCCACTCTCAGATGGTCCTGGCTCCATCTCTGCATCGGACTCAAGACCCTTATCTGAGTCCACTCCAGACTCCCAGACTGGTCCCCGTTCTTCCCCACTGTCCAATCCCACTGCCGTCTGCACTGGCAGCCAGCGAACCACAGCATCTTCTCTGAAGAGATCCATATGTCTCTCCCTGCATTAAGTTCAGAAATTTGCTAAAATTCTGCCTTCTCCTCTGAGATTTTGGTTAGGATGGGTGTCGAGCTCCCCGTAGAATTTATTTATTTTTTACTCTCTGAGGTCTTTGTTTTCTTCCAACATTTATATGATCTGTGTTCTTAATTACTGCTCCTTCTTGGCTTTTAAAATTGCAAGCTGGCCCCAATCTTTTACCCCTCCCTGATTTTATTGTTTTAATTAAGTAAAACAAGAACAAACAGACAAAGCAAAACAACAAAAAGGGGAAGGAATACATTATTGTGAACAAAATACAACTAAGGCCAGAGCGAAGGTGGAAGGAAAAATACGAGGACTATTAAAAACAAATTTAAAAGGAAAGACAACCCTCCCCTCTCAAAAAAAAAAAAAAATAGAAAAAAGGAGAAATGTTATAGTGGCTCTCCTCTCTTTCTCCTAGCCGCCCAGAATTTTTATGTGGAGTCCGAGGGCCTCTAATTTGTATAAATAAATACATTGTTTAGTCTTATTTCTTTTGCATGTGATTTTAATTAACTGCACTTTTTATCTTAGAGCAGGCGGTAAGTCTGCCTTTCTATTTCTCCTAATAAGATCAGTAAAAGAATCATTTATTTTGTACATTGGGATGTTTTATTCTCTTAATGGGGAGGGGAGGACGGGAATATAGCAATAGACTTATATACTGCTTCACAGTGCTTTTACAGCCCTCTCTAAGGTACAGCATCAAAAGTGGTATTCAGCAGGTTCTGACCAGTTCTGGAGAACCAGTAGTGGAAATTTCGAGTAGTTTGGAGAACCAGCCAATACCACCTCTGACTGGAGATTTTACGGTATCCTACCCCTGCCATGCCTACCAAGCCACAGCTACAGAACCTGGCTAAAATTAAAAGAAATAATAAAGTCAAAAAATTTAGAGATAAGGGTTAGGGATTCTATAAGGGGGATACCACATGGGAATGTATATCGATATTTAGTCTAAAACTTGCTGGGAAATATTTTAGGATTGTATAACTATAACTATGACCAGATATATATATACACATACATACATACATACATACATACATACCACACACACACACACACACATACTCTTGGAGTGATTGATATCATGGATATTTTCTGGATGCCTTACCTATATATATATATGAATACGAATTGTTTATGAATTATGCTGTTATAAACTCTTTTTTTGGAGGATTAAAAACGGGAATGAAAATGAATTAAAATATATAGATAAACTTTGGCAAATGGAAAGAAAGAAAAAATATGATTTTTAATGATTATAAGTAAAGTGAAGATAAAATGAGACATATTAAGAAGTTATTTTAGCGATTTACTGGGAGGATACTTTAAAATATATACATTTTAAAATATATAGTTGATTATTTAATGGATATTAGAAGTGTACAATGAGAGTATTTTATTATGATTAAAGTAGGGGAATGAAAAATACCATGTGGATCCTAAATATATTGACTTTATTTTACTTTTACTCTTTTTAGATTGTTTATTATATATCAGCTTCGAGAAAATTAAGGATAATAATGATATGTAATGTAAAATAAAATAGGTGGTAAGCTGAAAATGGAAATAATAGGGGATAAAGAATTGAAAATATATGAAATGATATTGATATTGAATTAATGAATTGAAATATGAAATGCAACTTTATTTAAAGATGAGTGAAATGGATAATGATATGAGATGATATTGTATAAGGTTAATGGAAATGAAAGTATGACTATGTACAAGTGTTATAATCCGGAATCATGTTGCTCACGTGAAGAGATGTGTAAAATTAAAAAACTTTTATTAAAAAAAAAAAAGAACCGGTAGCACTGAAGACGTTACCTAGTTTGGTCATGAAACATCTGTGAGAAAACATCCAAGCTCAGAGAGCACCAAGGAACTCCTCCTTTCAACCCTGAGCTATAAATACTCCGTCACTGGAGAAAATGTTCTCTCCAGCATGGAAGAGCTCTCCAAAGCATTTATAAGTTCACAACTCCTTGAGAACATTCACACTGATTTGCCAAACATGAATTGTAGGCTAATTTTGTGCAATGGCCTTTAACTTTTCTGATCATCTACAACTAGTTTTTCCTTTGAGCAGAACAGAGATCAAAGCTAGCAGCCTGACACATATCAGCTGTTTCTTTTTTACTAACACAGTTTATATCTTGATGCAATTCAATCACATACATTCCACCACCACCCCTCTCTCTCTCTTTCTCTTGTGTAAAAACACTGAATCCAGAGGTTGTGAACTCATCATTGGGTTTCCTTTTCTAATTGAACTATTATTTATATTTCAATGTTTTTTTTAAAAATCATCCATCGTTTCCTTTCTTTTTCGTGTTGTTGTTTTAACCCTTCCCTTTTTTGGTCTGACTGTTTTTGTGCCATGTTGTTGACTGCCACAAACTTCCTTTTTGTAACCTTCAGCTGCATCGGAGGTGACGTTTTTATTTTATTTTATTTGGTTTGTCAATTGCTTACAAGATAATAGGTATAAGTAAAAACATAGTTATGAATAGATGGATACATATAAGAAAAATAAAAAACAATAGGACAGGGACAGTAGGCACATTGGTGTGTTTATGCACACTCCCTACAGACCTCTTAGGAAAGGGGTGAGGTCAATAGTAGACAGTCTAAGATTAAGGTTTTTGGGGTTTGGGGAAGAAACCAGAGTCAGGTAGAGTATTCTAGACATTGACCACTCTGTTGTTGAAGTTATATTTCCTGCAATCAAGTTTGGTGCGATTAACCTTGAGTTTGTATCTATTGTTTCCTTTTGTATTGTTATGGTTGAAGCTGAAGTATTCATTGACAGGTAGGACATTGCAACGTATGATTTTATATACTATACTTAAATCGGACTGAAGGCGGCATAGTTCTAGGTTTTCTAGCTCTAGAATTTCGAGTCTGATAGCATAAGGTATTCTGCAACGAGTAGAGGAGTGGAGAACCCCAAAAACTTTAACCTTAAACTGTCTACAATTAACCTCACCCCTTTCCTAAGAGGTCTGTAGGGGGCGTGCATAAGCGCACCAACGTGCCTACCGTCCCTGTCCTATTGTTTCTTTTATATTTTATTTTTCTTATATGTATCCATGTATTCATAACTATGTTTTACTTATACCTATTATCTTGTAAGCAATTGACAAATAAATAAATAAATAAATAAATAAATAAATAAATAAATAAATAAATAAATAAATAAATAAATAAATAAATAAATAAATAAAATAAACTCTTCTTGTGAAATATTTCTGGACTTTCTCAACTGTGCTAATATCAGATACGTAATGTGGGTTCCAGACTTATGAGCTGTATTCGAGTATTGGTCTAGCAAAAGTTTTATATGCTCTAGTTAGTAGTGTGATATTACCAGAGAAAAAGCTACGTAGGATTAGGTTAACAACACTTAACGCCTTTTTGGCTATGTAGTTACAGTGGGCTCTAGCACTTAGATCATTAGAGATGAGTACTCCAAGGTCCTTGACAGAGTTTGGATCATCAACAAGGTCTTGACTATTCAGCCTGTATTTTATTTTCTGATTATTTTTTTTGCCAATTTGTAAGACAGAGCATTTACTTGTTGAGATCTGAAGTTGCCATTTATTTTATAAGTTCCCTTGTTTATGCTTGCTTCATCCCTTTGAGCTTAGCACCTCCCAGTGAAAACTTTGAACTTTTTCAACCCAAATCTTTTTTTTTTTTTAAAGGGAGAGGGGTGTTCAATTGGAGCATATTATTCAGAGCAAGACCTCACTCCAGGGACTGTTCCCAGCCTGAAACAAACATGGACTTCTTCCAACTTGCCTTTTGCTTCTTGTTGTTGCATTTTCTACTCCAACGGACATATTTACAGACTCTTGAGGTTCCTCCACCCACTTCAGACTCCAAAGACAAGACTTATCTGGTATAAACACTCTGGGCCAAGGAAAAGCTGGATCATCTCTAAGTCCCTCCTAGAACCACCCAGAACTGATCTGCAACAGTTCTGAATGATGCCTAGATGTTTGCTATTTCCTTGCTGCACTTTCATAGACTTCATGGGTTTCCTACCCCAGCTTGGCAAGCCTGGACTCGAACCCAGAGACAACTGAAGTGTAAACAATAGAACTGGTTTAGTGGCTTCTCCTGTTTTGTTTTGAAAAAGCAGCATAAAAACACCGGTGTTGCGGAAAGAAAGAAAGAAAGAAAGAAAGAAAGAAAGAAAGAAAGAAAGAAAGAAAGAAAGAAAGAAAGAAAGAAAGAAAGAAAGAAAGAAAGAAAGAAAGAAAGAGAAAAGAAAAGAAAAGAAAAGAAAAGAAAAGAAAAGAAAAGAAAAGAAAAGAAAAGAAATCGTTTTCCGACACTGAAATTTGGACTTTGCATTTTTCTCTCTCTATCACATGCTGCTATTTGCTTTATTGGAGAAAACAGAAAGAGAGGCGGATAATCTGGAGGGTTGTTTGGACTGTCCTGGATTGCTCTTCCACCTTTGGAAAGTTGGACTCTCACCCGGCTGATGAATTAACCTGCCCCTCAGATTGTTCTCTTGGAATCATCACCGGTCTGAGGAAGGACATGGCCTCGGTTTCTTACGTCCTACGAGCCTGGATTTTGCTCTTCCTTCATGGTATGTATGGTGGTTTGCCACCAGGTCACTCTTTCTTGAAACTGAGAAACCAGGAGAAAGGATGTTCTCCTTTGTGTAATTCTCCAGATTAGTTCTCGTGACTTCAATGGTATGGTGAGTACAGCAAAACTGAAAAGACTTCTCTGGGTTGATTTGACCCACCATGTGGCAACGAACTGTGAGATTTCTTTCCTGAGCACTGGCTGCACATGGTGTGGGACCTTTTTTGGTTGCTTTCCTTTCCTTTCCTTAGTTCTGCAGGACCTCCTGATCTAGGGACCATGGGAAAAGTCTTGTTTAGATGCACGTCAAAGCAAGGATCTCCAACCTTGGCAACTTTAAGACTTGTGGACTTCAACTCCCAGGAAGTTGAAGTCCACAAGTCTTTAAAGTTGCTAAACTTGGAGAGACCTGCTCCAAAGGGCAAAGCAGAAAGGCATGGAAACGTAGAATAATAACAGAGTTGGAAGGGATCTTGGACGTCATCTAGGCCAACCCCCTGCTCAAGCAGGAGAGTCTATTCCAAATATTAGCCTCTACCCAGGATCGAACTCACACAACCCCCTGATTGTGAGTCAAGAACTCCACCTTTAGTTCCCTTTTCTGTAATATTAATGTCATGTATTGAGTCCACTCACAGCCAATCAGAATTCTCTGGGCCATGAGATTGTCAGGACTAATTGATCCCATTTTGAAGTGAAGGGGTGTAAATTATCTCTTTTTTTAAAGTTTTATTTCAGTTTTCCACATTTTAAAAACATCTTTTTTAGTGAACAGCATGATTTCAGGTTTTCACATTTTCATACAAACATGACTTTGATTACATACGCATCTTTTACATTCAGTTTCATATCTTACCATTACTTTACGTATTTTCTATTATTTTAGGGATGCAAATTATCTCTTAATGATATTAAATCCAGAGTCCAAACTAATTAGAGCTGGAGGGGATCCAACATTTGCTAATTTTTTGCATATAGTTCTAGCAGGGGTCAGGCCCTATCATTAGGTGAGATCTAACGGCTGATTACAGTACTGATACAATACAGTTTCAGCAAACTGTGAACTCTTTGATGCATTAATATGATATTTGCCACGGCCAAGAAAGGAAACTGGAGAGAAACACTCATGAAATGTTTTGCCTTGACTGCTATAATAAAGTGACCAGCCTTGACCGCTGAATATCTTGAGCATGGAGCACTACACCCATTCACAGTTTGTTTTGAAAACTTTTCTCATTTTTTGTTATGCTAAAAAATTTTCCCCGTGTTAAGATGGGTTCGTCTCCAGATTGCAACTGACCCAATATCCTGCTGAGGAGAAAGGATGTTCCACTGTTGCAGTCACAAGCAAGATCAGATCAAAACAGAGTGACATAGATTTGAACACCCCAAAGCATTAAATATGTAAAATGTACGTTTAGTATGACTTTTTTTTTTAACTCAATCGGATGTTTGTAGCCCTTTTCTTACGGCAGTTCTCGCAGTCGGAATCAAAGTTGGGTTCTGATCAGAACGCCAGTTTCTAAAAGGGCATCAGGAAAATTAGGATCCTATTAGATTTGAAGGTGGAAAAAAAAACAGCAGTAAGAATGACACCCAGGTCTTAAGTCCTTTCCACATTGCCAACAGAAAGGACCTGCTGTCATCACTTGTAGCGATGGTTGAAAATTGTATTTTTGCTGTCTTCATTGCTAATTCCTTTCTGAACCTGTTTTGGGCTCAGCAATGAGTGATGATGCTCTGGTTTCAGATCTACAAGAAATATTAAGCAAAATGCTGGCTGGGGAATTCTGGAGTTGAAGTCTGTACTTCTTCTAAGATGCTGAGTTTTAGAAACAGGGTGCTAGAGCAGGGGTGGGATTCAAATTTTTTAACAACTGTGGGCTTCTGTGGGCGTGGCTTAGTTGGTGGGCGTGGCTTGGTGGTCATGTGACTGGGTGGACGTAGCTTGGTGGTCATGTTATTGAATGGGCGTGGCCAACACAATATCACTCAGATCAAAGCACGCATCTCCTTGCCTGGCCTCTCATGACTGGGGATGCTGCAACAGTCATAAGTGTAAAAAATGGTCGTAAGTCACTTTTTTCAGTGCCATTGTAATTTTGAATGGTCACTCCACACAAGCAAAGTACCAGCCAAGGAGGGGTAAAAAACTCCAGAGACGTTCCTGAGAGAGAAAGTCTAGTCCTGCCAAGAATGTAATAAGGGTTAACGGAGAGGCAGTTTCTGTAAGAAACACCAGAATGTTTCCTTCCTGCCTTCCTTACAGGATTAGGCCAGTAATTTCTTCTAACAACTGGTTCTCCAAACTGCTTAGAATGTTAACAACCGGTTCTAGCGAATAGATGAGAACCGGTAGAATCCCACCCCTGTGCTAGAGTCAAGGGTGGGATTCCACCAGTTTGGACCGGTTCTATACAACTGGTTGTTATGATTCTGTGTAGTTCAGAGAACCAGCAAATCATTCCCCCAGCTGGCCCCACCCCTCTCCACCTGCCCCTTCCCACCCAGTCAGTTCTTATTGCACATGCCTGACATCATGTCATGCCCAACATCACTGACTGCATTCTCCCACTAACTCCTTAAGGTATTTCTCTTTTTTTCCCCCCTCCCAACGATCAGCTGTTCTGATGATCAGCTGTGCCAGGATCCCTCTCACTGTCTTTCTGCTTCACCCAGGAGACCAAAAAAATGGGAGGATGGGTGCTGCAAAAGAAGAAGAAGAAGCCACACCAACCCAGTCACATGGCCACGCCCACCTAGCATGCCCAGAGAACCGATTGTTAAAACAATTTGAATCCCACCCCTGGCTAGACTAGAGTGTCTTCATTACAAAAATCTTCCCCTACATTGACCAGGAGGCTTTGAACAATACTGGACAGGTAGATTCAAGCACCCTACTGATTTCCCACAATGCCTTGATGATGCTTCATTCCAGGGCATCTAAATTAAAATGGTGCTAGATTCAGTCGTCTTATCTTGAGGATGCATCTTCTCAAACTTCATTGATGACATAAAGGTGGCTCAGAACATGAATGTCCCTTATGGTTCCCAGCAAAACCTGAAAGTAGTGTCCTTAAAGGTAAAGGTTCTCCTCCTAGTCGTTTCTGGCTCTAGGGGGCAGTGCTCATCTCCATTAGAAAACCAGCACTGTCCGAAGACGTCTCCGAGGTCATGTGGCCGGCATGACTAAACGCCAAAGAACGTGTTACCTTCCCACCAAAGGAGCCCCTATTTTTCTACTTGCATTTTTTACATGCTTTCGAACTGCTAGGTTGGCAGAAGTTGGGACAAGGAACGGGAAGCTCCCTCCATGACGCGGCACTAGGGATTCGAACCGCCGAACTGCTGACCTTTCTGATCGACAAGCTCATCGTCTTAGTCGCTGAGCCACTGCGGTCCCTGTTGTGTCCTCAGAGGAGACAATTTGCTGGAGGACACTTGGCCCTTTTCCAGCCAGGAAGTGATTCCGGTCCTTTCATTTTACAGGGATGCAGGAGGAAATGGATGTGTGGCTTCCCCATCCAATGTTTTGACAAAAGGGAAACCATGAACAAGGCATGGTTGCAAATTACTTGGGTGGGTGCCTGTTTGACTTCCCAGGCCATGTTTGCTTGAATGAGAGTTATTTTTTCCTTTCACCCTAGGCTGCATCACAGGTTATCCTAAGCAGGCACACTCCATATCAGAAGACACAAGAAACTGTACGCTTAACCCACCGGTGAGTTCCTGAATTTTGCCCAAAATGTGTGTTCTTCTAATACATTAGAACAATTTATCCACCCCTCTCCTCCCAAAGAAAGGTTTTGGCAATTTCTGATGACCGAGCAAAGCCCCATCCTTCCTGGTCAGAAGAGACAATCCAGTCCCACTGTTGCAGCTCCCAAGTCCTTCAGGATCACGCCAATATGAAATTTGGGAGCCAAACCCCCATTTTCAGTCACGTCTCTCCACTTTTTCCCTCTTGGTGGTTTATGTCATAAAAAGATGTACTGAACCAGTAAAAGAAAGTTTGCACGCCTGTTTTCTATAAATTACCCCAAGCCAGAAATGTCCACAGGCAGATGGTCAGAAAAGTGGAGATGACAACCAAAACCATCCAACTGAAGCCCTGTGCTCATATTTGGTTTGTGGCTGCCTAGGAAGGAAGAAAAGGGAGGGGAAGGGAAGGAGAAGAAGAGGAGGGAGGGAGGAAAAGGGAGGGAGGGGAGGAGGGCAGGAGAGGGCGGATGAGGAGTAGGGAGGGAGAAGAAAGAAAGCGAAAGGAAGGAGGGAGGGAAGGAAGGAGGGAGGAGGGAGAAGGGAAGGTGGGAGAGGGAAGAGGAGGGAGGATGGGAGGAAGGAAGGGAAGGACGGAGGGAGGAGGGAGGGCGAAGGGAGGGGGGAGGGAGGGAAGGAGGGAGGAGGAAGGGGAGAGAGGGAAGGGAGGGGAAGGAAGGAAGAAAGGAGGGAGGGAGGGACGAAGAAAGGAAGGGGGAGGGAAGAGGGAGGGGAGGAAGAAGGGAGGGAGGGGAAGGAGGGGAGGAGGAAGGGGGAGGAGAGAGAGGGAGGGGAGGAGGGAGGAAGAAGGAAAGGAGAGAGGGAGGGGGAAGAAGGAAGAAGCAAGGAGGGAGGGAGGAAGAAGGGAAGAAGGAGGGAGCGAAAAGGGAGGAGAGGAAAGAAGGAGGGAGGAGAGGAAGGAAGGGAGGGGGAGAAGGGAGGGAGGAGGAAGGAGGAGGAGAGAGGGGGAGGGAGAAGGGAAGAGGGAGGGAAGAAGCGAAGAGAGAGGGAGGAAAGAAGGGGGGAGAAAGGAAGGGAGAGGAGAAGAAGGAGGAGGAAAAGAAGGGAGAAGGAAGGAGGAGGGAAGGAAGGGAGGAAAAGGGAGGGAGAAGGAAGGGAGGGAGGAAGAAGGGAAGGAGGGAAGGAGGAGGGGGAAGAAGGAAGAAGGGAGAGAGGGAGGGAGGAAGAAGGGGGAAGCAAGGAAGGGAGGAGGAAGAAAGGAGGGAGGGAAGAAGAGGAAGGGGAGGGAAGGAGGGAGGGGGGGAGGGAGGAAGGAAGGAGCCCTGCACTTTTTAAAAGGCTGGGGCTTTGATCACATGATTGGGTCCCCCATTTTCCTTTCTTTGATCCCACCCACCTGCCCTGCAGACACCCTGCCTCCAACTTCTAAGAAAAAAAAAACGGCAAAAATTATGATTATTCTGTTGAACTCCCTACTTCATTATCCCATCCTGGAATTCTTTTCACAAAAAGCCAGGCGCCGTTTCTTCTCCACTCCTAGCTCAGCTGCTAGACTTGAGGGCTGCCCTGTGTTTGTATTTATTTATTGACCGTCATTTGTAGGCGGCCTGCCTACCCAACGGATTTGACGGGTCTTGATGTTCTTAAGCCAGGATATTTTGTTTTTTTTTTCTGGCAACGAAACAAAACTTGATGGTTCATCCTTTTTTCTAACTTCCCAATCTCACCCTGGGGATTTTCTCCAGATCTGTCGCCCTCTGGTTCTGTTGAGCTTTTCAAAATCATCTTGGGGGCTGGTTATATACACAGCGGTAACTGTACAGTGGTGGGATTCAAACTTTTTTTTTTTAATGTTAAAAACAATTTTATTAACAAGATTAAAAACATACAAATGCAAACATATGAAACATTAGTATATAACTAATCCAAATTTTTGTAACATTTGTTGTCGAGTTTGGTAAGTCCTCGTTTTTTCTTTAGGCATTAGTTTAAACACTATTCCACAGTCAATAGAAACATTCATTCATTTACTATGTTATAATATTTATATATTATTTAATTAACGAATCAGCAAATGTAATCCATAATGACACTATTAAATAACAGGAAAGCTTTGCTAAGGTAAATTCTACATTTAAACAAGACGTTAAATATATAATTGATTTATATAATATTTCTTCCTACAATCATTTATTCGTTTCCACCCCCTTTTTTAATTATTTGCTACCCATTTATACCATTTGTCCCTTATTCTATAGTATCCTCCTTTTCATTGATCTTTAATATAAGTCTCTCCAATTGAGTGCAGTCATAAGCTTTCAAACTTTTTTACTAACGTTTATGTGGGTTTGGCTTGGTGGGCGTGGCTTGGTGGGTGTGGCTTGGTGGGCGTGGCAGGGGAAGGAGACTGCCAAATCCCCATGCCCTCCCCACCCCGCTAACCTGCTTTCCAGCTCCGTTCTCCTGTGCAGGGCAACCAAAGAAGACCCAGCCGATCAGCTGGGACTCAATGGGAGGCAGAGAATAGATGGGGTTGGCGGGGCCAGTCAGAAGTGGGATTGGTCGGTTCTCCAAAACTACTCAAAATTTTTGCTACCGGTTCTCCAGAACTGGTCAGAACCCGCTGAAAGCCACCTCTGATACAGACGGTGACCTCTCTTATCCTTCTGTCCGTCTCTTCCCTCTCCTAACTCTCTGCTACCATGTTTCTGTTGTAAGTACTTGCCACCAACGGCGATTGTGACAAGCGAGCGGCTGAAGGCCCTGCGTGAGCACATGAAAAATCACAATCTGTCAGCCTATATTGTGCCTAACACAGATGCACACCTGGTAAGTCAAAGAAGACAGGAACGGATCCACCGGGTCTCCAGGGATGGAGCAGGGAGGCAGGGAGATGGACCTCTAACCGTGGTTGAATTTCCACCACAGGATGAACAATAGCAACAGCACTTAGACTTATATACCGCTTCATAATGCTTTACAGCCCTCTCTAAGTGATTTAAAGAGTCAGCCTATTGACCCAATTGTCTGGGTCCTCATTTTACTGACCTCAAAAGGATGGAAGGCTGAGTCAACCTTGAGCCAGTCAAGATCAAACTGTTGGCAATGGGCAGAATTAGCTTGCAACACTGCATTCTAACCACTGGGGAGGGAGGGAGGGAGGGAGGGAAGAAAGAAGGAAGAAGGGAGGGAAGGAGGGAGGGAGGGAGGGGGAGGGAAGGAAGAAAGAAAGAAGGAAGGCAGGAGGGAGGAAGGCAGGAGGGAGGGCGAGGGAGGGAAGGAAGGAAGGGCAATAGCAATTGCAATTAGATTTAGATGCCGCTTCATCGTGCTTTCCTGCCCTCTCTAAGCAGTTTACAGAGTAAGCCTATTGCCCCCCAACAATCTGGATCCTCATTTTACCAACCTCGAAAGGATGGAAAGCTGAGTCAGCAACTTGTAAGCCCAGGGTTCTCTTTCTGCAGCCTTCAGACATGATCTTCCTCAGAGAACCCAGTTTCTCACCATTCTCAAGTGGTAAATATGCAGGAAGAGTCAAGGAAGCCCTGACAAAAGCCCAAATTTCAAACTCCTACCATAATTCAGTTCTACCTATTTGGGAAGTCCATGTAGAATGCTAGTCTTAGGGGTCTGTGACAATTCACTGTGGCCAACTCACCGCAGCCAACTCGCCATGGGACAGCTTTCTGGGGCCAATTCACTACAGGACAACTCACAGCAGGACAAAGAGTTACACTGATATTCAAGAAATGGTGGAATAGAATCATTAAAGAAAGGTCTAGGGAAACTCAGTCATCCAGGCCATGGTTGTCCCAAAAGTGCTTTTTTTCAAGAGGCAACTGGGCTTTCTGGTTTTTCTTTGAAAACATTTTGCTTCTCATTCAAGAAGCTTCTTCAGCTTCTTTCATAAATTTCTTCTGCTCTCAGAACTGAAGAAGCTTCTCAACGACTTCAAAGAAAAACCAGAAAGTCCAGTTGCCTTTTGAAAAAAAAAGCACTTATGGGATACTAAAGAAAGGATGCAAGAGGAGGGATGAAATGAAATCAGAATAACAAAAATGAAAATATTTTTAATCTATTTTACATAAATTGAATTGATAAATTATCCTGTGGCGAATTGTCCTGCAGCGAGTTGGCCGTGCTGAGTTGTCCCTGGAGAGTTGGCTGTGGTGAGGTAGCCATGGAGAGCTGGCCATGATGAGGTGGTCACAGTATATTGGCCATGGAGAGGTGGCCATGGAGAATGGGCCATAGTGAGGTAGCCACAGGGAGTTGGCCATGAAGAGTTGGCCATGGAGAATTGGTCATGGAGAGATGGCCATGGTGAGGTAGCCACAATGAGTTGCTCATGGAGAGTTGGCCATGGAGAGTGGGCCATGGAGAGCTGGCCATGGAGAGTTGGCCATGTTAAGGTGGCCATGGAGAATTGGCCATGGAGAGTGGGCCATGGAGAGTTGGCCATGATGAGGTGGTCACAGTAAATTGGCCATGGAGAGTTGGTCATGGAGAGGTGGCCATGGTGAGGTATCTACAATGAGTTGCTCATGGAGAGTTGGCCATGGAGAGTTGGCCATGGAGAGGTGGCCATGGAGAGTTGGCCATGATGAGGTAGCCATAGTGAGTTGGCTCTGAGAAGTTCTCCCACTCCAAATCTTAGCTACAAAAGATTACTTGGGTGATCTACCAAACAAGTATCAAGCTTTCTGAAAAGTGAAGAGGCTAGATAGGCCTGGGATCCTGTTCACTTGTGGCAGCCAGGGGCCGCCTCTTGTTTCTGAAAACCTTCCCATCTTCCAGAGTGAATACATCGCAGAACGGGACAAGCGACTCACTTGGATGTCAGGTTTTTCAGGATCGTCTGGTAAGTCCTCTTCCGGATCTCCAGCAACCTCAACCCCCTACATTTCTTAGTTGAACCTCAGGTCGTCAGGCATCAAATTAGCATCTGTTCTGAATGCCTATCGGTGACCAACTATAGGTAGTCCTTGACTTACAACAGTTCATGTAGAGACGGTTCGAAGTTGCCACAGCACTAAAAATAAGTGACTTATGGCCATTTTTCATACTTACGACCGTTGCAGCATTCCCACGATCACGTGAATCAAAATTCAGGCACTTGGCAATTGACTCCTATTTATGACAGTCGTAATGTCCCAGGTTCACATGATCCCCTTTTTTGACCTTCAAGTCAATGGGGAAGCCAGATTCACTTAACAACGGGGTTACCAGCTTAACAATTGCAGTGATTCACGTAACAATTGTGGCAAGACAGGTTGTAAAATGTAGCAAAATTCACTTAAGTTTCACTTAGAACCAAAACTTTGGGCTCAGTTGTGGTCGTAATTTGAGGACTACCTGTAGGAACTATGAACTAAGCAAAAAATAAAAAATAAAGTATAATCCATACATCCCACCCTAAACATCTTTTCCATTGTAACTTCCTTGAAAATAGTACAGTTGCAGCCTAATTCCAGGGGAAGGCTGAGTAACTAGATCATATTTTTTGCTGTATGGCAATACACAAAAGCCACTTTGTTGGGCTTACAATGGCTCATCTCCAGTCCCAGGATAAATGCAACATCAGATCACTCCACCCCGTGGGTGAATTATGACTATGGTTAAGAAAGAAAGAAAAAGAACAAATGTCTGTATGCAAAATAATACAAATGAAAGGAATTTTTTTTCTTACTGAATCTTGCCTCAGCAGAACTGCAGGGCAACGGCTCTATTTAATGGCTTCAAGATGCTAAATGTGTTAGACACATTCCCATTCTGAGCACTTTCTAAAAAGCAAGCAAAAAGAGAGATAAACCTCCCACGTGTAATTTCCCACATCTGTCGCCCAATCGCTGAACCTAAAAATGTATGTAAACTAAAAATGTCTCCGCAGCTTTCTCTAGTCATCTGACATTAGCAGATTTCAGAAAAGGCACACTTGAGATTTAAAAAAACTCACGCATAGCATTAATTGGCAAAAATATTTTCACCTTCCTTGGGAGATGGATTTCAGGGAGGCTAATACCTACTCTCAATTTAGACCTAAACATCTTAATCAGTGGTGGGATTCAAACATTTTTACTACTGGTTCTGTGGGCGTGGCTTGGTGGGCGTGGCTTGGTGGGCATCCCCATCCCACTAACCTGCTTTCCAGCTCCATTCTCCTGTGCAGGGCAACCAAAGAAGACCCAGCCGATCAGCTCGGACTTGGGAGGCAGGGCCAGTCAGAGGTGGGATTTGCCAGTTCTCCAAAATTTCTGCTACCGGCCCAAAATTGGAAGAGTGATAAAATACCGATAGAGGGAAAAATAATTGAAAAAATATTTGAATGTGCAGAAATGAATAGATTGACACTAGAAATTAAAGAAAAAGAAGAAACTGAATATTACAGGGTATGGAATATGTTTTATCAATGGATTTAGAATAGAACAATCTAAAAAAGATTTGATGTATTTATAGAGCAATAAGATAAATTTATGCAAAGTTATAACATGTGATATTATTATGTATATGGGAATATATATGGGAACATTGATGTATTGTTAGATTTGATAAGAAGAATATCATTTATAATGTTTAAATAATTGAAATATGTACCCAAGTCGACACACAATTGAAATGGAATAATTTGTTTGATATGAAAACAATTAAAACATTATTTTTTAAAAAAATCCACTACCAGTTCTCCAGAACTGGTTTGAATCGTCTGATTACCACCTCTGATCTTAACTTATAATAAAGATTCACATGCTATGAAGCTCATGCAGCATGTCCCTTCATCACCAATCAGAAAATGACATCCTAGGAAAACAGCAGTGAAAATTAAACTGAAGAAGAAGTTGTTTTTCAAATAGACTTTGGCTTCTCGGGGCCTCTGATTTTTAGCATTTCATCCTTAGGAACTGGCGTAATCACCCTGCAGAAAGCTGTTCTCTTCACGGACAGCCGGTACTGGATCCAGGCGGAACGTGAGATGGACTGCAATTGGGAGCTGCAGAAATCACGTATGTCCTTGTCTTAATTTTATCTTAGAGCTCCACGTTCTCTTTTCAACTCCATTGCTGCCAAAACTATCTCTTAGCCAGGTAAGCAATGTCCTAAAGTAGTGTTCCTCAGTTGGGCAACTTTAAAATGAATTGAACAGAATAACAGAGTTGGACGGGACCTTGGAGTCCAACCCCACACTTAGGCAGGAAACCCTATACTACTTCAGACAAATGATTATCGAATCTCTTCTTTAAAAACTTCCAGTGTTGGAGCATTTACAACTTCTGGAGGCAAGTTGTTCCACTGATTAATTGTTCCCACTGTCAGGAAATTTCTCCTTAGTTCTAGGTTGCTTCTCTCCTTGATTAGTTTCCACCCATTGCTTCTTGTCCTGCCCTCAGGTGCTTTGGAGAATAGCTTGATTCCCTCTTCTTTGGAGCAGCCCCTGAGATATTGGAACTCTGCTATCATGTCTCCCCTAGTCCTTCTTTTCATCAGACTAGACATACTCAGTTCCAGCAACCGTTCTTCATATGTTTTAGCTTCCAATCCCCTAATCCTCTTGGTTGCTCTTCTCTGCCCTCTTTCTAGAGTCTCACCATCTTTTTTACATCGTGATTGACCAAAACTGGATGCAGTATTCCAGGTGTGGCCTTACCAAGGCATTATAATGTATAGACTTCACCTCCCTTGCCAACTGGAGAATTTTGGGAGTTGAAATCCACACATGTTAAAGATGCCAAGGTTGAGAAACACCATCCTAAACAATCTTCTCCAAACTTCCTTCCTCCAAATGTGTTGGGTCCACAACTCTCAGAATCTCCCAGCCGGAAGAGCATGTGAACTGGGAACCATTTGAGTTGCTGAGCCAACATTGCTGGGGGTAGGGCAAGAAAGAGAATCCTAAGATGCTTTATTATGGTTCCAATACAAAACGTGTCCCTGAAAGCATGAGGAGCCAGGGACTACTGCAGAAGCTGCTGGACAACAATCCCCATGTCTTCTTACTAGGGGATTCCGAGAGTTGTGATCACAACACATCTGGGAAAAGGTAGTTTGGAGAAGAAGGTGAGTTGTCTCAGTGGGTTGGCCATGGTGAGTTTCCTGAAGTGAGTTGGCCATGGAGAGTTGGCCATGGAGAGTTGGCCATGGAGAGTTGGCCATAGAGAGGTGGCCATGAAGAGGTGGCCATGGAGAGGTGGCCATGGAGAGGTGGCCAGAGAGAGGTGGCCATGGAGAGGTGGCCAGAGAGAATTGGCTGTGGAAAGTTATCCCATTCCAATTTTCCAGTTCTTCTCTGGAAATCCTAGAAATCAGTCCTGGGTCTTCTGCTTACTCAGGAAGTGCTCAACCACTGTTCCATGATCCTTCCCATAACTGATTCACAGGCTTGCTCTTATGACCACTGAAATGGGACTCAGATCCTGCCATGTTGGTCCTGTTGTGGCCCACCAGAGGCTGGCCCAGCTGGCAGCAGAGTCAGAAAGCGAGGAGATTGGGGACGAACCTGGGCCAGTCCTGGAGGCTAAGGAAGATTCATACGAGGGCTCTGCATCAGAGGCAGAGCTAGGGCCAGGGCAGTCTGGCAGTTGTCAGTTACCTCTGGAGTCGGACAGCAGTGAGGTGGGAGAGTAGCTGGAGCCGGTTCCCAGCTTGTGCATGCGCAGAGCTGCCAAAAGGAAAGAACAATTACGAACTCAGGGTCAACGTGGGACTAAGGCCACAGGTGGATGGTGAATGGCCCCTCCCATAAGGATTAAAAGATGAGCAAAAGGGGAGGAGGCTTTTGCAGGAAACAATTCCTTGTTCATTCCATCATTGTGAAGATCCGTCTGTGCATCCTAGAGACTCTGTGCTAAGCCCTTCCTTGTCAGCACTGCGTTTGGAAATATTTACCTGGAAACTTTCCAAGATAGATACCCTTGAAAGACTGTTTGCCAGGCCGTTGGCTGAATGTGAATGCAAGAAGTTCACATTTGTTTAATAAAAGGTATTTGGTGGGGAAAAAGAGTCTGCTTAGGGCTTTTGGGGGAAGCTTAGGACCGGACAGGTTTGTGCTTTCAAAATCTAGCCCTGCTGCTAATTCAGAGAAAGAGGCATGGCTCCCTGATGTCTTCTCTTTTGCAGCGTGGGTCACCTCTATTGGACAATGGCTACTCAATGAAGTTCCTGTTGGGGAAACCATTGGATTGGATCCTTTCCTCTTTTCTATCGGTACGGAGCATTTTTGGAGTTTCTCAGGCACATCAGGGCAGCTGCTGTGATGTTTCAAGATCTCTCCTTCCCATTGTCTTTCCCTAGAAACTTGGTACAGCTATCTCCAGATCCTGGAAGGTACCAAGAGGACCTTGAATATGCCTGAAGTGAACCTGGTGGACGTCGTGTGGGGCAGCGAGCGGCTTCCTCTGCCTACCAACACAATCTATCGCCTTACAGATGACTTCATTGGTATGTTTGGGGCCCAAAGTGCCAAGTGGAGATTGGTGGGAAGGTTGGGCCACTTTGTCTGGAGACAAAGGATGTTTGTAGTTCAATATTTGTTGCCCACGAAGGATCCGGAATATTCATCAAGTTGTGGCACAGAAGATTTATTCAAGCCTATAAACAAGAGTCTAGTCAACTAAAGTTCAGTAATAAATTGGCAGCAGATAAGGGTCAATAAAATTCAAAAGAAGTTGGAGTTGGAGTTGGACTTGGATCATTTATGGCAATGTAAGGACTCTAAGCTGATGACAGATTTAATTCCACTACCACCACCATCACACCACCTCTGTCTGCTCTTCTCCTGCAATATTTCTGGAAAGAGCTCAGTTTGAGAAAGGTAGTCTTAGGACAATCCTTCCTCACCTTAAATTGGCAACCTAGTGGTTTTGCTGTTTAATAGAAGCAGCACTCCAGGCCATAAGACAAAGGTATTGTTTTTCCTGCTCTCTTGGGCCAGACTGGTTGCTCTTTTCTTGTGAAGGCTAGGAGATTGACATTTTAATTAGTCAGACCTTCCACTCCTATGACCTTTCCTTCCTTTAGGAAGTACCTGGCAAGAGAAGGTTTCCCAAGCTCGGTCACAGATGGAGCAACACAAGAAGAAGCCCACAGGAATCTTGCTCTCTGGCCTCGAAGAGATAGCATGTAAGATGGTTAATATTTAATAGGCATCTTTTATATCTTTCTCTCCTAGACCCCTCCTTCTCTCTCCCTCCCTCCATCTCTCCTTCCCTCTCTTCTCCTTATCCCTCTCATTCTATCTATCTATCATCTATCTAGATATGTATCTGTCTATCTAGATATCTGTCTGTCTGTATCTATCATCTATCTAGATATGTATCTGTCTATCTAGATATCTGTCTGTCTGTATCTATCATCTATCTAGATATGTATCTGTCTATCTAGATATCTGTCTGTCTGTATCTATCATCTATCTAGATATGTATCTGTCTATCTAGATATCTGTCTGTCTGTATCTATCATCTATCTAGATATGTATCTGTCTATCTAGATATCTGTCTGTCTGTATCTATCATCTATCTAGATATGTATCTGTCTATCTAGATATCTGTCTGTCTGTATCTATCATCTATCTAGATGAGATACATATCTAGATAGATGATAGATATGTATCTGTCTGTAGATCTATCAATTTATCTATCTATTTAGATATCTATTTACTGTAGATATCTATCTAGATATATATGTATGTCTAGATATGTATCTATCTAGATATGTATCTATTTAGATATGTGTCTGTCTGTCTGTCTATCTATCTAGATATCTATCTAGATATGCATCTATCTAGATATCCGTCTGTCGATCTGCATCTATCTATTTATGTATCATCTATCTAGATCATCTATCTCTATCTCTAGATCCATCAAATAGCTAGCTAGCAACTATATCTCCAACCTTAATTTTATAAATATCTCAAGGACCCAAGACTGTTGGGGGCAATAAGCTGACTTTGTAAAAATGCCGCTTGGGGGGGCCAAAAGCCCTAGTAATAAGCAGGCATATACAATGGAATGAAGGCTATTGCCGAGCACTTAACATGGTGCTCCATAGACTGTAAGCCGCCCTGAGTCTTTGGAGAAGGGTGGCATATAAATGTTGAAATAAAAAAAAAAAAAGGCATTGAACATATACCTAATACTCCTTCCTCCTCCTTTGTTCTTCCCAATAACAACCGAAGTTGGGCCCAAAGTCACAAGATACTTTAATGTCTAAGTTCGTACTGGAATTCATAGTCTCCTGGTTTCTAGCCTGTAAACTCTAAGCAGTTTACAGAGTCAGCTTATTCCCCCCAACAATCTGAGCCCCCGTTTGACCAACCTCGGAAGGATTGAAGGCTGAGTCAACCTAGAGGCAGTCAGAATCGAACTGCCAACCTGCAATACTGCGTTCCAACCACTGGGTGACCACGGTTCTGCCCCGCGTATGAAAGATTCGGTCGTGTGTCTTGTTTCCTCATTACCCAATAGCTCTAGTTATCTCTTCTTCCCATCTTTGTCTCAAATTCTTCTTCCTGGCTCCCTGTGGTGGCCTTGGCTGCTTCCCTGTCTCTCTTCTGCTCTCCTCTTTCCTTTAATCACTTAACGGCTGTCCTGGTTTAATGAGGGAGGCATTACAGACTGTCTTTTTGTTCTCCCATAGGGCTCTTCAATCTTCGAGGAGATGACATTCCTTACACCCCCGTCTTCTACGCTTACACCCTTCTCACCAAGACAGATATCAGGTACTTGATCTCCCTTGCAACAATTCAGACAACAGTCTGGTTCCCATCGTAAGTGGGAGCTTCCGCAAAATGTGGCCAGGATCCAACTGAGTGGTCAGCCACCCACTTTCCATTCCTTTCCTTTCCTTTCCCCTCCCATTCTGTTTTTCTTTTGATTTTCCATCTCTACCCCCACAGATCAGCGTGCTCAGACATCTTTGGGCTGTCTTGAGGAGAGAGAATTGCCTTCTTTATCTCCCCATTGTTTTGTAAAGACTTTTTTGGTCCCTTGGGCTCTCTTAAGCTTCCTGGGATCCCTCTTCTGTGCAGAGTCATTTGGGTAGCATAGACTGGAGTTGCTGAGATCCTGGTAATCATCTCTGCAGTTCTGGAGAAAAATAGAGGAAATAAGGAAGCCCTTGGTACACATCTGAAATCCAGGAGATCCAGGAGAACGTCACGGGGCTGTCATCCAGTTTTAGGGCTTAGAGCAGGGATGTCCAACCTTGTCAACTTTAAGACTTGTGCACCTCAACTCCCAGAATTGTCCATGCTGGCTGGAGAATATTGGGAGTTGAAGTCCGCAGGTCTTTGTTGTGACCAAGGCTTCTGAGATCATAATTACGCACATGCTTATTTTAAAAACAAGTCTTGTTTTAATGCAATGCTGGGAATTGTTTTCATTCCCAGCTGGTAATTAAACTCAAATAGTCCCTTAAGATAAGCACCCACCTTTCTTTCCTGTGATGTGCTGCCATTAGCAGAAGCGTCAAATAAACTAGAACAAAAACCAAAGTACAAAGAGCTTCAAGAATGAGTTTGAATCGAATGAACGACTTTGCTTCCTGCAAAGATTTCATCATCTTTGCCTGTCCTTTATACCTTAGGGGAGGGTCAATCACCTCCAAGCCTTATTCCCGAGTCACCCCTTTTGTTTCATCTGCTCTCATCTTCTAGCAGCTCTGCACACACGTGCACTGGGAACAGGCTCCCCTTGTTCCTCTGCCTCACTGCTGCCAGACTCTGATGGTTTTGAAGGCAGCACCCCACTCCCAGATGGCCCTGGCCTCATCCCTGCATCAGACACAGGACCCTCATCCGAGTCCTCTCCAGATTCCCGGATTGGTCCCCTTTCTTCCCCACTCTCTGATTCTGCTGGCTGCCAGCAAACCACAACAGGAAGCCCTTGGTACACATCTGAAAGCTTTGTAAGACCTAGGAGAACATCACGGGGCTGTCCAGTTTTAGGGCTTAGAGCAGGGATATCCAACCTCGTCAACTTTAAGACTTGTGCACCTCAACTCCCAGAATTGTCCATGCTGGCTGGAGAATACTTAAAGTTAACAAGGTTGGACACCAGCGGTTTGGACCCCCCAGTTAAGTGTTGCAAACCTCTGTTAATACAACTTAGGATTGCATTAGCTTTTTTGGCTGCTGCTGCACACTGCTGGCTCCTATTTAGCTGGTTGTCCACTAAGACTCCAAGATCCCTCTTACAGTTCCTGCTATTGAGCCTGCTTTCACTCAGTCTATATGTGTACTTTTGGTTTTTCTTGCCTGTGTTAAGACTTTACTTCCGCTCCCCCACCCTCCACTCTTCTGTTGGGGCAGCCCCTCAAATACTGGAAGACTGCTCTCCTGCCTCCCCTGGTCCTTCTCTTCCCTAGACTAGCCAGGTCCAGTTCCTGCAACTGTTCATCGTCTGTTTTAACCTCCAGTCCTCTCATCATCCTGGTTGCTCTTCTCTGCTCTCTTTCCAGAGTCTCAACATCCTTTTTATAATGTGGTGACCAAAACTGGAGGCAGTACTCTTGGTGTGGCCTTACTACAGCTTTATAGAGAGGTATTAGTACCTCACTTGCTCTTGATTGTATCTCTCTGTTAATGCAACTTAGGATTGCATTGGCTTTTTTGGCTGCTGCTGCACACTGCTGGCTCATATTTAGCTGGTTGTCCACTAAGACTCCAAGATCCCTCTCACAGTTACTGCTATTGAGCCTGGTTTCACCCAGTCTGTATGTGTCCTTTTGGTTTTTCTTGCCTAAGTGTAGAACTTTACTTTTCTCTACATTGAATTTCATTTTGTTAGATATGGCCCAGTGTTCTAGTCTGTCAAGATCCATCTGGATCTTGAGCCTATCATCTTGAGTGTTAGCTATTCCTGCCAGCTTAGTATCATCTGCAAATTTATTGATTGATTGATTGACTTTATTTATTTATTTATTTCATTCATTCATTTATTTGATTTGTCAATCGCTTACAAGATAATAGGTATAAATATATACATAGTTATGAATACATGAAATGGGTACATATAAGAAAAATAAAAGAAACAATAGGACAGGGATGGTAGGCACGCTGGTGCGCTTATGCACGCCCCCTACAGACCTCTTAGGAAAGGGGTGAGGTCAATAGTAGACAGTCTAAGGTATTTGGTAAGTTCTCCTTTTATTCCCTCATCTACGTCGCTGTTGTTTGCAAACAGAATATAAGGACGTCAGAACAAAGAGACTTTTGACCATGGCAGCAACGTGGCATGTCCATGTTTAGACAGCAAAAGGGTTGGTCCATGTGCTACCAGAGCGACTTGGCTGGATTCCACAAAGGAATCCAAGTGCTAGCTGGATCTTTGAAGCCAGCTGGTACTTTGAACCAGACTAGAACTCTGAACTGATGTGGCAAGACGAGGCTTACATTCTCAAGGAGGAAATGGCTTACAGGGCTTGTAAAATAAAAAAACAACAACATGGAGGGAATGGGAAAAGAGCCATGTTTATATGGAGCGAACTTTGTGTGGTTGAAAGCAAGCGTGAATCTTGCTTTTGAAATTCACAGGCACACAAAGGCAGGGGGAAGACTTTGGGTTGTGAAAAGCCTGCAGCGGATCTGCCTCATAGCGCTCTGTGTTAAAATAACTTCACTGTTTAGGATGGCGCAGATGGGGAGGTTTTAAAATAAACGAACAATTCCACCATCGTTAGTGTTATATTTGTGTATATTTTCGAAGATCAGCAAAACAAATGTGGGGGAAGAGAGGCCTGTGTCAACCTGATATCCTCCAGATGTCTTGCACTCCAAGTTCCAAGAGCCTTTGAACATATGGGAATTGTAGTTCATCGTATCTGGAACAGAACGAGTTGAAGAAAGCTGACTTAAGCCTTTTTTCTTCGTTGCTTGGAGAACAGTCATGGAAATGCCTTTGAACCCCAGGAGAAGCCCATTCTTACTCGTTAGTCAGTGGGTTGAAAGTTGCAAGACGTGGGCCGAAATCTTGGCATGGCCAAAACTCAGTGGGTTGATGTTATGTCTGTCATCAGCTGTTAACCAGGCCTAATTGGCAAAGGGGCTATGAGGCTAAAAGGAGGAAGCATGGCCAGGAAAGGCTACTCTCCAACCCCGTGGGACAATAGTGGGATGAGCACGAGGACTTCCAAGGTGATTGGAGCTCTCCTACGAATGCTGGAGCACAACTCCCAGCAGCCTGGCCAGCCTGGCCAATGGGGAAGATGCTGGGAGATGCAGCTGCCCAATGTTCAGAAAGACTAGAATAGAATAGAATAGAATAGAATAGAATAGAATAGAATAGAATAGAATAGAATAGAATAGAATAGAATAGAATAGAATAGAATGAAGAATGGCATGGCATGGCATGGCATGAATGAAGAATAGAATAGAATAGAATAGAATAGAATAGAATAGAATAGAATAGAATAGAATAGAATAGAATAGAATAGAATAGAATAGATAATATGGAATGACATGGAATAGAATAGAATAGAATAGAATAGAATAGAATAGAATAGAATAGAATAGAATAGAATAGAATAGAATAGAATAGAATAGAATAGAATGAAGAATGGCATGGCATGAATGAAGAATAGAATAGAATAGAATAGAATAGAATAGAATAGAATAGAATAGAATGAAGAATGGCATGGCATGAATAGAATAGAATAGAATAGAATAGAATAGAATAGAATAGAATAGAATAGAATGAAGAATGGCATGGCATGGCATGAATGAAGAATAGAATAGAATAGAATAGAATAGAATAGAATAGAATAGAATAGAATAGAATGAAGAATGGCATGGGAATAGAATAGAATAGAATAGAATAGAATAGAATAGAATAGAATAGAATAGAATAGATAATAGAATGGCTAGAATAGAATAGAATAGAATAGAATAGAATAGAATAGATAGAATAGAATAGAATAGAATAGAATAGAATAGAATAGAATAGAATGGCATGGCATGGCATGAATGAAGAATAGAATAGAATAGAATAGAATAGAATAGAATAGAATAGAATAGAATAGAATAGAATAGAATAATAGAATAGAATAGAATAGAATAGAATAGAGAATAGAATAGAATAGAATAGAATAGAATAGAATAGAATAGAATAGAATAGAATAGAATAGAATTCTTTATTGGCCAAGTGTGATTGGACACACAAGGAATTTGTCTTGGTGCAAATGCTCTCAGTGTACATAAAGGAAAAGATACATTTATCAAGAGTCAATAATCATAAGGTACAACACTTAATGATAGTCATAGCTGTGGTGGTATTCAGCCAGTTTGCAACGGATCGGGCAAACTGGTAGTAAGTTCTGGCTGGCCACGCCCCCCCACCGGGTCGCCCTCCCGCCCGATGCTCGCTCACCCCACCCGCCTGCCTGACATTCGCCTCAGGTATTTCTTTTTTTCCCTCCCGACAATCAGCTGTAGATAAGATCAGCTGTGCCGGGATTCCCCTTGCTGAGGCCCAGGAAGGCAAAAAATGCAGGGAGGAGCTCAGCCCCCGCCCCCCTCCATTTTTTGCCTTCCAGAGCCCCAGAGGAGCCTTAGGGGAGCAAACCCCCCCCCCCCAAAGGCTTCTCTGAGGCTAGGAAGCTCCCAAAACGGAGCTTGGAGGAGTTCTGTGCGCTCCTCCCATGTTGTTTTCTTCCTGAGCATCAGGGGAGCCTCAGGGAAGCAAAAACGCCCCCCCCCCCAGGCTCCTCTGTGGCTAAGAAGCTCCCAAAAATGGATGGGGACTGCAAAAAAGAAAAGCCACGCCCACCCAATCACATGGCCACGCCCACCCAGCCACGCCCACAGAACCGGTAGTAAAAGTTTTTGAATACCACCACTGAGTCATAGGGTAAAATAAACAATCAAATCATACTAGGAAACAGCAAATATAGGACACATTTTCCCCATTCAACTAATTTCCAATGGGGGACATCTCAAGTTTCCTTTGATTTGCCCCCAAGTCTGTTCGTGAACCGCAGTCGGCTGAGCATTGAAGCGCTCCAGATGTTGACAGCAGAGTGTCCAGGATCTCTATGTGTGAAGGTGGAAGACTACGGCCAGATACATGACAGCCTGAGAAAATATGCCCACCAAGATGGCGTGATGATCTGGATCGGAACAGAATACACAACTCTGGGGCTTTACAAGGAGATCCCTCAAGTAAGTGAGAAGAGATAAAGAAAGATAAGCTAATTCTTCTTCTTCCCCCCAAACCTATCCTAATCTCTTATTTCTCCCACAATTATAAGGAGAGTAGTATCTCTTAACCTCGCCCCACCTATGAGCTATTTCTTCTAACACCTGGAATTAAGGAAAAACTTCCTAGCAGTGAGGGAAATGAATCAGTGGAACAGTTTGCCTTCAGAAATGGTGGACGCTCCATCGCTGGAGATTTTTAAGAAGAGACTTGTCTGAGAGGGTATAGGTTCTCCTGCTTGAGCAGGAGGCTGGACTAGAAGACCTCCAGGGTCCCTTCCAGCTCTATGCTATTCTATTTTACTCTACTCTACTCAACTCAACTCTACTCCATTCTATTCTATCTATTCCCTGCTTTCTATTCTATTCTACTCTACTCTACTCTACTCTACTCTACTCTACTCTACTCTACTCTACTCTATTCTACTCTATTCTATTCTACTCTATTCTATATTCTATTTATTCTATTCTACCCTATTCTATATTCTATTTTATTCTATTCTACCCTATATTCTATTCTATTCTACTCTATTTAGGAATAGAGTATAGAGTAGAGTAGAGTACTCTATACTCTGTTCCTAAATTTATTCCTAATTCTGTTTTGTTCTATTCTATTCTATTATTCTATTTTCTATTCTTATTTCTATTCTATTCTACTCTACTCTATTTATTATTCTATTCTGTTCTGTTCTATTCTACTCTATGCTACTCTATTCTATTCTACTCTGTTTTATTTATTAGGGTTAGGGTTAGGTTTCTATTATATTCCTATTCTATTCGTATTAAACTCTACTCCTGGATTTATTCCTAATTCTGTTCTGTTCTATTCCATTCCATTCCACTCCACTCCATTCCGTGCTAAATTCCCACTTTCCTTTTCGCAGGAAAACCTCTTAGAAGACGATTTCTCTCCCGTCATGCTTTTCAAGGCTGTCAAAAACGCCAAGGAGCAGAAGATGATGGAAGCCGCTCATGTATGTAATCCACAGCAGGGAGACTCATCCTCTGTGATGCAACGACCTTGAGAGCCGAGGTCCAAAAGGACCTTCGGGAATCAACAAAAAAGAACTCCCACAGCTGGAAAGATTTTGAGTGTTGCATAATTGTGAAGCTCTGTGAAGCAAATGGGCCTAAAAGCTGAAGGACAGAGAGGCAGGGAGGCGGAAGTTAGAAGAACACAGTGCGAACTCATAAGTTCTCAACTTATGACCATAATGGCAGCAGAATTCCCATTGCTAACTAAGGCATTTTTAAAGTGAATCATAATTGAACTTATTACCTTTTTTTTTTTTTGCCATGTCTATGGAGATTCTCAGAAGGGACGCAGTGGCTCAGGGGCTAAGACGCTGAGCTTGTCAATCAGAAAGGTCGGCAGTTCGGTAGTTCGAATCCCTAGCGCTGCGTAATGGAGTGAACTCCCGCTACTTGTCTCAGCTTCTGCCAACCTAGCAGTTCGAAAGCATGTTAAAAATGCAAGTAGAAAAATAGGGGCCACTTTGGTGGGAATGTAAGAGCGTTTTGTGCGCCTTCGGCCTTTAGTCATGCAGGCTACATGACCACGGAGAGGATTTCGGACAGCACTGGCTCTTTAGCTTTGTAACAGAGGTGAGCACTGCCCCCTAGAGCCAGAAATTACTAGCACAGTTGTGCAAGGGGAAGTTTCATCCTTTACCTAACTCAGAACTGTCACGCTAGACAATGATTGCAAGAACTACAGATAGCCCTTGACTTATAATAGTTTGACAAGCAAAGACATTGGGGGGAGTCAGATGCGCAGAACAGCCGTGTCGCTAATTTAACAACGACAGTGATTCACTTAACAACGGTGGCAGGGAAGGTCATAAAATGGGGCAAAATCCACTTAACCAATGTCTCCCTTAGCAGCAAAACTTTCGGGCTCCATTGTGGTCAGATGTCGAAGGCTACCTGTATCTGTATAACGGGGAACTCTTGCTTGCCAATTTTTGCATTGTGCAATGGATAAAAAAAATCTAACCAGGTTCCCATCCATTTTGGGGATCTTTTTCTTTTTAATTCCTTTTAAATGGGTGGCCTTAATTGCAGATATTTTGGATAAGATGTGTTGTCGATTCTTTTTTCTGCAAGCTGGTTTTTCGCCATGTGCAAACAAATATACGCAGAGACCGCTTCTTCCCCGTTCTGCTGTTATGAATCTAACTGAGAAGGAGAGTCAAAATGTGTGAGAGGCTTTTTTGCTAATGTTCTAGTTTCCACCGAAGATAAAAATAGGCTCAGGAAAGCCGGGAGGCTGGAAATTGGTCCTGGAACCACACTTTAGTAGCTGTGTACACACGGCGTGTTTAACTTGGTTATTAAATTAACCTATTTTGGAGAGGGGGGATTCTCCCAATGGACTGGATCGCACTAATCCCAAAAGCCAGATTTGCACATCAGGATAAACCATAAAAAAAGGGCAAACATTATTTCAAACTAGCAGACTGTTATGTAAATATAGCTCCAAGGGTTTTACTAACCCAGGGAAAGTGCTGAGAGAGCAGAACTGAAAATTCCCTGTTTAAATCTTATTCTGATTTCAGCAAAAATAAAAATAAAAACAAGGCATGGGTGTTTTCCTACCCAATCTTGATATTGCAACTTCTCTCCTCCTTGCTTGTTCTCCTGCTCCAGTGCAGGGTGAGTGACATTGGCCCTTACCTGGGTTTCTCTTTGCTTTGCATTGGCTCAGATACGGGATGCCGTGGCGCTGATCCAGTATTTGGTTTGGTTGGAAAAGAACGTGCCCAAGAACTCTGTGGATGAGTTGTCTGGAGCACATTACCTGGACACGCTACGAAGGTCAGTTTGAATGGGGTGATTTTAGGTGCTGTTAATAAGCAGAAGGGAAATAGTACAACTAGAGGATCAGATAAAACATTAGCTGAATGAATGCACCCATTCCCATGAATGAATGAATGAATGAATGAATGAATGAATGAATGAATGAATGAATGAATGAATGAATGAATGAATCTATCTATCCTATCATATATCCATCTGTCCATCCATCCATCTATCTATCCTATCATCTATCCTATCTATATATCATCTATCTATCTATCTATCTATCTATCTATCTATCTATCTATCTATCTATCTATCTATCTATCTATCCTAATATCTCTATCCATCCATCTATCTATCATCTATCTATTCTATCATCCATCCACCCATCTATTCTATCATATGTCTCTCTCTCTCTCCTCTCTCTCTCTCATCTATATATGCTATCATCTATCTATCTATCTATCTATCATCTATCATCTATCTATTAGAGGCTGCTATGCAAAATTTTGTGGGTTTGTCCAAAATTGATTCCGCAAATCGGTTGACACCTTGATGCTTTGAATAGTCAACCAGAGATCAACCAGAGATCTGATATTTCAAACTAGAGAACTCTCTTGAACTCATCAGATATTGAATTAATGATGCAAATCAGCTAGAATATATCACATAATCCTAGTAAGAAATTGAGCTCAATTGATTCATTACTCTAAAGGATAACATGAATTGTTCAAGTTTTAGCTTAGCGCACTTTGCAAACCCAGCAACTGGGAGCTTATTCAAGAAACTCTGATTGTTTTAACACAAGGTGGGAATCCAGTCACAGAATACCAGATGTTCTTTCTTCTTCCACAGGGAAGAGCTCTACTGCCAGGGACCAAGCTTTCAGACCATCTCAGCTAGTGGCTTGAATGCAGCCTTGGCTCATTACAGGTACTGGGAAGAAGTGGGGGGGGAAGTGGGAAGGTTTTAATGGAGGGTGTAGAACAGGCAAATGTTTTGTATAGAAGCTCTTCCTTATTGAGCAAATGGAGTTAAACATTTGAAGTGTTCGGCTTCTCAGAGGCTACTCATCTTCATGTGGCTTATATCTCAATGCTGGGGGGAAATGGAATCTGGTGGTTCCGGAACACCAGATCCCAGAAAGAAAATCCTTACCTTCCTATCCTGCTTGTCGGCTTCTGAGAAGAACCTAGTAAGCTACTTGGGAAAACAGGATGTTTTCTTGCATTCCTCGCATTGTTGGAGAGCAATGCCCACCTTCTCACAATTCCCCTGGTGGCTGGGACTGATGGGAGTTAGAGTTCAACAATATTTGGGGGTCTATACATTGCCCATCCCTGCTGGATTGGAGGGATTTGTTTTGAACTGTTGGCCAGTTCAAGTCTCCTTAAGGAGCCATCAGGAAAACGAGGTACTGGGATCAGTGACAATCTAGTCAGGTAGACATTCCACTCAACCAGTTTTAATAAGATGAGATGTCAATGTATTGTAGATATTTTGAAATCCCTTTGATATGAATTCATATTAATATATTATAGCCAAGCTTGTCATTGCTATCAGATGATGTGTGTGATTATCTTTGATCCTCTTTAGGCATGGGTCTCTTTGAAGGCAACGTAATGTTCCTTGTTTTTCTTTCAGCCCATCCAATTTTACCTCTCAAAAGCTGTCTCCCAATGAAATGTACTTACTGGATTCGGGGGGCCAATATTTGTGAGTATGGCCATCAAGAGCCACCTCCTGGATCAGGGTCAGATGTCAAGATTTGGCAAAAACATTTCAAAGGATCTTCCTGGCTAAGGGTTGAAATTGGGGTATACTCAAAGAACAGCTGTTTAATATAATTTATTATGCCTCATTGAATTGATGTTGAGTCTTGGCAACCAGAGAGATAAGAGTTTTCTCCAGTAGGATCTTGTCTTTTAGGTCTCCCAACCATACATCCATATAATTGAATCCATTCACCTTGTGCTGGTTGGCATCTTCCCTTTCTTTCCTCAGCTCTTTAGCACAAAGTTGATTTTGTTTGACCAACCATCCACTTCCTCCTTGGTTGAAATTTTGAGATTGAGGGACAGCAGAGTGGATCTATCAGAAGAACATTGTCAAAAATAAATAGTGATATTTGATCTTAACAGAGAGGAGTAAAACATAAATGCATACACAAGTCATTCCTTGGAGAAACAGCAGAATGCAGTTGTTAAAAATGGGTTTCAAAGGGTTCTCTTTCAGGATAGAAACAGGCAGGTATTACGAATCTACCTTTGAAAAGAAACTAGAAGCTGTCTGTTGGAAGTTGAAACCCAACCCTCTCCTAGGAAAATGAAATATTTTAGAATATACTAAAAAGGCAGAATATTTCCCCTAGAAAGAGTAGAAACTCAGAAGCAGAAACTCACCTCAGAAGCAGGAACTCAGCCCCCCCACCTTTTGCTAATGGGCCATTACTCTGGCCTAGGCTGGTCTATTTTACATAACAAAGATCTACTCCAGGTAGCGCTGTAATAGGAATTGCCCAAAGCCCTTTCATTACATTATCATCCAACAAGGCTCAACCAAGCCTGGGACTCAGCACAGCCTACAGGGTTGCTCTGCATGGCCCCATGGGAGTCTGACAACCAATCAGAATATAAGCTCAAATTCAAATCCCAACAGAGGGTATAAAACCCAGGCACTTTCAGCATCTCATCTCATTCCTTCTTTCTTCACCCAAGGCACGTGATCCTGTCCACCATTAAACCATCTTTCCAAGCAGTCACCATGTTTCCAGTGTCTTTCGTCCCCACTTGGAACTGAACCCAGAAGGATATTTCTTCCAACACTTCAATTCATCAAGGAATTTGAGGCAAAAGTTATTCCTTCGGAATCAAAGCCTTTAGTTTTGAATTGCAGTATTGAAAGGACTCTGGTTAGGTATGATTTATTGTGCAACATTGAGACCATTGGTGACCATTCTTATAAAATAACCCAGCATCAGAAAAAAAAAAACTATTTTCTGATCTGCTGTAAAATAACCCAGGGACCCAGATACCAGACCTGGCTTTCCTCAATTCCCATCCTTTAGAAGTGGAAAAAACAAAGATTTCGCTCTGGAAAGGATTCTCCTGGGGAAGTCTGAAGATTGGTAGCTTGCTAGCTCAGTGGAGGAAGTTCAATCTTGAAGTAGCTTCTTCCTTGTTTCTCGTTTTGTAGTGATGGAACCACAGACATCACTCGGACCATCCACTGGGGGGAGCCCACAGCTTTTCAGAAGGTAAGGCTGGTTCCCAAACACACCTGAAATGGTACGCCGACTGTAGTATCCACTGCGGCTTTCCTCCAGAAAAGGAGCTCCAGAGATAACTCACTTTTTACTTCCTCGCTGGAAGGATGTTGTTGGCTTGGAAAGTGATTTTTTTCTCTCCAGGAAACGCTCTACTCGACACCGTGGTTACAGCCTCAATCCCTTATAATTTCACCTCAAACTGTCTACTGTAGACCTCACCCCATTCCTAAGAGGTCCTTAAAAGGGGGTGTATATAAGCACACCAGCGTGCCTACCGTCCCTGTCTTACTGTCCCCATTTATCTGTATTTACTTCCTTCGTTTATGTTTATACTTATACTTGTTATCTTGTACATGTTTGACAAAGAAAGAAAGAAGGAAGGAAGGAAAGAAAGAAGGAAAGAAAGAAAGAAAGAAAGAAAGAAAGAAAGAAAGAAAGAAAGAAAGAAAGAAAGAAAGAAAGAAGGAAGGAAGGAAGGAAGGAAGGAAGGAAGGAAGGAAGGAAGGAAAGAAGGAAAGAAGAAGGAAGGAAAGAAAGAAGAAGAAGAAAGAAAGAAAGAAAGAAAGAAAGAAAGAAAGAAAGAAAGAAAGAAAGAAAGAAAGAAAGAAAGAAAGAAAGAAAGATCTAATCTTCCTAAGGGGAGCAGAAGGAGTGGGGTTCCCACCAAAGCATCCAATTCAGGCTCCCTGGTGAAACTAAGGGTGTTCCAGAAATCCATCATTGGTACCATATGGGAAAAGGTACAAGCACCCCTCGTGAAAACAATCAAGTTTCTAGTATTTTGTCCAGCATGGGATAGAGTAGAATATTCACTAACATGTACTGTGGTGTTTACCAACAGCTATAGGAGAAATGCTTTGTATAGAGAAGAAGAAAGGATATATTATTGATATTATCTTCAATAAAGTAGTGGATGAATAATTAGAGAAATGGAGTATGGAGGTCTTGTGAGAGAGAGGTGCTATTCCAGCACAGAGATATTTCTGTTTAAACATATTTTAATCTGTAGCAATTGGGCTGTTGTTCTGTATGTCCTTCATATAAGCACTGCACACCAGAACAACTAGACACAAGGACAGGTTTTTCCCCAATGCCATCACTCTGCTAAACAAATAATTACTTCAACACTGTCCAACTATTTACAAAGTCTGCACTACTATTACTATTAATCTTCATCACTCCTCATCACCCATCCCCTCCCACTTTGGACTGTATGACTGTAACTTTGTCGCTTGTATCCTTATGATTTATATTGACTGTTTCCTAGTATGATTTGATTGCTTATCGTACCCTATGACCATTATTAAGTGTTGTACCTGATGATTCTTGACTCTTTTCTTTTATGTACACTGAGAGCATTTGCACCCAGACAAATTCCTTGTGTGTCCAATCACACTTGGCCAATAAAGAATTCTATTCTATTTTATTCTGTTCTATTTGCTGGAAACTGTAGTTATGTATATTCTGGGTTCACACTTCACACTAAGCCAAGTTCTAGGATTACTATAAATTCAGCTCACCCTTTTCCTTCCAAATATGATTTCAGAACATCTTCTTTTCTTCTCTAGGAAGCCTACACAAGAGTGCTGATGGGAAATATTGACTTGAGCAAGCTTGTCTTTCCACCCAGAATGTCAGGTGAGAACTTGGGAGAGAGAGGAAAAATAAAGCAAGAAAAACTAACATCCTTACTGATGATTTCCCAGGTTTTCTTCTCTGATTGAGAAGAAATCCAACAACGCTCACATTTTGGGCATAAATATAAACCTGGATTTCCTCAAGGGGACAGAATTTGAGAGGTTATATGTAATCTACTCAAACTGATGCCAGCCTGATGGGATGCAGATGTATTCTTGAAATCCTTGGCCAGAAGGAACTGCATCTGGAAAACAGTATGTTGAAAGAAGCTGAGCTAGAATAATTATCAATGAATTGTTCACTTTTACCACACAGTGTTTTGCACTGTCTTCTCTGCCTCCTCAACATCGTAGGCTTTAGAATACTTTACTTGCCTTTGTTTTACTGCAACAGCGTAGAACTGCGTCTCCTCCAAATTTCTACGTGGCGTACTACACTCGTGTATTGCATTACCTCATAAAGTAGACAGTTTGTTGTATAGAATGATACAGAAATATTTTATGTCAATGTTATCTGTGAAGCATGATCGTTATGGCCTACCTAAGACTCCATGCATGAAAGATTCTGTGATTTGGTATGCTGTGAGTATCCGGCACCATGAACTTCAGAAAGAAATAGGTCAAGATGCACAGCTACTAGGAGAACACTTCCTTTCAGAGATCTTCTACGAATCATAAATCATAGCATTGGAAGCAACCATGGAAATCTTCTGGTCCAACCACCTGCTCAGGGAAAGAGTCTTCAAACCATCTCAGAGAAATGACTTTCCATTCTTGATTTGAATGGGTCCACAGGTTCTCCACAGCTCAGTAATCTCACAATGAGGAATTTTCTCATTTAGAGCTTGGATCTCTCTGTGAAGTTTCCACCCTTGGGTTCTCATTTTATCTTCAGGTATTATGGAAAATAAATCCATACATCTTCCCAGTGATATTCCCTTCAAGTCTTGGAAAGTGTTGGAAAAATACTGTAGAGATTCTCAGTCATCCAGGTCATGGATATCCCACAGATGTTTTTTCAGGAGGCAACTGGACTTTCTTGGGTTTTTTTTCTTTTGAAGACATTTTGCTTCTCATCCAAGAAGCTTCTTCAGCTCTGATTGGATGGTGGGGAATGGAAGGATTTATATTCCTTGCAGACAGCTGGTCCTTTGCATCCTTTTAGAGGGTTGTTGAAATACTTGGAGGTTTATCTGTGTCCTCAGGGTCACCTGAGTAGCGCTCCTGGTTCCTGTAGTCTGCAATTTCCCCCCCTCTGGAAATCCATTCCTACTCCCACACCATTCCAAGGGTGTTCATCCCAAATTGTATATCTAAAAGTTTGTAGAGATTCTCAGTCATCCAGGTCATGGTTGTCCCAAAGGTGCTTTTTTCAGGAGGCAACTGGACTTCCTTGTTTCTTGTTCAGATCCTGTCAGAAGAAACTTCTTGGATGAGAAGCGAAATGTCTTCCAAAGAAAAAACAAGGAAGTTCAGTTGCCTCCTGAAAAAAGCACCTTTGGAGTGTTGGAAAAACTGTTCTCATGTCTCCCCTTAGTCTTCTCTTCTTTAGGCTAAACATACCCAGTTCTTTCAAAGGTTCTTCTTATGATTTCTCCCCCAAGCTTATCATCCCCTTTGCAGATCTTCTCTGCATGTTTCCAAGTTCTACAGCTTGTATTCTGGCCATCAAAACTTGACACGGAATTCCAGTGCTACATAGAGTGGAACTGCCACTTCCTAGGATCTCAAAATGTTCTGCCTTTCAGAAAATACCGCTGCCCTAATTGGAGAGTTTCCTATGTGCATTTAGTTATCACAGAGTGGAGTAAATGCTTGATTAAATTGGCCTGTGGCTTGCTGGACTCTTTTTATAATCTTTAGAGCAAAGCTTCAACTTGCATGTATGGGGAAAAAGAAAAGAGAGAAACGTATACTTTTCTTGTCCTAGTCCTCTATAGCAGAGTAGAGTAGAATAGAGTAGAGTAGAGTACAGTAGAATAGAATAGAATAGCTTAGAATAGAATAGAATTCTTTATTGGTCAAGTGTGATTGGATACACAAGGAATTTGCCTTTGGTGCATAACCTCTCAGTGTACATAAAAAATATAAGTGATAAATCATGATCATAGTCATCATAAATACATTCATCATGAATCATAAGATACAACAATTAGTGATAGTCATAGGATAGTAAATAAGCAATCAAATCATATTAGTCTGGTTTGGTTCTGCAACCCAACAGGACAGACACAGACTTCAAAGGATAATTAGGACTGCAGAAAAAACAATTACTACCAACCTGCCTTCAGTTGAGGACCTGTATACTGCACGAGTTAAAAAGAGGGCTGTGAATATATTTACAGACCCCTCACATCCCAGACATAAACTGTTTCAACTCCTTTCAAGTCTGCACTATTATTATTAATCTTCTCATCACTCCTTATCACCCATCCCCTCCCACTTGTGACCGTAATACTGTAACTATGTCTCTTGTATCCTTACAATTTACATTGACTGTTTCTTAGTGTGATTTGATTGCTTATTGTACCCTATGACTATTATTAAGTGTTGTACCTTACGATTCTTGATTCTTGATGGGTGTATCTTTTCTTTCATGTACACTGAGAGCATATGCACCAAAGACAAATTCCTTGTGTATCCAATCACACTTGGCCAATAAAAGAATTCTAATTCTAATATTAGGAAACTAAATAAAACAATATAAATCGTAAGGATACTAGTCACAAAGTTATAGTCATAAGTATAAGGAGATAGGGACTAGGAAGGATGAGGAGAATAATAGTAATACAGTCTTAGTAAATGGTTTGACAGTGTTGTGGAAATTAGTTCTTTAGCAGAGTGAGGGCATGGGGGAAAAATTGCCCTTGTGTCTAGTAACTAATTGTTGTGGTGTGCAGTGCCCTGTAAGGTTGTTTTGAGGATAGAAATTGAAATAATTTACGTCCAGGATGTGAGGGGTCTGTAGATATGTTCACAGCTCTCTATTTAACTCATGCAGTATGCAGGTCCTCAGTGGAAGGCAGGTGGGTAGTAATTGTTTTTTCTGCAGTCCTAATTATCCTCTGAAGTCTGTGTCTGTCCTGATGGGTTGCAGAGCCAAACCAGACAGTTACAGAGGTGCAAATGACAGACTCAATAATTCCTCTGTAGAACTGGATCAGCGGCTCCTTGGGCAGTTTGAGCTTTCTGAGTTGGCGCAGAAAGAACATTCTTTGCTGTGCTTTTTTGATGACGTTTTTGATGTTAGGTGTTATAAACAAATAAACCTAAATAATTTCCCTGCAGAGACTAAGGATGGTTTTACTTTTGCATTGCAGGAAAAATGGTGGAAGCATTCGCCCGCCGGCCCTTGTGGGAAGCTGGACTGAACTATGGCCATGGCACCGGTCACGGCATCGGCAACTTCTTGTCTGTTCATGAGTGTAAGTGGCATGAAAGCCAGGTCAGACCGCATGTCTTTGGCTGTTTGGTGACAGCAGATCTGGTGGGGAAACCACACCTGGTCAGCATCAGCCAGGAATGGAGAAGCTATGGCTTTCCAGATGTTGCTACAACTGCTCTACAAGCTGGTGGGTCAGCTGAGAGTTGTAGTTCTGCAGCATCTGAAGGGCCTGTTTGGTCATTTAATTATTCAGTTCAATTCTAATTGGCTCAAAGGTTTCTTCAGTCCTAGAGCAGACAATATGATTTAGTGGAGAAAAGTTTGGGGTTTTTTGATACATATGTTTACCAATAAAAGAGAATATCTATAGCTCAGGGTTGAACTGTGGGGTCCTTGGTGTATTCTGAACTTCATTGCTTTCTTGCAGATGTTTCATTACTAACTAAGTAATCATCAGTGCTAGAAGGGAGAGTGGTTTGCTGTCTGTTAATATACAAGTGGTTTGCCCTGCCAGTTAGTAACCCCATCTTCAGATAACAGATAATCAGAGTTGGAAGGACCTTGTAGGTCATCTAGTCCAACCCCCTGCCCAAGCAGGAGAACCTGCACCAGCGGTCGCCAACCGCTGGTGGTCCACGAGAAAATTTTGGTGGTCCACAGAAAAATGTCATCCACAAACCAATTAATCCAGGCTACGCAGGAACACAAGACTGTGCCGCCCACATGGCCCACCCTCTCTGCCCACTCACTCCTTACCTGGCAAACTTGCCTGCTAAGTTGCTATTTTTCCTTTTTCCGACCATCAGCTGTTTTGCTGTGCCGGGAGATTTAGATTAACTAAAAAGCAGGAAATAATTGGATTTCTTGCTTTCTAGCTAATCTTTAGATCTTCGGCTCTGCTTTTAAGTAGAGCCAAACCTTCCTTAGGACTGAAGCAGTGCCGATTCAGCTAGCCGATGACAGAAAGATAGATCTCTGAATGAATCTGTGATTCTGTGATCAACTCAATCTGCCTGCCTGCTCTGCCTGATTTTGGGAAAAAGTTGCTCTCTTTTTTTTATGAAAAAAATCAGTATTTACATACAGTACATGGTGTGTTGTGAGTTAATTTTGTGAGTTTTCTTGCTAGTAAATTTTATGAGTTTGCTTGCAAGCAAATTTTATGTGACAGGCTCAGGTAGCCGATCTCACAGATCTCTGAATTAATCTATGATTCTGTGAGCAACTCAATCTGCCTGCCTGCTTTGCCTGGTTTTGGGTAAAAGTTGTTCTTTTTTATAAAAAAAATCAATATTTATATAAATATTTATAATATTTACATACAAGCCATGCCCAGCCAGTCATATGACCATCAAGCCACACCCACAAATTAGGTCATGTCCACAGAACTGGTTATTAAGAAATTTGAATCCCATCCCTGCCTCTGTGTGTGTGTGTGAGAGAGAGAGGGGGGGGGGGAGAGACAGGTTAGATCAGATCTTTCTCTCTCTCTCTCTCCCACCAACATCAGCAAGCCACCATCAGTCAAAATTCACATTAGTGGTCCCCAGGATTTAAAATTATGAGTTTGATGGTCCCTGACGTCCAAAAGGTTGGTGACCCCTGCCCTACACCATTTCTGACAAATGGCAATCCAATATCTTCTTGAAAGTTTCAACAGATGAAGCTCCCACAACTTCTAAAGACAACTTCTGTTCCATTGGTTGATTGTTCTCACTGTCAGAAAGTTTCTCCTTATTTCCAGGTTGAATCTGTTCAGTTTCCATCCATTATTCCTTGTCTGGCCTACAGGTGCTTTAGAAAATAGTTTGAACCCCCTTCCTCTCTGTGGCAACCCCTCAAATATTGGAACACCGCTATCATGTCTCCCCTAGTCCTTCTTTTCACTAGACTAGCCAAGTCCAGTTCTTACAACCATTCTTCATATGTTTTAATTTCCAGTCCCCTAATCATCCTGGTTGCTCTTCTCTGTACTTCTTCTAGAGTCTCAACATCTTTTTTATAATGTGGTGACCAAAACTGGATGCAATACTCCAGGTGTGGTCTTACTAAGGCTTTATAGAGTGGTATTAGTACCTCACTTGATGTTGATTGTATCCCTCTGTTAATACAATTTAGGATTGCATTAGCTTTTTTGGCTGCTGCTGCACACTGCTGGCTCATATTTAGCTGGTTGTCCACTAAGACTCCAAGATCCCTCTCACAGCACTGATGCTGTTAGCTAGTTGGGTAATGAAACATCTTCAAGAAGACAATCAAGTTCAGAGAGCACCAAGGTTCCCATACTTGGGTTTTCCAGTTTCTCACTATTCATCTCTACATTTTGTTAAGCACATTCCCCAAATACTTTCCTGGATGAACCAATTTTTTTGGGTCAACGTTGGGCCATCTGTCCCTCAGGTTCTGAAGAGCCCTTCCTTAGAAGGCATTGCAAAGAGGGAATACATCCTTATGTTTTGAGATGATGGACTCATCTTTGCAAAAGAGCTTCGTGTGATAAGAGTTCTCACCTTGTACCCAGAAAATTCCAGTTTAGGCTTTAACACCTTCAGATATATGGAACTTGGAAAGATTCATCTCTAAAACTCCAAACAAGGGAATGAAGACCATTCAAAACTAGGTCTAGGATTACCATTTATGGACTGAAAAATATCCAACCAGTCATTAGAAATCAGTCAAGGTTTATTGCTTTGCTGGCATCTAGTGGTAATTTGGATTTTTGTAGCTCATTGGTCCTAATTTAAGGCAATTTCCTCATAAGCTGCGTGAATGAGGTCCAATCTCATTAACTGAAATGATTGGCTTGATTGAAAGATCCACATTAATTCACTTTGAATTGTCACTTTGATCATACCATCAGGGTAATTTCATTTAAAAGACCGCCTCGATCTGGATGATTCTTCTGAGGTTGCAAAAGAACTTTTATCAATCGAACCAGCTTGCTTTATCCAAATTAGCAAATTGATTTGATCATCCAATTTCTGAAATGATTTGCAGAGCCACACTCCCTAATGTTTTGTGAATGTGCGTCAGGTGCGGCTGTGAAATACACTGCGCACAATGCATGGCGAGATACCTTGTAATTGTCATGGAAAGCCACAAGAAAAAAAAAGCTGCACATTTTACTGTATAATTGCTTGAGATTGCCAACTATTTTGATTTTCATAAATAACACTTTTCTTCCTCTGTCAGGGCCTGTGGGGTTCCAGGCCAACAATGTTCCTTTGGACAAGGGAATGTTCACTTCCATAGGTAATGTCAACCTGATTTTATTTATTTTATTCATTTATCAAATTTATTTACCCCGCATCTGTGGTTCAAGGAAACTCTGAGTGTGTCAAGGCTCCAACAATACACCTCCCATTCAAATCTTAAGTCTCTAGCCACATCTCTCAGAGTAAAAAAAATTGATTTATTAGGAGGGGCCATGTCAGCGTTTCCTGGGTGCAGCTGACTCTAAGACACATCATTCATTTCACTCTTGATCCTGGTCTTCCCGCCACCCCCTGGGTGTATATTCTCCAATGGGACACATCCATAGCCAAGAATCATCAATCATGTTCTCCAGTAATAATCTTGCGTGCCAACAGCTTCGGCTGCCTAGCAATTATCTGAAGCATTTAAGGAATGCCCTACTTTCCCTACTCCTTTTCTGCTGCCAACTAAAAAAACCAAAGAAGTATTTTTTTAGTTGACAGAGTGACTTACAAGATAAAACCCACAAATATTTGACAATCATAAATACATCTGAAATATCTCAGGTTTTGATCCCTGCTTCTTTCCTTTCTTTCTTGGTCTCCAGAGCCTGGTTATTATCATGATGGAGAATTTGGCATCCGTATCGAGGATGTTGCACTTGTGGTACAAGCCAAGACCAAGGTGAGGTCCTTTTTCCTGCCTTTGATCAGTCCACTCACAATGTATCATCCATCAAAGGATCGCCTCTGGGCAGGTGGTTCGCTATGATAAGCTAGGAAAGGCAGTCCTAGCGGGTAGATATGTTGCAATGCAGAGAATGACTTGCAGGATTACCTGTAAATTCATCCATGGCATGCTGGAGATCCCTGGGGAAAAAGAACCTGGGATTATCCCAACAATTATTATATTGAAAGAAAGAGGGTTTTTTCCTCAGTTTGCTGATTTCCAGATAATCTTTGATTGAGAAAGTATAGAATGGATAGGCAGAGCCTGAGGGTGGAGTCAAGCAAGTAATCAGCCTAGAATCATTCCATTCCGACAAATGATCTCAGCTCAACCCCTCTTGAATTCTACTGATTCTTATCTAGTGCCAACTTAATGCTGGCTGTTCCTTGACAAGATTCTTGTGTATAGGCATGAGCAATAAATAATCTTAACTGGAATTTAAGGTGTGGTCCCAATTCTTCGCAGCCAACCAAAACAGGCCACGAGAGCTGCAGCAGGCCAATCTACTTAGGCCTGGACCCCCTTCCTATACTGGGGGTTTGGGGAACTGACTCCCCAAGGAGAAAATAAAATATGTCATGGCAGGTAATAAAGATCTTTGGTTACTGAGCCAATTAGAAGTCATATAATATATACTTGTAATAACAGATGTGTACAGTGGTTAGAACTCTAGCTAGCAAACAAGCAGGGGATAACTCATCCCCACAACAGAATTTAAATGGAAAAACTTTTTTGTTGTTGTTGTTTCTTGAAGAAGCAACACATACAATCTAATGATATGCCCAGTCTCCTGCATTGGCTGTTGTGGCAGTTGGTGGCTAGAAGAACTGGCAGCAGAGTCAGACAGTGAAGAGTTTGGGAAGGAACCTAGGCCAGTCCTGGAGGCTGAGGAAGGCTCGGACGAGGGCTCTGCGTCAGAGGCAGAGATGGGGCCAGGGCAGGCTGGCAGTTATCAGCTGCCTTTGGAGTCGGAGATCAGTGGGGCAGAAGAACAGCTGGAGCCTGTTCCCAGTGTGTGCATGCGCAGAGCTGCCAGGAGAAGGGAACAGTTAAGGAACAAGGATCGACGCAGGAGTAAAGGCTCAGGTGGACGATGAATGGCCCCTCCATAGGGAGTAAAAGAGGAGAGAAAGGGGAGAGGGGTTTGCAGGAGACAATTAGTTCGTTTAATTAGTGTGAAGATTTGCTTGTGACTCTCAGAGACTCTGTGCTGTGTCCTTCCTTGTCAGCACTGCATTTGGAAAACATTTACTTGGCAGCTCTCCAGGCTAGATGAGGTCTGTGCTCCTAATTACACCCTTGACAGACTGTTTGCCAGGCCTTTGGCTGAAGGTGAATACAAGAAATCCACCTTCGTTTAATAAAAGGGGCTTTGCCGGGACAAAGAGTCTGCTTAGTGTTTTGGGGGGAAGCCGAGGTCAGCACACTCATTCCGAAATGTCAGTTGCCATCTGAAGGGGAAACCTGGGCTCTTGCAACTCCCCTCTTTTTATCAATTGCAGTATCCAGTGCACAAAGAGCCCTACCTGACGTTCAAGGTGGTGTCCCTGGTGCCCTATGCGCGGAACCTCATTAACCAGAGTCTTCTCTCCCAGGATCAGGTAAAGGTGGCCTGGGAGGGGTAATGTTGTGGTCAGCCAGCAGAGCTGGCAGCAAATTTGGACAGTGAGGAGTTTGGGGAGGAACGTGGGCCAGTCCTGGAGTCTGGGGAAGGCTCTGATGAGGGCTCTGCGTCGGAGGCAGAGTTGGGGCCAGGGCCGTCTGACAGTTATCAACTGTATTCAGAGTTGGAGATCAGTGGGGCAGAAGAATAGCTGGAGCCTGTTCCCAATGTGTGCATGCACAGAGCAAGATCAAGGGAAGTACTAATACCACTCTATAAAGCCTTAGTAAAACCACACCTAGAGTACTGCATCCAGTTTTGGTCACCACACTATAAAAAAAGATGTTGAGACTCTAGAAAAAGTACAGAGAAGAGCAACCAGGATGATTAGGGGACTGGAGGCTAAAACGTATGATGAACGGTTGCAGGAACTGGGCATGGCTGGTTTAGTGAAGAGAAGGACCAGGGGAGACAGGATAGCAGTCTTCCAATATTTGAGAGACTGCCACAGAGAGGAAAGGGTTAAGCTATTTTCCAAAGCACCTGAAGGCCAAACAAGAAATAATGGATGGAAACTGAACAAGGAGAGATTCAACCGGGAAATAAGGAGAAGCTTTCTGACAGTGAGAACAATCAACCCATGGAACAGAAGTTGCCCTCGGAAGTTGTGGGAGAGTCATCACTTGAGACTTTCAAGAAGAGATTGGACTGCCATTTGTCAGAAATGGTGTAGGGTCTCCCGCTTGGGCAGGGGTTTGGACTAGATGACCTACAAGGTCCCTTCCAACTCTGATTATCTGTTATCTGCTAAGAAGAGAACAAGCTAAGGAACAAGGGTTGACTTGGGAGTAAAGCCGCAGGTGGATGGGGAATGGCCCCTCCCTAAGGGAATAAAAGAGGAACGAAAGGGGAGTGGGGTTTTGCAGGAGACAATTAGTTCATTTGGGTGAAGATCTGTTCCTGCATTCATGCCAAGTGTTGTCTGCTACGGTGTGGCGTCTGAAAGATATCGGCCTGGCAACTCTCCAAGCCTGATAAAGGTCTGTAATTGGGAAATATCTTGAAAGGTTGTTGGCTGGAGAGGAATTCACTATAAACTAAATAAAATGGGGTTTATCGGGACTAGGAGTCCTGTTGGGGAACCCTTAGGAAGCCAGAACAGTTAAGAAAACCAAGCCAAGGAACACCCTCTTGAAATTCACTCCTGCCTTTCTGCAGATACAGTACATCAACAAGTACTACGAGACCATCCGCCAGGTCATTGGGCCTGAGCTGCAGAGACGCCAGCTGGAAGAGGAATACCGATGGCTGGAGAAGAACACAGAGCCTTTCTCTCACGCCTCCTTGCTGGCAGCTTCTCTGGGCACCTTGGCAGTGACCACACTGGCTTCTACTCTTCTTCCGGAAGTCTAACCCTGCTCCGGGAGCACCCCACAACATCCTTGCTCCCCTTCGCCCTGTCATCCTACTCTCATCGCGTGGTCCACCTCAACCCGTATCTCATAGATCCCCATTTTAGGCCTAAGCATCCTTCTTCCCATCTCTGTTAGCAGCACCAGAGTCTCCTTGGGCTGTCCAGACAGTCTAGAGTTAATGGGATTTGGGATAGGTAGTTAGGATTTGTGAGCTGTCCCCTTAAGGGAATGCATCATGGTAAATGTAGTGAAGGTATCCTGGGAAATGTAGTCCATGTCATGTGGTCACATCTGTAATCCAGATTGGTCACTAAATTGACCCTTGGTGGGTCGGGGGAGGTCTCCCTCATTCTTGCCTGAAGCCATTACCATGCGGCTGCTTCAATCATCATGGGGTTGAGACCTTATTATCTTCCTACACCACAATTCAGATATGTAAAGGATTGGACATTAAGAAGAACTTTGTCATAAATGTGAGTTGACAGGATGCCTGATGAACCAATAAAAAAGACTTTGTATGGATGCTTTGTGGAGTTTATCTGTCTGCCTTTGTACAGGACAGGACAGGCAGAATAGTAGGAAGATCTGATTCTATCTGGGAACTTTCCTGGACTGACCAACCCTTAGGAGCCAAAGTGGAGCAGAGGCTGAAAGAAGGAATTATAATTTTAAGCTTCACACTGAAATGCAGGTAGTCCTCAGCTTACAACCATTCATTTAGTGACCGTTCAAATTACAACGGCACAGAAAAAAGTGACTCACAACCGTTTTTCAGAGTTACGACCTTTGCAACATCCCCATGATCAGACGTTTTGCAACCGGTTCATATTTATGACCGTTGCGGTGTCCTGGGGTCACATGGTCCCCTTTTGTGATCTTCTGTCCAACAACATCCAAGGGGAAGCCGGATTCACTTAACAACCGAGCTACTAACTTATCAACTGCAGTGGTTCACTTAACCAAGGCAGCAAGAAAAAGTCGTAAAGCAAGGCAAAGCTCACTTAACAAATGTCCCACTGAACAACAGAAATGCTGGGCTCAGTTGTGGTTGTAAGTCGAGGACTACCTGTGTATCTGGAGGGCTGTAAGGTTGGAGGAGGCTGACTCAGACAATTAATCATCATTCGGTACGCATGCTAAGATGATATGAAGAGATAATGGCACACCTGTGCCATTACCCTCATAATGTGGGCTTCCTACGTTCACAAGCATCAGCCCCGGGTCATCTACGTCCAGGGCTGGGCTTCAAAAATTTTAGCAAAGGGTTCTTTGCCCGGTTGCTGGGTGGGCGTGGCCATGGTGGGCGTGGCCTAGCCGGCCTCCTGCACCATGGCCGGGGGGGGAGGGTGTTATTGCCCTCCCCAGACTCTGGAGGCTCTCTGGAAGCCAGAAACAGGCCCATTTTCGGCCTTCTCGAACTTCCGGGAGGTCCGTTTTTCTCCCCCCCCGAGCCTCCATGCCAGTGGTGGTATTCAACAGGTTCTGACCGGTTCCAGAGAACCGGTAGTGGAAATTTTGAATAGTTCGGAAAACCAACAAATCACACCTCTAACTGGAGATTTTATAGTCTCCTTCCCCTGCCACGCCCACCAAGCCACACCCACAGAACCGGTAGTAAAAAAAATTGAATCCCACCACCGATCCACGCGCACCCTGCGCTTACCAGCATCCAAAACGGGCCGTATATAGACTCCTGGGACGAGAGGGGCGGAGCCAGCCAAGAGTGAGATTTGGGAGTTTTCCAAACTGCACAGAATCTTAGCGAGGGGATCTCCCGAACCTCTCTGAACCCCCACCCCGCCCAGCCACTGTCGAAGTCCTATTGACAGGAGGCCAGCTGTCATTCAGGAGGTTAGTCCTTCCCACTGATCAACCGTCCTTTCGTGAACTCTTGCAACGCCAGCCAGATAAGGTGCCGCTAATAATAATAATAATTGTTTTACGACTTTGAAATGGAGACCAAAAAAAAGGGGGGCCTGTTGCATTCTGTGCACCATCTGTGCTTGGGTTCCTCCTCATCACCTCATAAAAACGTAGTATAACAGAATTAGACTTAGAGGGGGCTATAATAAGCCCAGAGGGGCTATTGTTGATAAGAAGAGGGACTCACTGGTGGCTGAATAGCCTAATGGCTGATTCCATCTGCAGGTTGAACATGAAGAAAAGTAGGACCTCAAGATGGAAACCAGTGGTCAATGAACAATTACTTTAAGAGAGTGACTCTGATGAATGAGCCACCTCCATGACTCTTGGAGTGATTTCCAGTAGAAAGAAGGGTTCGACCATTTGGAAATCTAAAACTTGCCACCCACTGAGTTTGCAGTTCAAAGGGAAGCCCATAGCAATTACCAGCTCAAAAGAGGACCTGCCCCCAATTTGCGGCTTAGTGGTGGGTAGCTTGGAGTTTAGCACGCAGAAAGTCTGGAGGTCCACCTTTGCAACTGTGCATGGAGGTCTTCCAGAGAGGAAGAGAACAGAAGTTGTCCTCTGCCCAAAGATTAGAGAACAGGAGGGGGGGGAGAGGAGGAGGGGAAGAGGAAGGGGTGGGAGAAGAAGGGGTGGAGGAAGAGGGGGAGGAGAGGGGGAAACAGGAGAAAGGGAGGGGGAGGGGAGGAGGAAAGAAGGAAAGAGGAGGAGGAGAAGGGGGAAGAAGAAGGGGGGGAGGAGGGGGGAGGAGAAAGGAGAGAGGAAAGAGAGGAGGAGGAGAAGGGGGAAAAAGGGCAGAGGAGGAGAGAGGAAAAGAGGAGGAGGAAGAAGAGAGGGGGAAGAGGAAGGGGGAGAGGAGGGGAGGAGGAAGAGGGGGAAAGAGGAGAAAGGGAAGAGGAAAGGAGGGAGGAAGAGAGGGGGAAGAGGAGAAGGGGAAGAGGAAGGGAGAGAAGAGGAGAAAGGGAGGAGGAGGGAGAAAAGGAGGGGAGGAAGAGAGGGGGAAGAGGAGAAGGGGAAGAGGAAGGGAGAGAGAAGAGGAGAAAGGGAGGAGGAGGGAGAAAAGGAGGGGAGGAAGAGAGGGGGAAGAGGAGAAGGGGAAGAGGAAGGGAGAGAAGAGGAGAAAGGGAGGAGGAGGGAGAAAAGGAGGGGAGGAGGAGGGGAGGGAGAAAGAGGAGAAAGGGAAGAGGAAAAAGGGGAGGAAGAGAGGGGAAGGGGGAGAAAGAGAAGGAGAAGGAAAAGAAGGAGGAGAATTATAAGGGGGGAAATGCCCCCCTTAGAGCAGAAATCTCTAAAACTCAAGGAGGTTCCACAGGTTGTCGCACAGATGCTGGTGAATCACCTAGTCACTGGCCCCTCGTTTGCCTTCAGACCCAAATTTATCCAGATGTTCTCCAGTGGAGGAAGATCCACCGATGGTTTAAAGCCCTCTCCCCTCACAGACAGAGTCTCCCTGCATTTGATTCATACTTAAACTTTTCCTCTGCTGGGCTTCCCGCTCCGCAGTGTTTTTGCACCTGCTCTGACAGGTTTCATTTCGATTCTTTCTCACTCCGGGGCTTCAGATCTCAAACATCTTCAGAATAGCTGAGACAAGGCAGAGCCCCCACCCCACCCCCGCCCCCGCAAGCTAAATCATTGGTCCAAAAACTTCGCTGCACGAAACCAGGGTGGCGCAACTTGGTTGCCCACCAAAGTCAGATGACACAAACGCACATAGATTTCATCAGAGCAACCAGCCTCACACGTGGAGAATTGCTCACAAACTTACTGCAATCGGCTTCTACGTTCCCCCAGGAAACGACATGGTTTGTGACCTTTCTGTCCAAATTATTATTCTGCATAAAGAAAAGAAAAGAAAGAACCTCATTAAAACCTCATTAATTATGGATATTATTCAACTTTGATATTTAGGGTGGAAAGGATGGCCACAAACTGGGAATGTAATCCTGTCCTAATTATCTGGATCGAAAAGATTAAAGATGGTTTCCAGTCAAGCTTGGCTCCTGGTGATTTTGGGGTATCTCTGTGCAGCTGTCTTAGCAGTAAGGAAGTTCTATGATGTTTGGGGTTGTTTTAGACAGTTTGGGGATGAAAAGATTAAAATTCGTGAAACGTTAGGCTTATAAACAGCAATAAAACAATAAAATTCATTCTCCCTCTCCCTCTCTATCTCTCTCCCCCCTTCCCCCTCTCTCCCTCCCCCCCTCTCTCTCTGTGTCTGTCTGTCTGTCTATACAAGGGGTGTATACAGAGAGAGGGTGAGAAATCTGACATATAACATACTGTAACTTCCTTGCATTCAAGTGGAACAAAACCTGATTTGTAACTTTTAAAATACTAGCAGGAAGATCTTAGTTCTTACCATTTTTAATTCTAATTCAAAATTTTGCCAGAGGTTATGACTGAAATAAGTTCAGTCAACCCTTGGGTGATCCTTCCCTCTCCTGCCCCTGCCCCTCCACTCAGAACTAAAATAGATGCAGTCCCTGGTCTCATTTTCAAAAAAAAATGTTGAAGAATCTTCAAACAAGCCCGTAGTTCTGTTGAGAGAGGTGGGTTGGAGCATATAGGGAGTATATAGCATAAACATAAAGGTAAAAGTTAAGGGCAGAAGGGATCACTTCCTTGCACAGAACATGACAAGCTGGTTAAAAAATTAAGGAAATGTGATAGGCATTTTTAGATGCTCCGATTTTCTGCTCTGACTGGTCTATCCATCACCATAAATCCCTGTCCCATTGTTTCTTTTTATTTTTCTTATGTGTATCCATTTCATGTATTCATAACTATGTTTATACTTATACTTGTTATCTTATAATCGCTTGACAAAATAAATAAATAAAATAAATCAGATCTGAGTGCAAAGATCCAGATGCCCACAAGAGGGTAGCAAAGGTTACGGATTTCTGTCTCTCTGCTGCCCTCTGTTGGAAGTCCATGCATACTGATGGTTCTGCCAATCTCAATAAAAGGAAAGTCCTCAGCCTTGTCCTACATCAGAGGTATCCAACCCTGATAACTTTCAAGTCTGTGATATGTAGAGATTCTCAGGTGCTTTTTTTCAAGAGGCAATTGGACTTTCTGGTTTTCTTCTTTTGAAAACATTTCATTTCTCATCCAAGAAGCTTCTTCAGCTCTGACTTGGATGGTGGGGAATGGAAGGGTTTATATTCCTTGCAGACAGCGGGTCATTTGCATCCTTTTGGGGGGTCGTTGAGGCCACTTGGAGGTTTATCTGTGTCCTCTGGGTCAGCTGAGTTAGCGCTCCTGGTTCCTGTAGTCTGCAATTTTTTCCTCTGGAAATCCATTTCTACTCCCACACCGTTCAAAGGGTTTCCATCCCAGACTGTACAGCTAAAAGCCTGTGTTTTCTTTTGAAGATGTTTCGCTTCTCATCCAAGAAGCTTCTTCAGCTCTAACTGGATGGTGGGGAATGGGAGGATTTGTAGTCCTTGCAGATACCAGACTTTTAGCTCTACAATTTGGGATGAACACCCTTTGAATGGTGTGAGAGTAGGAATGGATTTCAAGAGGGAAAAAATTGCAGACTACAGAAACTGTTTGCACTAACTCAGGTGACCCTGAGGACACAGATAAACCTCCAAGTGGCCTCAAACGACCCTCTAAAAGTATGCAAATGACCAGCTGTCTACAAGGAATATCCATCTTTCCATTCTCCACTAAACAGTGAGAGCTGAAGAAGCTTCTTGGATTTAAAGCCTGTGGGTTTCAATTCCCAGAATTCCCCAGTCAGTCAGTGCTGGCTGGGGCATTCTGGGAGTTGAGATCCACAAGTCTTAAAAAGAAAAGGGTGTCCCAAAACACTTTTCCTTCCCTCCCTCCCTCCCAAAGTCATCTATCTTTATTTTTTATTTTTTGGATAGCTTCAGGCGAGGCCAGTCCTCATGAACGTCAGGTTGCCACTTCCTTCCTGTTTCAAAAGTGCAAGCAAAGGGTTGGGTGTCGTTTTGGTCTCTTGCAGAGGCCCAGCTGGGAAAGGAGGTGCATGTGATGCACTGATTTCCTGCCTGTTTCCTGGCCTCTGGGCTCTTTGTCTTCCTCTGCTGTTTCTCGCTCTCTCGCTCTCTCTGGCGGTCCTCCTGCGTGGCCCATCCATGCATTAAGGCCCTTTTGGAGGTGGCACCATGCTGCGTCGGAAGCCATCCAACGCCAGCGAGAAGGAACTGATCCAAAAGAAGAAGGTGAGTGGGGGAAGGTGGTCTCTACTTGAAGCCTTTGCAAAGGCAACTGACCAGTGGATGCATGGAAGGAGGACTGCAAAGCAATGAAGAAGCCTAGAAGGTTGCATGGATTCCCTACCTTGAGTTGTGTATAGACCAAATGTAGAGGAACGCTTTGTGTCAAAATAGGAGATATGAAGGAATCAAAGGAGCCCAGGGAGAAAATATGAGCCCTGGCCCCTTAGATGAGACATCCACACCAGATTCCACCTCTGTGTTTTGAATGCTCTCATCAACCCTTTGTGTCTCTTCATCGGGGACACCATCACAACCACCCAAAGCTCTCACGGCAGGAGCAGTAAAGGTTGTGGGTCATACTAACAAAGAGGAGCATTGCAAGGAAGGTAGATGCATTCCGGAGAGGGAGAGAGGAAGGTATTGTAACTGCTCGAAGACGTGGACCATTTTGAACAAGAGTCTTTGGATGTGGTTTGGCTGCGTTACTTTCTGCTGCCAGAACAAGTTTCGTGATAGCAGTGGTACTCATATAAGTCCCTGGGTAGTGAGGTTGGGTTTAACGTCAGGACTGTTTCAGTAATCCATCAGAATCTACTACTAGAACACCCAGTGATCTGCCCTGAATCATAAGGATTCCTTGCCTGTGCTGTACTTTTCACAAGTTCTTTTTCTTTTCTTTTCTTTCATTCTTTTCTTTCTTTTTCTTATCTTCCTTCCTTCTTTCTTTCTTTCCACCTTGCCTTGCCTGTCCTTTCTTCTTCTTCTTCTTTCCTTCCTCTCTCCCTTTCTTTTTCTAGTTTTCTAGCTTATTCTTGGGGATTCAGATTTTTTCCCCCGATTTCTCGGGGTCATATTTTGTCACTGGTTTTATCAGTTGTGTTGTTTCTGTAAGACAAGATTCCATCTCTCTATAATCTCCCTGGCTGCCCTCATTTCCCAGTTGGAAGCTAGCTCAGACAAGAAACCAATACCCTGAGTACTATCACCATTCTACCTTTATTGTAAGCTTAGATTTATGGGCCATTGATGTACAGTAATACTTTGGTACTCATCCTTAATTGGTTCCGAGAAGTCCGATGAGTACCAAAAATGATGAGCACCAAACAGATTATTACTATAAGGAATAATGTCATGAGTCATAAGGCAGCCAATGTTGATATGTTCTTGCTTGTGCATTGAGTACCAAACACTCTAACGAGTGCCAAGGAAAAATTTTCATGCCAAAATGCACTGAGTACCAAAATTTGATGAGTTCCAAAGCAGTTGAGGACCAAGGTACCACTGTATTTCCAGAAAACCTTTTGTTGCTGCTGCTGTTTTAAGATGATGCACAAGTATATTCCCTTGGAAGCAGCTTCCCACCGGAATGTGAGAAGAATGTAGATTATCTTTAAGAAGAGTTTGGATAACTATTTGTCTGAAATGATCTAGGGTTTCCTGCCTGACCAGAGGGTTGGATTAGAAGACCTCCAAGGTCCCTTCCAACTCTGTTATTCTGTTATACCAAGCCATACAATGCCACCTCTTTGGTCATGGCTTAGCTGACTCTGTAAAGTCAGCTATTGTTTGTAAACCCTGGTTTGGGTAGACCAGGGGTCTTGAAACTTGACAGCTTTAAGACTTGTGGACTTCAACTCCCAGAATTCCTCCTCCAGTCATATTAGCTCAGGAATTCTGGGAGTTGAAGTCCCCAAGTCTTAAACTTGCCAAGTTTGAAGATCCTCAAGGTAGACGGTTGTATGGACCCAGCCAATTTTGCTTTAAGTAAGGTCAGCTTAAGAAAACAATGGCTTAGCATCTGTGAAGAGGGAGGGGATACAAAAGTAACAAAGTCAGAAAAACAGGTGAAGTCCCTTTAATTCCTTCAACTTGGCTTCAAAGCTCCAATTATCATTGACTGGAGAAAAAACTCCCCCACAAACAGTTGCGAAAAGGAAGAAATGCTATTCAAACTCAAAATATATATAAATTATAAATAGAAAAAACAACACAAACCACACTGAAGCAATGAATGTCAAGGTTTTGAAGACATCCACTGATATCGAGATACACACACTGGGAAGGACGCCAAAACTCAGATAAGAACTGTAAGACTAGAATTATTTTACTCCTTGCTTCTAGCACTGGGCCATGCGCAGTTTGTCCTTTTAAACAGTCCTCACAGTTGCAGCCCATGAAGGGGATCAGAGCCCCTTCCTCCCCCATAGAGCATGCCATTCACGTTTCTCCCTTATCCTCTCCTCCCTGCGTGCCCTAGGATGGAGAGGGGATGGGCCTGGGTCTTCCTCTGACTGCCCAGCCAGCCTGTGCCCTTCCCCAGTTTCCTCCACAACCTCCAAAGCCACACTTCCACTTCATGTCAGCTATTCCTCCTGTCTCTCAGAGTTAGACTCCAACAGGGGCATGACAGCATCATGCACATGAGTTTAGCAAGCAACTATTAACCTTTATTTAAAAAACAAGGATGAAGGACTGAAAGAAATCAGTTTCTCTGCTTCTTGAGCCTTCCTTAAAATCTCCCCTTTGCTTTAAATGTCTCCCTTTTATCATCTCCCTTCATTTCCTCCCCTTCTTTCTAGGACCCCAATTCTACAATTTGAAGAGATGAATGTCAGCACAAAATCAGCCTGGCAACAGGTTAATTTCAGGGGGAAAGTGTCTATCTCAATCTACTTCGTGCATACCAAGCTACAACTTGCAGTCAGGGAGTCTTGGAATAACTCCTGGGTTTTTCAGAAAATAGCAGCTGCACACTTTGGGGGACAAAGTTTTGCAAACACCACAGGTTTGCCAAGTACAGGGTCCCTCCCTTGCAATGTAAGGGGCCTCCAGAACTGTGGTTGGGGCTGCCACAAAGGGTTAATGTTTATTTGGGTCAACAGTTTGTGGCTCCTGCTCTTCCAAAGAAGAAGACTGATTTCTCACTTAGTTCTTGCTAACCGATATTTGCATGCACGTATCGGAATGTGGAACTAAGTTGCAGCTCAGCATCCTGTAGTTGCCTCTCTCACCTCAGCATCCTGGACTCGCCCTTATGTGTCGAGGCACATATTTGGGTTCCTGGGCTTTGATTACATGTCTTTCCAGGAATACCCAAAAGTGGGCATGCACCAGTTAGCATGCACATGTCTTCTTCTTCTTCTTCTTCTTCTTCTTCTTCTTCTTCTTCTTCTTCTTCTTCTTCTCTCCTCCTCCTTTTCTTCTTTTCCTCCTCCTCCTCCTTCTTTTCTCCTCTTCCTCTTCCTCTCCTTCTCCTTCTCTTTCTCCTTCTCTTCCTCCTCTTCCTCTTCCTCTCCTTCTCCTTCTCTTTCTCCTTCTCTTCCTCCTCCTCCTCCTTCTTTTCCTCCTCTTCCTCTTCCTCTCCTTCTCCTTCTCCTTCTTCTATTTTGGGTAAGTTTTTGATTTAGCAAAAGCTTCTATAAAAAGTTCTTATTCTCCTCCTCCTCCTCTTCTTCTTTTCCTCCTCCTCCTCCTCCTCTTCTTCTTCTCTTCCTCCTCCTTTTCTTCCTCCTCCTCCTCCTTCTTTTCCTCCTCTTCCTCTCCTTCTCCTTCTCCTTCTTCTATTTTGGGTAAGTTTTTGATTTAGCAAAAGCTTCTATAAAAAGTTCTTGTTCTCCTCCTCCTCCTCTTCTTTTCCTCCTCCTCCTCCTCCTCCTCCTCCTCCTCCTTCTTCTTCTTCTTCTACTATTTTGGATGAGTTTTCTATAAACAGAACAAGTTCTTCTTCTCTTCCTCCTCCTCTTCCTCCTCCCTGCCTGGATTAGGCCTCAGGTTTCTTGGCAAGGTTCCAGAAGTGGTTTGTCCTTGCTTTCTTCCTAAGGTTCAAAGAGAGGGACTGGCTTCAGGTCACTCATCTGGCTTTGAATCCAAAGCAGGATTAGAACTCACTCTCTTCTATCCTGGTGCCTGAACCACTATACCAAATTGGCTCTTGATACAAACTGAGTTTCTGCAGACCCTTGTTTATAAAAATAAATAAATAAATAAATTAAAAAAAATAAATAAATAAATAAATAAAAAAACAGAAATCAACCCATCATCACTCCGTTGCTGCTTTTTGCTACTTTCCCAGGTGTTTCGATTCTGGAAACTTCAGTTGCTGGTCACCTGATGCTAACCCACTTCCTTTGCATGTCGATTGATCTACGTGTCGATTCTGAGCAACGCTGCAAAAAAAGAGAGAAAGAAAAAGAGGGGGGAGGGGCAGTCAGTCAGAACATAGCTAGATCTAACTTAGAAAAAGCATTCAGACAACCCAGTATTTAGAAGTGAGTAGTGCTGACAAGGCTCAAAATTGGTCCATCCTATACAGGTGTGTAGAGGTACCCCAAGAAAATTCTGCTCTTGGCTGTCATTTGTTGAGGGAGATAGGAATACACAAGCATAAAAACAAACAAACCTTTTAATGAGATTGCAAAAAAAAAAAAATAGAAATGGCTAGGCAGAGGCAAGATGCTATTTGGTCTTGGAAAGAAACAGCATCAAAAGCTTTAACCTTCATGCATATATGAAGTTGCCAGCCTACCAGTTTTGGTCATCGCAATATGAAAGATGTTGAGACTCTAGAAAGAGGGCAGAGAAGAGCAACAAAGAGGATTAGGGGACTGGAGGCTAAAATGTACAAAGAATGGCAGAGGAATTGGGTATGTCTGGTTTAATGAAAAGAAGGACTAGGGGTGACATGATAGCAAGGTTGCAATATCTGTGGGGCTGCCACGAAGAAGAGGAAGGGGTCAAGCTATTCTCCAAAGCAACTTGAAGGCAGAACAAGAAGCAATGGGTGGAAACTCATCAAGGAGAGAACCAACCTAGAAATAAGGAGAAATTTCCTGAAAGTGAGAACAATTAACCAGTGGAACAACTTGTCTCCAGAAGTTGTAAATGCTCCAACACTGGAAGTTTTTAAAAATATGTTTTTAAAAAGTTTTTAAAAAGATGTTGGACAACCATTTGTGGTGGTTGTGATGTATTGTTTTTTGTTTTTGTTTTTTTGTGATGTGATTGTGATGTAGGGTTTTCTGCCTAAGCAGGGGGTTGGACTAGAAGACCTCCGGGGTCCCTTCCAACTGTGTTGTTCTGCTTTTCATTCAAGAGCAAGGGAGTCTGCATAGTGATCCCTCTTCCATGTTTTCTCCTTGGTCCCTTGCAAGAGTTTGAGCTGAAAGGGAACAAATGGTCCAGGATCACCCAGTGTGTTTCTGTGGATGAGAGTGGACTTGACTTCCAAGTGTCTTGACTTCTATCCTTTAACTACCACCCCACATTGGCTTTTTAATTAACTACCTTCCAGAGTTCATCTTTCCTAAGAAGTCTTCCTTCCTCATCTGATTTGTTGTTGTTAGTTGCAAAGTCATGTCTGACTCATCATGACCCCATGAACAATGTTCCTCCAGGCCTTCCTGTCCTCTACCATCTTCTGGAGTCCATTGAAGCTCATTCTGACTGCTTCAGGGACTCCATCCAGCCCTTTCCTTCTCTGCTGTTCCCTTCTTATTTGCCCTCAATCGCTCCCAGCATTAGGCTCTTCTCCAGCGAGTCCTTCCTTCTCATGAGGTAGCCAAAGTCTTTGAGTTCCATCTTCAGGATCTGGCCTTCTAAAGAGCAGTCAGGGTGGATCTCCTCTAGGACTGACCAGTTAGATCACCTTGCAGTCCAAGGGACTCACAGGAGTCTTCTCCAGCACCAGAGTTCAAGGGCCTTCTCTGATACTGAGTCATAATTCCAGCATGCCATCTTTCTCAAAGATGTCCTCTCTTGTTCCAGGTTGGGGTTTAACCTGTTCTTCCTTAAAACATCACCCTCATTATTATCATATCCCTCCATCGGCAGACAGGCAGGTAGAACAGAATCTGGTCCCAAGGACTTTCTAATCTGAAAAATGACAGGTTCCATCAGAAAATGGGGTGGGGAAGGCAGCAAAATGTGTGTATTTTCAGCTACAGGAACTGGTTTGGAGGAAACGGAGATGGGAAGTAGGACTTCATATTTTTTATACAACCTACTGTATCATCCAGGTCACTAATTGACTGCTCCTTCCTCTGAGGGAAGGGGGACACATCTGTGCACACATTTCCCATGTCACCGAGGGATGGAGGAGGCAAAAGAACAATGGTCTCCTGGCAACTCCAGACACTTCTGGCCGCAGCTCCATCTGCTAAGCCCTCTAATTGGGACGACCGTGAGCTGCCCAGAGCCACAGACGTGAGCTGGGCGGCTACATAAATGAAACGAAATAAATAACTATGGAGAGGGAGGGCTCCAAGATTCCCGTTGGCTTTCTCTGCTCTGCAATCCATTCTGTTCCTGACTATCTCTGCCTTCTGCCCACAGCTGTCGCTGCAGCGGTCCAGCAGTTTCAAGGATTTCGCCAAATCCAAACCCAACTCCCCGCTGGCGAACAACAAAGCATTCAGCCTCGAAGAGGAAGAGGTAACACGCCAAGGGTGGCCTGCTGAGGGTTTGCAGGGGTTTGAGAGATCGTCTAGCTAAGATTCTGTGCGGTTCAGAGAATCCCCAAATCCCAGTCCTGGCTGGCCCCACACACCCCACCCTGCCCCTCCCAGGAGCCCCCACGGAGCATGTTTTGGATGCAGGTAAATGCAGAGCGTGTGTGGAGGCTCGGGGAGGGCGAAAAACAGGCCTCCCGGAAGTTTGGGAAGGCCGGAAATGGGCCTGTTTCTGGCTTCCTCCAGAGAGCCTCTGGAGTCTGGGGAGGCCATTTTTGTCCTTCTGAAGGCTCAGAGAAAGCCTCCAGAGCCCGGGAAGGGCAAACACACACACACACATACCCTGCTGTAATGCAGAAGGCTGATTAGGCCACACCCACCATGGCCCCGCCCACATAGCAACCAGGCACAGAACCCGTTGCTAAATTTTTTGAACCCCTGGTAACACCCCATCCATCTCTCCAACCTTGGGCTCCTCTCTTCTGCCCTTTCAAGTGATGGCTCTGTGGGCTTCTCATCATCCCCTTCGCCACCAATCTTGGCACGTGTCCCTCTATGATCAGTAGCCAGTCCGTCTCAACCGTACCTTTACCTTCTCCATCACTCTAACCTTACAGGTAGTTCTCCACTTTTACGACCAAGACTGGGAACTTCCATCTATCGCTAAATGATAACTGTGGCCAATTTGATGACCTTTTTTGTGTGTGTGCCCCTCACTAAGCAAATCACAAAATTAATTATTAAATAAATCTGGTTTCCCCCACTGACTTTGCTTGTTGGAAGTCAACTGGGAAGATCACCAATAACGATCACGTGACTCCAGGACGCTTCCACCATGGTAAACACACGTTGCCAAGCATCCGAATTTTTATCTGCACTATGACGGCACTGAGAAGCGCAAGACTGGTCATAAGTCACTTTTTTCAACCTCATCTTAAGTTCAAATGATCATTGCACGAGTGGTCAATTCAGGACTACTTTATAGTTGTAGTCCACCGGTTGGCCAAACTCTTTGCTTTCTGAAAGGCAGACTCAATCTGATATGGAATCCAAAATCAGTGTCCCAAGCTAGGAAGCTCCATTCTTGAACTCAATTCATCCAATCCCAATACCAGTAAGGAGTCATCTTCTCCCTTCCTGGAAAGCCAAGCTCCTTGGTTCTCTCTGCAGGTTCTTGAAGGCAACCAGTCCAACCCACCACCGAGCCCGGATGATGTGGGGCGCTCAAAGCTGGGCAAGAAATGGAGATCCGTCATTACCCGCACCATGAACCGGAAGACAGGCAAGGCAGTGGCTAAAGCATTGGTAGATCAGGTGAGAGGCAAGACCGTGTCCCAGTGGTGGGATTCAAATTTTTTTTACTACTGGTTCTATGGGTGTGGCTTGGTGGGCATGGCATGTCTTGGTGGGTGTGGCTTGGGGACATGGCAGGGGAAGGCTAGTGCAAAATCCCCATTCCCTCCCCACCCCACTAACCTGCTTTCCAGCTCCGTTCTCCTGTGCAGGGCAACAAAAGAAGACCCAGCCAATCAGCTGGGACTCGGGATGCAGAGAATAGATGGGGACAGGGCCAGTCAAAGGTGGGATTTGCCGGTTCTCGGAACTACTCAAAATTTCCACTACCGGCTCTCCGGAACCGGTGAGAACCAGCTGAATACCACCTCTGCCATGTTCACTCCACGCTGTGTCTTGTGTGCTTGAGCAAGAGAATTGTACAAGATGCCTCCTTCCAAAACGATTCACTATCTCACCATTGCCCAGCATTTAACTTCATCCTCTAAGCCTATTTGCATGCTCTCTCTCTTGTTCTCTCGCTCTCTCTCACACACACACGCACTTCCTTCTGCATGTGGTTTTGTGAAAGCAAAAAAAAGAGCATGCAACAGTGAAATCATGCAGGTTCGGCTCATGAGCTCTTCAGCAGGTAACCAAACCAAGGATGCGGGCTTTTGTTGCTACCTATATACTGAACCCATCTGCACCCAACCGCAGCACGAAGGTGCCTCTTTTCTTTAATAGCCTAAAATAGATTGAAGGGTGTTTACATGAAATGAAATCCGCTTTCTACCCGATGAGACAGTTCCTTTTGTTTTGTGTCATGGTTCTGTCTCATATCCCCAAATCTCACTGTTCCCCTCCCGTGCCAAGCGCAGCTGGCAATGATTTGGCCTGTCTGTAGAAGAGAGGATGAGACTCAAGTATCATGCTGCAAATGATTAACGGGGAGCTCCTGGGAAGATGCCTGCAACAGTCACTCATGCCCAGGGGTGGAATTCTACCAGTTCACACCTATTCGCTAGAACCAGTTGTTAACATTTTAAGCAGTTCGGAGAACCGGTTGCTAGACAAAATTACTGGCCTAATCCTGTAAGGAAGGCAGGAAGGAAACATTCTGGTGTTGCTTACAGAAACTGCCTCTCCATTAACCCTTATTACATTCTTGGCAGGAACTAGACTTCCTGTCTCAGGAATTTCTCTGTAGATTTTTTCCCTTCCTTTGCTGGTACTTTGCTTGTGTGGAGTGACTATTCAAAGTTACAATGGCACTGAAAAAAGTGACTTGTGACCATTTTTCACAACTGTTACAACTGTTTCAGTGTCCCCACAGTCATGAGAGGCCAGGTGAGGAGATGCATGCCTCAATATGAGTGATATTGAATTGGCCACACCCAGTCAATAACATGACCACCAATCCACATCCACCCAGTCACATGATCACCAAGCCATGCCCACCAACCAAGCCACGCCCACAGAACTGGCTGTTAAAAAAATTGGCTCATGCCCTAGTCCAGAGATGGAGAAACTTTTCGGCACCGAGTGTCCAAACTGGAACATGTGTGCATGTGTGTGCGTGCATGCTCACATGTCTGTGTGTGTGCTGGAGTGCTGGAAAACTGAAGACCAGCTGGCCAGTGCACACAGACCTGTTCTTTGGCTCTTTTCGGGGTGAGTTTTGGGCCTTGGTGGTGCAGGCTGTTAATCATCTAGCACTTAGCTCAATTGCCTGCAATTGCCTGCACCAGGCTCAAGGTTGACTCAGCCTTCCATCCTCTCAGGGTAGGTAAATTGAGGACCCAAGATTGTTGGCGGCAATAAGCTGACTTTGTAAAAATGCCGCTTGGGGGGGAGGGGGGGGCAAAAGCCCTAGTAATAAGCAGGCATATACAATGGAATGAAGGCTATTGCCGAGCACTTAGCATGGTGCTCCATAGACTGTAAGCTGCCCTGAGTCTCCGGAGAAGGACAGCATATAAATGTAATAAATAAATAAATAAATAAATAAATAAATAAATAAAAATTTTCAAAAAATGACCCCAAAAACAGTCTTTTTTTTTAAACTGGTTTTCCAGCTGTTTTCTGGCATCCGCAAACCCCAGCTGGCCAGCATGCATGTGCCAGGAAGCAGAAGAGCAGATGGCAATGGTGCGCATGCCTACTGAGAGAGCTCTGCGTGCCACCTCTGGCACACATGCCACAGGTTCACCATCATGGCCCTAGTCACTTCCTGTCTCGACTATTGTAACACGCTCTACATGGGGCTGCCCTTGAAGAGCATCTGGAAGCTCCAGTTGGTACAAAAAGCAGCGGCCCGCATGGATTTAAGCAGATCCCGGTGCGCATATGTGTCACCTCTCCTGCGGGAGTTGCCTTGGTTGCCGGTTTGCTTCTGGGTGCAATTCAAGGTGCTGGTTTCATAGGGGTGGGGAGGGATAGGTGGGAGTTGGGGGGAGATTTTGTTATATTGTACTATATTAATTTATTTGATTCTTTGTGTTAGTTTTTATGGTCTTAAATGTGGTTTTATATATTCCTGTAAGCTGCCTTGAGTCGCCGTGGGCGAAAAGGCGGCAATAGAAATTCAATAAATAAATAAACAAACAAGGAGGTTGCTCCAATAGAATGGAATGGAATGGGACGGAACAGAATGGAATGGAACATAATAGAATAGAATAGAATAGAATAGAATAGAATAGAATAGAATAGAATAGAATAGAATAGAATAGAATAGATAGCATAGCATAGAATAGAATAGATAGTGGAATGAAGAAAGAATAGAATAGAATAGAATAGAATAGAATAGAATAGAATAGAATAGAATAGAATAGAATAGAATAGAATAGAATAGAATAGAATAGAATAGAATAGAATTCTTGGTTGGCCAAGATTGGACACACAAAGAATTTGTCTTTGGTACATATGCTCTCAGGGTACATAAAGAAAAAATAAAATATATTCATCAAGAATCATAAAATACAACACTTAGTAATAGTCACAGATTACTAATAAGCAATCAAATCATACTAGGAAAACAAATAAAAAAATATAAATTGTAAAGATACAAACAACACGTTTATAGTCATAAGTGGGAAGAGATAGGTAATAGGAAGGATGAGAAGAAGAATAGTAATACAAGAATAATATTAATTATTTAGAGCAACCTGTTGACCTGTGGAGTATGAAATGTGTAGTTCCTTCTTTTTAACACTGTTGTCTGTGCAACATGTTCTTCCTCTTCCGCAAAAAACATGCCTGGAGGTCGGGGAGGGCAGGCCTTCAAAGGAAGCAAGGATCAAACATAGCAACCATGCAGTAGTGGGATTCAAAAATGTTTACTACCGGTTCTGTAGGCGTGGCTTGATGGGCATGGTGTGGCTTGGTGGGCGTGGCAGGGGAAGGACACTGCAAAATCCCATTCCCTCCTCACCCCACTAACCTGCTTTTCAGCTCCGTTCTCCTGTGGAGGGCAACCAAAGAAAACCCAGCCGATCAGCTGGGACTCAGGAGGCAGAGAATAGATGGGGGCAGGGCCAGTCAGAGGTGGTATTTGCCAGTTTCCAAACTACTCAAAATTTCCGCTACTGGTTCTCCGGAACTGGTCAGAACCTGCTGAATGCCACCTCTGCAACCATGGCCAACTGAGTTTCTGTCTTGGGAAGAAAGAGTTCACCATGGTTTCATGTTCGTCTTGCAGGGACACGATGAATCCGACACTCCTGCGTCTCCAGCCCACAGTCCTGTTGAAGAAGACCTTCCCACCTTTCCAGTCACAATCCAGGAGACTAACAGCCACCGTGCCTTCAACGGTAAAACGGCTCACTCACCTTCAATGTAACCTTGATTAAAGGCCTACTGTACATGGAAGTGGTAAAGCTTGGGATAGACTATACCAGGGGTGGGATACTACCAGTTCACACCTATTCACTAGAACTGCTTGTTTACATTCTAAGCAGTTCGGAGAACCGGTTGTTAGAAGAAATTACTGGCCTAATCCTGTAAGGAAGGCAGGAAGGAAACATTCTGGTGTTGCTTACAGAAACTGCCTCACTGTTAACCCTTATTACATTCTTGGCAGGACTAGATTTCCTGTCTCAGGAACTTCTCTGGAGTTTTTCCCCCTCCATTGCTGGTACTTTGCTTATGTGGAGTGACCATTTAAAGTCACAATGGCACTGAAAAATGTGATTTATGACCATTTTTCACATTTACCGCTGTTGCAGCATCCCCACAGTCATGAGAGGCCAGGTGAGGAGATGCGTGCCTCGACATGAGTAATATTGAGTTGGCCACGCCCAGCCAATCACATGACCGCAAAGCCACGCTCACCAACTAAACCACACCCATCCCTGGACTATACCGTTGCAAAATGGGGTCTATTCTGAACAAGACCTCATTCCCATTTTTTATGTAAAGCAACTGAACATCACAGAGGAAGTCCTGTGCTTCTCTGGCACTAGAGCATCTTTACTTAGCAGGAGCAAATATTCCTTGAGTAAGGGCAGGTAAGAGATTCCTACGAGTTGACTTCAGCTCTGAAGGCTCCTCAGCCTGGCTGGTGAGGTTCTTCTTGGCCACAAAAGGGAAGTGGCTTCTGCCTCTGGCTTCTTTGGGCATGTTTTGCCATTTCTGAGTCTCCGCTGTAACCCAGGGAGTTTCTGGTGGTCTCCCATCCAGTTCCTTAACTTGAGCTCACCTTGTTTTGAAATGGCCGGCGAGTGCATTCCCAACCAGGCAGAATCTCACAGTGGGGAGGAGAATGGAGCAGTTGCAACTGAATCCAGCCAGCTGCCGTATGCAGGAATCCAATTCGAAGCAGAAGATTGTCTAGTCTGTACGGTGAATATATTCCACAAAGAGGGAGCCATCTGTTGTCTTGGGTAGTCGGCTACATGCTCACCCAGATGCTCTTGTTCAGTAGGGATCAGCCTTCCTGTAACATCATCCATTATTCTACGTCCTGCAATTGGGGGCCATAAGAGAAGTCTGGACGGTCTTCAAATATCTGAAAAGATCTATCTGCCCCTTCTTTCCTTCTCAAGACTAAGCCATCCCTGTTTTCTCCTTGTCTTCAGGAGATTCAGCTTCTGACTTCCGATCATCCTTTCCTAAAACTGTTCTGGTTTACCGTGTTCAGAACCAGATATAATATTCCAGAGATAGAGTCCGTCTAATATAGAATCATCTTCTTTTAATGACCCCATAATCCCATGCGGGCAACTGAATGGAGTTGAGTGTTTACTGGCCGGATGCCCTTCCTGTCACCAATGAGGAGTTTTTTTCAGCAGATACATTCTCAATATAGAATGAAGTGCTAATGTTGCTTAACAAAACCTAGAACTGCATATGCAGAGCAATGATTCTGGTGGTTCGTAGGAGGGAGAAACTCGCCCCTAAGCCAAACTCAGTACAGATAGTCCTCCACTTACGACCACAATTGAGCCCAAAATTTATGTTGGCATGTGTTAAGGGAGTTTTGCTCCATTCTATTTATTTATTTATTTGTTTGTTTATTTATTTATTTATTAAATTTTTATACTGCCCCCTCTCCCAAAAAGGGACTCGGGGCGGTGTACAGCCTACTAAAAACGAACAATATATACAGTTAAAAACAAATTAAACAGAATTAATCCGGCCGAAATCCCATTAAGTACAAAATATTACTAATAAATTTAAAATTTAAGGATTATATTAAAATTTAAAACCTAATTAATTTAAAAATTGTAAAGACCTTTCTTGCCACAATTGTTAAGCGAATCATTGCTGTTGTTAAGTTAGTAACACGGCTGTTAAAGTGAATTTGGTATCCCCATTGATTTTGCTTGTCAGGCGGTCACAAGAAAGGATCACACGAGCCTAGGACCTTGCAACCGTCATAAATATGAGCCAGTTGCCAACTCTCTGAATTTTGATCAGGTCGCCGTCAGGATTTCTGCAATGACATGCAAAAATGGTGATAAAGTCACTTTTTTCAGTGAACAGGTCACTAAATGAACTGTTGTAAGTCCAGGACTACCTGTATTCAACTGTCTCCATGCTTCTCTTGAGTCAGCTAACGTTTTTTTATTCCCGGTTCTTGTTCCCACTCTAGAAAGGGAATTGTTCAGTCCCATCTCATGCAGCCCTTGCAGCAAGGAAGAAGCCATCTCTACCCCATACAATGGGCCCTTCTGTGGGAAAGCCAAGGTTCACACGGATTTTATTCCCAGCCCCTATGATAAGGACTCTCTGAAACTTCAGGTGAGTGCTTTGCATTTCTCTAGGCGGCTTTCCAAGAGTGTTCCTTAATGCCACAAGTGAAAAAAAAACAGGGCAGGTACTCCTTCTTCCCAAATTTCTAGCCTCTGATAATCCTTTCCTAAACCTGGTCTGGTTTGCCGTGTCTAGAACCAGATATAATATTTCAGGGATAGGGTCCATCTAATATAGAATCATCTTCTTCTTCTAATAACCCCATAACCCCTTGCGGGGTGGAGTTTGGGCAACTTAGTGGAGTTGAGTGCTTACTGGCCGGATGCCCTTCCTGTCACCAATGAGGAGTTTTGTTCAGCAGATCCATAAGTCAGAGGCAAGAAAAAGAACAAAAGCAGGAGGAGAAAATCACGGAAAGATTATACACAGGAAAGGAAGAGGGTGCTAGGCCCCTTAGAATATTGGGATTAATAAAAGCTTTTTGGTGGTCGTTTTTGGGAGATTTAATTTCACTTCCTGGCTGGCTGGAGAATTCTGAGGGTTGAAGTCTGCAGGTCTTAAATTGCTAATATTTTACCCGTGCTGTAAAATATTGTTCTGATTTCATGGAGAAAATCTGTGCAGGATCTATTACTCCAATGCATTGGAGAGGAATAGCTATTGGAAGGGTAGTTTAGTTCTCTTGGATGTTCACTGCCGTTCTCCAGCAGTCAACGTTGCAACACAACATGCTTTTGGAAATGTGTGGCTTCCCCCCCCCCCCTTCTTCTTAGGAATAAGCGTCATACGAACCCGTAGCGTGTTTTGATTTGGGTTTCCTGTGCTGCATGAATCAAGCTTGTAAACCACAGCTTAGGGCATAACACATTGTGCAAAGCTAAGCCCATTGTGACATGCAGAATCAACCGTGATCCTGCTGAATTGAATAACCAGAGACCTGCTAGGATCTGGTTGTGAAAGAAGTTTTTGTTGTTGTTGTTGTTGTTTTAACGATGTGGCATTTTTGGGCACAGAAAGGGGACATCATCCACATCATTTCAAAACCTCCCGTCGGCACCTGGACCGGCCTCCTGAACGAGAAAGTGGGCTCCTTCAAATTTATCTATGTCAGCATCATCCCTGAAGAGATTGTCTCGGCTACCAAGACCTATTCGCGGCACAGGAGCAAAAGGCCAAAGCCCAAAAGTTTGCAAGAGCTGCTGCAACGGATGAACCTTGAGGTGGGAACAGGAGTGGAGCTGCTGGGGGTTGGAGGGGGGGTTCGGGGGAGCCCCTAGGCTACATTTCTGGGCAGTTCGGAGAACCCCCAAATCCCACTCCTGGCTGGCCCCTCCCCTCCCCTGGCCCTTCCCCTCCCAGCAGTCCCCGCGTGGCCCATTTGGGATGCAGGTAAGTGGAGGGTGCGCACGGAGGCTTGGAGTGGGTGAAAAACAGGCCTCCTGGAAGTTCGTGAAGGCCGGAAATGGGCCATTTCACCCTCCCTGAAAGCCTCGGGAACCCGGGGAGGGCAAACCCCCCCCCCCGCCGTAGTGCAGGAGGCCGGCTAGGCCACGCCCACCATGGCCACGCCCACCCAGCAACTGGGCAGAAAACCCCTTGCTAAATTTTTTGAAGCCCAGCCCTGGGTGGGAACGTTGCCCTGACAGTGAAGCACTAACAGGCAAAGGAGGGAAAGGACTCGGTAGGACAGTTAGTCTCCCCCCCCTTAGAAAGGAAAGCCAGGTGGGTGACTTTGGGCAAGTCTGTTTCTCAGCCCCAACCTACTTCACAGGGTGGTTGTGGTGGGGAAAATGGAAGGTTGGAAGCTTCAACAGAATAATTACACTTGGAAGGGACCCTGGAGGTCTTCTAGTCCAACCTCCTGCTCGAGCAGGAAACTCTATACCTTTTCAGACAAATGGTTGTCCAACCTCTTCTTGAAAACCGCCAATGTTGGAGCACCCACAACTTCTGGAGGCAAGTTGTTCCACTGGTTAATTGTTCTCACTGTCAGGAAATCTCTCCTTAGTCCTAGGTTGCTTCTCTCTTTGATTAGTTTCCACCCATTGCTTCTTGTCCTGCCCTCAGGGGCTTTGGAGAATTGACTTGACTCCCTCTTCTTTGGGGCATCCCTTGAGATATTGGAACTCTGCTATCATGTCTCCCCTAGTCCTTCTTTTCATCAGACTAGACATACCCATAGAAGTTCATCATTCTAACTAGGTTCTAATTAGGTAGTAGTATATTACATGGTGGGACACCGTGGCTCAGTGGCTAAGACGCTGAGCTTGTCGATCAGAAAGGTCAGCAGTTTGGCAGTTCGAATCCCTAGTGCCGCGTAATGGAGTGAGCTCCTGTTATTTGTCCCAGCTTTTGCCAACCTAGCAGTTCGAAGGCAGTTAAAAAATGCAAGTAGAAAAATAGGGACCACTTTGATGGGAAGGTAACAGCGTTCTGTGCATCTTTGGCATGCCAACCACATGACCACGGAGACGTCTTCGGACAGCGCTGGCTCTTCGGCTTTGTAACGGAGATGAGCACCGCCCCCTAGAGTTGGAAACGACTAGCACGTATGTTCGAGGGGAACCTTTACCTTATGCTACATGGATGCAGAATGTGGTTCTAATTCCTGGCATCTCTTGGTGAAGCTATGGAAGATCCCATTGAAAAGTCAGGGTGGGTGGTCATTCTCAACCAGCAAGAAGAGGTTGATGATGGCCATGGTCTTGGCAACTGCTGAGGACTAGGGTAACCAAGGCCAATCCAAGCATTCAGCAGAGAACTAAAGGGGTTTGACCTGGGTGAGGAAGTTTCCAGCATTCTTCTGCCTCGTATGCATCAGAGGAATGTTACTCATCACCTTCAACACCATAATAGCGTGCCTGGCCAGGACAATCCTTGATAAACAGGAAATGGCATTGGTCCGTTTGCTGAACATCTCTTGTAATATTAAAAGGGAACTGAAGGAGTGGCTTGTGGAGCCAAGGTTTGGACCTCATCCATGTTTCAAGCTCTTCAAAGACTAGGAGAATGGATGCCTGCCTAGGTTTCATTTAGAAACATGGCAAAAAAAAAAAAAAAAACCCAGGAGAACAATATATTGATACCCATTTCTAGCTACTGCAATTAGCAGCAGGGTAAATATTTCATAAAAGAGAAAAACTATTTCTTTAGATATACCTACTCACTAAATACAGGTGCTTGCCTTGTTTGTTTCTTCTTTTCCAACTCTCTGCCTGAAAATATTAGGCTTGGTATCTTAAAAGATAAATAAGGCCTAATCTGTTATCCGAGGTTGATTAAACCACAACTATTTTTCTAAAAAAAAAAAAGCAGTCTTAGATCGTTAAAATCTATTTCTAATGGAGTAGCATTTAGCATTCAATTATACTCCTTGTTTTGCTGCAGCCTCTCTGGCTTTTTTTTTTAAAGTATTTAAGAAGCAATTTTCTCCCACACCTTTTTGTTTGATACAGAACTGGAAATGTAAAGTTCTAAATGCAACCTGAAAAACAGTCACTTCAAACATTTGGAAAACAGTTACCGGAATCCTTATACCCCTGGTTCTCTACAGGGTTAGCTAGCAAACATCTACACAATCACATTAAATGTGATTTCTTCTCCCAAAAGCATGAAAACAGCTTCATCATGGCTGTGATGGAGACTGCTAATTCCTGTATTTGGCACAAAAATAAAGCGACGCAGATTTTGTTTTTTTTAATTTTTCTTATAAGTATCTATCTCATGTATTCAAAACTATATTTATTCTTATACCTGTATCTTGTAAGCGATTGACAAATCAAATAAATACTAAGTACCTCTTTCCAAAACGTTTGCTCAAGTCTCACCTATAGTAGAGGATGCACAGTTCACATTATTGGGCTGATAGCTTGAGCTGTCGAATGCCTTCCTCAATCAAAATTGAATCTGATTTGCTGTTCTCTTCCCTACATATATCATGCTAATATAGGAGTTAACTCTTTGGCACAGTCTTTCTCCTTGAGATGCTGTACAAAGGACCCAGGATCTTGGTACACTAACTTTCCTTACCCGCCCCCTACCCCGGTGGTTCCAAATATTACATGGTGGCCAAATCCAGGCCCCTCCCCTGCCCATATGCCATTCCTTACAGCAGGATCCTATGTTTCATTGTATGAAACGAAAGCAAAACTCAGGCTCTTCTTGATGGTGTGAATTGGGATTGGAAACAAAACTCCCAAGTAATAAGTATTACATTTTGCAATCTCTGGAGGACCACACCCAATTCTAAATCCTCTATGTAGGACTTAAGTCACTCCTACGTTGATCCAAGAGCCCTGGTGGTGTAGTGGTTAGAATGCAGCATTGCAGGGTAACTTGGCTGACATTGCCAGTTCGAGTCCCCCAATCCTGACCGGCTCAAGGTTGACTCAGCCTTCCGTTCTTCCGAGGTCGGTCAAATGGGGACCCCAGATTGTTGGGGGACAATATGATGATTCTGTAAACCGCTTAGTGAATGCTGCAAAGCACTGTGAAGCAGTATGTAAGTCTAAGTGCTATTGTTTTCCTCCCTCCCTCCCTCCTTTGCTCTTATTCCCTTTCTCATTCTCCATCCTGGTGGCGCAGTGGTTAGATTGCAGTATTGCAGACTGAGTTTGCCCGCTGCCAGGAGTTCAACTCTGACCGGCTCAAGGTTGACTCAGCCTCCCATCCTTCCCGAGGGCAGTCAAATGAGGACCCAGATTGTTGGGGGCAATAGGATGACTCTGCAAACTGTTTAGAGAGGGTTTTAAAGCACTGTGAAGTGGTACACAAATCTAAGTGCTATTGCTATTGCCCTTCCTTCCCTTCCCTTCCCTTCCTCCCAGTGGTTGGAATGTAGTATTGCAGGATAATTCTGCTCACTGCCGGAAGTTCAATTCTGACCAGTTCAAGGTTGATTCACCCTCCCATCCTTCATGAGGTCAGCAAAATGAGGACCCAGATTGTTGGGGTCAATGTGCTGACTCTGTAAACCACTTCAGAGAAGTCTGCAAAGCACTGTGAAGTGGTATATAAGTCTATTGCTACTACAGGGACAGCAATAACAGCAAATCCTTCCTACCCAGGTAATCTATCCCAAGTATTACAATGGGACCATGTCTCTTCCCCCTCAGGAGCACACCTCTACACTGTTACTAAATGGTTACCAGACCGTGGAGGACTTCAAGGAGCTGCAAGAGAACCACCTGAACGAACTGAACATCACTGACCCACAGCATCGCACCAAGCTGCTTACAGCGGCCGATCTACTGCTGGATTATGACAGTAAGTGTCCTTCGCCCTCCAAAAGGGTTTTCTTCCTTCCTTCCTCCAGTGTCAGGCTCTTTTCTTGGTATTAAGAACCAACTGTGACAAGAAACCAAATTGATAAATCAGACTAGACAATGATGGGGTAGACCAGGGATCCTGTTGTGGTTTGCCGGCAGCAGGTGAGGATGGCTGAGGTCTCAGAGAGCGAGGACTCAGATGAGGGGCCAGGACCATCAGGGCGTAGATGCTGCCTTCAGAGATTGTGGGGGCTGGCAGCAGGGATGAAGAGGCCCCCGAGGAGCCTGTGCCCAGTGCGTATGCATGCAGGGCTGCTCAAAGGAAAGAGCAGCTGCAGCAGCACGGGCGACTCGGGAGGAAGGCTGCAAGGTAATGTCCCCTCCCTGAGGAGATAAAAGCCAGCTGAGAAACCGGAGTTCTTTGCAGAAGGCAAATAAGTTTGATATTCGAGCCTGGTGGATATTAGGAATATCTGAGTTGGTGTTTGGACACTCTTTGATTTATTGTTTAGTAACTTTATCTGGTGTTCTTGGCAAAACTTGGCAAGGCTCTTTCTTATCGGAGCTAATTAGTTGGAAGCTGCCTTTTATCTGTGAAGAAACGGAATTCGTAAATGAAACATTAAAAGGTGCTGTTACTTTTGTCTCGTGTTTGCTCTCTTGGAACCAGGTTTGGGTCAGAACAGGACCCCAAACTTGGCAACTTTAAGACTTGTGGACCTCAACTGAATTCCCAGAGTTCCTCGGGCAGCTATGCTGAGGAATTCTGGGAGCTGTAGTCCACAAGCCTTAAAGTTGCCAAGTTTGGGGACCTCTGGGGTGGACCATTACAAATCTTGAGATAGTCTCTTCCTATGACACGTGAATATGGCTCCATAGAGAGAACAATTCCAGTAGAATTGTTTGGTGGTCCCAATGTTGACCATGAGATCCTGCTCGTCACAAGCCAAGTTACAGAAACTTCTGTTCCTCACCCAATCGATCAGAACCGAGCTGGAAGGGACCTTTTGGAGGACTTCTAGTCCAACAGGGCAGGACAAGCTGCAATGGGTGGAAACTCATCAAGGAGGGAAGCAACTTAGAACGAAGGAGAAATTTCCTGAAAGTGAGAACCATTAACCAGGGGAACAACTTGCCCTCCGGAAGTTGTGAATGCTCCCAACACTGGAAGTTTTGAAGAAGAGATTGGACAACCTATTTGTCTGAGGTGGTGTAGGGTGTCCTGCCTCAGCAGGGGGTTGGACTAGAAGACCTCCAAGGTCCCTTCCAACTCTTGTAGTTCTCTTCTAACCCTCTGCTCAGCCAGGAGACCATTTCAGACAAGCGGCAGTCCAGTCTCTTCTGAAAAACCTCCAGTGACAAAGCACCCAGAGACAATGGAGCCCAGAGCATCCTTCTTCCCTCTCCACGCAGGGCTATTTTTGGCCCGGTCCAATTCTTCCTTTTATAAAAACATCTGGCTTCTCTCTTCTCACAGCCAGCAGCGAGGCGGAAGAGGAAGGAGGCACCTTGGAGGGCCAGTTATTTCCCGGAGAGCTCAAAGAAGACATTCCCCGGGATTCCGGCTGTTTTGAAGGGGCGGAGACTTTGGACAGCGGGAAGGAAGAAGACGGGAAGCTTGAGGAGGGGCTGCCGTGCCATTCTCTGGCCACTTCGGGCTGAGGTGAAGGCTCCACCTCTCTCTGCATGCGGAGGCCCGGTTGGCTGGCAAGCACAAGCTGTTGTTCCAGGAACACGCCCCTGTTCCTCCCCACCCCAAAAGAACACAGCTGGTTAAGTCCTGGCTGGGTAAATTAAGGAGAAGGCTCGGATCCAGAATCCTCACTGATCACTGCACCAAAGACTCCGCTGCCAGACTGTTGCATGCCAAAGGCTCCTGTTCCGGCGTTTTGCCTGCGGTCAGCAGGCGCTACCTTGAGACTTCCCAAGAAGCAACTGAACTCGCCTCGGCCTCCAGGCGCCCGAGGCTTCTCTTGCGTGCAAAGGGCACGTCTGCTTGCTCCCGCCAGCTCTGCGCGGTATCTAAATACTGGCCCAAAGAGGGGACCACGAACTTCTGAATGCAGCCTCTGGGGCGTCTTCCATCCTCCCGTCACGGAGAAGAGGGTCCCAACTCTGTGGTTGAGAAGGGCGGGGAAGGCGGGGGAGAAACTCTGCTCTGTTTTTTTTCCCAGTAGTTCTATTTTATTGTAAACAGCTAGGGATTTTTTTGCAGCTAAAGAACAGATAGGTGCGATTTCTAAACTGGCTTACTCTGCGAAATGGCAAGCACTATCCTCTGGTCCCGATCTTTCCAATAAAGCACATTTATCTTCGGAGTGTAGAGCCGACCCTGCGTGTCTGTGTTGTTTTTTTAGACAACACAGGTAAAATATCCCTCTGCTGCCAGAGAAAAGGAAGGAAGAAAGGAGGGAAGGGAAGAGGAAGAGAAGAAAGAGGGGGGAGGGAGAAAAGGAAAGAAAAAAGGGAAGGAAGGAAGGAGAAAAGGAAAGAAATAAAGAAAAAGGGAGGAAAGGAAGGAAAGGAGGGAGAAAAGGAAAGAAATAATAAAGAAAAGAAAAAGGGAGGAAAGGAAGGAGAAAAGGAAAGGAAAAAAAAGAAAAAAGGGAAAGGATGAAGGAAGGGAAAGAGAGAGAAAGAAAGAAAGAAAGAAAGAAAGAAAGAAAGAAAGAAAGAAAGAAAGAAAGAAAGAAAGAACACAATAGGCCCAGGATTCTATTATGAAGTACAACTAGGTAGCGTATTCCCCTCCAGGCTTCATCCCAAAAAAGGATTGAAGATTTCAAAAGACAGGTTTTGGAGAACAGTGAAGCAGGCCTGATCTTGAAAACTGGCAGCAAAAGAGAGGAGGGCTGGTTTGCTTAAGCACAGCTTTGTTGGTTATATCAAAAACGGTGCAATGTCCAAAAAGGAGCAATTACGGGGAATTCTGAATCTTGCACAGAAGCAGGAGTGGCCAGGCCTAGCTGCAGAATGGAAGTGAGCAGCAGGGGCTGTCGGAGGCCACGGTCACACGAACAAAACTTAAGACACGATTTCCAAAACGTTCATGGAAACCAGAGGTGGACATACTAAGTAGCTAGCATTAGCCCACTCCCTGGAATAACCTGCCACAGAACATGAAAAATGGTATCTTAAACAAAACAGGGAAAAGCACCAGCAGTTGTTTTCTGCTCTTGATGGACAGACACACTGGAAAAAGAGTTGTGTTGTCTTTCCACAACGGGGAGTGGAGAAACGACGAAGCCCAGTGGTGGGATTCACATTTTTTTTTACTACCGGTTCTGTGGGCGTGGCTTGGTGGGCATGGCAGGGGAAAGATATAACCGCAAAATCCCCCTTCCCTCCCCACCCCACTAACCTGCTTTCCAGCTCCATTCTCCAGTGCAGGGCAACCAAAGAAGACCCAGCTGATCAGCTGGGACTCGATGGGAGGCGGAGAAGAGATGGGGTTGGCGGGGCCAGTCAGAGGTGAGATTGGCCGGTTCTCCGAACTACTCAAAATTTCCGCTACCGGTTCTCCAGAACTGGTCAGAACCGGCTGAATGCCACCTCTCAGGAAGCCACACAGACTATCATGTTACACCTGGATGCAGTACCCCTCCTGTCAATCATAGCAGCCATTAGGAAGGAAACTGCTTCTATTCCTGTGATGCACTGAGCCAGGTGGGGAGGGCGGGTGGCATTATTCCAAAATACGGCAGGAGCCTTATCGACTTGCAACCCCAACAGCTCTGTGCCCAAGGCGAGCAGGAGCGGGAGAGATTTAATCGCTGCCATTCTCTTCCCAACCATTATTCGAGAAATGGGTTTTTCCTGGGATTCTCTACAGATCTGAAGCCTCTACAGATCTGAATACTTCCCAGGGAAGTATCGCAAAGGTGTTTTTTCAAAAGGCAACTGGACTTCCTTTGTTTTTCCTTGAAGACATCTCGCTTCTCATCCGAGAGGCTTCTTCGGTTCTTCCGAAGAAGCTTCCTGGATGAGAAGGGAAACGTCTTCAAAGAATAACAAGAAAGTCCAGTTGCCTTTTGAAAAAACACCTTTGGGACAACCGTGACCTGGATGATGGAGAATCTCCACAGATGTTCCTGGGAAGTAGATTCAGGCACGCTCTGTTTCCCACTCTAGAGAGGGGGGAACTACAGGTAGTCCTTGACTTACAACAGGTCAGTGATGTTCAAGGTTACGATGCGAAAACCATGGGAACATTCAGGGTCCGTTTAATGTCAGGGTTCCAAGTCACACACCCATAGCAAACGGAACTCCAAGGCAGGATGATTCCTCAAAGAACAGTTTTATTTGGTATGTCATATTGGCACAAGCTGGGGAAAACCGACTCTGAATGTTCCCGCAGTTTTCACCTAATTGGAAGTTTTTTTCCCCTTCCCCAATCAGTCAGTCAGATGGTCCAATCAAGGTACCACTCGGTTGCCTGGTAACCTCACTCCTCCACTCTCCGATCACCTGGGGGAACGTCTTTGGTTCCCAATCTCTCTACCTTCCCCCCATCCCTCACCTCCAGAGTGGCAATGCTGAAGCCTCAAAATGGCCTCGGCCAGGTCAGCTTCAGGGTTGACCACGGCACTGAAAAAAAGGGACTTGCGACCGTTTTCCACACTTACGACCTTGGCAGCATCCCCATGGCCACGTGATCAAAATCCAGGTGCTTGGTTCATACTTATGACGGGGGCAGTGTCCCAGGGGTCATGTGATCAGCTTTTGTAAACCTCTGGCCAGCAAAGTCATTGGGGGAAGCCCGATTCGCTTAACAACCATATTATTCACTTAACAAATGCAATGATTCACTTAACAGTTGTGGGACAGTAAAGTCGGAAAATAGGGCAAACTCAAATGTTTCACTTAGCAACATAAATTTTGGGCTCAGTTGTGGTCGCAACTTGAGGGCTACCTGTAAACTGTACTGAGAACAGGCATTCCTTTTTAAATTCACTCCCCCAAAAATAAACCTCAGGGGAAATGATTCTTAGCCAGCTTCCTCTCTCCACCAAACATTATTTTTCCATCACCAAGGAGATAAACGTCCTTCAAAACATATTTATCTCCTTTTTCCCCTCCGACTGGCACAATCACAGAAGCGTATAGGATAGTGTAGCTTTGCAATATGATTATGGGCAGAGATGATGTGTCGTGGTTCCCCATAACCCTAACCCAGGGGTCTCCAAACTTGGCAATTTTAAGGCTTGTGGACTTCAACTCCCAGAATTCTACAGCCAGAATAGTTTAAAAACTTGAAAGTCGCCCAAGTTTGAAGACTGACTGCCCACCCCATCCAAATTCAGAGCGCACAGGGCTTCCCTGACGTATGGGTTCTCAATGCACATTCAGAGGGAGGGGACTGAAGAACACACAACGGTCTGGACTCAGTCATAATTTAGTCAGGTATTTCCCGAAGCAGCTTCCAGCACTGGATCAAAAGAGCTTAGAGCACAGACACATTATGGGCTGTTAACAGAAGTCACAGACCGAGAGCCCATCTCGTCTTACTCTGTACAGCGATAAAACTTTCTACCCATACAACACCAGCTCTTCTGCTTCCAGAGCATTGACGCTGCCCTTGGGACCCATTGCCCCAGCAGCCCCTTCGGTTCACTGCTCGTGAGAAGGAAGGTTCGACCCTTTCCAGGATGCGGAAGTCGATCAGAATCACTTCTAATCGAAAAGGGAGGCGGGAAAAGGGAGGGAGGAAAGGAAAAGTTGATACTGCACCACAGATTCCAATACCTGAACAGACGTTGGGGGTGAGAGGTGGGGAGTGGGAGACAAAAGGACCTCGGGGGGTCCCCTGGAAGGGTGTCATTTAGGACAATTTGGGGGCTTCGAGCTGCCAATTGGCACTGTTTTGTCAGGAACGTTGAAGGAAGGCTACGGTTTCTGAACTTGGCAGGCGCTACCTTCCATGGATCCAGCCCGACTCCATTGGCAAACGAGACCAGTCAAAACACACAATACTGCAGTCACGAGGAGAAAGATGGCACAGGTCACAATCGCCACTTCCGTTCTTCTTCCCAGCAAATTCTATAGGTTCCAGGGCTGGGAGCCAGAGAGGCACGCCCTTCCTTGGGGCTAGGGACGGCCGACGGATGGAGGGGCCCCATCAAGCAGCAGCAGCAGCAAACGAGTGCCCGGCCTCTGTGACAAAAAAGGGAGCTTTGGCAACTGTCAGTTTGTAGATACCGTTCACGACCGCTGGCGAACAAACCGCCCGAGGAACAACATGCTGTGAAGCCAGCTGTTCCTGTCCTTGCTCGCGCTGCAGCTTCACAAGAGGCAGCCAAGTAAAAGCACTCTCGGATCCATCTCGGAGGCTAAGGTGTCATCTGCGCAGGATCGAGTGTTTGAGCAGAGGATTCTTCTTCTTCTTCTGCAGCCTCAGCGGCAGGTGGCTTCGTGGCTTCCAGGGGCACCTTGTCTGTTGGCCCAGGGAGCTGGGGAGGAAGAAAAGAAGGGAGATATATAGATAGATATGCCCAAGCGGTTGGAAGTGTAAAAAGGGAGAAAAGGTACATATTTTCATATGTGGTGGACCTGCCCAGAGGTCAAGAAATGTTGGAATATAATTAGATTGTGGCTAGAAGAAATAACAAAACAGAAAACTGAACCCAAACCAGAACTATTTCTACTAGCCATAATAACAGAAAAATATAATAAAAAAGATAAATAGATTAAGCTACAAATCTTAACAGCTGCTAGGATTTCCTATGCACAATTTTGGAAGCAGGAAAACATACCATTAGAAGATGTTGTTATAAAAAAAAATTAGATTGTGCAGAGATAGACAGACTAACAATGGAATTAAGAGACAAAGAAGAGTCGATATATTGTAAAGTCTGGGATGCCGGGTATGAATGGTTTAAGAATAAAAAGAAATCAAAATGGCAATTAGGTAAAGAATAAGAATATGTAAATACTTATATCTATATTTGTATCTATCTATATTTATTTATATATTAAGTTGAAATTGTATAATGAAAGAAATGTGTATATAGAAAGATAACGAAATGTAAAAGTTGTCTTTATATATATTTTAAAAATTCTAATTTAATTTAGTAGGTGTATTTCACAGGAAAAAAAAGAATTCTTTATTGGCCAAGTGTGATTGAACACACAAGGAATTTGTCTTGGTGCAAATGCTCTCAGTGTACATAAAAGAAAAGATACATTCATTAAGAGTCAAGAATCATCAGGTACAACACTTAATGATAGTCATAGGGTACAGTGAGCAATCCAATCATACTGGGAAACAGTCCATATAAATCGTAAGGATACAAGCGACAAAGTTGCAGTCATACAGTCACAAATGGGAGAGGATGGGTGACAAGGAGTGATGAGAAGATTACTTGTTTAGCAGAGATTCACAGCAGAGTCTCACCAATGGCTCCTTGAAAGCAAACCTGTCAATCTTACGGACATTTGGACGCACGTTAGGGATGTGGCTTAGGATCTTGCCCGTTATAGAAATTCTTCCTGGAAATCCATCCACCCAGCAAGTTCCCTATGGGCTACTAAGAAAACAGTGCTGGTGCCAAGCCTGGGAGGAGGTAATTTTCCTCCTAAGTGCACCTGAGCTTTCCACACTTACCAGGCTTTGCTCTGGGAAGGCACTGCCGCCCTCGGGGGCACCACTGGCTTCCTGGGCACTGCAGTCCACTGCGCTTCTTGCTCCTTGCGTTCTGGGCCCAGGCCCAGCTCCGCTCCCTGAGAGAGCACTCTCTTGAACCAAAGATGCCCCGTCTGTCTAGCACACTATAAAGGAGAAGCGGGAGATCAAGGAAAATACACTTTTGACAGAGAGGAGAACAGCTGAATTACCAATAAAGGAGAATATTTGTAGCTCAGGGGTTGAAAGGAGGGGGTCCTTAGTGCTCTCCGAGCTTGGTGGCTTTCTTGCAGACGTTTCACGACCCAACTAGGTAACATCATCAGTGTTAGTAGAGAGAGGAGGAGGAGGAGAAGGAAAAACTGTGGGATCCTTGGTGCTCTCCAAGCTTGGTGGTTTTCTTACAGACATTTCATGACCCACACTAGGTAGGGAGTAGTAGCAGTAGTAGTAGGAGGAGGAGGAGGAGGAGGAGGAGGAAAAACTGTGGGGTTCTTGGTGTTCTCCGAGCTTGGTGGTTTTCTTACAGATGTTTCATGACCCAAACTAGGTAGGGAGTAGTAGGAGGAGGAGGAGGAGGAGGAGGAAAAACTGTGGGGTCCTTGGTGTTCTCCGAGCTTGGTGATTTTCTTACAGACATTTCATGACCCAAACTACATAGGGAGGAGTGGGGGGGAGTAATAGTAGGGGGTAGTAGTAGTAGGAGGAGGAAAAACTGTGGGGTCCTTGGTACTCTCTGAGCTTGGTGCTTTTCTTGCAGACGTTTCATGACCCAAACTAGGTAACATCATCGGTGCTAACCCACTGATCACTAAGGTTGAGTAATGCTACCTAGTTTGGGTAATGAAACCTCATGACTCGGAAAGCACCAAGGACCCCTCAACAGCTAAATTCCATCTCAGATGTGCAGGAAGGGGCCCTTCCATCAAACCCCTCCCCACCACGAAGGCTGCACCGTTTCATACACAGGGAACAACACCAAGATACAGACTGAACCCTCACCTGGGAGGCAAAGGACCACACAGAACTTCGCAGCAGTTCTTCACAATGTTACCATGGCTGTAGGGATTCTGCACACGGTTCTTCCCTGTCCAGGAGCCTTTAATCTGAAAGAGCAAGAAGGGCAGCCTCCAAAAATACGGAACCAACGTTAGCATTGATCTACACGTAGGATGTGGGCATCCAGATCCCAAATGAAAAGCATCTTTCAAAGTTGCTTTGGCTTCTTCCAACAGATCTCTCCTGGAACGCTTGGCACCTGCTGTTTTTCTAATTACTTTGTCCTAATGAGATGCCTCCCTCGTCCACAGAAGAATTTTGCTCCCCCAGAGCCTGATACATCAGTCAAAGGCTCTTTACTGCTTGCAAATGAAAAGAAACAACTGCCCGGTTGAATAGGCGGGCTTTAGTCTGCCTAAGGATTCGAGAAGACTATCTCCTGAAGCCGGAATGAACTGTGGGAGAGGGAGAAACACTGCAAATTGTTCTAAAGGGACAGAAGATGGAAACGCATTTAGTCTTCACTCCAATTAATGAAGAGTACTTTTTTAAAAAAAAAATTGACATGTTTGGAAGAAAACTTATTGTGTCCTTTGGAAGGAAATCCAAGGGCTCCACAATCCATTCAAGGGAGAATGGATATTCTTTCAAGAAACTTAGTCACGTCTGTCTAGAGCAAGGCCAGACTTCTGTGAAAATAGCTCTAACAAATGTTTCCAAAGAAAGAACATTCTCAGAGAGATTACAAGAATGTGTGTGTGTGTGTGTGTGTCTGTGAGAGAGAGAGAGAGAGAGAGACAGAGTGAGAGAGAGAGGGAGGGAGGGGAGAGGAGAGGAGAGGGAGGGAGAGAATGAGAGAATTTAGAGGAAGACATGTGCCTTTGCAAGTACTTACATCTTCATTTGTTGTCTGGTTCAAGGCTACCAGGAACGTGTGGAATCCAGTTAGGCCCACCACAGACCAAAGAGTGAAAAAGCAGATCAAAACCTCCAGAGCCGTGGAAAGATCCATTAAGGAACACAAACTCCTTACAGAAGCATTAACTTCTATCCTCCCCCTTTCCCCCCCACACACCCATATTCACTGGAGAGCAGGGCAGCATGATTTCTCTCCGGCCAAGTTACAAAACGGCTACCGCCCAGCAGAAAAGATATGTCCCTGGAGTTTCTTTCAGCGTATTCAAAAAACCGATGTTCAGGGATTCTGCAAGCAAGGAAAACACCATGTATTTAATCCGCAATGATTAACCACACCAAGAGGGAAGGCTCTTTTCCCCCTAGCCCCCCCCCCCCCTTTCTCCCTTCCTTCCTTTCCAAGAGGCCTGTCCAAAGCTTTTGGCCCAATTCCCTGCCCCGACTACAAGCCCTACGACTCACTCAGGGCGATGTAGACAATGTTGAAGGAGAAGATGTAGATGGTGAGGAGTGACAAGGAAAGGATGAAGAGGTAGAAGTAACGGTAGTTCCTCTTTCCAACACAGTTTCCTACCCAGGGACAGTGATGATCGAAACGCTCTGTTAAAAAAAAAAAAAACACACACACAAACACAAAACAGAAAAGCTCGCTGCTTTTCTCTTCGCTGCCGTCACAGAAACTTCAGCCAGCATGGGTAAAAGTTTCACTCTCATACCAAACCCACGCTGCAGCCCTTCGGGCTAACTATGGAACTGATTCATCCTCTTGTTTTTGAGGTGGGAAGATTGTCAAGTGGGAAACTTTTGTCTTCAAAACTCACTTGGTTTTAAGAAGCGCACCTCCCTGATAGTGTGAAACACGTAACAACCTACAAGGAGCTTTACACATTTTTATGTGTATGCTGTGTTTTCCTGAAAATAAGACCCTGTCTTATCATTTTTTTTTTGCCACCAAAAAAAGGCACCAGGTCTTATTTTCGGGGGACGTCGCCCACTGACTAACCTCACTGGTGCACTTTACGCCCGGCCTCCTTTTTCGCTGTTAGAGGCCTTCAGGAATTTCTTCTTCTTCTGCGGCCGGCAAGACTTTCTTGAAGGCGTCTGCAGCCAATAACAGAGCTCTGGATCGATCCAGAGCTTTGTTATCAGCTACAGAGGCCTCCAGGAAAGCCTTGCCAGCTGCAGAAGAAATGGGCCAGCAAGATAGGTGTGAGGGTGTGCAAGGAGTTGCTACAACTACCCAAAGGTAAGTAGTAGGGCAGCTCCACCCCCCTAATTTTTACCCATCCACTCTGCAGTGAGCAGGATCTTAATTAGGGCTTATTTTGGGGGTAGGGCTTATATTGGGTGCACATGTAAAAAAATCAAGCTAGGAATAACTTTCAAGGTAGGTCGTATTTTCGGGGAAACAGGGTAGTAAAGTAAACGTGGACTCTTTGGGGAATGCAGAGGGAACCGGAAACAATGTGGAATAAGGGTCTACTTTATCTGAACCTGAAAAGTAGCAGAAGACAAGCTCTGATGCTCTTGCTTTCAGGTATTCTCATCCTCTTATTAAAGGGAAGTTCCAAATTGCTGCAGATGTAGACTGTGTGGTGGCTGACGTGGCATTGAAATTACTAACCCCAAAACTGCTTTCATTTCACTGAAAGCCTAGAATTTACACTTAAAGAGAGGTTTGAAGACTGACGACCATCAGTCCTGCATCCGGTAGATGGAGTTGCCAGGTCTTCAATCTTGTTTTCCCTTCAATCATCAGCAAAAGGGAATGCTTGCTGCTTTAGAATGTCTTAAATTCTGCAGAGCAGCTCATGGGCCATCGGGAGAAGGTATTTAGGTGCATTTTCTCAGCCCCGAAGAGAGCCCTGAAGGGATTGGAGCCCTGCTCTGTAACTCACCCACACAGTTGTCGCAAATACTGCAATGTGAGGCCCGGGGTGGGCGGAAGATCTTGCAGGTATAGCAATACTTTAGCTTCACAATCTGGTTATTGATCTGGAAGTTCTTAATGCGCGGAGGTGGCCGCTGGCCGGGTGGCACCGTTCCATTGGTTGCCTCTGAAATGAGAGCAGACTGTTCACTGCCTGACCTTTGCCCATCTTGCGGAAGGGGGGGAAGGAGGAAATGGGGGGGGGGGGAAAGTAGTCTACATCCTCCGGCTGGCTGGTTTTGCCAATCGCCACCCCACGTACCTATTTCCATTTCAATGAAAGCTGCCTCATCAGGTAGGGCCCGTGGAATGACCCCTGGGTCACTGAAGCTTGTCCGCAACAGGGTTGCCATTGCAAACAAAAAGAGAATTACTGCAAAGACGGGGATAGCTGGGGAGAGGCGGATAGCAAGGTACCGGCACCTGGAATAGGAAAGAATTCAGGTCACTGACATTACACGGAAAGACGGTCGGCTCCTGTGAAGACTTACAAAGGTTCTAAAAATGGCTCCGGGCAAGAATGGAAGCACAGTGGATTTCCACCCTTTCATTAGAGGCCATATAGAAGAGAGTTGTTGGAGCAGTTTGTATTTCAAGAATCCCTTTTCTAAAAACAATACTTGTCCACCCCATAGTCTGTAGAGATTCTCAGTCATCCAGGTCATGGTTGATCCAAAGGTGCTTTTTCAGGAGGTAACTGGACTTTTGAAGACGTTTCACTTCTCATCTAAGAGGATGCAGATGACCAGCTGCCTGCAAGGAAGATAAATCCTTCCATACCCCACTATCCTGTCAGAGCTGAAGAAGCTTCTTGGATGAGAAGCGAAACACCTTCAAAGGAAGAAAAAATACAAGAAAGTCCAGCTGCCTCCTGAAAAAGCACCTTTGGGGTGTCAATCCCACCTTTGCTGAAAGCTCTTGGAAATATCTCAGCAGCTTCCAGTGCAAGCTTAGAACCAAATCACATTTGTATAATGACCTACACTGATTTCTCTTGTGGCATTTATTGACACTCTAGGTTGGCTCTTGTTTTTAAGGAGTTGGTTTTGAACAATCATGTGCCTGTTTTGCAAATGACTTTAAAAAAAAAAAAGAAGAATGATTGAGGAAAAGCCCACACAGAAATTATCCTTGTCTGGGCAGTTGATCTCATATTTCAACCAAAACAATCAGACATATTTAATGAGTTAAAATATCTGGCATTTTAAATATTGAGAGTGGAGAATAAGAGGACTAATGAGAGCAAGAACTGCTGGCTTGAGGATTATCTATGCACTACTAAAACTTTCACGTTGGTAACCTTTAACTGGGTGAAATGATGAACGACGGGGGTGGGTGGGGGGCAAAATGTTTTCAGCCATTTGTATCTCAAATGGATATTCAATGAAACAATGGCAATGAGCAACAAGCATCATGAGCACATACATGACACAATAAAAATGCCTGCACCACAAGGAACTCATATATTTTTATATCAAATTGGCAGCCCTGCCCCTTGGGGAAAAGGCACATTGCCAAGAATAGTGTTCCATGCCAACATTTTTAATCTGATTGATCTAAAAGTGCAGGCAGGAAGTATATTGAAACGTAAACAACATTCAAGCATTCGTGGAACTCAGTTCACCTGACTTAGATAAACTTATTCACAACACAATCATTTTGATAACATCTGCTTGAAACTGAACCAACTCCGAAAGTCCAAAATATTGCTAATTTAAAAGACCTCCATCGCTTAAATAGCCTAAATGAATCATCGTGATTTCTTTTAAAAAATTCTCCTATAGCTTTCAACACTTCTGGAAACAAGGTTCAAATGTGGAACATTCTGGTTCTTTCTTTCAAAGTTCCATGTAAACCAGAAGCAAACTGAGTGTTTTGTTTGGAAGTGACACAATCAGCCAATTAACCTTGTCTCACAGGCTAAACAAGCATAATAAAATCAACATTAAGTTGCTATGTACTTTCTCTCTGAACTTATACAAGAGTCCTCAATGATATCCTTCACCATGTCCTTTCTCACCCTGTTCTCATTTTTTCTTCAAGAGGAGAAGGCCAGGATCTTACTGAAATGTTAACAAATACAAGCAAAACTATTTTAAAAAATTCAAAGTTCTCTTTATTTAGAAACACTTCCCCAGCATCACAGGTGGTTAGAACATCATGGTCTTTACCTGTCTAATATCTTCTCGCAAACGTGGAGAAGAGATTGAAGATTCACATTGAACCAATAACATGAAGTTTTCCAACTTTCACTTTCATATAAATTGATTCAATTGATAAGAATTAACCTTTCTAAAATTCCACATACAGCAATCTGCTCTATTGTCTTTTAATGCTTAAGACACATCTTCCCAGTTTTCAAACATAATTTTTCACATATTAGGCATAGCTATTTCAAATATTTTGTATCATCAATCAGGCAGCTACATACAAAGTGCTGGACAAGACCTCTGGTTACTGTACTTCTCACTTTGTGTTAGTGCTGATTCATGCCAAAGTGCAGACTGGGATAATATTTCTCCTAGATTTCTCAGTGAACGATATTAAATATTGATATTCCATAAATATAATTTATGGAACAGTTCTACACCTTCTCTGCTTTGCCACATTCTTTAACCTGGAACAGCTTACTATAAGATGACAGTTCTGATATTTGCCATTCTTTACTCAAGGTGGGAGAGCAGTTGCTAAAGATATTACTCCAGGAAAATACCAACACGGTTCAATGACTAATATCAAAAATGTGGTACAGAAACTCAGGTTCAGTTTCCATGCATATATGCCACACACTTCTCAAATCTGGGCATCTGAAGGTTGCTCAGGTATGAACAGCTCATTTAATCTAACCCCACCTTCTATGATTTTGAATAAAAGGAATGAGAAGAACGACCTGTCATCCTGATCTCCTTGGAGGAAAAATCAGCATAGTTTATTCAGAGATGAAGAATAGTTTCTGAAATTTTCTCCAAGGCAGGATTCTCTCTGCTTTCCAATTAGCATTGTTTAATTAATACAACAGTATTTGTTTTATTAAGATATATCCCTTCTCCTCCTAGGATTCTTGACAACTCACAAGATAAAAACCTATGAACTATCCATAAAAGATAATAGTAAAATCAATAAATCGCAACTCATCACATAGCACTTAAGCTACAGAAGATTTCTTCCATAAGTTGAGTGTTTCCTTCCACCCCAAAAGGCCCATAGGAAAAGCAATTTTGGCTGTTTTCCAAAATAAAAACAGGAACAGAGTCATCCTCCATCCTTCAGTACGGAGATTATTCCAAAGTAAGGGAGCTATGATGAGAAGGCCTGGTTCCCTACTTCCTCCTCCATAACATTAACTTGCCCTCATGACCTTCCCTCACCCATAACTTCTTCCTATCTTGGGAACTGGGTGGGCAGATTGTACTTTGGGTCGGATGCTACCCAAAATAGCAGCAACCTGAGCCATATGGGGCTTTTGTAGGTGATCAGCAAGCACCTTGAGTTGCACCCAAGAGGCTTCTGATAACGAGTGCACCTCCCACAGAATTGTTGACAGTAGGCATACAATTAAGAGTTTCCAAATTGCTTTCAAGGACAGTTCCATATACAGTAAATTGCAATAATCCAAACGCAACATGACAAGGCCATGAGTTACTAATCTCTTGATCAAAAGGAAGCCACAACTCGTCCATCATCAGTTCCTGAATATGACCTTCCTGGCTGCAATTCCCAGCTTTGATCCAAGTAGGAGTCTCCAAAAGGACACACACACACACACACCCCAAAAAATCTTTTGGGACACAGTCATCCCATCGCAGGGCTACACAAGGAGGAACTCTGAGCAAATTCTAAGTTACCAAGAGAATTAAAGTTAAGGGGCCAAATGCCATTTAATTTTCAAGGATGAGAAGCAGACTCAGACCTGTCTGTCCCTTTCTCACCAACGAATGCTTGAATGCTCATCAAAGGGAGTTGAAAGACATGAGTGCCAACATATAATCATTTCTGTAACAAGGCTGATCCATCACTCTATTATCTTCATGAATGCAACAGTCATAAAACCCTAAGGAACCCATTACAGAGCGAGGTAGCCAAGATTGGTAAGAGTGATGCACTGTCGCTACAGGAGATGGAGGTAGACAATGGCAGAATCAAGATGTATAAGATTGGCCTTGGATATACCCACAAAGCACCCAGAGGACCATAAAGGATGTTATGCTTCCATAAGTCCTCTTCATGTTCAACAAGCTATCTTATTACAGAATACCAGGAGATCTAGCAGCAAAGTCTGTATCTATATAAATGTTGAAAATGAACAAATCAAAAATGATTAGTCCAAAGCAACAGGTGAAAAATAGGCATGTCAAGAATAAATACTAGAAGTATATCTTCTTTAAAAAGCATGTAGACTTCTTTTTTAACAAATTATTTTGGTAGAACTCTAAACAACTGTTCCAAAAGAGGCTGTGGGAGAAGATACTACTGAAAAGACCTGTTTCTATTAACCACAACTGCAGCTGTGGATTTCAGATATGCTCAGAGCTTTAACGGAAAATATGAGAAAAGGTACTCATTAGATACTGTAGCTCCAAAGGGTGAAGAAATGGGGGATGGTGCCATACATGCCAGTTTCCTCTGGGGTCCACATTCCTTCCTAACAGATTTAGTTCCAAAAAAAATAATCAAGAGCCAGTGAAGACAGCAATCTACCAGTATAACAGAACTAGAATTCCCCTTCATCTGCAAAAACTGACCCTGGCACATATTGTTTTTTATATAATATGTATTAAACCTCATCCTTTTCCAGTAGTGAGTTTTCCTTTGACCAACTGACCAAGTTATGAATCTGAGAAGGGAAGTGAATAAATTCCAGATAAACTCACATTTGCGTACTGGCTCACAACTAAGCAATTCCAAAAAGTGCTGATTATGCTACAAACATTATTGGCAGAAGACGACATCTTTTTATTATGCCATTTCCTAAGTTCACACTGTAAGCCATTCCTACCAGAATATTCTCCCAAAGATGAAACATATTCTGGGAAAGAGGATCAGTAACAAATCCTCCCCAATCCACAGTAGAAATAACATCTCTCTAACAAGGCAGATGCATCCAGTCTCTACTATTCAAATATCTTTGAAATCTGACACAGTATTCCACATCAGGAAAGAATCCAAGAATTTTCTTCACTTTTTGCAAGGGATTAAACATTACCGTATTAAATTCCTTCATTTGACTTGGCTCTTTCAAATAAGAAACCACAAGAATGAAAGCACCCTTCAAAACAGATTTCTTGACATCATTTAGCAAAATATTTCTTTAAAAATAATAATGGAGATTGATTGTTAGTATGTTCTGCTTTGACCAACTTCTTTTTGAAGAACATGTGGTGGGAAAGAAAAAGATAGAAACAACTTTGTCGCTTTAATCCAAAGCGATCAAGACAAAAAAAAAGTATATCCAGCAAATGGGCTGTAGCATGCTAGAACAGGGGTGTCGAACTCACGACGTCACGGTAGCGTCACGTGACGTATCGCGGCTTCCCCCCCTTTGCTAAATCGGGTGTGGGGCCAGCATGTTGACGCATCCGACCCATGGGCCAGGAGTTTGACAGTCCTGTGCTAGAGCAACTGTATGATAACCTTGTCATTTTTTACTGTGAACACACTGGGACACACATTAAAAATGAAGTTCTGTTGCCTGCTCTCACAAGAAAGTACGTATCTACCCATACATCACACACACACACATTCTATATACATATATAAATACCTAGAGCCATACATACATACATACATACAATGTTAATCACTGTTCATTTTGAATACATAGTGGAAAGAGAAACTTGAGAGTTCACACACAAGGTTGATTCTCTATGGAACAAAAATGTGATTGCATTTAGATGTTCTCCTTCGGATACCACGAAGTCTCCTCCCAGAAGGTAACAAGGAAAACAGGTTGTGAAGAGCATGTGCAGCGTCCCAGACAATGCCACGGACCCTGCTCAAGCAGCGCTTAGATCTATAACAATGTGGGCTGCTAATGAATTCCAGTCTCGCGAATAAAACATGCAAGCAAGCAGGCCAATCATTGTGAACTTACTCAAAAGCAAAGAAGAGAGCGCACGTTCCCACAATGAGGAAGAGTGTCAAATAGAAGATGCCTTTCTGACGGGCCATCATAATGCGCCCGTCGCAACAGAACGTATTCCTTCCTGGCAGCTTCTCCCATTTCCGCGTCACTTTCTTCCTTGCTATCAACACAGACATGGTTGCACCTTCACCGAAGGTGGGGTAACTCGGTAACGGCCTGTCTCCACTCCGGCCACCGGGAAGCACACACCATCCTCAGCAATCCAGCCTCAGCCCCTGGAAAGGTAAGCAATAAGGAAAGGTCAACACAACTCCTTAGGAGGCACTTAAGATTAGGAAACTGGTCCAAGCTGTTATTACTGGAAGCAAATCCTTTTTGGCACACCCACATCCTACATTTAAGCTTTAGTCACCGTGCAACTTCCTTAAGCAAGATAAGTGCCTGACAAAGGAGGAAAGAATACCTGCCGTGATTCGAAACCTGCTCGATCCAGTATTGGGTCATCGATCATGACTTCCTCTGGCAAAGGAGACTAGTTTAAAACAATCCAAACTCACTTGGACCTCACTGCATTCCTGACAAACCTTTCCTCTTATTCAGAGGATAAATAGAGACTAAGAACTACAGCATTGTTCTACTGCACGCTAGGTTTGTTTTCCTCCTCCTCACATGTCAGTCTGGGCTACAGGGAGTAAAGCCCGATCCAGTCAAAATAATATTTCATCACTTACATTCCAATTGTAACCACAAAACGCTGCATGGATTTCTGGGCACTCATCACAAAGTTAACACCCTGCATCACACAGAGTATTCCAGTCTTTGGACCAAGCCCAGACATTCACACGTGGCCTTAGTACTTTACTCCAAAGTTACCCAATGATCAAACCCACCTGTTTCCCTACTAATCCGGTTTCAGAACTGTTAATAATCAGCTCACTCCTCCTCTGTCTCTTTCTGCCCCACCTTTTCGCCTACTTGCTTTAAGCCACACAGACGACAATGAGAATAAAGCATTTACAAAAAAAAAACCCTCCCCCCCCCCAAGCTTTGGTTTTTGCAAAGTCTCCACCGCCCAACCAGGATCCTGAACAAATAAAGCCAGGGATGGGCTTGATGAAGAAGCCTTCAACAGACCCACTCAAATCTCCACCGCCCACAGCCTCCTGACTCCCCAACCAGGATCCTGAACAAATAAAGCCGGCAAATAAAGCAGGCGATGGGCTTGATGAAGAAGCCTTCAACAGACCCACTCAAATTCAGAATCGAGGCTCAAAATAACTTGGCTCTGCACAAAAACAAGCGCACGAGATCCACCTTTTTTTTTTAAGGCTCATCTCACCAACCTTTCAAGGAAAGGAGTTTGAACCCATAGCAAAGAGCATGGGGAGAGAAAAACACTCCACCGGTTAAAAGGGAAAAAGCAAAATAAAGAATACAGATTCAATTTTTAAATATATTTAAATATACTTCTATATGCTACACTTTCACATACACACACACACATTAATACATATATACATACATATACACTACACACCTTACACATATATTCTTTCTGTCTATATAAATATATATATACATACACACACACACAAATAAACAAAAAGCTGTTTATATATATATATATATGTATGTATGTATGTATGTATGTATGTATGTATGTATGTATGTATGTATGTATGATATATATGAACAGCTTTTTGTCTCATCCACCTTCTATGATTTTGCAAGAATAAAAGGAATGGGAAGAAGAATCGCACATCATGCTCAGCTCCTTGGGAGAAAAACCAGCATAGCTTATTCAGAGCTGAAGAACCGCTTCTGAAATTTTCCCAAAGGCAGGAGAGTCAAGGATCTCTCTGCTATATATCTATATCTCGTATTCTTTATTTTTCCACAGCAGGAAGAGCGAGGAGGGGTTCTTTTGTTCGCTTTGCTTTGCTTTCTTTGGGGAGGGAAGGGACTTGCTCCACACGCGCGCCCATCCACGCTTGGCCTCCTTCCCCGCAAAAGCAACGCCAGGCGGGGCAATAAACACGGGGCCGGTTCAGCCTCTTTCCTCCCTTACTGGCACCCGCTCCTTTCTTCTTCTCTCCCCTCTTTCTGCAGGATGACTCCCAGGCTGCCCCCTTCCCCCGCAAAGCAGCCACGCGAGTCCCGGCCTCACTCCCCCACCCCAGGTCCCCCGGCAGACAAAGGCAGGGCCTCGCCTCCCCACCCGACCCAGCCCCTGCAATAAACAGCCAAGCCCACCCACCCACAGACCGAGATTTCCGTGCGCACCGCCAGAATCCCGACGACGCCCCGCCGCCGCCAGTGATCAACCAACCCTGACCTCGACACGCGTCTGGGCATTCCCACGTGCACGGCGGAAAGAGGTCCCCCGGGGGAGTCGTCTCCTCTCGCCAAGGGAGGCCTATCGGCACCGCACCCCACGTGCGGCCGGGACCAGCCACACACCCCCCGGGAGGGCGAGACAGACAGTGAGGCCGGAGGGGGGGGTCTGAGGAGGGTCTCCACACCGCACCACCCACCCACCCACCCTTGCAACTAGGCCAGAGATCGGAGCGCCGCCTCTCCTCGGTTTCCTATTCCCGACCGGTGCGGCTCTCACCTGCCGCTCGGCGTTGCCGGGGCTGAGACCGAGGCCGGCTGCGGCCGAGGCCTTCCTACTTCTGTCGCGGCGCGGTTCTGAGGAGGGGGTGTGTGAGAGACTCGGGTGCTTATTGGCCCAGCCGCGCCTCCGCACCGCCCCCCGCCTCAGTTGGGCGCTGCCATTGGTCCAGCCGCCCGTCACTCAAGCTGAAGTAAAACACCGGGCGGAGCGGTGGAGGGGGAGAAGAGGAGAGGAAAGAGGGCGAGGCTGTTTTTCTTCGGCTGGCTCCTTTGCCGCTCGGTCGGGTGGTGGGCGAGAGAAGAAAGCGGCACCGCCCGACTCGGGGGACCCTCCCGGAGACGCCAGGAGGCGACTCGTTCTACAAACGAGAGCAAGATTTAATAATAAAAAAAAATAAAAAAGGAGGTGGACTTCGTCCCCTCAGGCAGCGCCTGATGTTGTGTGGAGACTCGAACCCGCCTGTTTGGCCCCGAAGGCAGCCTTTTGATTGGTCGGGTGGCCCGTCATTTGGGAAGAGCGGCGGGGCCAACCGTCTAGTGGGCGGGGCTGGCGGGCAAAGACCTGAAACGGAGTTGTCGATTTTTTTTCTTCCCCCCCCTTGCGTCAAACTAATGATTATCGAAACGGATGGGCGGGGCCGACGTTGAATTCCTTACAGTTGATTGGATCTGGGAAGCCGCGCCCCCTCCACCACGGTGGCTCAGATTCTAAAGGCGGGGCGCGGTCAGCGGTAGCCCCGCCCACCTGGCATATTAAATTGCCAGGGACCTCGCCCTGCAATCGGAATAAAGGTTGGAGGAACGAAGTCTGTATCAGAGTCCTTTCTCAACGCCTGGGAATGGGCAATCGCCAATTTGCATAATATTTAAATAATTAGCATAGGGGCGAGAGCGGCCCCTGGAGTGTAATTCCAAATGAAGAAAAGGGAAGAGGGCGGAAGTGCTGCAAAAGTCCGGCTTCAAAGGCGGAACTGCCGGTGCGCTTTACGGCCTAGAGGGCTTTTAACACGTGTTCTGTAGCCTGTTCGGAAAGGGAAGGTGGTTCCCGTGTTTGGCTGGCAGTGAGGGAGTTTCGGTAGTTTTTTTTTCCCCCTCCATGGAGACTATGGAAGAGGAAGATCCCTCCGAGAGGGAGCTGATCCCGAGCGAGGAGGACGAGGTGGAAGAGGTGAGCTCTCCCAGAAAAGATCCCTTGGGATCGGTAATCACTCCCGACTTCTCTTCTCATTCTGGACGTTTGGCTTTATATAATCGTTCTCTGCACGGGATCGGATAAGTGGCAAGGATGCCTTTCCACGACCGATGGCTGCCTTTGCCTGCATTTAAATGCGCTGGAGTGAATTGGGAAGTTCTGCAACTGTAGCATGTTCGATACAATTAATGCGTTTTGAGTTAATTGGGGAACTCTGTGTAGTAGAGCAAGGGTCTTCAAACTTGGCAAGTTTAAGACTTGTGGGCTTCAACTCCCAGAATTCCCCAGCCAGCCAGGACCTGGCCTGGGGTGCTCATATTGCAGCCCAGGTCAAAAGGGCCTAGCAGAGATTATACTACCTGAGACTTCTCAGAAAACAACAACTGAATGAAAAACTGCTGGTGACCTTCTACCACTGCACCATAGAGAGCATTTTAACTTACTGCACGTCTGTATGGTTTGCTAATTGCACAGTGGCAGACAGGACAGCACTCCAGAGGGTTAATGTCATTGCCAAGAGGATCATGGAGTGCCCTCTCCCCTCTTTGGGAGAGCTATATATCTTCCGCTGCCTTAAGAAAGTTCAAAACATTCTCAAAGATCCATCTCATCCTGGGCACCCTTTTTTTGAACTATTACCATCTGGCAGATGTACAGGATAATAAAAACAAGGACAAATAGGCTGAAAAACAGCTTCTATCCCAGGGCAGTAGCTCTGTTGAATTCTACTGTATAGTGTAGTATTGGTGTGGTGTCGGGGGTTTCCGGTTCAATGGGTGAAGGATGTGTGTTTGTATTTATTTTCATGGTCATGGCCATGATGTGGGGGCGTCTGCCCTCTGGAATGGGTTGCCCCCGGAGTTACGGACAGCCACGGACCTGGGGACCTTTAGGCATGCTTTGAAAACCTGGCTTTTTGACCAGGCCGGCTTGGGCTGATTTTAGTTTTGGGATGTTTTGTTTTTATTAAATTTTAGGGTTTTAGAGTATGGTTTTAAATTTGTTTACAGCCAGGGTTGGGTTTAATTTAGTTTTATTGTTTCACATATTTATTGTTTTAATCTGTACGGCTGTGCACCGCTCCGAGTCCTTCGGGAGAGGAGCAGTATATAAATAAATATTTATTTATTTATTATTATTATTATTATTATTATTATTATTATTATTATTATTATTATTATGTGCACTGAAGATGGTGTTTGATTTTGTTGTTCGAGGTGCAATGACAATAAAGTAAAGTAAATAGTCCTTTGGTCTAATTCAGGGGTCTTCAAACTTCACAGCTTTAAGACTTGTGGGCTTCAACTCCCAGAATTCCTCCTCCAGTCTTGTTAGCTCAGGAATTCTGGGAGTTGAAGTCCACAAGTCTTAAAGAGGTCAAGTTTGAAGAGCCCTGCTGTAGAGATTCTCGGTCATCCAGGTCATGGTTGTTCCAAAGGGGCTTTTCCAAGAGGCAACTGGACTTTCTTATTTGAAGATGTTTTGCTTCTCATCCAAGAAGCTTCTTCAGCTCTGACTGTATGGTGGGGAATGGAAGGATTTATATTCCTTTTAAATAGCTGGTCATTTGCATTCTTGTAGAGAGTCATTGAGGCCACTTGGAGGTTTTATCTGTGTCTTCAGGGTCACCTGAGTAGGGCAAATGGTTCCTATAGTCTGCAGTTTTTTACTCTGGAAATCCATTCCTATTCCTACACCATTCCACAAGGATATTCATCCCAAATTGTATAGCTAAAAGCTTGCAGTTTTTTCTTTTGAAGACATTTTGCTTCTCATCCCAGAAGCTTCGGCTCTGACTGGACAGTGGGAAATGGAAGGACCGGTTGAATCCCACCCGTGTGTTCATGCCTTATTTTACTGTAACAGAGAGAGTCAGAAATCAATGCTTTTTTCCCTTTTTCCTATCCTTTCTAACTTCCCTTCCCCCTTTTCCTCTCCACTGCTTTTCTGTTTACTTTTTGTATTTTACAATATTTTACAACTCGATAAAATGTTAAGCTGAGTTCTTGCTCACTGGGAGTCTTTCGTTCCTCAGGTGGACGAGGAAGGGGCAGCCAAGAAACACCGGCAACTGGTAGATGCCTCACCGCCTTGGTTGGTGGGAAGAGGTAAGAGAGAAAGTCCTTGGAGAGGGAGAACAAGCCATCCTCAAAGGTTACTATGCCATCCTTTCCCACTAACAAGTTGGTTACTGCCATTCCTGCAGGCGACGAAAGGTCGAACGTACTGAGGCCAGCGCGCAGATTTCAGAATTCGATGTGGGCGGTGAAGGTGAGAATTTTTTCCCCTAGCTTCTTGCTGTTAAGTCCATACAACATCTTTTGATTATGTGCTATCAAGTCGTTTCTGACTCCTTGGGATCACATAGTAAAATTTTTGCTTTGCAACGGTCTATACTGGTAGTCCTCGTCTTATGACCACAATTGAGCCAAAAAATTTCTTGTTGCTTTAAGGGAGACATTTGTTTAGTGAGTTTTGCCCCATTTTACGAGTTTTCTTGCCACCGTTGCTAAGTGAATCATTGCAGTTGATAGCAATAGCAATGGCACTTGGACCTATATACTGCTTCACAGTGTTTTTACAGCCGTCTTTAAGCTGTTTACAGAGTCAGCATATTGCCCCCAATAATTTGGCTCCTCATTTTATCCATCTTGGAAGGATGAGTCAACCTTGAGACAGTCAAGATCAAACTGCTGGCAGTGGGCAGAATTAGCCTGCAACACTGCATTCTAAGCACAAGGAAGGAAGGAAGGAAGGAAAGGCAATAGCAATAGTACTTAGACTCATATACTGCTTCACAGTGCTTTACAACCCTCTTTAAGCAGTTTACAGAGTCAGTCTCTTCCCCCAACCATCTGGGTCCTCACTTTATCCACATGGGAAGGATGGAAGGCTGAGTCAACCTCGAGACTGGTGGGATTCGAACTGCCAAATTGCAGGCCGCAGAAGTAGCCTGCAGTACTGCACTCTAACCACCGTGCCACCGAGGCTCATAAAAGACTGATAAAAGTTACTAACCTGATTGTTGAGTGAATCTGGCTTCCCCATTGACTTCGCTTGTCAGAAGGGTTGCAAAAAAGTGATCACGTGGTCTTAGGCAGTGGTGGGATTCCAATAATTTAACAACCGCTTCTTTGCCCTAACGATTTCCTTCAACAACCAGTTCGCCAAACTGCTCAGAAAGTTAACCGGTTCTCCCGAACTGGTGCGAACTGGCTGAATCCCAGCCCTGATCTTGGGACATACCAACGGTCATAACGTATGAGTCACTTGCCAACCGTCTTAATTTTGATCCCACGATCGTGGGAGTGCTTCAAAGGCCGTAACGGTTGAAAATTGTGCGTAGAATAACAATGTGGACTTCAATATTCCCGACTCCGAGATATCTTTGCCTTTTGCAGGTGTCAGTGAGAAAGTCCAGCTCTCGGAGCTGCTGCAACCGGTTTCTGAGGTGCCAGCTCTGCTCCCCATTCAAAAACAGCTGAAAAAAGCCCAACAGAAAAAGCCAACTGAAATCCCACTTAGTAAGGAAGAGACGGAACGGGTAAGTTCAGAAGGAACGGATTGGACAGTATTATTTAGTTGTAGCATCTGTTGTTGGTAGGAATTTGCATTCTGCGTGATGGCTTCATCCGTATGTTCACATAGGAAACTTATAAAGAGATATATTTTTTTTCCCATGCTGTAGAAATGCTTACCACATTTAAACAGATTCTACCCTCTCTCGCTGCTCTCTAAAAAGCCTTTTTTGGACTAGCATCTGCGCTGAATTGTGACTGTCCTTCCCATTGCATCATTTATTAATTTATCTCAGTTGTTATTTATTACTAGCTCTATCCCCGTGCTTCGCTACGAAACGATGTGATCGGGCTTAGTTTTTGGGGTGGAAAATAAGGGGGGGAAAATTGTGCCTCTGCCTACCAGCCTCCATCCGTATTCAACTAGCGAGCGTCTTGTCAGTGAGTGAGAGTTGAGGGCTGTTGGAAACTGAAATATGGAAACTGAAACAGTATTTGCTGTATGAGCAAGAAGGAGACAGGAAGGAGCCTGGGCGTGGCTTAGTTCAACTGTTTTGTACTAAAGCTGGTTGCTGCTGTGAAACAAACTGAAAGTGAAACTCCTCTGCTTGTGTTTTGCATTTGGAACAGATTTCTTTTCAGGTGGGGAGGGGGAGTAGAACTCCTTAGCATCAGAGCGTGTTAATAATAATAATATACAAAATACTAATGCTCTGATGGTCATTTCGAAAAATCCTTTCTTAATGAGCACCTAGAAGCCAAGAGGAAAATACATGCCAAATTTCAGGTTTGTAGGCTTTATGGTTGTGGAGATTTTGTGATGATGCATAAGTGGTATTTCGTTTTTATATAGAGAGATTTTAGATTTTATACTAGAATTTTTAATTGTATATTTACTGAGTGTTTTTATTTGTACTGGTCTCTGGTCTATGACTGTTATAAACTCCTAATTTATCTCATATTTGAAGACCATCCATCTCCCTCGCAGGGTGTACTCTGGGCAGTGTACACGTAGATTTAAAAAAACCCTAAAAACTGTGAATAAATATGATAAAACTAAAACTGTATCAAAATATACAACAAAACAAAAACAAGTATCAAACAATTAAAATTCAGAATTAACAAAAAGACAGTAGAAGTGCCTTTTGGTCTGTAATGGCTTCCTGCAATTGATCGTTGCCCCTTGTAACGTGTCCTTGGACAATTGGAGCCCATGGTTATCCGGTTTGTCTGCAGGTGGTCAGGGAAGCCGCTTACAGTCAGGCAGCCGAAGTGCTGAACAAATGGGATCCCGTCGTAAAGCAGAATCGACGGGCCGAGCAGCTGGTCTTCCCACTGCAGCAGGAGAGCGTGAGCATTGTGCCCATCGAGGAAGTGATGTCAGGTTGGCAGGTGAGTGTTATTTGGACCCAGCGATCATTAAAGTTGGCCGGTTCCAGCCGTAGCCGTGTGATAATTCCCCTAAGACAGGGGTGTCAAAACTCGGAGTTCATTGAGGGCCGCATCAGGGTTGTGTTTGACCACCAAGATGGTCCCTGCCGTTGTGTAGTCTGCCTTCAACAATAGCAGCCGCCTTTCTGGCTTCTTCAACTTCCCTCAAACCGAGCCTGAACTTAGGCGGTTTATGTCTTCCCCGTGACCATTTTGCAGGCACGGACTCCCTTGGAGCAAGAGATCTTCAGCCTTCTCCACAAAGCCCGGCAGCCGGTGAAGGATCCACTTTTGACCCCCCAGGAAAAAGTCTCACTGAAAGCCATGAGTCTGGAAGAGGTAAACCTTGATCTGGCTGAGCCCATCCCATCCCTCACTTTGCCTGCCCTGTCATGCCAGACTCCGCTGTGACCTAACAGAAGGTCTAGCCAGCTCTCCTTTGCTTCCCAGGCTAAGCTGCGCAGAATGGAGCTCCAGAGAGCCCGGGCCTTGCAGTCCTACTATGAAGCGAAAGCCCGGCGAGAAGGGAAGATTAAGAGTAAAAAGTAAGGAGTGGTGGAATGCTACGGGTGGGAAGGTGTTGGAGTGTAAGAGAAGGGGGCTTCCCTTGAATGAGGCGAATTGAATAGGAATAGGAATAAGAAGAATGGAATGGAATACAAGAATAGGAATAGAATAGAATAGAATAGAATAGAATAAGAATGGAATGGAATAAAATAGAAAAGATATTGGATAGAATATAGTACAGTACAATACAATAAGGAATAGAATAGAATTAGGAATATCATATAATAGAGTAGAATAGAATAGTGAATAGAGTAGAATAGAAATAGAATAGAATAGAATAATAGAGGAGAGGAGAGAAAATAGGAAATAAAAATTGAGAATAGAATTGAGAAAATAGAATATAGTAAATAAAATAGAATAGAAAATAGAGGAGAGGAGAAAGAATAGAATAGAGAAAATAAAAATAAAAAATAGAATAGAGAAAATAGAAAATATAGAGGAGAGGAGAGAAAATAGAAGAATAGAATAGAAAAAGAGGAGAGGTGAGAAAATAGGAAATAAAAATAGAATAGAGAAAATAGAAAATATAGAGGAGAGGAGAGAAAATAGAAAAATAGAATAGAAATAGAATAGAAGAGGAAAAAATAGAGGAGAGGAGAGAAAATAGGAAATAAAAATAGAATAGAATAGAGAAAGTAGAATAAAGAAAATAAAAAATATAGAGGAGAGGAGAGAAAATAGAAGAATAGTATAGAATAATAGGATAGTAATAAGAATAGTAATAAGAATGGAATGGGGATATAATATGAAAACATCCAGAGGACGAAGGCTTCCTGGCTCTCCTCCAGTGCTTTGTCCCCTTGGCTTACGTTGCCTTCCTTGAATCCAGAAGTGGCGGCAACTCTTCCTTCACAACTTGCTTGGTTGCATCCATGGCATTTCTCTCCTTCTCACCCCAAGGTTCCACAAAATACTTAGGAAGGGGAAGAGTCGGAAGGTCCTGCAGGAGTTTGAGACGCTGCGGAAATGCAACCCAGAGGCTGCCCTGGAGCAGCTGGAGAAGATTGAGAAAGGACGGATTGAGGTCAGGCTGGTCTTCTTCCAAATGAAGCTGAAATGAGGCCTCTCTGCTTTGAGATAGATATAAGCATTCTTGGTTTCGGGGACACCAATGCTCCGATGTGTTGACCTTTCTGTCTTTCTTTCTACAGGAGAGGATGAGCCTCAAACACCAGAATAAGGGCAGATGGGCCAAGTCAACTGTCATTATGGCAAAGTATGACCTCCAGGTGAGAGTCCATCGGAGTAGGTTTCATCTGAATCACTTGAGATGTTAAGTTGTGTCGGCGCAGCAGTTAGAATGCAGTACTGCAGGCTAATTCTGCTGATTGCTGGCTGCCTGCAGTTTGGCAGTTCGATTCTGACCGGCTCAAGGTTGACTCAGCCTTCCATCCTTTTGAGGACGCAGATTGTTGGGGGCCATATGCCGATTCTCTAAACTGTTTAGAAAGGGCTGTAAAGCTCTGTAAAGTGGTATATAAATCTAAGTGCTATTGCTATTCCTCCTTCCCTTCCTCTTATTCCCTTTCTCATTCTCCTTCCTGGTGGCACAGTGGTTAGAATGCACAGTGGTTAGAACAGAATTGCATGCTGACTCTACCCAAAGCCAGGAGTTCAATCTTGACCATCTCTAGGTTGACTCAGCCTTCCATGAAGCGGTATATAAGTCTAAGTGCTATTGCTATTGTCCTTTCCTTCCTTCCTTCCTTCCTTCCTTCCTTCCTTCCTTCCTTCCTTCCTTCCTTCCTTCCTTCCTTCCTTCCTTCCTTCCCAGTGCTTGGAATACAGGTTTGCAAGCTCACTCTGCTCACTGCCAGCAGTTCGATCCTGACCAATTCAAGGTTGACTCAGCCCTCCATCCTTCCGAGGTCGGTAAAATGAGGACCCAGATTGTTGGGGGCAAGAGGCTGACTCTGTAAACCACTTAGAGAGGGTTGTAAAACACTATGAAGTGGTATATAAGTGCTATTGCCATTTAATGTAGTCAGTCCCAGTAGTTCTACATTCATTTCAAGAAAGAGGTGAAAACCCATTCTAAAGGAGAAAATTGTAAGGAAATTGTGCATACTGGTTCATTCATTAAATGTCTGCTTTTTGCAGAAATTTCTGACTTCGAAGGTTTTTGGAATACCAGATGCCAAAAGTGGCTTTGCCCTAATTTTTTTCTGTTTAACATCTCATCCCTAGTAGATACGAGGCAAAAACATGCTTTATAAATGACAAGTTGGCCCAGCATATCAGCTATGATACATTATTGTAGTCTTGCACAACTTGTATTTTTCCTCTTGTTCCTTTTTTTTCGTTCCTGGTTTGGATTGGTGATCTCTGAAGATTTAGATAAAAGCAATGAAGTCAAAGTGAGACCTGCTTTGTGTTCATCCTTATATATATATATATTTTTGGCTGCTACGTGGTGATTTCTGCCTTTTTATTTCCCAGGCTAGGCAAGCCATGCAAGAGCAGCTGGCTCAGAACAAAGAACTAACCAAGAAGGTCTGTCCTGCCTCAGAAAGCGAAGAGGAAGACGTAGGAGACAACCCTGAAGCTGAGAAAGATCTTGTTCCAGATGTTGTCAATGAGAGGCATATCGGAATGGCTTCCGGCAACCCCTGGATGTTAGGAAGAAGTCCTGTAGAATCCAAGGAGAAGCTAAATCTCCCAGCAGAAGACAGCGGAGAGAGTGAGGGAGAAGAAGAAGAACCACTCATGGCCAACGAGAAGGACCCGTCTCAAGGTTCTGACGGACAGTGGCAGAGCCTGAAATGTCAACAAGGTAGGGCTGGGTTTCAAGGTGAGTTGCCAAAGTATCCAGAAATGCTTTAGTCATATTTTGGGGGTTCTCTCTATGTCAGGAATCTCCAAACTTGGCAACTTTAAGACTTATGGACTCCAACTCCCAGAATTCCTCAGCCATGCACCATCAAATTTGTACCTGGGCTAGAGAACCTATGGACCTCCAGATATTGGTGAACTAAGGTTTTTATCAAGTTGGCCTTGAGCGAGGAATGTTAGACAACAAGTGGAAATCTGCAGGTTCCCCTTCACTGATAACTTATATACTCTTCGGCGCGGTTTGCACATTGTATGATCCCCCTTCTAGTTTATCTGCACAACCTGAGCCAACTGGGTTGTTATAGAGAACCATAAATCAGGTATTTTGACTGACTTTGCATGGCACAGTAGGCTAGGATGTAGTTGGCTAGGTTGGGGTTTTGAGTGTTTGCACAACCAGATAGTGTACTTGGGTCAGCCTTACAGGGTAATCCAGACAAGCAGCATGCCCAAATGAAGTATGTCTACTCTGTTGCCTAAAGTTACATTAACAGAAGCTTGCAGGTTTGAAAGTATATTTTTCCCCTCACCTCTGCAGCCTGAGACACTAAAGAGGGTCCCTCCTGAGACGTTTGCCATGTCCCCATTCCTTCTGTGGGCTCCTCTGCCTCTTATCCGACCATTTTGTAGTCTGCAGCTCTTTCCTTCTGTCTCCCAAGGTCATTCCTACATACCATTATGAACCATACTGGATGAACCCAATCCAGACAAACAGGGTGATTTGGGCTAGTCAAGGGTGTTTGTCATGCAAACATAAGCGATGTTATCCTAGCACAGGGGTGTCAAACTGAAGGCCCCTGAGGCCCAGATGCGGCCCGTGGGGGGTGCTTAAATCTGGCCCGCTGGGCCACCTTACAAACAACAAAGGACCAGCCCATGGTGTCCCTGCCATCGAAATGGAGGTCAGTTTTCACTGGCAGAATGCTGCAGGAGGCCATTGCAGCTGAAAACGGGGCCTGGGGGAGCACGTGAGGCCCACCTGGGCTCCGTTTTCACTGGCAAAGGGCTACAGGAAGGTGTTGTGGCCAAAAATGGAGCTTGGGAGCTTGTTTTCTCTGGCAAAGTTCTCAGGCGCCCCCAACACAAGTGATGTCAATCTGGCCCAAGGCCACCCCGGTCCTCAAGGTCAAAACACAACCCTGATGCAGCCCTCCATGAAATGGAGTTTGACCCCTCTGTCCTAGCACGTGTTCTGAGAGTTCTGCCTTAGTCCGCCCTGGCAATCTTGCATCATGCACCCTATCCTGATTCTTCTGGTGCAGAACCTGGCAAAGAAGAGGGGCCACCGGAGGCTCCGCCGAGCCCCCCATCAGGGGAGCAGCCCTTCCTGAGCGAGAAGCTGAAACGGATCCACACCCTGGAGGACCTGGAGGAGGGCCTGGAGCCAGAAGACATTCCATCAGCAGATGAGATGCTGCCCCCCAAAGAGACCCCGCCTGCCCAGCCGGCGGGTGCCGAGTCCCTGCCCCAGCCCCAGGTCAGCAAGCCCAGGAAGTCAGCCAAGCAACAGGCCCTGATTGATCTCAAGGCGGTTCTTGCTGGAGCACCGTGTGCCACGCAGTGCCCACTTCTGCCCGCTGCTGTGCAGGATGAGGTGAGCGTCAGTGGGGTCGGAGGGCAGCCTATTCGGGTGGAGGGTAGGACGAAGGCATCACCGTTTGGTATTTCCCAATAAAGGAGAATATTTGCAGCTCAGGGTTGACATGAGGGGTCTTTGGTGCTCCCTGAACTTGGTGGTTTTTCTTGCAGACGTTTCATGACCCATCTAGGTATCATCATCAGTGCTAGAATAAAGTGGGGGGTGTGGAGAGGAGGAGGAATGCCAGGGTCCTTGGTGCTCTCTGAACTTGGTTATTTTCTTGCAGACATTTCATTACCCATCTAGATAACATCATCAGTGCTAAAAGGGAGTGTGGTTTGTGGAATGGAGGAGAAAGGAGGAGGAGGAGGATGTCTATGGGGTCTTTGGTGCTCTCTGAGCTCAGTTGTTTTCTTGCAGACATTTCATGACCCATCTAGGTATCATCATCAGTGCTAGAATAAAGTGGGGTGTGTGGAGAGGAGGAGGAATGCCAGGGTCCTTGATGTGCTCTGAGCTCGGTTGTTTTCTTGCAGACATTTCATGACCCATCTAGGTAACGCCATCAGAGCTAGTGATCTTATCTCCTCTAGCACTAATGATGTTACCCCGCAACCCTCCTCCTCCTCTGTACACGCCCCACTTTATTCTAGCGCTGATGATGTTACCTAGAGGGGTCATGAAACGCCTGCAAGAAAACAAGCGAGCTTGTAACAGTGGTGGATATCTGTAGCTGAGGTGTAGGATGAGGGTGAAGATTTGTTCTCTCAGCTTGTGGTTTCATTACCAGACTAGATAAACATCTTCAGCCGAGTTTAGAGGATGTCACACCTGACACACCCACCCTTGGAGCCCTGGTAAGCACAAGAACACCGACACGGACATCCCCTAAACTCCGCTGAAGATGTTACCCAGCTTGGTGATAAAACGTTTTGACAACTAAACCACAAGCTCAAAGAACGAATAAACGAATAAATTTTCATCCTCAAAACAAGCAAGCTCAGGAAGCACCAGATTATTTTCCTGGTGTACTTAATGCTCTTTCCCTCCATTATCTCCACCACGGTCCTGTAGAGTAGGCTGAACTGAGAGAGCAGGACTTGACACCCCTGATTTAACTGGTCTCACTATTGGCAGGAAGCAACCAAGAGCCCCCGATGGGTGTTTGCTTGGGCCTAGCAACTGGGGCATAAGCTCACTTGAAACTGGTGAGGGTGGACTTCAGCAGTTCCTCCATACGACCTGCCCCTTCCACTCATTCCAGTGTTGAGCCCAGATCACATTAACCCAAATTAGAAAGACAAGAGAGGTCATGGCCTGTTACGAGGTGGCTCCTCTGGGCTTCTTTTGTGCATGCACGAGTAGAAGAAACTGAGATATGCTTTTGTTCTGGAACTGGCCACACGTATCTCCGTTCCTTCTAGCTGTGGACACTCTGCTTTGTGGTGCATTAAGGACAGCTCAAGGGCCGCGATGGCTCAGCGGCTAAGACACTGAGCTTGTCGATCAGAAAGGTCAGTGATTCGAATCCTTAGCGCCGCGTAAGGGAGCGAGCTTCCCGTTCCTTGTCCCAGCTTCTGCCAACCTAGCAGTTCGAAAGCACGTTAAAAAATGCAAGTAGAGAAATAGGGACCCCTTTGGTGGGAAGGGAACAGCGTTCCGTGCGCCTTTTGGGGTTTAAGTCATGCTGGCCCCATAACCACGGAAACGTCTTCGGACAGCGCTGGCTCTTTTTCATTGTTTCCCTTTTGTCAAAACATTGGATGGGGAAACGACACGTCCATTTCCTCCTGCATCTCTCTAAATGAAAGGACCAGAAAGTACTTCCTGGCTGGAAAAGAGCCAAGTGTCCTCCAGCAAATTGTCTCCTCTGAGAACACAACAGGGACGCAGTGGCTCAGCGGCTAAGACGATGAGCTTGTCAATCAGAAAGGTCGGCAGTTCGGCGGTTCGAATCCTTAGCGCCGTGTCATGGAGGGAGCTTCCCGTTCCTTGTCCCAGCTTCTGCCAACCTAGCAGTTTGAAAGCATGTAAAAAATGCAAGTAGAAAAATAGGGGCCACTTTGGTGGGAAGATAACAGCGTTCTGTGTGCCTTCGGCATTTAGTCATGCCGGCCACATGACCACAGAGACGTCTTCGGACAGCGCTGGCTCTTCGGCTTCATAACAATGAGCACCGCCACCCTAGAGCCAGAAATGACTAGCATGTAGGTGTGAGGGGAACCTTTACTTTAAAGACAGCTCAAACCACAGCTCCCTGGGATTGGACTTCGTGGGGCAGCAGGTTATCAGAGGCGCATGGAGCCCCTGTGGGTTGGTGATTAAGACACGAGGCTAGAAATCAAGAGACTGTGAGTTTTACTTCAACCGCCTAGTCCCACTTCTAGCCAACTGAGTGACCTTGGGCCAGTCACTCTCTCCCTGCCTTAGGAAGGAGGAGGAGGCAAGGACAAACCACTTTGGAAATCTTGCCAAGAAAACCTGCAGGGATGAATCCTGGCGTTCCAAGGAGTTAGTTGCTCACCCAAAGGGCACTGAAGGAAGGAAGAAAGCAATCTGGGCTGGTCCTCAGAATAAAACCAGATAAACAATTTGCCCCTGAAATAAATTAAGAGCGTGCTTCTTAACATTCATTTATAAAGGAGAATATTTGTGGCTCAGGGTTGGCATGAGGGGGCCTTGGTGCTCTCTGAGCTTGGATGTTTTCTTGCAGACGTTTCATGACCAGACTAGGTAATGTCATCAGTGCTCTGATCATTGATGATGTTACCTAGTTTGGGTAATGAAACGTCTGCAAGTAAACAAGCTGATAATGTGTAATTTTTTAGCTTATGAGGGACAGAGCTGTTGGGAGAGGAAAGACTCCAAACACTTTATTTGCTCCATTCCTTACTATTTCATCCCCTTTCATGGTCCAACATGATCTTTATAGCAAATTCTAAGCCTCCTAGAATAGACATAGACATGGGAATAGGGATAGAATAGAATAATGGAATGAAGAATGAATAGAATAGAATAGAATAGAATAATGGAATGAAGAATTAATGGAATAGAATGGAATGGAATATATGGAATGGAGTAGAATAGAATAGAATAGCATAATGGAATGAAGAATGAATAGAATAGAATAGGAATAGAATAGAATAATGGAATGCAGAATGAATAGAATAGGAATAGAATAGAATAGAATAATGGAATGAAGAATGAATAGAATAGAATAATGGAATGAAGAATTAATAGAATAGGAATAGAATAGAATAGCATAATGGAATGAATGAATAGAATAGAATAGGAATAGAATAGAATAGAATAGAATAATGGAATGAAGAATTAATGGAATAGAACAGAAATCCTTATTGGCCAAGTATGATTGGTCACACAAGGAATTTCTCTTCGGTGCATACGTTCTCAGTGTACATAAAAGCTATAAATGGCAGATCATGATCAGTCATCATAAATAACATTCATCAAGAATCATAAGATACAACACTGAGTGATAGTCATAGATACTAAATAAGCAGTTAAAATTATACTAGGAAATTAAACAAAACACTATAAATCGTAAAAATGCAAGCAACAAGGTTAGTCTTAAGTAGGAAATGAGATAGGTAATATAGAATGAGAGGAGTAATAGTAATGCAGTCTTAGTAAATAGTTTGACAGTGTTGTGGGAATTACTTATGCAGTCATTGAACTTTTTTTTCCAATTCACATTTAAAATAGCCCAGAGAGCCACAGCTATAACCTTCATCTGTTGCCTCGCCTGTTGACTGAGAACCTAAGCAGCAGCTTCTTCACCAGAACCTCTTTTGAGTGTATGACTAACTTCGCCACTTGTATCCTTAAGATTTTTATTGACTGTTTCCTAGTATGATTTGATTGCTTATTGTACCTTATGACTATCATTAAGTGTTGCACCTTATGACTCTTGACGAATGCATCTTTTCTTTTTATGTACACTGAGAACATTTGCACAAGACAAATTCTTGGTGTGTCCAATCACAGTATTCTGGCCAACAAAGTATTCTATTCTAATCTTTTTATTTCCCTGGGCAGCTGGAGTCCGGTGCAAGCCAGAGGCAGATGATCCGAGAGGCTTTTGCGAGCGACAACGTCCTGGATGACTTCCTGAAAGAGAAGCGAGCAGCGGAAGAAGCTGGCAAACCGAAAGCCATTGATCTGGTCCTTCCTGGATGGGGCGAGTGGGGAGGAGTGGGGCTGCATCCAAGCAAAAAGAAAAAGAAAAGGTACTTTGGGGGAATGAGGTGGGGATGGCTATCCAGGCCCCTGCCCTCTTCTCTGCTCAGTCTCTTTGCTTCTCTAACAATTCACCAATGGAACGGCTTGCCACTAGAAGTTGTAGGAGCTCCTATCAGTGGAGGTTTTTAAGAGACTGCACAGCTATGAGCCATGGTGGCGCAGTGGTTGGAATGCAATACTGCAGGCTACTTCTGTTGACTGCTGGCTGCCTGCAATTGGGCAGTTCAAATCTCACCAGGCTCAAGGTTGATTCAGCCTTCCATCCTTCCGAGGTGGGTCAAATGAGGAGCCAGATTGTCGATAGGCTGACTCTGTAAACCGCTTAGAGAGGGCTGTAAAAGCACTGTGAAGCGGTATATAAGTCTAAGTGCTATTGCTTGCTTTCTATCTATCTATCTATCTATCTATCTATCTATCTATCTATCTATCTATCTATCTATCTATCATCTGCCTACCTACCTACCATATCTATCATCTACCTACTGTATCTTCCTACCTACATACCTACTGTATCTACCTATTTATCTACCTACCTACCTATCTATCTCCACTAGAGCCGTGCTGGTACTGTGGTTAAAATACAGTATCACATATTAATTCTACCAACTGCCAACAGTTCGACCCTGACAAGCTCAAGCTTTCCATCCTTCCGAGGTGGGTAAAATGAGGACCCAGCTTATTGGAAGCAAGATGCTGACTCTGTAAAGCACTTAGAGAGGGCTGTAAAGCATCGTAAAGCGGTATATAAGTCTAAGTGCTACTGCTGTCTTTCTATCTATCTATCTATCTATCTATCTATCTATCTATCTATCTATCTATCTATCTATCTATCTATCTATCTATCTGGCAACTCTAAAAAGTTTATTAAAAATGGGAAGGTAAAATAGGAAGGTAACTGCAGAATCCTGACTCTTATTTACCTACCTAACTACCTACCTATCCACCCACCCACCCATCCATCCATCCATCCATCCATCCATCCATCCATCCATCCATCTATCTATCTATCTATCTATCTTCACTAGAGCCATGGTTAGAATGCAGTATTGCAGATTAATTCTGCCAACTGCCAGCAGTTCAATCAAGCTTTCTATCTTTCTGAGGTGGGTAAAATGAGGACCCAGATTGTTGGGGGCAAGAGGCTGACTCTGTAAACCACTTAGAGAGGCCTGTAAAATACTGTAAAGCGGTATATAAGTCTAAGTGCTATTCCTATTTGTCCAGAATGGTACACAGTCTCTTGCTCGAGCAGCGGGTTAGACTCGAAGACCACCAAAGGCTTTTCCAACTCTGTTGTTTAATTAGGTTCCTCATCAAGCCAGCACCTGGACCCCCAAGGAAGGATCGGCACCTGCCCCACGTCCTGCTGAACGAACGGAGGAATGTTTTAGCCGCAGCTCATCAGGTGAGGTCAACGTTCCTTTTTCAGGATGGTTCTTTCCATTAAAATGTTGTGCGTTTAATTGGATTTGTTGATTCGATTGACGCGGCTGCCCATCTCACGAGAGTCGCTCCCGTTTAAAGGCAAGCCGGAATTGTTAGGACAACAACGCAGAGCTAAGCTGACAGATTCACAAGCCAGGCTAACTCCAAATCAAATGGACCACACCCTCACTGGTTTTTGCACAAAGCACTTAACTTGGTCGTTGAACTAACCTGTTTTCGGGGTTCAATCAATACAATGAATTGGAAAAGAATTAAGTGGCCTGAGTTTAACCAACATGTGAAGCTACCAAAAATATAAACCTGTTTAGAATAAGAATGCTGTCCCTTATTCAGCGATGGGATTTAATTTTTTTTACTACCGGTTCTGTGGGTATGGCAGGGGAAGGATACTGAAAAATTCCCATTCTCTCTTCACCTCACTAACCTGCTTTCCAGCTCCAGTTCTCCTGTGCAGGGCAACCTAAGGAAGACCCAGCCAATCAGCTGGGACTCGGGAGGCGGAGAATAGATGGGGCGGGGCCAGTCAGAGGTGGGATTCGCCGGTTCTCCGAACTACTCAAAATTTCCGCTACCGGTTCTCTAGAACTGGTTAGAACCTGCTTAATACCACCTCTGCCACTATTCCATCTTTAACCTGGTTTAAATGAATTGTGCGTACCCAGCCAGCGGTATACAAGGAAAAGGTACCTATGATGTGCTTACATCTAATCCATTGGAATCCAATGTTAAAGAAAAAAATACATCTAAAAGCTTTTTGAATTTCTGAGAATCTTATATGATTTCCAGAAATCATATTAAAATTATTCTGAAGATTACATGGGTGAGTATTTTGAAATATTTCAAGACTTTGGGCATTTTCTTTTTAAAAAAATTTGGCTGTGCAAATACCTTGAAACCATTTCTAAATCTTAATGGATTGTATAAAGCAAGCCATTATTTTATATCTAAGAACTTAGATTCAAGATGCATGTTGCCAAATATCCGTGTTTTACAAATTGTGAACTTGGGAAAATAAATGAAAGCAACTAAAGTTTAAAAATAATTATTAACTCACAAGACAGATATACCTCTGCTGCCTTATTCTCTGCTGGCTTGAATGAGTCCTGGTGGCACAGTGGTTAAAGTGTAATATTGCAGGCTAACACTGCCCACAGCCTGGAGTTTGATCCTGGTGGGGCTCAGAATATAAGTCTATTGCTAGTGCAGAATCAGACAATATCATGCTGTACTTTTCAATCTTTCCTTTTGGGGCTGACAGGTGATTCCATCAGCCTTCCCAGATGGACTAGCCAGGAAACATGACCAGATAGCACTTAGCAATAGCACTTAGACTTATATACCATTTTATGCTTTACAGCCCTCTCTAAATGGTTTACAGAGTCAGCCTCTTGCCCCCAACAATCTGGGTCCTCATTTTACCCATCTCGGAAGGATGGAAGGCTGAGTCTACCTTGAGGCAGTCAAGATCGAACTGCTGGTAGTGGACAGAATTAGCCTTCAACACTGTATTCTAACCACTGGAGACGAAAGGAAGGAAGGAAGGAAGGAAGGAAGATAGCAATAGCACTTAGATTTATATACTCCTTCACAGTGATTTACAGCCCTCTCTAAGCGGTTTACAGAGTCAGCCTCTTGCCCCCCAACAATCTGGGTCCTCATTTTACCGACCTCGGAAGGACGTACGTCTGAATCAACCTTGAGCCTGGTGAGATTTGAAGTGCCAAATTGAAGGCAGCCGGCAGTCATCAGAAGTAGCCTGCAGTACTGCGCTTTAACCACTGCACCACCGTGGCTCAGATAAACGAATTCCATTTTTATTGCAAAGCTGCATTAAGAGAATCTCGCAAGTCTGAAATGACACGGTTTCTTATGCCGCCTGAGAACACTGGGGAGGGCCCCTTCTGAGTCTCTTGCCCTGCCCGCTGTCCTCTAACCTCTCCCTAGACAGCATCTCTGCCTCCCGTCCCCCCCAAGGTCTTTCTCGCATACCACGACGGATCCCTTTCTTCCCACAGGTGAACCAGCTCCCCTTTCCCTTCGAGAGCAGCCAACAGTTCGAACGCAGCATCCAAGTGCCTGTGGGCTCCACATGGAACACGCAACGGGCTTTCCAACAGCTGACGGCCCCCCGGATCATCACTCAACCCGGCCAGATCATCCGCCCCATCACTGCGGAAGATACCAACCTGATCCATCAGAAGGACAGGTTGACGGCTGCGGTGGGACCGAAACTGGATTTGGAGTTGACCCTCCCTCTCCGCCAGCCTCGTCCCCACCGTATCCCGAGGAAGAAAGGCCGGTAGGAGTGAATTTTGTGCTGATACGGCCAATGGGCACCTTGGCATGTTATTGTCACTATCCAGAATAGATGTCCCATCTCTGGACTTTTCCTTACTTGTGGATGTGATCCTATCTATATGAGGATCTTATATACCTGCTCAAGTGGAAGGTATAGTTGCTTTCTTCCAAGTTTTATTTCTCCTTTTTGTAAATGCTAAAGTCAGCTAAAACTCTTTTCAACTTGTCCCTTCTTGACGAATGATCTAAGTTGGGAACAAGCAGCCCTATAACTCTGGGCCTCTTGCAGGCACCATAATAAAGTCTAAAACAGGTGCTTTGGATCTTACAGAAGGCTAAGGCACCATTTTCACCAGTTAAAAAACCTCAGCCCTTCTCCCAGAATTGATTGAGCTGATTCTTCCTGTTTGGGGAACAGGTTTAAGATACAAGCACCTTATGGCACTTCAACCCTGCCAGAGGAAAAAAAAGCCAGAACATTTCACTCAACGGTCTGTTTAAGGCCTCTGTGTTGTTCCTCGTAATTCCACGGTCCTTAAGCAGGGCAGAAGAAAAAGAAAAATAGAATTCACCCACACCAAAAACAAAATTGCAGTTTGGATGGAGGAAAAGAAGGGAAAAACACAGGAAGTTTTATTGTGGAGACCCAGGTGTTTTAAGCAATAGAAAAATGATCAGAACCAACCAACTAATAAATGGATCTGTATATTTTTGAAAAAGTGTCTCATTGTGCTTTCTTTTTTCTAACGCAGGCGTGTGCGTTAGTCTGATTTGTGATTGCGTTTTTCTTTCCTCCTAATTTTTTCAACAAGATCCCCCCCCCCCCCCACAAAAAAAAAGGATAGTGATTACCATTCAAAATTTACAGGCGTGACTTTAAAAATTGGGGCTTTGCCAGAGTTCGAGTTCGTAGACCTCAAAAATAAATTAGGCTGCTTGCTTATTACGAGTTGTCTGAAGCCGTTACAATTCCCCTGCTTGGTTATTGTATTGATCCACAATTCAACACGCCAAGAACCGTTTGTTTTTCTAAGTTGCCAATCCTCAGGACCGAGAAGATGATTTAGGGAAGGCTGATGATTCAGAGGCATAGGAAGGTGAGTGAGTAAGACTGAACAACATTTTTTAGGAACCGGCAGGTGATGTTTTGGTATCTGTAGATGCTTCCCCCTTCTCGGTGACAGGAAGAAGATAAATTTTGCAAACAAAACAGTTGCGTGTAAATTGACTGTATTGCATCATTTTATATGGGTTGCTTCATCAAAATAACAACCTATTTTTGTTAAAGCCTATTCGCTTCAGCAGATGGGTGGTCCTGCCTCCATTTGTGGAGGGGCCAGGAAAGCATTTCCCCCATTTCTCTTTTTTGTCCCCATTTTGGAGAACAACAGTGACAGGTATCAAGCCAACACTAAGCATTTTAAAAAGGGCCATTGTGATGACCCGGGGTGTGGCACGAAAATAACAAAAGTCATGAAAGTAGAATAAATTCCCTTTAATGCCTCCAACTTGGCCCCCAATGTCCAGTTAACTTTGGCTGGAGATCAAACTCTTCCAAAAACAATCTACCAAATGAAGAAATGCAGTCTGAACCCAAAGTAGAGATAAATTAGAAACAAAAAAACCAACACAAACCACGCTGAAGTAAATTAACACGACAGGCCAGGATAATAAATTGCAGGCTTCCAAAAGATAATGAAGCATGCACAGTTGGGAAGACGCCAAAATCCAGATAAGCCTCGACAAAGATAATGCACGCTTTGCTTCCAGCAAGGTGCTATGTGCAAACGCCCTTCTTATATCCTGTTCTCCCAGCTGCAACTAATGAAAGGGATCAGGGCCCTTTTCTCTCCCGTAAGCCACATTGCTCCCTTCTCCATTCCTCCCTCCGTGCCCTAGGATGAAGAGGGGGTGGCCCTGGGTCTTCCTCTGACTGCCCAGCCACGCTGTGCCCTTCCTCTGTTCCTTCCACAGCCACCGGAGCCACACTCACACTCCCTGTCAGTTGCTCAATCTCCCCCTCAGAATCAGACTCCCAACAAGGGCATGACAGCCACTTCTGTGGACAAGGATCCTAAAAAGGCATCCAAGGAAAACCATTAAAAGGAGAACATTGGTAGCTCAGGGTTCAAAGGAGGGGCCCGTGGTGCTCTCTTGAGCTTGCTTGTTTCCTTGCAGACGTTTTGTTACCATACTAGGTAACCTCGTCCATGCTAGGAAAAACCATGAATCCACCTGCGTGCAAATGAAAACGCTACTTGCCGTTTTTAACCCAGGTCCTAAATGAGTTACAAAGGACATTCCCCCCACCCCACCCCCCCGTGGGGCTTAATCCTGCCTTCCTCCATCCCAAGGAGCCTGAGAAAGGAGGGATTGCAGTGCTCATAATACCCAGCAAACATCACCAGTGAAAGGTAGGAGTAGCCAAAAAAAACACCTTCCGCAAGTAAATCAGGTTGTGAAATTTGGGCCAGACTTTCATTCTATTTAGTTTCCACCCGTGAAAAAGCTCCAATACAGGGGAGTCCCTCGATTTATAACTATTCGTTTAGTGACTGTTCGAAGTTACACCGGTGCTGGAAAAGTAACGTACTGTCCGTTTTTCAGACTTACGACCGTTGCAACACCCCCGTGGTCACGTGATCAAAATTCAGACCCTCGGCCACTGACTCGAGTTTACGACAGTGGCAGTGTCTTGGTGTTACGTGATCCTCTTTTACGACCACCTGACTAGCAAAGTCAGCGGGGGAAGCCAAGATTCGTTTAAACAATCCTGCTTCTAACTTAACAGCGGCAATTATTCTCTGAACAACGGTGGAAAGAAAATAAAGCATCAATCCTTCCATTCCCCCATCGTCCAGCCAGAGCTGAAGAAGCTCCTTGAAGGAGAAGCGAAACAGCTTTGAAAGAAAAACTAGGAAGTCCAGTTGTCTCTCAGGGGGGGAAAATCCTACACCTTTGGGACAATCAATGACCTGGAGCAGGGGTCACCAAACTCATAATTTTAAATCCCGTGGACCAGAGACCCTGGGAAAATCCCCCCAAAAATGTCTGCAGGAAAAGTCCCCACCCTGTTTTCCTACCGATCAATCGTTCTTTATTTGGGATCGTAGGATACCGTCTCCAGCTCCGTTCCCGGAGGGGGGGGGAGAGAGAGAGACTTTTGGCTTCATGCAAGGAAAGCAGCAGAAGCAGCAGAAATCTTTCTTTCTCTCCCCCAAACTCCGCCAGAAATGAGTCTTTGTGAGACTTGTCATGCCAGCGCAGCCTCTTGGAGCAGGCCTTGCAGGGTCCCAAAGACTCCTTTCTGGCGGAGTTTGGGGGAGAGAAAGAAAGACTTTTGCTGCTTTCCTTGCGTGCAGCCAAAAGGAGAAGCAGAAAGAAGCAGCCCGGTGGCCAGGCCAGACGCATGGGGCCTGGGGCAAATCCCCCCCACCCTGCCCTTTCCCCGCTCCCCTCACTACCTCGCGTTGTGCGCAATGCAAGCGATGCAAGCCTTGTGTTTCCGCAGGCCACAATGGGGGGCACAGCCTTGTGTTCCCATGCAGCCTGGATTAATTGCTTTGGGGGTGACATTTCTCTGCGGATCACCAAAATTTTCTCGCAGGCCGCCAGTTGGCGACCACTGACCTGGAGGACTGAGAACCTCCCTAGGCAGGTGGCAAGAAAGTCAAACGGAACAAAACTCGCTTAACTAATTCTCATTTAACAACACACACACACACGCCCCGAAATTTGGGGCTCCCTGGTGGTCGTTAAGTCGAGGACTCGCCGTATTAATTTTCAGGGGTGGGATTGTTACAGCCATGCAGTTTTTGTCATCGTCTCTGCTTTGCCATTCTCTTCCAAACAGAAGCTTTAAATGCGGGGCGGGAGGGGGGAGGAGAGAGATTTAAATCTGCAACCAGACAGATTGCAAGCGATCCTTGACTCCGTTCCTGTGTCTCTACCTCCCACCCCTCTAAATCTGTTCAGGCCTCTGTTCAATCTATGCAGCCGGCTACTCAAAAGCCCCGATGACCAATACAGCCTTTGTCCCCCACCCCCCCACTTCCTTGTTCCTATCTCACCCACCAGGAATGATCTCGGCTGGAAAAACCGACGTTGACCTAATTGTTTACATCTGGCCCAGATCCATTTGGGGGCAGTATCTTCCCCCCCTTTCCGCCCCCACCCCCACCCCCACCCCCCACTCACCTCTGCCTTGAACAGGGGTGGCTTATGCGCTGCTCCTGTTGAATTGCAGGCCAGAAAGGCAGAAGAGCAGCCCCAAGCAGCTGGGAAGAGCTTCACCTTATCCTTGCATTACAGAAGTAGCCCCTCGGCTTACGGCCACCATTTCTGTGGCTGAACAAAACAAGCGAGTTTTGCCCCATGATACGACCTCTCTTGCCACCACCGTTATTAAGTGGATCACTGCCCTTGTTCAAGTTGCTAAGTGAATCTGGCTTCCCCGTTTTGGCTTCTCCTTGGCAGAAGCTCTCAAAAGATCTGATCCCAGGGACACTAAAACCGTCATAAATACAAACCAGTCTTACCAATGGAGCCCATTAAATGACTCATGTGATCTGCTATTGGAGGGGCAGGGAGAGGTGGGGGTGATATTATTATTATTATTATTATTATTTTATTATTATTAAATATACTAAGAAAGGGTTTTCCAAAATGACCATCAGAGCATTAGTATTTCCTATATTATTATTATTAACATGCTCTGATGCTAAGGAGTTCTATTCCCCCTCCCCACCTGAAAAGAAATCTGTTCCAAATGCAAAACAGAAGCAGAGAAGACGAGTTTCGGTTTCACAGCAGCAAGCAGCTTCAGTACAGAACAGTTGAGCTAAGCCACGCCCAGACTCCTTGCTGTTTCCTTCTTGCTCACACAGCAAATACTGTTTCAGTTTCCAAAACAGCCCTCAACTCTCTCACAGAACACTAGCCAGATGAATACCGATGGCTGCTGGTAGACAGAGGCACAATTTTTTCTCCCTTATTTTCCTACCCAAAAACTAAGCCAACCACATCGTTTCGTAGCGAAGCACGGGTATCGAGCTAGTTATATTATATTTGATTATTTTATATTAGTTTTATTGTTTTAAATTACGTTTTATATTCTGTAAGCTGCCTTGAGTCGCCATGTGCGAATAGGCAGCAATACAAATTCAATAAATAAATGAATAAAATAAAATCTGAATTTTTGATCCGGTGAGCAAGCAGATGTTGCAGCCATCATGTAAAAAAATGACCATAAGTCCCTTTTTTTTTCAGTGCTGCTATAACTTCAGATTGTCACTCAATGAGTGGTTGTAAGACAAAGATTACCTATCCTTTTAATTTGACACCTCTGGAAAGAGTGCGATGCGAATCCAAGCAAGCTGGCTGATACATGGTTTAAAGCATTGAATGTGTGTTGTGTGAACAGCTGCCCCTTCCTTCTCTTCTCCTGAAGAGGAATTCCGAGGTAGACTGCTACAACCTAGGGAAGCTTCATTGATCTAAACAGCCCTAATAACAGCAGAGGCAACCTTGTCTCTTCCGGATGTTGAGTTGCAACACATCCACTGCAAGCATCAAGCATCATCTGGATGGTATATGGTTGTTTAAAAACAAAACTCCTAATTTTAAATCCCGCGGACCAGCAACCCTGGGAAAATCCCCAAAAAAGTCTGCAGGAAAATTCCCTGCCCCGTTTTCCTACCGATTGATCATTCTTTACCGTCTCCAGCTCCATTCTCAGCAGGAGAGAGAGAGAGACTTTTGGCTTCATGCAAGGAAAGCAGCAGAAGTCTTTCTTTCTCTCCCCCAAACTCTGCCAGAAATGAGTCTTTGCTGGCGCAACCTCTTGGGGCAGGATGCCTGGCAGGGTCCCAAAGACTCATTTCTGATAGGCGGCACAACCTTGTGTTCCTGCGCAGCCTTGGATTAATTGTTTTGGGGATGACATTTCTCTGCGGACCACCAAAATTTTCTCCATTTAAAAACAACCATATACCATGTGAATACGTCCCATACCTTATGGCCAGGAATGTTATTTGGGATAAAAATGCCCCCCCACAACTCCCATATGCCAGCAAAATACCCAGGGGTGAGATTCAATTTTTTTAACCAGTTCTGTGGGTGTGGCTTAGTTGGTGGGCATGGCTTGGTGGTCATGTGACTGGCTGGACGCGGCTAACTCAACATCACTCACACCGAGGCACACATCTCGCCAGGCCTCTCATGACTGTGGGGATGTTGCAACAGTCGTAAGTGTGAAAAAGGGTCATAAGTCACTTTTTTCAGTGCCATTGTAACTTTGAATGGTCACTCCACACAAGCAAAGTACCACCAAAGGAGGGGGAAAAACTCTAGAGAAGTTCCTGAGACAAGAAGTCTAGTCCTGCCAAGAATGTAATAAGGGTTAACGGAGAGGCAGTTTCTGTAAGCAACACCAGAATGTTTCCTTCCTGCCTTCCTTACAGGATTAGGCCAGTAATTTCTTCTAACAGCCAGTTCTCCGAACTGCTTAGAATGTTAACAACTGGTTCTAGTGAATAGGTGCGAACTGGTAGAATCCCACCCCTGAAAATACCCCCAAATGCTACTTTGTTCTACCTGTCACTAGTATGTAGAGATTTTCTGTCATCCAGGTCATAGTTGTCCCAAAGATCCTTTTTTCAGGAGGCAACTGGATTTTATTGTATTTTTTCTTCCTTTGAAGATATTTTGCTTCTCATCCAAGAAACTTCTTCAGCTCTGACTGGATAATGGGGAATGGAAGGATTGATACTCCTTGCAGACAGTTGGTCATTTGCATCCTTTTGGAGGGTCACTGAGGCCACTTGGAGATTTTATCTGTGTCCTCAGAGTCACCTGAGTTAGTCCTCCTGGTTCCTGTAGTCTGCAATTTCCCCCCCTCTGGAAATCCATTCCTACTCCCACACCATCCAAAGGGCGTCCCTCCCAATTGTATAGCTAAAAGTCTGTAGAGATTCCCAGTCATCATCCAGGTCATGGTTGTTCCGAATCAGGAACCAGGAGCACTAACTTAGCTGACCCTGAGGACACAGATAAACCTCCAAGTGGCCTCAACGACCCTCCAAAAGGATGCAAATGACCAGCTGCCTTGCAAGGAATATCAATCCTTCCATTCCCTCCCCCCCCCCCCCCCATTCAGTCAGAGCTGAAGAAGCTTCTTGGATGAGAAGCAAAACGCCTTCAAAAGAAGAAAACTAGAAAGTCCAAATTGCTTCCTTGAAAAAAAAAAGACAACCATGACCCGAAGGACTGAGAATCTCTACAGACTTTTGAACGTCCACATTTATGGGTTGGTGTAATGGGTAAAATACAGCCAGGTGGTGAAATACTCTTTGCAATTAAAAACCAGGAGATCGGGAGCTTGGTTTAGACATGGAAGCTACATGGGTGACGGTTGACGTATTTACAGATTTATTTAGAATTCAGGGTTTTATTTTTCTTGATTTGGGAGTGGGTGGGGTTCCCTATACGCCACCTTTCCTCCAGGAGAAGCCAGCCTCAACTTCCTTAGACAGTTGGCACGGTTAAGGGAGCGCCAGAACCCGCGTCTCCCCCCCACCCCAAAGGAGGTGGGGCGGAAGGTCCCACGTTCTAACCACTACACCACCCGGTCCTTCCCTAAAAGCTGGGGTTTCCGGAGCAGATGACGTCGCTTCCAAGCTTCCCCCGTGAGCCCCTCGCCTCCGTCTCGCGCGGTGCAAGCCAGAAGCGGCCCCGACTTTTCTCCCCGCGGCGCTTTTGCAACAACGCCGGAGCTGGGCTGGTCCGGCGTCGCGCGTGGAATCGCCCCCGCGCGAGCAAAAGCGCCTCTTCCTCCTCCTCCTCCTCCTCTCCATCCCCCGCTTGTCCGAAAACCGGAGTGGAGGCTTGCATTGCAGCCCCGGGGACGGCTTGCAAAGCCCCGCAGAGCTTTTGGCTTGGTTGCAGATCAAGAGCCGCCAGTGGGCCGGCTCAAGTCCGAGTGCGAGCGGCCGGAGCTGCTGCTGGCTGGCTGGCTGCTGCGCCTTCTCCTTCCCTCGCCGGCCTACTTGCCAGCCAGCCAGCCAGGTGGTGCTGCCGCCCAACTCCGCAGGAGCAGCTCCGGGGAAACGGAACGAAGAGGCCGGATTGAGGGGGGTGGGGGGGGGAGGAGTGCAAAGGGCTCCGCGCCGCTCGCCCTGCACGCGTTCTCACCCCCCCTCCCCAACACGCGGGTTCTGGGGGCTTCACACGTGCCTGCTCAGCCAGCCCCACCGGCCTCTCGGCTGCTGAAAGGCAAGGCAAGGAAGGGGGGAAACCCCGTGTCCTGGCCGCCACTTTTCGCGCGTGGGTTGCAATTGCGTGGGTGGTAGCGGGCATCAAAGTGACCCGTTCAGAAGACCATCTGCCCCTTTGCCTAGGGGAGGGGAGGGGAAGGTCTCCACCCTCCACCCACAGCTGTGCGGATCAGCTCTCCACCCCCATCTCCCTTTCCCCAACCCCGGTTCTTCCTGTCTTCAGGCCCGGCCTGGCCACTTTAATCCATTATACACGTGTCGCCCCTTGCAAAAAAAAAAAGGGGGTGTTTTCAAACGTGCACGTGCACCGGGCTCCAAGACGTGGTAGTGGTGGAATGGAAGAGTTGCAAGGGCCCGTTTGGCCTTAGCCCCATGCTGGGGTGTGGGCCGGGGTGGGAGGAGTGGATATCCCCGGGGCGCCTGCCGATCGTTGCGGCCACTTCCGGGCTGAGGCTGTCGGAAGGCGAGGAAATCGCAACCGAGCAGCCCTCGTGCGTCGATCGGGCTCGGCCCGGTTGGTGGTGACGGAACCGAAGTGTTCGCTTTCCTCCCGGGAGGAATCCGGCAAGGTTCGAGCGAGGCGCCCGAGTTTGGAAGCCACCGGCAGCCTCTCTCCTCTCTCTCTCATTTTGCCCTGCGAGCGGACATAGCGAGAAGGTTGAACGTGTGAAACCGACCCTGATCTCTAAATAGGGTTCGGGAGGGGGAAATATAAATATTCATATGCATAAATACAAAACACAAAAGTCATTTGCAGGTGTCAAAGTTAGAGGGACGAGGCTCCGGCTGTCCCAAATCCGGATGACCGACGTGCGTGCAATTGGTTTTTTTTTTAAAAATGATTGTATATTTTGTAATGATGAATTTCTGGAGCGGAGGGGTGGGGTGGGGGAATATAAATATTCATGCATATGTAAATAAACCCCGCTAATAAATAAATGAAAAATGAGGAAGCGGATGCAAGGGTTTGAGATTTTCTTCTTTTTAAAGAGCTGCATCTAACAAGAGTTGACTATCTGGAGTCCTCCTTGGCCCTTAATGGGTTGTGTGAACTAGAGATGCTAGTAGAACTGCTTGTGCGTTTGGGCAAGAGCTTTCCTACCTGGCTGGAGGGATACAGATTATCTGCAAGGCAGGGAGAGGATGACCGAGGAAAGTTAAAATAAAGGCCAAGCATTTGTGGTATTGGGGTGTTGGATGCTGGCACCACCCCAGTTCAACCCCATGAGATGTCCACCTCCCCCAAAAAACATTCTGTCTGGACCGTACAATTTATCTTTTTTTTTAACTTCTTTGCAAAAATATTCCCAAGCATTTAAGCCTTTCAGAAAATGGAGTTGCTTTTTTTGTTGCTGTTTTAGGAAGAGAAGAAATATATGCATGCATAACACATATATACGCTGCTTATTTTTGCTGGTTTTGATGACCACAAGGGAAAAAAAATCTATTTGCAAGATATTGGGAGACTGGTCCAGATTTAACACCGAATTATCCTTGTTGCTATAAAGGTCTGGACCAGGAAATTACGAATGAGAGAATCTGAGGTTTTTTTTCTGGATAAACTTGCCCTTTTTTCCCTTCCAAATTGCGCTTGCTTGAAGGACAAGGAATTATCTAGTTAGGGGGTATTAACATTAATTATGACCCTTGGATCATATTTCCTGTGCCTCTGTTTGAGAACTGGTGTTGGTTTTCTAAGACCCCTTCTAAATTTCATGCCTTTCCCATTTGTAGCCAAAAGAGCCATGGATGGCAGCCATCTTCCCAAATAGTCTGGAAACACTATTTAAGTCTTTCTAATGACTTGCCTTAATCTGGTGCCTCCTGGTGTGTTGGTCTCACTTTCCAACCTCCTTCAGTTCGATAACTCTGATCATTAAGGATGATAACTATGGCCAAACACGCCTGGAAGGCCATTGTCTAGAAAAGGGAGTTTGGATTGGATTGAACAGTTTATTTGGCTAAGCATGGTTAGACACACAAGGAATTTGTCTTTGGTACAGAAGCACTTGGCGTATATGCAAAGCAACAGAATTATTATTATTATTCATCGCAGACACCCAGATGTTCAGGCTGGGTTTGGCATTTTTGTTTGCCTATTGAGTCCTTACCAAGAACCTGGGATAGGCAAATGTTTGATGGTGTTACAGATATCGTCAGAGGATGGAAGCAGTTCCAAGTAAAGTCACCGTTTGCAATTGGCTGATGGCAAATTTATTATTATTATATACTTTATTCATTAACATGAAACTCAGTCAACTGAACATTCAAAAATGCATCACAAATCTTGTTGACTGGCACTATGGTCGATACAGGTTATTACTATTATTATTATCATCCATCATCACTATCATTATTATCATCATCATCATCATTATTATCATCATTATTTCTTTTATTAATTAAACATGAAACTCAGTCAACTGAACATTTAAAATTGTATCACAAATATCATTGACTGGCGCTGATAGTTGATATGGGTTGCTGCCAGCGTTCTAGGTAATAACCCAGTATCTTAAATAAAATTATTTAATTTTTAAATTATTATTATTATTTTACTTCATTACAAACCAAAGTTTTTGACTCTATGTAAAATCTTCTCAAGACCTTAAGCTAAAATAATTGAGAAGTCATCCACAGTCTGTTGGGTGATAATATCCAGGGTGTTTTATGTTGACCTTCCATAAAATTATATTTCAAGAGAAATCAGTAACAAAGATAAAGTTTTTCAAAGTTTATCCAGTCTGTTTTCCGGGCACAAGATTAACTTCAGACATGCAATAATGATTTTGTTATTAATTTTTCTGTTTCTGGACTGGTTCAAGAAAATTTAGAAGCTTCTCTCTGTGTTGTCTTTGTAGAGAAGACTGAATGTGGACTTTCCAACATGAGATTCTTAGCCAAGAGTAGAGGCCACAACTCCAGATGATTTTAGGAAGTAGTGTTTTGAAGAAGGAATACTCCAGTCAGAGGCCAGATTCTTCTTTCTTAACTTCTCCATGAGCACATGAGGTTCTACCAGACCTGTCCATCTAGTAGTTCATCACTAACCACATCAACCTTTTCCAAGTTCGTGTGTTGGCCAAGGGTATAACGTAGGAACTTTTCAAACCCCAGGCAAAGGATGTGCAAATAAGACTCCCTTATTTTTTTTGTCCACTATGACAACCATGTTAGATGGGCACAGCTGAGAACAAGTGAGCCAAAATGACTCAGAAACCTCTATGCTCAGATAGAGTCCAGCATCTTAAACCACTTACACTGTATTGTAGACCTTATTGGCTCTACAGATCTGTAGAGGGTTGGTTGCTTCTTCTGATCTTGTCTTTTATTACATCCTCAACTGGAATTCAGTGCAGCCCACAATGGATGATTGGATCTTGTAGGCTTCAGCCTTCAAAAGAAGAGCAAGCTGTCCTTGCATGATAGGATAAATGTTCTCTGAACTTCTCTGAACCTAAGATAAATTCTTCTGTAGACGAGATGGGCATCACATAAATCTAAATAAATAAATTCAATAAGGGAAGCATTTTTGCAGGGAAGTATTTTCCGCAGTATATTTTTCCAGAGATTCCTGAAAGACATCTGTGGATTATGGTTTATCTCTGGCGTTTCCTGCATGGGACAGGAAGTGGGTGATGGTTACAAGATCTCCTTGGATATATATTCTGTGGAACTGATCTGCTTTCCATGGATATGTTAGATCATGTGTGATAATCATGCCTGCTGGTGAGGCTACAGAAATATTTCAAAGGCAAGGTGTTTTGAGTTGTGTACATTTATATTCCTTTTGGTTTTTGTCTTCTCAAGAATGTTGCCTGGTCTAGTTCACACAGCACATTGGATAGTTTAGAGGTGGAAAGCAACCATTGTTTATCAATCTCTTTTTAAATATATATATACATATTTTGCATGAAAGTCATTGTAATCACTTACCTGCTAAATGAATTTTGCACATTTTGCAGATGTGATGCAAAGCCAAATGGCTTATCAAAGCCACAGATTGAATCATTCTGAGCCCCGTTTACATTTGTGGGTCTTAAGGAGCTGGAATTCAACAGATGTGGTTTTTAATCTGGCGGCAACAGTTTCAAGACAACCTCAGTTGAATTTCTATCTCAGGCCATGGCTAAAGGCCCAGCAGTCTGACCTCCTCCTGGGAGAGCAGCCGAAAATATATTGGGGTCCCTCAATAGATGAAAAGATATTTTTGCATATGTGCTCATAACTGGCCTTACTTACAACAACCCTAGGTATCCTGATCAACTCACCTTGGCCAAGCAGTGCACCTTGCTGTACAAGGAGAGATTTAACCTGGAAATAAGGAGAAACTTTCTGACAGAACAATCAACCCATGGAACAGAAGTTGCCCTCGGAAGTTGTGGGAGCGCCATCACTTGAGACTTTCAAGAAGAGATTGGACTGCCATTTGTCAGAAATGGTATAGGGTCTCCCGCTTGGGCAGGGGGTTGGACTAGATGACCTATAAGGTCCCTTCCAACTCTGCCAATCTGTTAAATCTGAATGTATTAATAATCTTCAGCCCCTAATTATGCTGTTTATGTGGCACTTGGAAATTCAATCCCATTTTCTCCATTATCGCACACTCCAGCAGATAAATAGGAAGTTCACCTGCAGAATGACCTGTCATTAGTTGCTAAAGCAAGAATGGCGAAAGCAAGAATTGAACCCCTTAGGTGGCCTTATGGGCAGGTTGTCCAAAGCCCCCTTGCTAATTGCAAACTCTTTCTGCAAGTCGTCCAATTAGCTATCTGGGATCTTTCCATTCCCAAATGCCTGCTGGCTGGGAGGTATCAAGAGGAAAATTAGATGCCAAAAGAAGTATCCAAAAGACAAGGGAAGGGGACAGGAAGTGTGAAGGATAAAGAGGTTTTTAATTCATTCGATTCCAGCCTCGCCCACTGCTTGCTTCAGCGCAGTTCATGGATGCAGAGATTTGCCCCTTCCCCATAATCAGTATTTAGTTCAGTTTGTCAAGCATGTATGAGAAAACAAGTCTTAAGTATGAACATAACATATAAACATATAAGTATAAACAGGTATAAGTATATGCATAATACATGAATACGAATAAATGGGAAGATTAGGACAGGAATGGTAGGCAGGCTGGTGCACTTATGCAAATAAACCCTCCCCCAATCCAGGAAGGAATGGCCTGAACCAGACAAGGTTGCCAACGTTAAGGACGACCCATAGCAGTAACTAGCAATGGGTGAAGCCCCCTTTGTACCCTACAGACATCAGCTTCTTGTGCTGTGGTTATAAAAAGGCTGGCAGAATCGTGGTTAGGGGTGGCCATGGTTTGATGGTTGGGAGGCCAAGCGGCCCAAGCATGTTCTTCTGTATCTCGCAGGGGGGCTTGGCCAAGGAGAAGCCCACCCAGAGAAGACAACCTGGAGATGGTAACCCCAAAAAAACCTCAGCCTGGTTCCCTCTTGGGTGCCACACCGGAGCGGGAGGGAAATTCTCGTTTGTTTGTTTTTTAAAAAAAGGCCTTTCCTACTCTTGAGATTTCAACTTCTGACAACTCTTCTCGGCTCATCCTTCCGGCTTTGTCACCTCGCGTCCCTCCGAGAATGACTTCCCACTCATTGGGTCTTCGGAGTAAATCTTTCTCCCCATATATAACCCCAAACAGCATTTCCAACGCCGACGCGACAGGGGAGACCACGGATCTAACTTTCTGCCTTGGAACCCGGCTTTGCAACGATTCCCTGATCCCGGTCGGGGGATGATGGGAGCTGTAGTCCAAGGTAGTCTCCAAAAAATACCGGCTGGGCGAGCTGGAAGGACAGTCGGACGAGCACCTGGGGCGCAAGGAAAGAAGGCTGGTGGTCTCTCCACCCGCTTCTTCTTCTCCTGCTGCCCCCTTTACCCCCCCCCCCGCTCCTCGTCCCCGAGCGGTGTGTAACTTGAGAACTAGCACCTTGGCTTCTCTCTTTTAACTCTTCCCGGCCGTCCTTTTGTTCTCCGCTCCGGCTGCAGGAGCGGTTTGCCCACCGGGGGTCGTCCCCTCCCTTTCCTAGCCCCCCTCCCACCCCAAACCCGGGGCGGGGGGGCTCGGGAGAACTTGGCAGGCTGACCCTCCGGGCTGGAATCCCCGCCCCCCCCCACACACACACACACACTCCCGGCTCCCCTTAGCTGCTTTGAGAGTGGCCAACCCAACCCAACCCAACCTTCCTTGGTTGGCAGCCGGGGAATGAGCGGTGGGTGGGTGAAGGTTGAAGCCCACCCCCCCCCCTCCGCCCCTGGGGCTGCCCAGCCGCGCTTCCCCTGCCCCCCCCCCCCCTCCGCTCCGCTCGCCCTCCTTTTCACACGTTGGCCTCGGTCCGCAGACCCCTCCCCGAGCCGCCCGTCCCCCGATCTCCCACAATCCTTTCTCCGAAAGCCAATCGCGCGGAGCTTGCTTGCGTACAAGGCTTGCCAGAAAACTCCGCCTCCTTCCCGCTTCGTAGCTCCGGAGCCTTTCTCGTTCCAGGATGCCGCGGAGGAGCCCGGCGGAGCTGCTGGCCGGAGAGGAGGAGGAGAAGGAGAAGGAGGAGGAGGAGGAAGCGCCGCCGCTGGCCGATGTCAGCGCCGGCCGTGCCTGAGAGAAGGCACGTGTTGGCCTTGGCCAGGTGAGACCCCCCACCCCCCGCGCGCTCGCGGCTCCCCTTGACCCTGCCCCGCGCGGGCATCGCTTCGGCTCCGGACCCCTCCTGGCGCCGTCCTTCCTTCCCTTCCAGCCGGGCCCAGGCAACTTTACGGGAGGGGAAAGGGGGGGAGAGAAAAGTTTCCGGACATTGGGGGGGGCGCGATTCCCCCCCCCCTCACCCCTTCTTCTTCTGTCCCACGTCGCGCTAAACCAGGGTTTCTTAAGAGTGGGGAAACTAAGGCACGGTTGGCTGAGCTCTAGGGGACCCACGCGGAACCCCGGGGCTGCCGAGTTAGCCCGCTCTGGCCGAGTTTACGCAAACCAACAGGGCAACATCCGAAACGTCTGTTTTTGTGTGTGTGTTTTTTTACGGTGTCAGGACGGGGATCGCGGAGTGGGGCTTGAGCATGGCTTCCTAGCGATCGCCCTTCGATTTATAGACCGCTTCGCGGGGCTTTTACAGCCTTTCTGTAAGCGGTTTAGAGAGTCAGCCTATTATTATCCCCACTCCCCCTCCCCACAATCTGGGGGTCCTCGTTTTACCGACCTCGGAAAGGATGGAAGGCTGAGTCAACTCCAGTAGCACTTAGACTTATATACCTCCTTACAGCCTTTCTCTAAGCGGTTTACAGAATCAGCCTCTTGCCCCCAACAATCTGGGTCCTCGTTTTACCGACCTCGGAAAGATGGAAGGCTGAATCAACCCTGAGCTTGTCAAGATCAAACCCTTGGCTGTGGGCAAAGTCAACCTGAAAAACTGTATTCTAACCACTGGGAAGGAAGGAAGGAAGGAAGGAAGGAAGGAAGGAAGGGGCAATAACAATTGCACTTATATGCAACTTCACAGTGCTTTAGAGTCCTCTCTAAGTGGTTTACATAGTCAGCCTCTTGCCCCCCAACAATCTGGGTCCTCGTTTTACCCACCTTGGAAGGATGGAAGGCTGAGTGGATATCAATAGCACTTATATACCCCTTTACAGCCCTTCTCTAAGCAGTTTATAGAGTCAGCCTCTTGCCCCCAACGATCTGGGTCAAAACGAGAAGCTGGAGAATGGAGGGGTGCCTTTCAAATTACAGCCAAATATGACGCCCTCCCCCACCTCCTGGGAAGTAAAACTCACCTAACCTTATATAGATTAACAGACTTGGAAGGGACCTTGTAGATCATCTAGTCCAACCCTCTGCCCAAGCAGGAGACCCTACACCATCTCTGACAGGTGGCAGTCCAATCTCTTCTTGAAAGCCTCCAGGGATGAAAACTCCCACAACTTCCGAAGGCAACTTCCAGAGAGATGTGGTTTTATTTTTATTTTTTAAAGTGTGTATTAGTATTGCAGCCTGCCCAGGAGAAGCCTGCTGGGTTTTAGAAGGGAATAAGCACCCCCCCCACTCCCCCCCCCACACACACTTTGGGCTCTTCCCCCTTTGTTTTTGGGGGGGCAAAGACATTTGGAAACCCGTTATAATATGCACAGAGTGGCCCATTTTGTTTAACTTTGAACGTTTCGCTCTGCCCTGGCTGGGATAAAGGCTTGTGTTTTCATTCCTGACTCTGGCTATGAAAATGCAGGGAGGAAAGAGAGAGAGAGAGACAGAGAAAGACAGAGAGAGACAGAGACAGATAAAGAGAGAGAGAGACAGACAGACAGAAAGACGACAGAGAGACAGACAGACATCCCATGGGAAGCAGGGCCTGTCAAAGGCAGCCAGCTTTTCCCCAGATCCTGCTTCAAAGGCTTTTACGGAGTCCAAGGGGGCTTCTAGACAAAACTGACCCCCCCCCCCCCCCGGGAAAAGCAAGTTGGGGACCACCACCGAGAAGGCCTCTTTGCCTTGTCCCTGCGGGTGTGCTGTCCGTCATGAGAGGCAGAGGGAATCAAACGTGGCAGTTTGGAGACGTGGCCAAAAGTTTGCCTACCTTGATTTTCCCCCCAAGGCCAACTCCAGGCCTGGAGGGGTTTCTCAGTCAGTGAGACAGTTTTCTTATCAGGCTTTGTCACTATTGTGACTGACTGACACAATAGTGTCGGAAGGGATCTTGGAGGTCTTCTAGTCCAACCCCCTGCCCAAACAGGGGGCCCTGTGCCATTCCACACAAAGGGCTGCCCAATCTTTTCTTTAAAACCTCCAGGGATGGCACAGCAACCACAACTTCTGGTAATTGTTCTCACTTGGCAGGAAATTTCTCCTAGGTTGCGTCTCTCCTCGATCACTTTCCATCCGTTGCTTCTTGTCCTGCCTTCGGGTGCTTTGGACAATAGGTGGACTCCCTCTTCTCTGGGGCAGCCCCTCAAATATCAGAAGACTGCTTTCCTGTCATCCCAATCCATCTTTTCATGGGACTGGACGCATTCCGTTCCTGCAACCGTTCATCCTATGCGCAGCGGTGCTGAGAGAATCATTCAGGTTAGACATGCGTAAGCAATGGCTGGAGGACTTGGCATGGGGGCTTCTAGGCCAGATGTAGGTACCCCCTTTCCCTTTAACCTGCATGTCCACAGCCACCTGGTTAATTTCTCCTTTCAATAATCATAAAGCCAGCAGCATCCCGTTGCTGAAATGGCAGACATAACCATTGGCTTCCCTTTCAATCCAATCTACCTCCTGCCTGTGCCTCATTTTATTTATTTATTTATTTGATTTATATTGCCGCCTATTCGCCCATGGCGACTCAAGGGTGTAATTTCCCCCCCAGGGATAAAGCTAGCCAGGAGAGAGAAGGGACATCACTCACAGATTTATTTAATCAGCGGCCACACAACTTTTTGGGCACCAGGGACTGGTTCCATGGAGAGAGATTTTTTTTTTTCCCAGTGTCATCTCCCTGTGTCAGGAGATGAAACTCACCTGTGTGATCTGCTCTGTTCTTCTTCTTCTTCTTCTTCTTCTTCTTCTTCTTCTTCTTCTTCTTCTTCTTCTTCTTCTTCTTCTTCTTCTTCTTCTTCTTCTTCTTCTTCTTCTTCTTCTTCTTCTTCTTCTTCTTCTTCTTCTTCTTCTTCCTCTTCCTCTTCCTCTTCTTCTCCTCCTCCTTCTCCTCCTCCTCCTCCTTCTCTTTCGCTCGCTCAAGTAAGAGTGGGCAATGCCAGTGACTGCTAAGTGAGCCGAAACAGGCCTGCAGATGTAGTGCCTTGCACGACAGGGATAAATTACCCCCCCCCCCCGACCATCGGGTATGGTCGCCAGGAAGGAGGAGGGGGTTGTAAGTACAAAAGAAGGACATTCAAAAGGCAAAGGGATGTTGGGGAAGGGGAGGTCTGGAAAACGGGGCTTGTGAGAAGTTAGATTGTGTCTTCGGTAGCATCCTGGCCTTAGCATGGAGATCTGTAATGGAATTGAAGCTGCAAGGAAGCATAGCTGGAGCTTTAATGCATTTCTATCGCCATAATTTTTCTCAACCTTGGCCACTTTCAGCTGGCTGGGGAATTCTGGGAGTTGAAATCCACACATCTGAAAGTGGCCAGGATTGAGAAAAACTGGTACAGAGGCAGGTACCAGTTACTTAGTACTCAGTGATTCATGCCAGCTCTGTTTTCCCAGGCCAAATACATTCAGCGATTGAGGTCTGAGTTCAAATCCCTAACTCTAGTCCTAACTCAAGTATACAGTTTAAATCCCGCCCTTCGATCAAATTACACAACTTCCCAAGATTGTTGGAAGACCTAAAATGAGAGGAGGAAGGAGGGAATGATTGAAATAAATCCAATAAATAAATGCACTGGAATTTTCATTCCAAGGCTGCTTTGCCTACATACGACAAGTAACCAATCCTCCAAGGAAAATGCGGGAAAAAATTAACAAACTACTGATGAATCCCAAACTTTCAATGGAAATACCATTTCTGTTTGGGTCTTCTGTTAGCACTCTAAACTTTCATAACTGTGATCTGCAGACATGATGTTACAACTCCCATTACCCCAATGGATGTTGCAGTCCAACTTATTTGAAAGGCACAGCTGTATAGATAAGGTGATGTTGTGTAGGTCTCTGGTCCATAATCCTTAGCATTCGTTCAAACTCATCAAAAGAATTGTTCATATGCAGAAATGTCTTTTCCCAATTAATATCTTTTGTTGATGTCCTGCTTGCAATCTCCATACTGTAGTTTTCAGACATTATTGATATTGGTTACATGTTACTTTTTTATTTTGGAAAAGAAAAGCAGTAAGAAACTACTTTTTTAAAAACAAAAGTTCCAACAATGTGGCAGGTGCTTCTCTATAATATTATAGTAATATTAAAGAATTTAGGACAGGCCAACCCCAAATGCTAAAGGGATTCTTATTTATTGTATTTTCTTATAACATGCAGGCATCTTTTTGCCATAAAAATAAGTGGACAAATTCAGTTGACAATCTTATTTGGGTTGAAAAAAACTCTTCCCTATTCATTGGGCAGCAGAGAGAATGTTGAAAGAATTGGGTTTTTTTCTGAATGTGAAAAATAGTTTCCTTGCACATAGAAAGGCCTACATCCCTTACACAAGTGCTGGGCCAATATTTTATTAAATTAATTCAAAGTTCACACAAACATTTCATGATCAAAGGAGCAAAGCAAAGCAAAATCCAGTTCTGGTACAAAATCAAATTAATATGTCTTTCTTTTTAGCGATTGAGAATGAGCATTTTTAGTGTGTAATTTCCTTCTCACCAACTGGTAACTCAGCCAAATGAAGAATGTCCATCTCCCCACAACATGCTGGCCTATGTGGTTAATTAAACCATGGTTTATTTAACAAAGCCAATTGCTTAGATTTGTAATGTGCAGTAAACAAACACAATTGCTTAGATTTGCAACATGGAGTAACAACACTGACCAGATTTGTCCAGTGAAGGGCAAAATAGCTTACCCTGTTTTAACATGTTGTGCAAAACTAATCCCAGCACAAGTATGGAATTCCAGATTCGAAGTCACACTTTATTTTGTGGGCTCCCTAGGTGTCATCCAGCCGCTGTTTCTCTCTTCCGCACGCCCCCCCTCCCCCCAGTTTACATCCAGTGTGGCTGTTTGTGGGAATACAAAATAAGAAAACCATTGCAAATCTTACATTCATTTCCCAGAGGAAACACCGTTTATAAACATGTGTTTTTATTTAAAATGTCAGGCATCACATTGGCAACACAGCTCCCATATTTTAAAATACGAGGAATTAATTCAGACTTACTCCTCGGGATTCAAAGCATCCACGAATAATGTTAAAAATCTTGCTGAAAAGAGTCTGATCTGATCTTCAGAAGAAGTAAAATGCTTAATTAATTTGTCCCGCAGAGTGGCAGAAATTGAATGTCCTCAAGGCTGGGGGAGACTTGCAGCTCTGTTGAATTTTGATTTCCATCATATCCTGTGGGTTGCAGTCACCTGAAAAATACCCAGGTGAAGAAGATAGTTTTAAATATTATTCCTAGTTTTTCCCTTTATGTTCTGTGCATGCTTAGGTTCTGATTCTGCCCCTTCCTATCTCTTTAATTTCTAAAAAAAAAAACACACACCCTGTTATAGTACCGTGGGCAATTTTCTAGATCAGTGGTCGCCAGCCAGTGGGTGATTCCCGAGGAAATTTTGGTGGTCCACAGAGAAATGTCCCCCCAAAGCAATTAATCCAGGCTGTGCGGGAACACAAGGCTGCGCTGCCCACATGGCCTGCAGGAACACAAGGCTTGCGTCGCTTGCATTGTGAACAACACGAGGTAGTGAGGGGAGGGGGGAAAGGGAGGAGTGGGGAAACTTGCCCCACGGGCCTGGCCTGGCCACCGAGCTGCTTCTTTCCGCTTCTTTCTTCTTCTGCTTTTGACTGCATGCAAGGAAAGCAGCAAAAGTCTTTCTTTCTCTCCCCCAAACTCTGCCAGAAATGAGTCTTTGGGACCCTGCAAGGCCTCCTGCTCCAAGAGGCTGCACCGGTGCAACAAGTCTCACAAAGACTAATTTCTGGCGGAGTTTGGGGGAGAGAAAGAAAGACTTCTGCTGCTTCTGCTGCTTTCCTTGCATGAAGCCAAAAGTCTCTCTCTTTCCTCCCCTGAGAACGGAGCTGGAGACGGTATCCTGCGATCCAGGGGTAGGATTCAAATTTTTTAACAACCAGTTCTGTGGGCATGGCTTAGTTGGTGGGCGTGGCTTGGTGGTCATGTGACAGGGTGGACGTGGCTTGGTGGTCATGTTATTGGCTGGGCGTGGCCAACTCAACATCACTCACATTGAGGCATGCATCTCTTCGCCTGGCCTATCATGACTGTGGGGATGCCGCAACAGTCGTAAGTGTGAAAAAGGGTCATAAGTCACTTTTTTCAGTGCCATTGTAACTTTGAATGGTCACTCCACACAAGCAAAGTACCAGCAAAGGAGGGGAAAAAAATCCAGGGACGTTCCAGAGACAGGAAGTCTAGTCCTGCCCCAGAGTGTAATAAGGGTTAACGGAGAGGCAGTTTCTGTAAGCAACACCAGAATGTTTCCTTCCTGCCTTCCTTACAGGATTAGGCCAGTAATTTCTTCTAACAGCGGTTCTCCGAACTGCTTAGAATGTTAATAACCGGTTCTAGCAAATATGTGCGAACTGGTAGAATCCCACCCCTGCTGCGATCCCAAATAAAGAATGATCAATCAGTAGGAAAATGGGATGGGGAATTTTCCTGCAGATTTTTTTTGGGATTTTCCCAGGGTCTCTTGGTCCGCGGGATTTAAAATTATGAGTTTGGTGGTCCCTGAGGTCCAAAAGGTTGGCAACCCTTGTTCTGTTTCTCAATCTTGGCAACTTGAAAATTTCTTGGCAAATTTCTGGGAATTCTGGGAGTTAAAGTATCTTCAGGTCGCCAAAGAAAAGAACCTTCGTTTAGAACCTGCCACTAAATTTTAAGACACCCTTTTTTAAAAATAGTCCGATCGGATGGGCATTCAATTACTCATTTCTTGTAGCAAGATTTAGGGTTTGGAGATGCCTAAAATATTAAGACGGAGCTTTGTTTTCTAAATATTGGTACTCCTTGACTTACGACCACAATGGAGCCCAACATTTCTGTTGTTAAGCGAGACATTTGTGAAGTGAGTTTTGCCCCTCTTGTACGATCTTTCTTGCTTGCTTGTTAAGTGAATCACTGCAGTTGGTGAGTTTAGTAACACACTTGTTGTTCGGTGAACCTTGGGACACAGCAACGGTCATAAGTAGGAACCTTTTGCCAAGCACCTGAATTTTGATCACGTGAGTGTGTGGATGCTAAGTGTGAAAAATGGTCATTAAGTCACTTTTTACAGGGCCGTTGTAACTTTGGTCGCTTAAATGAACTGTTGTAAGTTTTTGCTTTTCTCGGGTTGAGTTTAAGATGCTTCGATTTAATGCTTTGGGTCTCAGATGCCTGTGGCTTGGAGAAGCCCATGAAGGATAAGAAGAAGGGAGAGAAATGCTTTGAGTTCTGACACTCTATGGCAGAGGTCTCCAAACTTGGCAACTTTAAGACTTGTGGACTTCAACTCCCAGAATTCTCCCTCCAGCATAACACAGTTGGCTGGAGAATTCTGGAAGCTGAAGTTCACAAGTCTAAAAGTTGCCAGGTTTGGAGACCCCTGCTGTATGGCAGGGGCTCCCAACCTTTTGGACCTCAGGGACCACCAAACTCATAATTTTAAATCCAGCAGACCAGAGACCCTGGGAAAATCCCCCCAAAAATCTGCAGGAAAATTCCCCACCCTGTTTTCCTACCAATCGATCGTTCTTTATTTGGGATCGCAGGTTACTGTCTCTAGTTCCGTTCTCAGGGCGGGGGGAGAGAGAGAGAGAGAGAGAGAGAGAGAGACTTTTGGCTTCATGCAAGGAAAGCAGCAGAAGCAGCAGAAGTCTTTCTTTCTCTCCCCCAAACTCCGCCAGAAATGAGTCTTTGTGAGACTTGTTGTGTTGGCAGAGCCTCTTGGAGCAGGAGGCCTTGCAGGGTCCCAAAGACTCATTTCTGGTGGAGTTTGCGGGAGAGAAAGAAAGACTTTTGGCTGCTTTCCTTGCATGCAGCCAAAAGGAGAAGAAGAAAGAAGCAGAAAGCAGCAGCCCGGTGGCCAGGCCAGGCACATCAGGCGAGTGGGGCAAGTTCCCCCCTCCGCCCTTCCCCCCCTCCCCTCACTACCTCGTGTTGTGCACAATGCAAGCTATGCAAGCCTTGTGGTCCCGCAGGCCATGTGGGCGGCGCAGCCTTGTGTTCTTGCACAGCCTGGATTAATTGCTTTGGCGTGTGATATTTCTCTGCAGACCATCAAAATTTTCTCACGGACCACCAATGGTCCCCGGCCCACTGGTTGGCGACCTCTGCTCTATGGCGTCCTTGCTCTTCGTACAATTTTAACATTTTTTAATTTTTTTTTGGCCGGGCTTTCATTTTACATTATGCAAGACCCCAAGTGGAGTCGGCAACCGAATTAATAAAATAGCAACCTTCGCTCCCGTTTCGGTAGAATCAAGATTTTCATGCTCCATCTGTTTCTAGCCTTTCCCTGGACTCTGATCTTTGTATATTGTATGATATTGCAAGGAGGAACTACACCACAAAATATTGCTGGTTAGATCTAAGAGATCCTGTGTACCATTCCACTGAAATGGTGAATTGAATTGAGGTTCTCACGAATGGAGCATATCCCTTCCCGTTCTATGCGATTTGTTCCCATATCCTTCTGGTTTTCTGTTCTTCCTTTCTGTCAAGCCAGATTCTGTGACTACTGAATATCCTTGTTTTTATTACTTTTATAATTTGCTTTCATTACTGTTTTATTACTGAGGGTTAGATGAATAAAGAGAGCCAGTTTTGTGTTAGGGTTAAGGCATCTGGTTAGAAACCAGGGGATTGGGAGTTCTAGTCCTGTCTCAAGATGCAAAGCCAACTGGGTGACTTTGGGCCAGTCTCTCCCCCCCCCCTCTCTTTCTTTCTCTCTCTCCTTTCTTTTTCTCTCTCTCTCTCCTTTTTCTTTCTCTTTCTCTTTCTTCTTCCTCTCTCTCTCTCCCCCCCCCTCTCTCTTTCTCTCTCTCTCTCCCTCCCTCCCTCCCCCAGGAAGGAGACAATGGCAAATCACTTTTGAAATCTTGCCAAGAAAACAGCAGTGACTTGTCCAGGAAATTGCCATGAGTTAACATTGAGACTCTGAAACATTTATTCTTAATTTTTTCGTCCTTCTTGTATTATTTCTGAAGCCACTCCTCTTCTCAGCAAACTCTTCCTTGCCATCCTTTTCAGTTATGGAAATCTGTGCTTGAACTTCACAAATAAAATAATAGCGGAGCATATCCATCTGACACTTCCGTCCTTATTCTTCGTGCAAGGAATCAAAGCAGCTGTCATGGACCTGTTCTTCGGCCTTTATTCACACACAACAACTTTGTCCTAGATCCAGTTCTCATGCCAAGCTGCAACATGTCTCATTTCATCTTAGCATGTTGTTAAGAACTCAAGCCATTTTGTAAATCGTATTTATTAATCAAGCCAGTTGTGATTGATTCTACCATGGTTTCTTTAATCATAGACCCCAATTAGTTGAGTTCCCACAATACGTTAAGACCAAAACCAAGATATCACAGGATATCAGGGTAAACCCATTTCATGAATTTTATGGCAAAATAGAAATTGAAATCAGACATATTCTCGACTGCTACTCTATTCAGCTAGCTGCCCTGCCTCTTTAGAAGATCCTTCCTATCAGATCTCCAGATCTCCTCTCACCAATCTGATGCTCCCTTGTATCTGACCACAACTCACGTTATCTCTAGCCAGCAAAGTCAATCGTAGTTTACAAAATAACTGACAGACATCCATTTGTGTTTGAATCCACTTGTTTGAAGGAAAAAAAACTTCTCTCTTTTAATATTTCTAGTGCCGGAATCTCTTATTAGATGCTATCCAAAATATATGCTGATGGAAAAAGTTCATGCAGAAGGATAGAAGAGAAAAAAAATTACGTTTTCCAAGCAGATAAAGTTAAGACCGTATAAAAGATCTTGGCAAGAAGCTTTAGAACTGACAACAGTTTAAATTTGAGATGGGAGCAAAAAAATGATTAGGATTTCCATCAATGTACACTTGCTTCTTCTTTTCCTTTAAATGGGACAAGAAAAAAAATATCCTATAGTATTGGAAACCTAAAGTAGGTAGACATTCGCTTGTAGATGTAGCAGGGTGGTGGTTGCCAGAGCTCCAGATAATAGCATGAAAAAAAAACTTTTGTGCATCCTTGAGGGCACTTTCTTAGCTTGTTAGAAGGAATGCATCTTGCCTCTCCCACAGCATACAAGAAAATTTTTGGTCTTCCAGACACCAGTATTTCTCTCTCTGCTGGCTGCATATTTTCTTTTAAGCATCAGAGAAAGTTCCTGGGAGCATAATCTTGCTTTCAAGCTGAGAAACGTTTGCTCTGCTTCTTAAGAGCCCCACAGATCAGTGGGATGTGTATCGAATTTGGCCAATCCTTCGAAATAAACAGATTAAGCGAGTTGGAAGGGACCTTGGAGGTCTTCTAGTCCAGCCCCCTGCTCAGGCAGGAAACCCTACACCATTCCAGACAAATTGTTGTCCAATCTCTTCTTAAAAGCCTCCTGTGTTGGAGCACCCACAACTTCCAGAGGCAAGCAGTTCTATTGGTTAATTGTTCTCGCTGTTAGAAAATTTCTCCTTGGTTCTATCTTGATTCTTGATTAGTTTCTATCAGTTGCTTCTTGTCAATTGAGCAGTAAGAAAGAAGCACAGTTAATACTTGGATGGAAGACCAAGAGGAAATCCTTCAGTTACAGCTCAACTAAGAAGTACAAACAGACAGTCACACATAGATACACACACAAAACATGTCCTATTCTTAAGCAATGAACCTTGCCTGGATGTAACTCTGTAATCACCATGACTCACACTGGAGACTCACTTTTGCTAACTGGTTACAAGAGGTTCTGGGTCAGTGTTGGGATTCAAATTTTGTTACTACTGGTTCTGTGGGCATGGCTTGGTGGGTGTGGAATGGCTTGGTGGGCGTGACTTGGTGGGCATGGCAGGGGAAGGATACTGCAAAATTTCTATTCCTTCCCCACTCTACTGCAAAATCCCCATTCCCTCCCCACCCCACTAACCTGCTTTCCAGCTCCGTTCTCCTGTGCAGAGCAACCAAAGGAGACCCAGCCAATCAGCTGGGACTCGGGAGACAGAGAATAGATGGGGGCGGGGCCAATCAGAGGCGGTATTTGCCGGTTCTCCGAACTATTCAAAATTTACGCTACCGGTTCTTCAGAACCGCTCTGAACCGGCTGAATACCAGCCTCCGCTCTGGACAGAGAAGAGTATGCAATAAGTAGGCAATTTGTATTTACAGCTAGTGCTCAACTCACAACTGCAATTGAGCCCAGGATTCCTGTTGTTAATGAGAGACATTTGCTAAGTGAGTTTTGCTCTGTTGCTAAGTGAGTTTACTTGCCACCATTGTTAAGGGAATCACTGCAGTTGGATAAATTAGCAATTCGGTTGTTAAGTGAATGTGGCTTCTGACTTGGCATGTCAGAAGGTCGTAAACAGGGGATCACATGACCTTGGGACAATGCAACCATCATAAACCCGAGTCGGCTGCCTGTTCGTTAAGCACATATTGCATGTAAAGAGAAAACAAATAAAATACATATAAAAATTTAATATATATCTAGATATAAAAAACAAACATGAGTCAGTTGTCAAGCATCTGAATCTTGATCACGCAGTCATGGGGAGGCTGCAAAGGTCGTAACTCTGAAAACCCAGTCGTGATGGATTTTTCACTGCCGCCGTCCCTTCGAACGGTCACTAATTGAACCGTTGCAAGCGAAGGACTGCCTGTTTTTGAAAGAGGGTTGTAGGGAGCATTTGAGGACGAAAGAAAGGCATTCTTTCCGATTCTGAGTTTTGCTGGCTTTGGGAAGTTTTCTGCTTCGCTGGGTTTGAGCCAGCAGGAGCTCAAATCGGCTGTCTATCTGCGCGAGGATCAAGAGGGGTTCTTTGGCTCAGAATAGATCCCGAGCCATTTGGGATTCCAGCCGAGCAGGATCGGTTCCTTTGGGAGGGTTCAACTGGCTAAAGAGGGGGAGTGAAAGTCTTTGGCTGTTTAAGCTCAGGATGATGTAGAGGCCACGGAACTGGCCCCGAAACATGCGGTCTTAAGGAAGCAGGAACTAGGCGCAGGGGGACTTCAAACTTGGCAGCTTTACGACTTGTGGACTTCAACTCCCAGAATTCCTCCTCCAGTCATGTTAGCTCAGGGATTCTGGGAGCTGAAGTCCACAAAGTCTTAAACTTACCTAGTTTGAAGACCCCTGATCTAGGGCTGCAGGAACCTACTGCGTGTCATGACATGCAGGAGATCAACTGAGTGTCACCTGCAGCAAAGAGCTGCAGCTTGGGCTGAACTCCTGGAGGGTGTCCACAGCTTGCAATACTCTTTCTTTTCTTTTTCTTCTTCTTATTCTTCTTTCCTTTCTTTTCTTTTCTTTTCTTTCTTTTCCCTTCTTCTTTCTTTTCGTTCTCTTCTCTTTCCTTTCTTTTTTTACTTTTGCGTTCTTTCTTTCTTTCTTTACTTTCTTTCCTTGTTCTTTACTTTCCTTGTCTTTCTTCTATCTGTTTCTCTTTCTTTTCTTTTTCTCTCCTCTCCCTCCTCATCTCGCTCTCGCATTTCTTTCTTTTAAAAAAAGATGTCATTTGTTCATTCTCTACTCGTTAGACCGAGGTCTCTTTAGGCCTGGCGGTGCAAGACAGTATTCCAGGGGGCGCAAAAACTTGGGTTTAGAAGTTTTCAAAATTATAGCGTGTATGCATGTAATTATTTTCTATTATAAGAGATGCGAGAATGTATTGGAAGCATTCCAGGGGTGCAAAGTGGGAGGGTAGATAGGTAGGTAGGTAGATAGATACGGTAGGTAGATACGGTAGATAGATATATAAAGTAGGTAGGTAGATAGGTAGATATGGTAGATAAGTAGATACAGTAGGTAGGTAGGTAGATGGATGGATAGATTAAGTAGGTAGGTAGGTAGAATAGATTGATAGATAGATAGATAGATAGATAGATAGATAGATAGATAGATAGATAGATAGATAGATAGATAGGGTAGGTAGGTAGGTAGGTAGGTAGGTAGGTAGGTAGGTAGGTAGATAGATACATACAGTAGGTAGGTAGGTAGGCAGATAGATACGGTAGATAGATACGGTAGGTAGGTAGATACAGTAGGTAGATAGGTAGATGGATGGATAGATTAGGTAGCTAGGTAGATTAGATAGATAGATAGATAGATAGATAGATAGAAAGAAAGAAAGAAAGAAAGAAAGAAAGAAAGAAAGAAAGAAAGAAAGAAAGAAAGAAAGAAAGAAAGAAAGAAAGAAAGAAAGAAAGAAAGATACGGTAGGTAGGTAGATACGGTAGGTAGGTAGGTAGGTGGTTGAGGGAGGGAGGGAGGGGAGAGAGAGGGAGATTTCTTTATTGGCTGTGGTTGGACACACAAGGAATTTGTCTTGGTGCAAATGCTCTCAGTGTACATAAAAGAAAAGATACATTCGTCAAGAGTTAAGAATCATAAGGTGCAACGCTTAATGATAGTCATAGGGTACAATAATAAGCAATCAAATCATACTAGGAAACAGTCAGTATAAATCATTAGGATACAAGCAACAAGGTTATAGTCATACAATCATAAGTGGGAGGAGATGGGCCAAAGGAAGGATGGGAGGATTAATAGTAGTAGTAGGAAAGGTTGGGGACCCCTGCTTTAGGCATTTTGAGTTCTGTCTTTCGCTCTACCGTCACCCACTCCCTCTTCAGAGAAGCACAGTCTGGGTCCTTAGCATGACACGCAATCCCCCCCACACACACACGCATACACAAACACACACACACCCCAATCTCTGCATTGTATCATCAAGACCACACTTTCCAGCAGATGATAGTAGGAAAAGTACAAGTAGTTCTGGACTTACAATGGTTCCATTTGCACAAGTGCCGGGAACTTTCCCGAGTACCTGAGAGAGAGAGAGGCTAATATTTGGAATAGACTCTCCTGCTCAAGCAGGGGGTTGGACTAGATGACCTCCATGGTCCCTTCCAACTCTGTTATTCTGTGATTTAGATGAAAGGTCGATATTGTATTGTGAGGATGTTACTGGCAGTCCTCGACTTACAACAGTTCATTGAGTGAGCGTCCGAATTTAACATGGCACTGAAGTGACTTATGACCGTTTTTCACACTTAATGAACATTGCAGCATCCTCACAGTCATGGGATTTATATCCAGATGCTTGACAACTGACTCATATTTAGTGTCCCAGGGTCACCTGATCATCTTTTGCAACTATATTTTTGGAGAGGAAAATAAGGGGAAAAAATTCTGCCTCTGCCTCCCAGCATCCATCGGTATTCATCTGGCTGGCATCCTGTCAGTGTGTGAGAGAATTGATTGCTGTCTGGAAAGTGAAACTGTATTTGCTGTATGAGCAAGGAGACAGGAAGGAGCCTGGGCGTGGCTTAGCTCAACTGTTCTGCACTAAAGCTGCTTGGTGCTGTGAAACTGCAACTAAAACTCCTCTCCTCTGCTTATGTTTTGCATTTGGAAGATATTTCTTTTTAGGTGGGGAGGGAGAGTAGAACTCCTTAATATCAGAGCGTGTTAATAATAATATAGGAAATACTAACGCTCTGATGGTCATTTTGAAAAATCATTTCTTATTGAGCATCTAGAAACCAAGAGGAACATAAGTGTTAAGTTTCAAATTTGGAGGCTTTACGGTTCTGGAGATTTTGTGATGATGCATGAGTGGTATTTCACTTTTATATATATGTGTGTGCATGATACACTTTTCTTTAATAAATATAAAAAACTCTATGAACAGCGTGTTGTCTGAGTACAGTTGGTGTTAAGCAACAGAACGATGACAAGCATCGTGTTAATCACAATATACCTATCATTGATAATAAGCGCATAATAACAGTAATTAGTGGCTTATGTGCAACCTTCTGACAAGTGAAGTCCTCGGGGATTGGCCAAGTTCGCTTAACAACCGGGTTGCCCGTTTAATAACTGCAGTGGATTCGCTCAGCAGACGTGGCAGGAAAAGGGGACTCAAAACTCGCTTAACCTGTTTCTCACTTAGCAACATACGTTCTGAGCTCAATTGTGGTTGTATGCCGAGCACTACCTGTGCTTAAATGGAGAGTAGAGAATGGAGAAGTGGAAGATACTGTGAGCATATGAACCAGATGGCATTTTAGCCATAAAGGCCTAATAGTAAATGTAACTTCTGCCCCAACCATTTCTTAATCTTCAGCCTGGAAGATTGCACCTCCAGGATCCAAATAAAGAGAGTTCTTGACTTACGAACAGTCCCTTAGCGACTTGTTCCAAGTTATGAAGGACATTCCTGGGGTATTTATAATCCAGTTCTGATGGTTGACGTGACTGCATTTGAAGTAGGTCACCAATCAGTCTGTATTTATGCTCCTATGCAGTGATCCAGGGTCACTTGAATGCTTTTTATTAAGGTTTTTGCTGAAAACTGGAGTTCCTTTCTGGGTTTTGGCAAAACCAGCCAACACCAAAGAATGGTTTCGCTTAATGACTGTGGTGTCGCTTTAAAAAGGTCGTAAAATTGGATCTGTTACATGGGCCACGACTGTCGTGATTTATGAATGTCATCAGCAGGTTCCATTACGTTTGTAAGTCGAGGTCTACCTGTAATTGGACTTCTGCAAAAAGTCAGACTTCTCCCAAACCCTCTTTCGCACCTTGTGTGTGAATGGTTCCATTTTGGCAACGCAAATCACACCTGGCAAATGGGTTTTGCTCTTAACTTATAGGATGATGGGAATAATGCAGCTAAGGTTATGGGGCTTGAGGTCCTTGCCAGGATCTCTGCCAACTGCAGGAAAATTAATTTCCCTTCCTTTCTCAAAAGGAACATTTTCAGAGTTACCCAAAGGTACTTTTTTATTTTTTTCCCCAAAAAGGCAACTGGACTTTCTTGGGAGGGTTTTTTTTTTTTTTCTCCTTTTGAAAACATTTCACTTTTCATCCAAGCGGCTTTCCAGAACCAAAGAAGCTTCTTGGATAAGAAGCAAAACATTTTCAAACAAACTCCAGTTGCATTTTTTTGGGGAAAAAAAAACACCTTTGAAACAACCATGATCTAGATGGTTGAAAATCTGCATAGATTTCCAGAATTTACCTGTTGGAAATCCTGGCTTCAGTCTCCCTGGCCTAGACTCTTGGCACCTGTGTAGCATTGGGTGTGTGTGTGTTTGCGTGTGAGGACTCTTTGCACATGCTCAGAGGCCCTTTTAAACTCAGAAGAGCCTTGGCTCAAACTTAGTTAAAGTTTTCCAGAGGGTCATCTTACGACAAGCCAGACTTCTTTTCTCCTAAGGGAAATAGTGCTCCAGAAGGTTTAGAACATTGTTCATTTTTGGGGAGTGAGGAATCCCCCTAATTCTTCCATATTGCCAGCATGCACAACCAGATTCCAACAGCCCTAAAACAGGGTCTGGTGGAGACTGACTGCCCCCTTTTCTCCCACCCACCCCCGCCCCCCTTTTGCGCAGACAGGCAAGGAGCGATATGAAATGTATGCAGCTTTGTTCTCTCTGCAAGGTTTTGCCTCCATGCCAGGAAGATGGTGTTTCGGTTATCCCCGCAGGATAACTAAAAACTGGGACCACATCTCCCCACACCCCCCAAGGCAGGAGAAGGGGGAATTGGAAGATCCGCTTTGTTTCCAACGGGAAAAAAAAAACAAAAAAAACCCAAGATTCTTCTACGGGTCCCTCCATCTATTAACCTTTGAACTGCGAAATTTTAATCGGCATTTTCTGATCAACCACATCATCACCAAAAACTCCCCTCTGCTTCAGGTCAGGAAAAATGCTGCTTGCCTTTCGCCAGAATCTTTAAGAACCGGAAGAAAAACAAGACTAAATATATATATAAATAATATATATGTATATTTTAGTTAACAAGAAACCCTCCCTTGAAACGCAAAAGAGGATGAGGTGGATTTCTGAATCTGGCGATCTTGAACTTTTCGGCAGTTTGTTTCTGGGAATTGCCAGTTCTAAAAAAAAAAAAGGGTGCAAAATTTGGAAAGGAAGTGGCTCTGGATTACACGATGGTGCCAAGAATCCGGATCTCTTTTTATCGGGCTGGCTTCCTTTATCGTGTGCCTTGTGGGATTTGGAACCGGCATGCGGTGGGTAAACCTGGTCAGTGGGGCTTGCTAAAGCAAACCGTGGCTTGGTAGGGGTGCGTGAACCTGAGTTCATTTCATCACCTGCTTGGCATCTGCTCTGCTGCCTTAAAGATGGGGAAAGATGGGAGAAACTTTTTGCATTTGCATGTGGCCTCCTTCTCTACTCCAGAATCGAGATCGAAATGAAGGGCAGGCAGGCTTATGAGTTGGAAAGCTGTGCCAGGGGTTGATATCACCCTATCACGCTGCCTGCAAGCTGCCTGTGCTAATAATTGGATATTGCAGATACCGAGCCAATGTAATTATTACTGTACCTGCTAGGTTTTTTTTCCTCATCCTTGGCATCTCCACTTTCAGAGGAAAACTGGGAAAATATGTTGTTGTTTTTTTTTCTGAAAGACCCACTGCCAATTTGGGCACCTTATCAGCCAAGCAGCAGTCCTTTTGCAAATGCATTTCCTGCTCCTATATTATTCTATACGTTTCCAGAGGCTTTGTCGCTTTACATTCTATTAAACCATCTGGTGATCCTGTGTTTTTGGTCTAGATTTTCCCAGCATACCGAACCAAATCCAGATAGGTGAACCGAATTCGTCAAGTTTGAGCGGCTTCCGGTTTTCCGAGTTAACGGTGAGTGAATTTTTTTTTTTAAAGCGAGGGCAGTTCGTAGATTCAACAGTCCACTATGACCTCAATGTTGCTATGTTCTTCGCTGGTTGTCTGGCATAAGAGAGCATCTTCCTTAGAAACTATGTGTGAGCTTTTCCTGAATGATACCAGACTCCTGCTGGTGCCATTTCATCCATTGTGCCTATTCACACATGCCAGCTCTTAAGGTGTCGTGGATCTTTAAATCAAGTGCTCTTTTAATGCTCTTGACTTGGAAAATAAATAAATGGGAGTATGCCAGTGCAAGGATATCTACCAAATAATTCAGTTCTTAGGCACTTGCAGATCTGTCATTGATGAAAGTACAGATAGAGATTATCAGAGTTGGAAGGGACCTTGTAGGTCATCTAGTCCAACCCCTCATCCCAAACAGATGCTACACCATTTCTGACAGATGGCAGGCCAGTCTCTTCTTGAAAGCCTCCAGTAATGAAACTGCCCACAACTTCTGAAGGCAACTTCGATTCCATGGGTTGATTGTTCTGTCAGAAATTTTTTCCTTATTTCTAGGTTGAATCTCTCCTTCTTCAGTTTCCATCCATTATTCCTTGTCTGGCTTTCAGGTGCCTTGGAAAAAGTAAATGATCATCTTCCCAGATTATTTATCCTAGGCACTTTTTACCAAGCAGATAAAGTGGCTATTGGGAACCCTTTATTCTTCTTTGCTTGCAATTTATCCATCCTGGGCTATTCTCACAACCTTAAGTGGGAGGAATACAAAGTTGAACTTTACACGGGTTGGACACTTATGATTTCCTTACTACGGTGTGGTCAGGCCTTTTAAAAACACCTTTTAATGCAGCCAGGGTTTTCTGCATATGGAACCTCGGCAGAGTCTCAGGCCATACTAAAATCCCAGGTTGGGAAGCACCAGGCCAAACTGTGATTGAGTAATTTGGGAGCTGAGGTTGTTATGTGAACTGGTCCATGCCATTAGCTTAAGATTCGGTGCAATCATACACGATCCTTCATTAACCTGTAGCACTCTTAGCTTAGAATGAATGGAATTGTTCGGATAACATTTAACTAACAGTATCGGCTGGATTCACCAACAGGTTGATGCACAGGCTAGCCAATCACGGCTTGGCCTAGTAAATCGTGACTCCGTCCATTTTGGGTGTTGTGCAAGTAAGGTGAGTTGGGTTTTGGTTTAGTGCAGGGGTCCCCAAACTTGGCAACTTTAGGACTTGTGAACTTCAACTCCCAGAATTCTCCAGCCATCTGAAGTTGAAGTCCCAAAATCTTAAGTTGCCAAGTTTGGAGACCTCTGGTTTAATGTGTTTGAGTTGATCCAGCTCTGGTGATCCGTAAACTAAGAGTGTATGCAGTTTAGCGCGCTGGAAATATCCAAATGGTTGTGGGTATATTGTTACAGAATACAGGTTAAAGAAGTTTTGCCTTAATGCAAACTGGGAATTGGGTCACCCAGTACAAAGAACACAGGAGATATTCTTCACGGTAGGAATCCATAGATAATTAAGTACTTGCACTCTTCTTGAGAGCGATTCGCAATAATGGGAAGAAAAAGAAATATTTCTGTAATAGCTTAGAGTCTATTGCTCTTACAGCCACTCGGTGAAGTATATGAAATTTCTGCCCTACAAATGGCGTAGGGAAGGCAGCGGCATAAACCCTTTTTGAGTTTTCAAGCACTTAGAGAGGGCCATAAAGCACTCTGAAGCGGTATATAAGTCTAAGAGGGCTATGGCTATTCTCACTTTAGGCTAAGTTTTTTTTTCTCACTGTGGTGAACTCAGCCCTGTGGTCTGCAAGCCAGATTTTATGGATAAGCGACATGCACAAGGCTGAAATGGCCCATTGGCCAAATCTGGGCTGCAACAAGTCTCTGTGTAGCCCACGGTGTGAATCCAAATGACAGATGAGGAAGTAAGGGATCTGGAAGTAATCAACTCATTCTTTGGGGCTTGGCATCAGGCGTCCCCCAATCAAACTTCTTTAAGAAAAGCTGGGGGGGGGGGGAATTGATATTGTTTGAACCGGCCGTTCCCTGCCCAAACTGGCATCTGGAACCAACTGTCAAAAGCTGGGACTTGGGACTTTTGACAGTCAGGTTGCTTACTGCTCCTTCTTTACTCCAGGAAGTAGCTCTGCGCTTTAGACAAGGAGCTGGAGGGAAAGTGAAAATGGATTAACAACAGAAAAGGGTACCTGTCCATTAGGGGCCCTCAATCCATCCTTCCCTGCTTTGAAGTCTTTTTGAAGGTGAAGCCTCCCTGGACCAACTGACTGTGGGAAGGGAGCCCAGTTTGGATACTAGTCCCATCCAGGCCCGCTGGACAGCTTAGGATCTCTTGCCCCCCCCCCCCCAACCCTTCGCTCCTTCCTCCTCCTCAGCACCGTCCGTTACCGTTCATCCATGGCCGGGCAAGGGTCATTTAAACGGTCCTCCCCCCCCATCCCCAAAAGTAGAAGAAGAGCCCAGATCGCCGCGTTTAGAGCATCGCAGCCCGGGCGCGATGCAAAACGCAACCCCCCCCTCCCCTTTCTCGCTTCTTTTCTTCTCTCCTCTCCCTTCTTCTCGGTTTTTAGGGCCGGTTGGCGGAAGGCAAAGGAGGCCGAGAAAGTCGATCTCTCTCTCGCTCTCGCTCTTCCGAGTCGCCCGTTAGGAAGTCAACGGCGCGATCGAGGGGGGGGGGGAGGTTGATCCGGCGAAGCCAAGAAGGAACCGGGCGATCCCCCCCCCTCCAAGCTTAAGCCCCCCACCCACCCACTGCGATCTCGCGGCAGCAGCAGCAGCAGCAGCCTCGGAGCGGCAAGGAAGAACGGCCGGGGCGGGCGAGGTAGTAGAAGGGGAGACCGCCGGTTGGAAAAGCCCCGGAGAGCATCGCGGCGCGGGGAGGAGCGGAGCAACGGGCAAACGCAGCAGGGGAGAAAAAAAGGTGGAAGGCGGCGGTTGCCCGTCCGTCCCTCCCTCCAGCCCCGTCCTAGACGGTCTGCCAAGCCGGAGATCCGAGGGCCAAAGGGGGAGGCCAAGACAGTGGAGCCGGGCGGGCGGGCGGCTGGGTTGGGGGCGAGGAGGAGGGTCCCAGCCCGGCCGAGGGGAGGGCCTTGGGCAGCGGCGACGACGGGCCCAGGGGAGGGGAAGCCGGACTCGAGAGCCGCGGCCGAGACGGCCCACAAGGGGGGCCGAGCTGAGCAAGGGCGGCGCGCCGCGGCGTGCTGGGGGCGCTTGGCTTCTGCTCTGCCGCCGCCGCCGCCGCCAGTGGCAGCAGGCCGGGCCGGCGATCGGGGCCTTCGAAGCGGGAGCAACTTCTACGGGGCGCGGACGGGCGTCGGGAGGGACGAGGCGAGGCGGCGGAAACGGCCGGCCGGCGAGGGGGGAATCAACCCGAGAGAGAGAGAGAGAGAGGCCATCGTCCGGCCGAGCGGTGTGGGGCGCCTCCCTCTGGCGGCATCCCCCACCCCTCCCGAGAGGAGCCGAGGCAGCGACGGAAGGAGGTAAGCAGGCCAGCAGCCCAGCGCTTTCCCTCCACCCCGGGGAGAGCCGGCGGGGGCCGAGCCGCCTGGAAAAGGGCAAAGGCGTTGGGAGGCAGCCAGGCTCGGGCGCCGCCGCCGCCGCCGCGCTGCGCCACTGGATCCGAGGGTGCGCCCAGGCAACGCAGGTGCGGAGCCCCAAACCCCGTGCAGCAGCGGCAGCTGCTCCGGCCGGGCCTGGAGGGAGGCATCGGGGCAAGAGGAGGGCGACAGCAGGGGAAGGAGGCGACCTCGGGCCGCGCCAGGTAACGCCGATCGCGGGGGGGGGAGGGGGAGGAGGGCTCCGGCCCCGCCGACTTGGGCTTGTGCTGCTGCCGCCCCTCCGTCGGGGTGCAGCGGGCTCCCCTCTCCGCGCGGGGCTTAGCCACCGGGCGCTAGCCGGACCCCGCGCCGTCCCGTGGGCGAGGGAATGGGCGGGAGGGCGGGCGCGCACCTGGCCCCTCGCCCCCTTCCCCGTCTTTGGACCCCCGATCTGCAACCTTCCCTCAACCCTCCCTCCCACCCAAAAATGCATGCTCCGTCCAACCCCCCCTTCCCCTCTCCCGCTGCCTCCGCTCGGGTCCCGTGACCTTCTCGGAGGGGGGGTGGAGAAGAAGCGGCCGCCCCGCTTTGGGATGGGGGCGCCCCCCACTCACTCACCCACCCACCCACCCACGCGAGCTTTGCGCCCTGCGTGGGAACTGAGAACCCCCGCTCCCGTTTTCCCTCCTGGGGCAGCGGCGGAGGGGGGGGTCGCAGAGAGCCCTTTGAGCGTCACGGCTGCCCCCAGCGCTGATCCCTCGACCCACCCCTTCTTATCTCTCTCCCTCCCCTCGGGTGGAGGAGGGACCCGCCCTGGCCCGGCCCCTCCCCCTCCCCGGGCAGGGCGCAAAGCCCCTCCTCTCTCTCTCTCTCCCCCCCCCCCCCCGCCTTCTTTCCCTCTCCGGACTCGGCTGGCTCAGAATAACCCCCCCCCCCAAACACCCTTCCCCTTCCCATACGGGCAGGGCCCTGCCGCGGTGCAGCCTGGGAGCGGTAGTCCGCAGGGCAGGGCCGGGTGCGGTGTGGGCGTGGGGGGCCGCCGGGCGGCCGGACTACACTTCCCGGCAGGCCCTGCAGCGGCGGCGGCGGCAGCAGCAGCAGCAGGACGACTCGGCAGCCGCCGTGCCTGGCTTCTCCTCGTCTTCCTCGCACTCTCCGGCTGCCGCCGCCGCGGAGCGAAGAAGAAGAAGGGGAGCCGGTCCAGCCAGCCCAACCCCGCCGTCCGGCCCTTCCGCTCGGCTGGGGCTGCCCCCCCCACCCGCCTCAAGACACCGCTGGTCCCTCGGAGGGGGCCCGCCCCGGGAGCAGGTGCGTCTCCGCCGCTTCCCTTCCTCAGGCCCGCCGCGCTCGCTCGCCTGCCTGCCTGCCTTCCTCCGTCGCCATCGGGGAGGGAGAGGAGGAGGGGGGGGGCCGCGGCGTGTGAGTGAGGTTTCCATGGAAACAGGGAGCGGGCCTTGGACCGCGGCCCTCTCCTCGCGCGCGACCCCCGCCTCGCCGCCTTCAGGCGCCCCCCCCCCTCTTCCCCGTCCGTCCGGGTAAGGTCCCGTCCAAGAGCGACGGGGCTGGCGGCGGCAGCGGCAGCAGCGCCCCCGCGGCTCTTCCGCGGCCACTCTCCCCCCCCACCCCCCACGGAGAGGGGTGGGTTATGGGTGGGGGGGGGGTCGCGATCCCTTCGGAGGAGCCCCTTCCGTCCAGCAGGAAGCAGAGATCCACTTCCTCGACGGCCCGTCCAGCGCGGGCGGGGGGGGGGGGGGAGAGGAAGCTGCTCCGCCCGGACGCGCCCTCCCCTCCCTCCCCCGTCTCCCCTCCCCTCACTTTTGCATCGACGGGGCGGGCGCAGCGTCGATCCGGGAAGAAGAAGCCACCTCGATCTCTTCCTTCTCCCACCCACCCACCCAAAAGCAAGCAAGCAACCTCCAGTTTCCCTTCGCTGCCGCCTCCGGGGAGGAAAAAGGCTCCGCACGTCGAAGATGGGCAGGAGGGGAGGGGGGACACACGGCAATATCTCCCCCATCCCGGGTCTTCCAATTCCTGGCTGGCTGGGGAGAGGGACGAAGTGCCATCGGAGCCCCCTCCGTCCTTTCTCGCTCCCATATCCCCATCCCAATATCCCGTGTCCCCCACTCCCCAAAAAGGAGAGGAAGGAGCCGTCGAGGCCAGCCCGAGACCCTTCCTTTCGCTTCTCCCGAGACTTGCGGTTCGGGGCGGGCCGAGGGCTTCTGGGCTGGGCTGGCCTCCCTCCGGCATCTGCGCCGGCTTTTCCCTCCAGCCCGGCCCCTAAAAACAAGAGACAAGGGCGATGCCCGCGACGGCCCCGAGGGAACGGGCAGCCTGGCGGATGGGTGGGTGGCGAGGAAGCCGGGGAGGAGCGCGCGGGCGAGAGAGAGGTAGAGAAAGCCAGCCAGCCAGCTCCGGGGCTTGGAGGTCAGCGGTCGGGGTGCGCGGCCGGAGGCGGAGCCCAATCCGCCCCGGAGGCGATGCCGCGGAGCTCGGGCGCAGAGCAGACCCCGATCGCCAAGCGGGGCCGAGCCAGGAGAAAGGAAGCAAGCTCCTGAAACGGCTGTTGGAGCAAGGCGAAGCGGGCCGGGCAAACTTGGGGTTGGCGGGGTGGTTGTGTCCCGGGGGCGCCTCGGCGGAAGCTTGCAAACCTCGCCGATGCCTGCTGCTGCTGCTTTCGCGGAGAGAGAGAGAGAGAGGTCGGGGGGAGCCGAGGCCTGCCGGGGCTTGAAAAGGAAGCAGGGGAGGAGGAGGAAAAAGCGGCGATCGGGGAGGGATTGCGCGGCGGCGCAAAGGGGACGGGCGACTCCGCGAGTTGCAGGAGCTCGTGCCTGGCAGGCTGGCAGGCCGGCCACAGAGGTCGGCTGCTCGGGGCAGGCTGGAGCCAGAGGTCCTTCTCTGGCAGGTAGACATTTCCCTGCCTGCCAAAGGCCAGGGCACTGGCCTTGTTTACTTGGCCCGGCTGCCTGGAGAACCACAGCCTGGCGGCAGAGAAAGAGAGAGGGGAACCCATGCCACCCCCCTCTACCTGCCCCAACAGGTGACCCATCCACATCGGTGATCCCTGCAGGCATCCTGGCTTTTCCGGCACAAACTCCACCTAACAGAGAAGCCAGGAAGAGAAAACTGAATTGGGGGGGCAGATTTTATTGCTCCCCAGTTCTTCCAAAAGGTCTGGGAGAGGTTCCCTTCTTCTCTTCCCCCCACCCCAACCCTCCTTCTCCTTCTTCACTGCCTGTGTTTTTCAAAAGCATCATGCTAATTTGCAGCTGCGACAGGTTTCCACAATCAGGTTCCTCCACCGGTGAGGCTGGCTGCAGAGCGAGGCTGCAGAGCGAGAAAGGGAAACTCGCCCGTGCCCATTTGCTGAGAAAGAGAAAGAGAGAGAGAGGGGAAAAAATGAGAGAGGGGAGAGAGAAGGGAGAGGAGAGAGAAGAGAGAGGGAGGAGAGAGAGAGAGAGAGAAGGGAGAGGAGAGAGAGAGAGAGAAGGGAGAGGGAGGGAGAGAGAAGCCTTGTTTTGGAAAGGGGCCCAAAAGTTTGTGTGGGGCAGCTGCAGGCAGGAGGGGAGGAACGGAAACACCCTCTGCTGCGTTTCCTTGGAGTAGGAAGCACCGCGTTGGACCGAGCTGGTGTGCCAGCGCAAAAGATCCGCCGTCGTCGTCGCTGTGTACATAATTGTTTGTCTCGTTAGTAGGGAAGGATGGGCTGAGCTGGGCCATTCTACCACGAGAGGCCTGCGGCTGTTAGGCATGTCTTCCACGACATCGACAGTCCGTTGTGCTCTTCCGAAAGAGAAGTTGATGACTTCCAAACCTTGGAAACTGCCTTTTTTTTTTTTTTTTGGGGGGGGGGGGAGAATAGCAGTCTTTCTCGGCTTCTTTAAATGTAAAGAGCCATCCGTGCCCTTTTCCCCCTTCCTCTCCGGGTGACGGCTGTGCCTTAGCTCGAATTAAGCTCCGAGCACACGCCTTTGTGAATCAGTAGAGGAAGTCCCATCGGTGACATAGGGCTGCAATTGTCTCTCTGCCTTTTTGCATATCCCTAAAAGTTTTGGGAGCCTGTCGCTGGTTGGGCGCTGTGAGGGGGGAGGGGGGGGCTACGGGTGTTTTCTTTCCAGAGGGTGGGGAGGAATAGGGGGATCCTCTCCTCCTTAAAAGATATCCTCCGCCACATGGCGCAATTTCAAAGTCTGGTTTTATATGCAGCCTGTCTGTGCTTAAAGGAATTGTAAACGAGGCATGAACTTCGCTTTTAGTGAGAGCTGAAAACTCGCTGAAAGGACCGTCAGTCTCTCTAGCTTTTGACTGGGGTTCAAACTGAGGGGTCAATATCAAATTTGGGGGGCAGCCTCTGAAATTCTCGGCCACGGAAGTATTCCCAGTGGAATCTTTTCCGTTCTTTCCTTTTAATTTAACGTGCTTCAGTCGGATTTATTTACTGGCCGCGTTTCTGGGCCGCCCAGTTCCAGAATGGCTCAGGACAGCCTCACAAAACGATTTTTTTAAAAAAACAACCACCTTAAAAGAAGTACAGGTAGTTCTCAGCTTAACAACAGTTCATTGAGTGACTGTTCAAAGTGACAGTGGTACTTTAAATAGTGACGCATGGCCGTTTTTCACAGTTACGACCCTTGTAACATCCCCATGTTTCACTTGATCAACATTCAGACATTTGGCCACTGACTTGTATTTATGACGGATGCAGTGTCCTGGGGTCATGTGAGCCTTCTTTTGCGACCGTTTGCCAAGCGAAGTCAACCGTGCAACTAACTTAACAACTGCACTCGCTTAACAAACATCGCATTGAGCACCAGAAATTTGGGTCTCCGTTCAAGTTGTAAGTTGAGGACTGTATTTTATGCTCTTTAAAGAAACAAACAGCTTTCTAGATGCATAGAGTGGCTACCAAAGACTCGTTTTCGTGCATTCAAAGAAAGAGTGTTGGATAGCTGGCACTGCGCAGTAGGAAAAGGGGAGAAAATTCAGAATTGGAATAACAGAGTTGGAAGGGACCTTGGAGGTCTTCTAATCCAACCCGCTGCTTAGGCAGGAAACCCTATAGCATTTCAGACAAACTTGGAGCATTTACAACTTCTGGAGGCCAGTTGTTCCACTGATCAATTGCTCTCACTGTCAGGAAATTTCTCCTAGGTTGCTTCTCTCCTTAGTTATTTTCCACCCATTGCTGCTTCTCCTGCCTTCAGGGGCTTTGGAGAATAGCTTGACCCCCCTCTTATTTGTGGCAGCCCCTCAAATATTGGAAGACTGCTATCAACTCATCCCCTAGTCCTTCTTTTCATCAAACTAGACATGCCCAGTTCCAGCAAAACCGTTTTTCATATGTTTTAGCCTCCAGTCCCCTCATCATCTTCGTTGCTCTTCTCTGCACTCTTTTATTTTAGTTTACTTTATTGTCATTGCACCCTCTTCAGTGCACATCATGACCATGAAAATAAACACACATCCTTCACCCTCCACACATTGAACTGAAAACCCGCAACACTGCACCAACACTGCACTATACGCTAGAATTCAACAGAGCTACTGACCTGGGATACAAGCTGTTTGTTCCTTCTTCTATTTTACTTTTTTCGTTAGCTAAGTTGTTGTTGCGGGGTGTGTGTCCACACTGGCACACAAAGCGACCTTCCTTTTGGAGATGGCCTTAACAGATCATCCTACGTGAACTAAACTATCATTTCGGTTGAAACCCGTCCAGTACAGGGATCACAACGTCACAACGAAACCCCCGAAGTTCGGTGGCTAAATCAGACAAGCTGTTAAAGCGAATGTTTCCCCCGTCTTACGACCTTCCTTGTCACCGTTCTTAAGTGAATCACCACACGTTGTTAAGTTAGCGAAGGTTTTTTTTTAAAAAGTAAATCCCATGTCCCAAGGGACCCCCTCGCGCCCATCCTAAACGCAAGTTGTCCAAATGGCCACATTTCAACCACGTGACCATGGGGGATGCAGCGACGGTCGTAAGTATGAAAAAACAGCCATGAGTTTGGGGGTTCCCCCCCCCCAGCTGCGTTGTGACTTTTGAACAGTCACTAAATGAACTGTTGTAAGATGAGGATTGCTTGGTTACAAGAGCTCATTGGGTGACGGTTCAAAGCTGCAACACAACGTGCGACCCAAATGCAGGCGCTTTGTCAGCGGGTTCACACTTAACGACCGTCGCTGGGTCCCAAGGTCGTGCGATTTTTTTCCCGTTTTGTGACCTCCTGACACACAACGTCCACGACTCAGGTTCAACAACCGGGGTTACCAACTTCTCAACAGCAGCGATTCCCTTTACAAACGGTGGCAAGAAGGGTCGTAAAATGGAGGAGGGGGGGGGCAAGGTTCACTTAACAAATGTCTCGCTTAGCAACAGAATTTTTGGGCTCGCTTGCGGTCGTAAGTCAAAGGCTTACTTGTATCCTGTTCATGTCTTGTCTGTTCTTCCTTTCTTCCTTCGTTTTCCCCCTGCCCTTATTGAGGCAAGACCCCCCCAACTTCTGAAGGAAAAGTAAGGGGTATTTCTTCACCCACACAATGCCACTTTTGTCTGGAGTCCTGGGTCCAGAAGGCTCAGGCGACATATGCCAGGCCCTCCTCCCCTGAAATTTGTCTGGATCCCTTTCGATAACGAAGAATCCATGTCAGAGTATGTACGAAGTCCCCAGGCCAACCCCCTACTCCTCCTTTTCTCCAAAATTTGGACCATCCATTGGTCTTGGAACAGGATCTGTATTCATTGTTCTTGCAGATATATCTCCTTTGACTCTAAGTCTGAGGAAACTCCGTAAGTCTTGTCCCAAAGGTGCTTTTTCAAAAGAGGCAACTGGACTTTCTGGTTTTTCTTCTGAAGACGTTTCACTTCTCATCCAAGAAGCTTCTTCAGTTCTGACAGTTTAATGGGGACTTGAAGCATTTATATTCCTTGCAAGGCACCTGGTCATTTGCATCCTTTTAGGGGGTCGTTGAGGCCACTTGGAGGTTTACCTGTATCCTCAGGGTCACCTGAGTAGTGCAAATGGTTCCTGTATTTTGCAATTTTGCCCCCCCTCTGGAAATCCATTCCTACTTCCACACCATTCCAAGGATTGTCACCCCAAATTGTATAGCTAAACGTCTGTAGAGATTCTCAACCATCCAGGTCATGGTTGTCCCAAATCAGGAACCGTTTGCACTAACTCAGGTGACCCCGAGGACACAGATAAACCACCAAGTGGCCTCAACGACCCTCCAAAAGAATGCAAATGACCAGCTGTCTGCAAGGAATATCAATCCTTCCATTCCCCCCCCCCCATTCAGTCAGAGCTGAAGAAGCTTCTTGGATGAGAAGCAAAACGCCTTCAAAAGAAGAAAACCAGAAAGTCCAATTGCTTCTTGAAAAAGCACCTTTGGGCAACCATGACCTGGATGATTGAGAATCTCCAGATAGATGTCCATAAGTAATCCTGTCCCTTGGTAGATGTGTATGCATTGTTTGTTTTATTGGGTGTGTATATATCCAACTGTAAAGTATGTGTGTGTATCTATATATCTATCTATATAAAATCTATATCTATATATCTAACAATATCTATATCCATCTATTTCAATATCCAGTTTTCACTAAACATCTCACATATTTGTGTGATAGAGTTAAGCACAGCAGGAATATCTTGATGTTTGAGACTCCTTTTAAGATGTAGGCTAAACGGATCTCAGAACTTGGAAGTCTAGCCACAAAAGTTGTGTTAGAAGATTGTGAGCTTTCTCGCCTTGAATTATGCCTTCAGAAGCTTATTTAAGGATAAGGATTTGTTCAGGTTGATCATATGCTGCCTTGGCTTTGGGGAAGGAGTGTGAAATTGTCCCGTTTCATCTCTCTGGGTTGGTTAGAAAGACGCCCAACATGGTTTTTTTTTGGGAGGGGGGCGTGGGGTGGAGGTCTGAGCAGAGATGCCCCAGATTCCCAGTTGTGGGTAAGAACTCTTACAAATCCTGCCAGGCTCAGGTGAGCCCACAGAGTTCTGGCTAGTTCTTAGGCAATCCCGGGAAGTAGCCTTGGTGGGATTTTTGCCTCCCACTTGATTATTTCGCTTCCGAAGTATGGACTCGCGGCTCACCCAGTTGCGTTTGGGGCCTTCTCTTGAGGAAATGCTGGCTTTTCAGTGCATCTTGATGTTCTGTCGACACTCGGTCAGCGGTATGGGCTGCAGAACTGAACTTGGTTGCTGAGCTGGGCGAAATTGGGGTGGAGGGGGCTGCGCTGGGCTGTTTGCAGTACCGTCTGGAATGTGGCTGTAGGAGTGGCTCTATTTAGCAACACCTGGCACAGTAAAGTATAGATATACATATATATATCTATATGGGCTATAGGGGCCTTGACTGATCCGACAAAAGGATCTAACTTACCAAGGAGTTGGAAGATCAAAGGTGAAGATGTTTTTTCTGGGCCGTGAAACCCTCTCTCCCCTCGCCCTTCAGACTTTGCTTTCAGACTTTGGAGGGAGCAGCTGAAATTGGTATAAAGCGGAGAGGTTCCTCTGTGTTCGGGCTTTGAAAAATCTACATACTTCCATTTCTCTCTGCCCCTTTCCCAGTCTTTAGGAAGGGGAGGGGTGGGTTGGCCTAACTGCTTGGCTCCGCAGTGAAGCTATCTCCACCCCCCATTCACTAGCCTCAGATAAGCCCACGCGGGGCTGTTGCTTTTCAGTTGCGACTCCGGCAACCCTTCCACATAAGTCACACCCGTGGCCAGCCAGCTCGAGAGCTCTGGGTGCTGACCCCCCCTCTACCCAACTCCAGGAATTCCTTTCCCTCCCCACTTGGTGCGTTGGGAAGGTCCCCCGTTTGAAGCCTAACTAGCATTTGCAACCCCCTTGAAAGAATTTTGAGCGGGAGCTTTGCTAAGTCCTGAAGGTGTTTAGTCATTGCTGTCCTTCCACAAGTGCCTTGCCTTGTTTTTATTTGTTGGTTTGTTTACCCTGTTTTAAAACCTCTCCTGTTTGTTCAGCCGGCATGATCCCTCCTGGCGATGCTTGTAGGACAGGCTTCCGCAGGACAAACTGAATTGTGGTTTTGGGAGGCAGGCTGGGTTCATCTGTCTGGCCCGGCTAAAATTGGGTGGCTTAGGTTAGCTTGTGATTGGTTCCCTGTGTCCTGTCAGTGTCTAGGCTCTGAGTCATGCCTAGGTGGTTCCTCCACCTGCCTCTCCGGATTACCTACTTTGAGTTCCTTTTGTTCCTCCCCATCACTTCTTTGCAAGTGTTTTGCACCAGGGACGTAGCTTGGGTGATGGGCTTCCAGGTAATCTTAGTCCAGGGGTCTTCAAACTTGACAGCCTTAAGACTTGTGGACTTCAACTCCCAGAATTCCTCCTCCAGTCATGTTAGCTCAGGAATTGTGGGAGTTGAAGTCCACAAGTCTTAAAGCTGTCAAGTTTGAGGACACTTGGATGAGAGAGAGAGAGAGAGAGAGATACTGTAAATCAGGGGTCTTCAAACTTGACAGACTTGTGGACTTTAACTCCCAGAATTCCTCCTCCACAAGTCTTAAACTTGCCAAATTTGAAGACACTTGGATTAGATAGATAGATAGATAGATAGATAGATAGATAGATAGATAGATAGATAGATAGATAGATAGAGATAGATAGATATAGATAGATAGATAGATAGATGATAGATAGATAGATAGATAGATAGATGATAGATAGATGATAGATAGATAGATAGATAGATAGATAGATAGATAGATAGATAGATAGATGATAGATGATAGATAGATAGATGATAGATAGATAGATAGATAGATAGATAGATAGATAGATAGATAGATAGATATAGACAGATAGATAGAAAGAGAGATAGAGATAGACAGATTAGACAGACAGACAGACAGACAGAGATGGAGATAGAAACTGCAAACCAGGGGTCTTCAAACTTGACCGCTTTAAGACTTGTGGACTTCAATTCCCAGAATTCCTCCTCCAGTCGTGTTAGCTCAGGAATCCTGGGAGTGAAGTCCAGAAGTCTTAAACTTGCCAAGTTTGAAGACCCTTGTCATAGTAGAATGGTGCTGCCAACTTACTGTCTCTAGATCAAAACGGGCAAGGAGACCCCTGATGAGGGATGAGTTAGAGTCAGCCTGATCTGGGATTTTAAGAAATGGACATAGACAGCCAGCAACAATCCCGAAATATACAGACTAACGGAGTTGGAAAGGACCTTGATATACCATTCTGGACAAATAGCTGTCTACTTTTTTTTTCTTAAAATACTCACAATTTCTGGAGGAGGAAAGCCATTCCACTGATTGTTGTCATCGACAGGAAATTTCTCCTTAATTCCAGGTTAGTTAATGATCTCTCCCCCCCCCCCCCATTACTTGTGGTCCTGCCCTCCCGGTGCTTTGGAGAATAGATCGACCTCCCCTCTCCTCTGCAACAGCCCCTCCAATATTTCAAGGCTGCCATTATGTCATCCCCTAGCTCTTCCCTTTCCTTTCACTTCCCTTTCTTTCTCTTCCTTCCCTTCCCTTTCCTTTCTTCCCTTCCCTTCCCTTCCCTTCCCTTCCTCCTTCCCTTCCCTTCCTTCTTTCCTTCCTTCTTCCTTCCTTCCTTCCTTCCTTCCTTCCTTCCTTCCTTCCTTCCTTCCTTTTTTCTGCAATAAGAGAAACTTCTGCTTCAGTGGCAGTCTTCTGCATCCTAAAATGAATCCTGCTGAAATCTCTCCAGCCTTCCTCTACAAGAGAGGTGCCAACTCGAGCGGATTCCTTGCAAAAAGCTCTGCTTCCTTCCATTCAGAAACCGTGTGTGTGTGTTTGTGTGTGTGTGTGTATGATGTTGCAAAACAATCAAGGAGTTGGTTCATTCCCCCCCCCCCTCCAAGGGGTCTCCATCTGATCTTTCCTAGGTCCAAAACCCTTGAGCATTTTCGTGCGGGCACCGTCCACGCCTTTCTCCCTGAAAGGATCGGGCAAGGGACATCTGGCTGCCCTGACCTCTTGCTCAGTCACGTGACCGACCGACCCCAGGGAAAGAGGAGGGTCCACAGGCGGTGGGCATTCCCCGGAGGAGGAGGAGGAGGAGGGTCTCCTGGTTCTCTCCCGGGTTACGGAGGAGAGCCCCTCTCCCGCTGGCATGTCTTCACAGTGGCCTTGGACCTCTGGAAAGTCCTTTGGGGAAGCCTCTGGTCTTGGCACCTCCCCGTTCCTGCTGCTCCTTTCCCAGGAAACACTCACCCCCACCCCCGTCTTCTTAAAAACCATGCCCCTGCGATGCCATATCCTTTGCGCCCGTGTGCACACATGGCTGTGCATGTGCGTTCTTCCCTCACGCCATGGCCCGCCTCCTTTTCAGAGGTTTCGATTCTGCTCAGCTTGGGAGGGTTCCTCTTCTCCTCTTCCTCCTCTCCTTCTCCTCTCCTTCTCTCCTCCTCCTCTACTTCTCCTCCTCTCCTTTTCCTCCTCTTCCTCCTTCTCCTCCTCTACTACTTCTCCTCTCCTGCTCTCCTTTTCCTCCTCTTCGTCCTCCTCCTCTACTACTTCTCTCATTCTCCTCTTCCTCCTCTCTTCCTCCTCCTCTCCTCCTCCTCTACTTCTTCTTCTCCTCTCCTTCTCTCCTCCTCCTTTCTTTCTTTTCCTTCTCCTCGCCTTTTCCTTTTCTTCCTCCTTTTCCTCCTCCTCCTCCTCCTCCTCCTCCTCCTCCTCCTCCTCCTCCTCCTCCTGCTGTTTCCTGGGAATGCTTCTGTCTGGCTCATTTCCCACGTCTTCCCTGGGAGAAAAGAAAGAAAAATGAGCTGCTACCATGTCCGTTTTTGGTGAATGCCCCACTAACCCCGTGCAGCTGCTGAGGCAGCCTCCCTTTCCTCCTTCCAGCCTCTTTTTTTTTTTTTTTTGGGGGGGGGGGGATTTGTCTGCCAAGGATCCCTCCTTGTGTTGCCCCCCCCCCCCGCCCTTCCCCTCTCCAGGCTGTAGGGTTGGGTTCTTCTGGAGGCTGGAGCCGCGCTGCTCTTCTTCCATCCCTGGGCTGCCTTCCATCTGGACCAGGGTCATGCGTCAGAGGCAGGGAGGGGTCTGCCTTGGATCATTCCCTCCTCTCCTCCCCCTATTTTATTTCTACGTTGGAGGTTTTGTATTCGGACACCACCGGATCTCCTCTTCTTGCCTTGAAGGAAGATTCACCTGTAAGGTCAGCATGGGCTATAAAACAGGGATCTCCAAACTGGGCAGTTTTTAAGCTGGCTGAGAAATTCTTGGAATTGAAGAATAGAATAAGAATAAGAATGGATTGGAATGGAATGGAATGGAATGGAATGGAATAGAATAGAATAGAATAGAATAGAATAGAATAGAATAGAATAGAATAGAATAGAATAGAATAGAATAGATAATATGGAATGGAATATAATAGAATAGAATTCTTTATTGGCCAAGTGTGATTGGACACACAAGGAATTTGTCTTGGTGCAAATGCTCTCAATGTACATAAAAAGAAAAGATACGTTCATCAAGAGTCAAGAATCATCAGGTACAACACTTAATGATAGCCATAGGGTACAATAAGCAATCAAATCATACTAGGAAACAGCCAATATAAATTGTAAGGATACAAGCAACAGTCATACAGTCACAGGTGGGAGGGGATGAGTGATAAGGAGTGATGAGAAGATTAATGGTAATGCAGACTTTGTAAATAGTTGGACAGTGTTGAGGGAATTATTTATTTAGCAGAGTGATGGCGTTCAGGAAAAAAACTGTCCTTGTGTCTAGTTGTTCTGGTGTGCAATGCTTAGTCTATAGTGTCGTTTTGAGGGAAGGAGTTGAAACAGTTCATGTCCGGGATGTGAGGGGTCTGTAGATATTTTCACAGCCCTCTCTTTGACTGTGCAGTATACAGATCCTCAACTGAAGGCAGGTTGGAAGTAATTGTTTTTTCGGCAGCCCTAATTATCCTTGGAAGTCTGTGTCTGTCCCGTTGGGTTGCAGAACCAAACCAGACAGTTGTAGAAGTGCAGATGACAAACTCATTCATTCCTCTGTAGAACTGGATCAACAGCTCCACAGTTGCAAAGTTTGGGGAACCTCCCCCGGAAGGAATAGCTGACCCAAAGCTGCCTCTTGGGATGCATTTCCCTGGGCCTGGTACCACAGCCAATAAAATAACGACTGATTTTTTTTTTTCATTCTTTTACTTGCTCTAACGATACACTCCACGTCTGCTCTGGACCAATCGAGGAAACCCAAACGCTTCTCTCTTTGTCGTTCATTTTTTTTATTTTGTGCGCAGGCGAGATTGAACGTAAGGAAAATCAACACGCCTATCCCAGCCTCTGTCCGTTCAGCGATAAGCTGACCTCCAACAAAATGTGTCTTCAGCATCCCCCAGATTGGGGCTGTCCGGGGCATGTTAAAACCACAACGCTGGTTATTCCCAGGCATGGGAAGCCATGCCTGCTGTCCCTGGGTCTACATTCCTCATGAGTCTTGAAGCAGGGCCAGGTCTTCTTCGTCTGGGGAGAACTAAGCGCCTCTAATCCGATTTTGACAATTCCGACCTTCCAGAGCTGCCTTGTGGATAGTTTCTTCCCTTAATGTGAATTTTGGCTGAAGGATGGGCGGTCCAAATGCAAATGAATGGATTTCCCAGGGCCCGTTTTTAGCACTGGGGGAAGCTGGGATCCCTTCAGGGTTTGACTGGATTACAGGCAGCGCTCGGCTTTCAACGACCCTCGTAGAGTCCAACATTTCTGTTGCTAAGTGAGACATTCGTTCAGTGGAGTTTTGCCTCTTTTTTTAACGAGCCTTTCTCGCGAATCATTGCAGTGGATAAGGTAGTAACCCGGTTGTTAAGCGAATCCGGCTTCCCCGTTGACTTTGCTCATTGCACAAGGGGATCGCGTGACTCCGGGAGACGGTCATAAATACGAACCCGTTTCCAAGCGTCCCAATTTGGATCACGTAGTGATGGAGATGCTGCTACGAGGAAGGGCCCTAAGTCACTTTTTTTTCCCCCAGCGCCGTCGTAAGGTTGGATGGTCACTAAGTGAACTGTTGTAAGTCGAGGATGACCTGTGTTTCTATTTCTTCCTGGGCAGTTGGTTTGTTTCCCTTCCATCCTTCTCTGGATGCGAGAGCCGCGTTTCCCATCCAAGCCGGTGGGCTGTTGCAAACAGTGTGCGCCTCGCTTTGCTTTGGGAGCTGCCGATCAATCCAGCCCCGATGGCGGCGGCAGCAACGGAACCCCCGAGCCTGACGGCATGTGTTTCTTTTTGCCGTTCCAGGCGGAGCCCCTGACTGAAGCGGAGCGGCTGTCATGATCTCTGCGGCACCTCTCTACAGCGGGGTGCATAACTGGACGGGCGCGGAGCGGCTTCACACGTGCAGCCTCGACGAAGAAAGGTGTGTGCGTGTGTCTGTGCGTCTGTGTGTGTGCCCATGCGCAGGGGGGGGGGGGCGGGCAGCGTTCTGCAAAGCACTCGTGTTTCTCTTCGGGGATGAGAAGAAAAAAGGCCGGCCTCTTTCGAGATTTTAAAACCCCGTGGCCGCCTCTCTCCTTCCGCTGAATCCGTCAGCGAACCGAGATCACACACACACACATACACACACACACTCAAGTTGCTTGCAAAATATTTGGGGGAGAGGTTATTTGTGTGTGTGTGTGTGTGTGAGCGAGCGTGCACATATGTGCAGGGAGCATCCTGTTTTCACTCGGGGATGAGACGGGGAGAAGAAATGCCGGCCTCTTTCGAGATTTTAAACCCCATTGACTGAGATCATTCACACACACAACACAACACACACACACAAAACTCAAGTTGCTTGCCAAATGTTGTGTGTGTGCGTGTCCATTTGCCTTCCCAAGCGAAAGCTTTAAAAACGGGATGGCAGTTAATTTTCCCAAGGAACCGGCGTGAGAAATTGGGACGGTGATGGGAGGCCGAGCCAATAGGGCTGGGAAGGCGCATAGGTGTGCCGCGCATGCACGCAGGCGCATAAGGTCAATTGGGGAGGGGGGGGGAATCACAGGTGGTCCTTGACGTACAACCACAATTGAGCCGAATGGTATAGCTTAAAAAAGCCTGCTGTTTTTTGTTTTTTTGTTTTTTTCTTTTGAAGACATTTCACCTCTCATCCAATAAGCTTCTTCAGCTCTGACAGTGATAAGTGGATAATGGGAGGATCGATATTCCTTGCAGACACCCGACTTTCAGCCAGGCAATTTGGGATGAACGCCCTTGGAATGGTGTGGGAGTAGGAATGGATTTCCAGAGGGGGGGGAATTGCAGACTACAGGAACCAGGAGGACTAACTCAGGTGACCCTGAGGACACAGATAGACCTCCAAGTGGCCTCAACGACCCTCTAAAAAGGATGCAAAGGAAGGAAGGAAGGAAGGAAGGAAGGAAGGACAATAGCACTTAGACTTATATACTGCTTCACAATGCTTTTCAGCCCCTCTAAGCAGTTTACAGAGTCAGCCTCTTGCCCCCCCCCAAAATCTGGGTCCTCATTTTACCCATCTCGGAATGATGGAAGGCTGAGTCAACCTTGAGCCGGTCAGGGTCAAACTGCTGGCAGTGGGCAGAATTATTCTGCAATACTGCATTCTAACCACTGAGAAGGAAAGGAAGGAAGGGAAGGAAGGAAGGAAGGAAGGAAGGAAGGAAGGAAGGAAGGAAGGAAGGAATATCAATCCTTCCATTCCCCACCATCCAGTCAGACAGTGGTGGGTTTCAAAAAAAATTCCTACCGGTTCAGAGAGCTCGCTTCGCAAGCTCGCTTCGCTTTGTGTGTGTTTGCGCAGTGCTCAAACACTGCCCCCTGTATCAACGCTGGAAGGAAGATATCAACGCTTATCTTGTGCGCGCACCAAACATGCATGTCGCGCGTGCTCAAAGCTCAAAGACCCCCCCTCTATATCAATTGCTGTTTTTTTACCTCAGCTGAGGTAAGTCTGTTTTTTGCCGCATGAATCAGCTGAGCTAATAAACAACAAAATATAGGAGAGGTTGGAGAGGTAAGAGAGGGAGCGAGTAGCCAGGGCCAGTCGAAATTTTCCCTACTGGTTCTCTGAACCAGTCAAAATTTTCCCCACCAGTCCGTTAGGACCGGTCAGAACTGGCTGAATACCATCTCTGCTATCAGAGCTGAAGAAGCTTCTGGGATGAGAAAGCGAAATGTCTTCAGAGAAAAACAAAGAAGTCCAGTTGCCTCCTTAAAAAAAGCACCTTTGGGACATTGTGGTTTTAAAGTCACATTTAATATTCCAATCTTTAAAACGCGCCAGCATCTCTGCCTTTCGAACAGGTGCCGCGGGGGCAAAATAGCCTTTCTAAAATTGGCTCTAAGAGGCGTTTTGCTGGTAAGTTTTATATTCAGAACAGAGGCAAAGGAAGTTCCGCGGCTGTTTATAAAGTATCCCCTGGCCTCTATATTTCTTTATTTTTACGGCCCATTTTTACAAGCGAGGTAAGCTCAGGCTGACTGAAATGACTCTAAAGTGGTCTTCCCCGATCTGTAGCGGTTCTCAATCTGGCACCCGTCAGGAGACTGGGGAACCTGTTAGGGTGCTCTGACTTAAGGGCGGCTCTCTATTCAGAATGGTTTAGTATAAAGGAGATTATGGGGTCCTTGGTGCTCTGAGGATGGTGGTTTTCTTGCAGATGTTTTCATTACCCGACTAGGCTTCAATATCAAACCAGTGCACTGATGATATTACCTAGTTGGGTAATGAAATGTCTGAAAGAAAGTCACCAAGCTCAGAGAGCACCAAGGTCCCCACAGTCGTTGTCTTCCTCCTCCTCCTCCTCCTCCTCCTCCTCCCCCTCCTCCTCCTCCTCCTCCTCCTTTCCACAAACCACACTCCCTTCTAGCACTGATAATGTTACCTAGTTGGGTAATGAAATGTCTGAAAGAAAGTCACCAAGCTCAGAGAGTACCAAGGTCCCCAAAATCATTGTCTTCCTCCTCCTCCTTTCCACAAACCACACTCCCTTCTAGCACTGATAATGTTACCTAGTTGGGTAATGAAACGTCTACAAGCTCAGAAAGTACTGACGACCTTGTAATCTCTTTTATATTAAACGATTAAACCTCCAACAGGTTTCCAATAGTCTCCTGAAAGGGGCCAGATTGGGAACAACTACAGATTGGTCCTCCTCCTTCTTCTCCCTCTGTCTCTTTTCCTCCTCCTTCTCCTCTCTCTTCTTCACAAACTCTGGTCCCTTCTGGCCCTGATGATGTTCCCTAGTTCATGAAATGTCTGCAAGAAAACCACCAAGCTTAGAGAGCACCAAGGATCCTACAGTCCTCTTCCTCTCCTCTCTCCATAAACCCCACTCCCTTCTAACACTGATGATGTTCCCTAGTTGGGTCGTGAAACGTCTGCAAGGAAACCACCCAGCTCAGAGATCACCAAGGACCCCTCATGTCAACCCTGAGCTACAAATACTCCCTTCTATCAGCAAGAGGCTATTTCTTACTCATTCCCCTTTTAAGAAAAGTCAGGTGACAGCTGGATGTGACTTTGGCCACAGATGTGCTATGCCGGTCAGATCAGCGGCTTCAGCCCCCGCACCTCTGGATAATTTTTCCATGTTTTTCTCAATCTCTTTCTCTCTTTTTTCTTGTAAATTTTCCTGTAGGAGAGCCCCACTTTCTGATGAAGAATCTGACACCAGCAGTTCCCAGCACCTGGGCTCGCCTGAGTTCTGCAACAGCTTTTCCAAGGTGAGAGGTTGGGTCAGAAAGGTGGAGAGGGAAGGAGGGTGGGAATGGCCTCGTCCCCATGAAGGCGGCCGAACTGCCCGGCTCCTCATCCTCTGTCTCTCTCTCTCTCTCTCTCCCCCCCCCCCTCTTTGGCAGGTGGAGATCACAGCGGTTTCGGGAAGCGGTGGGGGCGCCGAAGGGTTTGAACCGGAGGGCACCGTGGAGGCAGAAGCCGGCCCTCAACTCCGGGAGCAGGCCCACGAGCCAGACAGTGCCCAGAAGGCCTTGAAGGACAGCGATGCCAAGCCTGGCAAGCTTCAAGAGCCAGAATTGCCCCAGCGGGACAACAACAGTAGCAGCAGCCGCAGCCTGGACTGCCCGTTTCCTTCTGCTGCAGACACGGCGGAGGTGACCCCGTTTTGCCCCAAGGCTCTGGAGAGCGAGCAGATGGGCAAAGAGAAGGGACTCCCCGCACCCGCTGCCTCCGTCAACCCCATCACCGCCACCAGCAGCAGCGGCTGCAATACGGTGGCGCCGGCTCCCGCCACCTACACCCTGAAAAGCGTCTGTTTCTCGGCCTCTCAGGCCCCCCCTATGCAAAAAATGTCCCTCTCCCTGCCCCCCGGAGCCACCGTCCTGGCCCCTAGCCAGCCACTGGTTTACCTCCCTCCTCTTTCCAACACGCTGGGGGTCTCGCCCGCCCTGGCCCTGCCGGTCTTATCGTCCTTCCAACAAGACCCTTGCCTGCCCGGTCTCCACCCCTATCCCTACGCGTTCTCTGTGGGCAGGCCCTTGGCTCCCGAGCCCAAAGCAGCCTGCGTCGAGGCGGCTCCGTTAAGTTGCCCTCCTCCGCCTCCCGGAGAAAACGGGAACGCCCCTGCGACGCCGGTCTCTGGCCCTCCTGCCAACGGCCCAGAACTGGCCTCCGGCACCCCTGCCTTGGCAGCCTCCTGCACCAGCGCCGTCCCGCTCTCAGGTCCCGCCGCCTTGCTGCCCCGTGTCCCCGAGCGGCTGGCGGCGGGGGTCCTGGCGTCCCTCTCCCCGCTGAAGTCCCCTCCGCAGCTGGAGCGCGAGATGGTCTCCCCCCCGGAATGCAGCGAGATGCAGCCTCTGGATCTGTCCTCCAAGTCCAACCGGCAGAAGCTGCCTCCGCCAAGCCAGCGCAAGACGCCGCCCATGCCCGTGCTGACCCCGGTGCACCCCAGCGGCAAAGCTCTACTGACCCCGGTCTTCTCGAAGGCCCAGCGAGTGGCCCAGGCCACCGCCTCGCCCTTCGTCATCTTCCCGGAGCTCCTGCGCAACGGCGAGCAAAGCGCGTGGGTGAAAAACCCCACGGCTTTTATCGGCACCATCCCGGGCACCTACATGGGGGTGGCCAACCCCGTGCCAGCCTCGGTCTTGTTGAGCAAAGACGCCGGGACCGACTTAAGCAGCAGGGACTCCCGCCACCTTCCAAAGCAGGAGCCCATCTGCATTATCGACCAAGGAGAGCCCCGGAGCGCCGGGCTGCCCTCCGGGAAAAAAAACGGGGCCGAGGGACAAGCGGACCCCGCTAGGCGCACCCCGGTTCCTCCGTTACGCCCTTCCAAGGAGCTGTCCCTCTGGAATCCCAGCCAAGCCAACCTTTACTCTCGGTGTTCGCTCAACGGGAAGCCGGCCAGCCCGCAACTCCTGCCCATCGGGTGGTCCCATTACCATCCGGGCACCTTGCTTTCCATCGGCATCTCGGCGACGGCACAGCTGCCCCCCAATCCGGTCGGGTCCTCTAAAGGGCCCGGCCCCAGCGAACCAGCTGTATTTCCTGCTGGGCAGCTGGCAGAAGCTACCCCGGCGGTCCAGAAGCCCCCCGAAGCTCCGTCCCAAGGCAAAGGCTGTAAGGCCGCCCTGCCCAGCACCGAAAGCCCCTTGTGCGTCTCGCCGGCTCTCCAGGCCAGCCCGCCCGAGGCGAAGGGCTCGCGGGGTCTCGAGCGACGAGAGATGGACTCGGCCGCCGAGAACGCACTTCTGCCTCCCCCCGAAACTGCCCCGGAAGGCTGCGCCCACAAGCACTCGGGGGACCCCAAAACTAAGAGCCCCTTTGTGACTGCCCACCTGCCCCACGGCCTGCCCGTAGCTGCCCAGGCAAGCCCCTCCCCGGCTGAGAAACTGTGTCGGGAGCGGCGAGGAGACGCTTCCCGCAACCCACCAAAAGCCGAAGTGCCCCCCTGCCCCACGCACCAGGTGGACCTCAGCCGGATCAAAAAGGAGCGGGTGGAGCCCGAGCCCCCCTTTGCCTCGGCCACCTGCCTGCACCCGGGGGCCACCTTGCGGGACCCTCCGAAAGCCAAGCTGAAGGGAGTGGCCCACATCAAAGTGGAGGGGGGCTTCCCGTGCAAATCCAAGCGGCACCACGAGGGGCCCGATCGGCCAGGCCAGAAAAAGCCGAAGTCGCGCGGGGGAGAAGAATTGGGGGCCGCCTGCAAGACGAGCAGCCAGAATCAGGACAGCCGGAAGGTGAGTTGGCACGGCTGGACGGAAGAGAGGCAGGGCAGGGATGCGCGCTGGGATGGGGAGTCGGAAGCAGTGGGGCTAGGGGGCCTGAAGGATGGTCTAGCCCCCGGGCGGCGGTGAGTGGGGGTGAGCTGAAGGGTGGGGATCCTTGCTGGGGGAGGGGGACCATGGCAGTGGCCAGAAAAGCAGAAGTTTTTGGAAGGTTGGCATAAATTTTTTTAAAGGAAACATGGACACCTTATTTGTTAGCCTTGCAGGTGGGCTTATGTTCATAGCTCTGCATGTACGCTCAGTTTGGTTAGTATGGGATGGAATGGAATAACGAATAAGGATAGGATAGGACAGGACAGGACAGAGTAAGAAGCAGGGAGTAGAGTGGAGTAGAATAGGAATAGAATAAGGAATAAAATGAATAAATGGAATAAGGATAGAATAGAATAGAAAATATAGAAAGTATAGATAAAAAATAAGAATAGAAATTTGAATGGAATGGAATAGAATAAGGAATAAGGGATAAAATAAATAAATGGAATAAGGATAGAATAGAATAGAATAGAAAATATAGAAAGTATAGAATAGAATAAGAATAGGAATTGGAGTGGAATGGAGTAGAATAGAATAAGGAATAAATGGAATGAGGATAGGATAGGATAGGATAGGATAGAAAATATAGAATAGAATAAAGAAGAAGAATAGGAATTGGAATGGAATGGAATGGAATAGGGATGGGATAGAATAGGAATAGGAGTAGAATAGAATAGAGTAAAACAGAACAGAATGGAGCTGGAAGGGGCCTTGGAGGTCTTCTAGTCCAGCCCCCTGCTCAAGCAGGAGAACCTATACCCTTTTAGATGTGAATAAATTCCAACCTGATGTAAAAATACGGAGCGAGAAGCTCGACCACGTACTTAACCTAACCGCGGGCTGGTCTCCTGTGTTGCCCCCACAGTGGCGGAAGCACCACAGCAACCTCCATGAGATCATGGGCGACGGCCGGCTGGGCTGCATGAAGGAGCGGGGGAACCTACGTGCCAAGCGCAAACGCCGGAAGTTGTCCCGGGGCCACAGCTGCGAGGAAGGTAAGGAGGCGGGGTCTCGGGCTGGGTAGTGGCCGTTCCCGCTGTCATCCAAGGCTGTCCCAACAGGAGCCTCCTTGGAAGATGCTGTGCAGCAGCAGCCAAAAAAGCTAATGCAATCCTGAGGTTCATTAACAGAGGGATACAATGGAGATCAAGGGAGGTACTAATACCACTCTATAAAGCCTTAGTAAGACCACACCTAGAATACTGCATCCAGTTTTGGTCACCACACTATTGAGATGCTGACACTTTAGAAAAAGTGCAGAGAAGAGCAACCAGGATGATTAGGGGACTGGAGGCTAAAACATATGATGAATGGTTGCAGGAACTGGGCCTGGCTAGTCTAGTGAAGAGAAGGACCAGGGGAGACAGGAAGGAGCGTTCCAATATTTGAGGGGCTGCCACAGAGAGGAGGAAGGGGTCAAGCTATTTTCCCAAAGCCCCTGAAGACCAACAAGGAATAATGGATGGAAACTGAACCAGGAGAAATTCAACCTGGAAATAAGGAGAAACTTTCTGACAGTGAAAGCAATCAACCGATGGAACAGAAGTTGCCTTTGAAAGTTGTGGGAGAGTCATCACTTGAGACTTTTAAGAAGAGATTGGACTCCCATCTGTCAGAAATGGTGTAGAGACCCTGTAGAGTAGGATTAGATTTGGTGTAGAGGTCTCCTGCTTGGGCAGGGAGTTGGATTAGATGACCTATAAGGTCCCTTCCAACTCTGATTATCTGTTATCCGGTCAGCTTCTTCAGTTGGTTGCCAGAAGAATCTCTTTGGGCTCCCTAAGCTGTTCCTTGTGATTTTGTTTCTCCAAATACATTTTTATTAAGTTATGAAGTATTATAAAATACAAAAGCAAATAAGAGGGCCAAGAAAAGGGAGGAAGGGTAGGGAGAAAAAAAGAAAGAAAAGAAGGATTGACTTCTGGCTATCTCTGTTACAACAGAATAAGGTATTAACAACAAATCACAACTTTAGAAAAATAAATTTTATTGAATAAACATTAAAAACAATTGAACACAGTGCGACTTTCTTGGCTATCATTTTGGCCATGCAAGCTATAGTATAGAGATACACATAACAGTTAATTTCCTTTTCCCCTTACATTACTAGTATTGTGCTAGCTGCATATAATTTCTATTTACATTTATATACAATTATATACATATTTACAACTGTCTTTTATACTCATACATTTGTTTCATCTCGTATTTGTCCATTATATTCCATTCTCTTTGGTTTACAAAACTTTTTGTTTTACCATAATAGTATGAACCAGTCATTTCTGCAAAATTTTATCAATCTAATCTGTGAAACCCCAAATCAAACGTTTCATTCTTTTCCACCTCGAACACGAAGTTCGGAAGCGGTTTCCATGTGGAAAGAAAAGTACTTAAACGTTCTTTTCTTCAATCAAAATAGTCAGTTTTGCCATTTCAGTCCAACTCCCATCAACTTCTGCAACCATTCTTTCATGTTAGGCATCGAAGTCTCCTTCCATTTTTGCGCATATAATAGTCTTGCTGCTGTCAACATATATAGTAACAAAGCTCCTAACTTTTTCTCCAATTCTTTTTTCCGTTAGACCCAAGAGGGAAAGTTCTGGTTTCATAATTTATCTCCCATTTTCAAGATTTTCTGTATTTTACAAACATGAATGCCTTGTGGATTTTGGATGGGGCAGAGAAGATTTCCAGGTTCCCAAAATGAAACCCCTCTCCGAAGGCTGTTTCTCAGTTTTATTTATATTTTATTTTTAATTCTTTCAGCTTACGTGGAGAAGAAAGCCAAGAACAATTTTAGAGACTTCATCCCCATCGTTCTCAGCAGCCGGACACGCAGCCAGTCAGGTTGGTGGCTGAGCCAGGAGATGATGACTGGGTTAAGGGGTAAGGGAGCAGCGTGACGATTGTGGAAGAGGGGGAGAAGGGCAGGGTTATGATCCAGTCACCCTGACTTGGGGGTTGGTTGCAGACAACCTTTAGTAGGGCCTCGTTGGTCCCCAAGGTGCCAACCATGATCTCAGTGACGATTCTCAAAACATTCAGATCATGGTTGTCCCAAAGTTGCTTTTCCCAAAAGGCAACCAGACTTCCTTGGGTTTTTCTTGTCTCTCTTGAAAACATCTCACAAGAAGTGTGATGACCCAAAGGGGCGTGGCACAAAGGCAACACAGTCAGGTAATCAGTAGGAGTCCCTTTATTAGCTCCAACTTTGCCCCCGGTGTCCTGGTTACCTTCTGGCTGGAGAAAAACTCTCCCAAGAACAGCCTTTGGCTGCAGAGAGTCAAGTCCAAAACGTGGTCAACAAACACTGTAACTTTCCAATCAAGGCAAGATGAGGTAATTAGTCAGCAGAGCAAGAGAAGGAATTCAAGATGTGAAGGAACGGCAGTAAATCAACCCAGTTGGGAGGATGCTAGGAACACAGATAACCAAAGTCAACACAAGATAAACTCACGTTTGCTCCCAGCAACTGCCGCAGTCAGCATTCAATTCTTATAAACTCTCATTCCCAGGTGTGCCTTATGAAGGGCATCAGGGCCCTTTCCTCCCTCCATAAGCCACGCAACTCATGTTGCTCTCTTCTCCGTTCCTCCCTGCATGCCCTAGGATGAAGAGGGGTTGGACCTGGGTCTTCCTCTGAACTCCCTTCTCCCTTGCTCTACCTCTTCCCTGTTCTGTCCAGCTGGACTTTGCCCTTCCCCAGTTTCCTCCACAGCCAACAGAGCCACACTCCCGCTCCCTGTCAACTGTTCATCTTCCTCCTGGGATTCAGACTCTGACAGGGCCATGACAAGGTGCTTCTTTAGTTCAGAACCAAAGAAGCTTCCTGAATGAGAAGCGAAACATTTTCAAAGGAAAACAAAAAACCAAAGAAGTCCGGGTGCCTTTTGGGGGGAAAAAAAGCGACTTTGGGACAACGATGATCTGGATGTTTGGAGAATATAGGGCAGGGGTGTCAAACTTGGTTTCATTGAGGGCCACATCAGGGTTTTGTGTTTGACCTCGGGGGGAGGGGCAGGAGAGGGCGTGGCCAACATGGCATCACACATGTTGTGGGGGGGGCGACAGTGGTGGCCCGAGGACTCTGGCGGAGAAAACGGGGTTCCCGAGCTCGGATTTTGTCTGCGACAGCCTCTTGCAAGCCTTTGCCAGTGAAAAGAGGGCCGCGCACAGCCCTCGTGGGCTCCATTTTTGCTGGCAGAAGCACCGCAGGCCGGTCCTTCACTGTTTCCAGGGCAGCCCCACGGGCCAGATGTGGTCCCCGGACCTTGAGTTTTGACACCCCTGACATAAGCTCTTATTTGGTCAGCTGGCAAAGCTACCAGGCAAAACAGCCAGGATTGGGACTTAACCTCGCCCTAAACCATGGCTTGCTTAAGCAGAGTTTGCTGAAGAAACTGCAGGAGCTGTGTTCATACTTTGCAAACTGCAGTTGATTATGTTCCCACAAGACACTAAGCCCAAACCTCATTACAGTCTGAGGATGATGTATGAGCCAGAGAAATGACTTTGAAATGACGTTCGTTCTTAACCGGAGCATGTTGGCTTTGGAACTGGACATTCCTTCCACTGGTTGGAATTCAAATGAACCATACTGAAGACTTGGTTCTGCCAGTGGGCCTGGGGGACCGAGAGTGGGATGGAGCCCACTGAACGGCTTGTGCGATGTGTTGTCGCCGGGGTGAAGGATTGGGGGCTATTATATATTATTGGATTAATTTTCTTCTGTTAGTTTTATTTTTTATATGTGATGTTTTTATACTCCTGTAAGCCGCTTTGAGTCGCCATGCGCGAATAGGCGGCAATATAAATTTTCTAAACAAATAGCACTGTTATTTTGCATTCCCCCTAAGGTTTTAGTCAATTTTGTGCATTTGGGAAGGATGAGGATACCAATAGAATATGTGTAGCTCAGGATTGAACTGTGAAATCCTTGGTGCTCTCTCCGCTTGGTCGTTTTCTTACGGACGCTTCACGATCCAACTAGGGAACCTCATCGATCCTAGAAGAGAAGCGGGGTTTACAAAGGAGAAGGAGGAGGACTGTGAGACCCTTGGTACTCCGTGAGCTGGGTTGCTTCCTTGCAGACGTTTCGTGACCCAACTAGATAACACTGCCAGTGCTAGAAGGATGTCGGGTTCCTTCACTGGCAGGGCAAGCCACTTGTGTCTAAACAGAAAGCAAACCCCTTCCCCTTCTAACACTGATGATGCCACCTATTTGGGTAATGAAATGTCTCCAAGGAAACAAGCTCAGAGAGCACGAGCAGTGATGAGTTTAGCCGAATAAAGCCACCCCAGAGTAGAGCAGGGACAAAGCTCAGGTCCTCGGGGTAGTTTGTGTTTCCTAGTTGACGGGAGGGGTCTTTCCTTTTTTTCCACCCCCCTCTCCCGCTTGCAGGGACCATGGGGGTCTCTTCCAGCATGTTAGGAGAATGTGACGGAGCCGGGCAGGAAATGGTGCCGCTGTTAGAGGAGGCGAACGAAGCCGAAGCCGAGGAGTTGTCCCCGAAGCATCACCGGCTACGCAAGTCCCACCGCCTCTCGCCTCACTCCGGCTGCAAGGAGCGCTCTCGCTCGGAAAGGGGCCTCTTCCACCCCAGTAAGAATCAGGGACTTCTCTGGCAAGGAGAGGCCAGCCGGCCTCCGTGGAGCCGCAAGGAAGCCGACGAGGAGAGCAGCCACGTCAAGAGGAAGAAAAGGAGGCGGCAGAAAAGCTGGAAGTACCAAAGCGGAGAATATCTGATCGAAAGGGACAAAGGGGAACACTTGAGCTGTTGCCGCCATAAGCGGCGGAAATCCAAAGCAGGTGAGAAAGGATGGGCCTGGGGGGAAGAAGGGAGGAGGGATCTCGAGGGGGCTGCTCTTGGTCTGCTAATCTGGCCTGGATTGCAGCTCCCATCATCCCGGGTTTCCAGCCTCCTGGTCAGGCTGGAATAAGAGGATCAGGCCAGGGACGACAGTCGCTCGCTGCGAGGGAAGCACAAACAAGAGAGATTCTCCTGGTCAGCTTGGGAACAAACGCACCCGCGCCCCCCCCCTGTCTATTTCCTGTATTGGCTAAGCTGTGCCGGAGATTGCAACACGGCCTCAGGGCCTCAGCGATGCCCACCCCAGTTCCCTTTGCAGAACCTCTCTGGAGGTCTCAATAGCCACCAAGGGTTGGCCGTAGCCCCCTCCTCCTTCCCTTCCTCCCTCCCTCCCTCCCTCCTTCCCTTTCTCTCCCCGCTTCCTTCCAAAGTGGAGCATTTCATCCTGTCTCGACCTGCTTCATGCCATTGAAAAGTAGCAGCAGCCAGCCATGCTTTTTAAAAGTTGAAAAAGAGCCCCCATTTCTCTCTCTCTTTCTCATTCTCTCTCATTCCCTCTTTCTCATTCTCTCTCGTTCCCTCTTTTTCATTCTCTCTCGTTCTCTCTCATTCTCATTCTCTCTCTCATTCTCTCATTCTCTCTCTCATTCTCTCTTTCTCATTCTCTCATTCCCAACCCCCCCTCCTCCTCTCTCCCTTGTGGCGTTGCTATTCTTCTTCTCCTTTTCAAACCGTGAGGATCTTGGGGCGGGAGGGAGAATGGCGGCTTTTACAGATTCGCTCAGGCAACCCACTTCCGCAGAAACGGGCCCCCGGCTGCTTGCGCTCGGTTCGAACATAAGACGCCTGCAGCCTCCTGGCCGCAACAGCCACCAGGGGGCAGGCTTCTCCCACAGGTGACAGTCACAGGCAGGAAAGGTGGCAGCGGAGACGGAGAGACGGGGAAGGGCTGCGGGAAGAAGGATTTTCAGGGGGGGGGAAGGAGGAGAATCCGTGCACGATGCATTACGCGGGGACATTATGCAGAAACTGGAAAAGGGGCGGGATGAAATCCCTCCGCTTCATCTTCTCCATCACAGACAAAATTCCTTGTGTGTCTCATCATCCTTGGCCAAATGCATTACTTTGATCCCGAGTCCTCAAGGAACTTCTGGTTTGTAGTTTATCCTCCTCCATTTTTGCAGGAGGCAGGCAGCCTTTAGTAAGAAGGCAGAAGTTCCTTTTTCCTAGCATCCTTTCCTCCTGGCACCCTCCTTATTTTCCCAGAATCCGTTGCTGTTGAATCACACAATCTTTCCTTTCTTTCCCTGGCAGTTGGTTGAATGCAATCATAAGAACTCGGCCCGAGTCACCAGGTTGGGTAGCAGGAGATGCTTAATACAGTCAGCTAATAACACAAACCCATTTTCTGCTATTCAACTAGAAAAGTACAAGGCAAATCCACCATCTTTTTTTTAGTCTAAAATGTTTTAGCAGGGCAGGCTGTCTTTCACTGCTATCCAGTGCTTATTTAGTACCCTGAGCCCATTTTGGGAGATGAAGGCCCCAAGCCTTAAAAGTTGCCAAGATTGGACCTCCCTGCCTTAAATAGTCTGGATTGGACTGCAAGCCGGGTGCGAGGAACTGTAACATGAAAAGGGGAGAACACTTAGGGGGGAAAAACTCTGCTTGGTAGGGAAAGGGCTGGTGAAACACATTGAAGTGCTTCGAATCAACCAAATTTAGAAGTCTGACATTTAGCCCATGAATTATATGTATGCCATAATTTAACTACTATGAATGGAATGGAATGGAATAGAATAGAATAGAATAGAATAGAATAGAATAGAATAGAACTCTTTATTGGCCAAATGTGATTGGACATACAAGGAATTTATCTTCGGTGCATAAGCTCTCAGTGTACATTAAAAATTTGTTCATCAGTAATCTTAAAATACAACACTTCATGATCGAGAGAGAGAGATTGAGAGAGAGAGAGAGATAAATAAATAGATAGATACGGTAGATCGGTAGATCCAGTAGATAAATATAGGTATTTAGAGAGAGAGAGAGATGTAGAGATAGATAGATATGGTAGATAGATAGATATAGGTATTTTAAGAGAGAGAGAGAGAGAGAGAGAGAATACTGTATGTAGAACTATAGATCACAGCACACAGTTAGGGTTCTTCCAAAGATTAGGAATTATTTCACGCCCAACATGGCATCTATTCCAGTCAGCCATCGAGCCCAAGGAGCAAATTTTCAAAAAAGGCAGGCCGCTGTCTGTTTGTTGCTGCTCCCTTCTTTTTCTTGGCCCTCCTCCCTCTTTATGAGACCAATTTTGGAGGGCAGAACCTTTTCTCTGAGGACGCTTCTAACCTTTCTCTCTCTCTCTCTCTGGTCTGCCTCCAGACTTCCGGTACAGAAAGCACAAAAGCTCCGCTCTGGGCAAAGGCTCTGAGCTCTGCCTGAGGAGCAGGCTCTCTCCATCCCTCCAAGGCCACCTGGACTTCCAGAATGGGTTCCTCCTGGATCACTCCGGCGTGGCTCCAATCCAAGAAGGGCTGGAGAAACCTTCCGGGAAACGCAAATGCAAAACCAAACACCTGTCGGGCATCTGTGAAGAGGGGAAGGTAAGCAGAGGGGTCTATGGAGATATTGTGGTTCACCGGCAGTCGGTGCAGACAGCAGCGGAATCGGACAGTGGGGAAGAACGGGGACCAGTCCGGGAGTCTGGAGAGGATTCAGACGAGGGTCCTGTGGTCCGATGCAGAGATGGGGCCAGGACCATCTGGGAGTGGGGTGCTGACTCGGGAGCCTCTGGAGTCTGGCAGCAGCGAGGCCGAGGAACAAGGGAAGCCTGTCCCCAGTGCGCATATGCGCAGAGCTGCTAGAAGGCAAGAGCAGCTGAGGCAAAAGGGATGACTCGGGAGTAAGGCTGGGAGGTGATTGCTCCTCCCATAAGGAATAAAAGTCAGGCCAAGATGACAAAACCTTTGCAGGAAGCAAAGTCGTTCAATCGGTTCAGAGTCATTCTGGAAGCTCTTTGTACTTCGGTTGTTGTTGTTTTTCTTCTTGGTTTCTTCTCTAGTTCATTTGCTCCTTCTGTTTTTGGCAGCACTTCACTGAACTGAAAGGTGGATGCTTATCTCGGGGGACCATTTGAGATTAATTCTGACTGGGAATGAAAGCAATTCCCAGCATTGCAATAAAATAAGTCTTGTTTTTAAAATAAGTGCGTGCGTAACTACGGTTTAAGAAACCCAGGTCAGAACAGGAGATTCTCCATCATTCAGGTCCTGGATTTCCCCAAAGATTGCTTTTTTTTCAAGAGGCAGCCAAGACTTTGTTTTTCCTTGAAGACGCTTCGCTTCTCATCCAAGATGCCTGAATTTAGGAATCAGAATGCCTCTGAGTTCGTTTTATGATGATTGCATTGCTTGGAACCTGACAAGAAGCTTCTTCGGTTCTGAACTGAAGTGATGCAAATGAAGTCATAAAGTGAAGCAAATGAAGTCATAAAGTGAAGCAAAATGTCTTCAAGGAAAAACAAAATCCAGTTGCCTTTTGAAACAAAAAAAGCACCTTTGGGGTAAGGAGAGGTGTTGGGAATGGGATGGTCAGGATGACCAAATTGGGGATTCGGGCACATTGGTGTCTTTTGATGGCTATATTTATCCACTTACTGTATTTCTATAAGGCCATTCTTCCAAATGCTTCACGCTCGTTTACACTTTCAATACAGAATAAAACCATTCCCCCCCAAAAAAGCCAGTTTGGTCTAGTGATTAAGGCACCAAGCTAGAAAGTGGGAGGCCCACCCACCTGAAGCAGGAAAACCAGCTGGGTGACTTTGAGCCAGTCCCTCTGTCTCAGCCCAAGAAGATAGGCTTAAGATCCAGATGGATCTTGACAGACTGGAACACATATTTAACAAAATGAAATTTAATGTAAAGTCCTACACTTAGGCAAGAGAAACCAAAAGGACACCTATAGACTGGGTGAAACCAGGCTCAATAGCAGGAACTGGGAGAGAGATCTTGGAGTCTTAGTGGACAACCAGCTAAATAGGAGCCAGACGTGTGCAGCAGCAGCCAAAAAAGCCAATGCAATCCTAAGTTGCATTAAAAGAGGGATACAATCGAGATCAAGGGAGGTACTAATACCACTCTATAAAGCCTTAGTAAGGCCACACCTAGAGTACTGCATCCAGTTTTGGTCACCACACTATAAAAAAGATGTTGAGACTCTAGAAAGAGTGCGGAGAAGAGCAACCAGGATGATTAGGGGATTGGAGACTAAAACATACAATGAACGGTTGCAGGAAGTGGGCTTGGCTAGTCTAGTAAAGAGAAGGACCAGGGGAGTTATGATAGTAGTCTTCCAATATTTGAGGGGCTGCCATAGGGAGGAAAGGGTCAAGCTATTTTCTAAACGCCTGTAGGCCAGACAAGGAATAATGGATGGAAACTGAACAAGGAGAGATTTAACCTGGAAATAAGGAGAAACTTTCTGACAGTGAGAACAATCAACCCATGGAACAGAAGTTGCCCTCAGAAGTTATGGGAGCACCATCACTTGAGACTTTCAATAAGAGACTGGACTGCCATTTGTCAGAAATGGTGTAGGGTCTCCCGCTTGGGCAGGGGGTTGGACTAGATGACCTACAAGGTCCTTTCCAACTCTGATTATCTGTTAATCTGTTACCGCACAGGGTTGTTATGGGGAAAATAGGTGGAAAGTGTGCTGGATATGTTTTCCACCTTGATTTATTTGTAAAAATAATAAAGATAGCATATAAAGGGGAGAGAGAGAGAGAGTATACAAAAGAAGAAATGATATCAGAGCAATTAAAAATATTATTAAAGTTGTTATTTGCACGTGGGAATTAGTTCTGTGAAAAACAGCGACCAGTTAGCAAGGCACTGCAAGGAGAACAAACAGTATCCAGTGCAAATCCTGGCATAAATCTCTTTCAGGTTCATCATTTATTCCGCCTGTACTATCCAGGAGGGAATTGTTGGGCACACAAGGCCTCGTCCTGCTATTTTTTCCCCCTCCGTGATCGTAAGCGTCTTTCGACTTCTCTGGCCCCCCCTTGACCAACTCCTGTGTCTTTGCGTGCCCCTCCAGGCCAAATCCCGCTCTTCAAAGAAGCCCCGGGAACCCAGCCCCTTTGGCAAAGTCCGGCAGCACAGTCTGGAGAGGACGCCCGAGACCCCCGCAAGTCCAGCCGTGCCCCCCGAAGCGCGACGTCTGATCGTGAACAAGAACGCCGGGGAAACGTTGCTGCAGAGAGCGGCCCGGCTTGGGTATAAGGTGAGTCCTCTTTGGGGGGCTAATGCTATAGAGCAGGGGTGGCAAACTCCATTTCATTGAGGGCCGTATCAGGGTTGTGTTTGACATCACTCGTGTTGGGGGGGGGGGCATCTGTGGTGGCCAAGTACTAAGGTAGGACTTCCCTCAGATTCCCCCCCCTCATTATAATCTCTTTACTTCCTTCCTTCCTTGTTCCTGATGATTCTTGACTCTTGATGAACGTATCTTTTCTTTTATGCACACTGAGAGCATTTGCACCAAGACAAATTCCTTGTGTGTCCAATCACACTTGGCCAATAAAGAGTTCTATTCTATTCTATTCTATTCTATTCTTCATTCCATTCTTCTATTCTTCATTCATGCCATGCCATGCCATTCTTCATTCTCTTCTGTTCTGTTCTGTTCTATTCTATTCTATTATTATTCTATTATTATTCTATTCTAATTCTGTTCTATTCCATTCTTATTCTATTATTCTATTCTATATTATTATTATTCTATTCTTATTCTATTCTATTATTATTCTATTATTATTGTATTCCTATTCTATTCTACTCTATTCCTTCCTTGTTTTTCTTCTTTTCTTTCTTTTCCCTTCCTTGCTTTCTTCCCATCTTCCCTTCTTTTCCTTCGTCTTTCCTCTTTCCCTTTCTCCTTTCCTCTCCCTTCTTGGATGCTGAAATGCAAAAGGGGAAACATTTCTCTTTTTGTTTCGTTTTTAGTTTGTTTTGCTAGACTTCAGGCAGCGAAAATGGAGCGGGGGGGTGGGGGTGGGGATTTTCATTGGCAGAGGGCTGCAGGAGGCCATCGGGGCTGAAAGTGGAGCCCAGGAGGGCTTCGTGGGGCCCTTCCAAGCTCTGTTTTTGGTGGCAGAGACACAGCAGTCCGGTCCCTCACTGTTTCCAAAGAGACCCCGTGGGCCAGATCTAAGCACCCTGCAGGCCAGATCCGGCCCACGCAGGCCTTGGCTTTGACATCCCTACTATAGAGCAATGAAGCCCAGCAGTGCGGAGGGACCGTGTTACACGTGGCCCTTGACTTAACAACCATTCATTTAAGGGAACCTTCAAAGCTACAAAGGCACTGAAAAAATAAATGACTTGCAACCAGTCCTCACACTTTTGACTGCCCTAACATCCCCCACAGTCATGTGTTCAAATTTGGGTGCTTGGCAGCCGGCATCTGTTGAGGATGATCCAAGGCCTGGAAACTAAAACCTACAAAGAACAGCTGCAGGTTGTGGGTCTGGCCTAAAGAAAAGAAGAATTAGGAGAGAGATGATATCCAGGGGTGGGATGCTACCAGTTCTGCCCGGCCCTTTAGAACCGGTAGCTCTGAAGAGCAGCAGACACCGAACCAGCCCACCCACCCACCCGGGCTCTCACTTGGCCTTTATTTCCTGCTTTTTCAACCTCAGCTGCTTTGCACAGCACAACTGAGGTTGAAAAAGCAGGGGAAAAGTGGCTTTTCAAAAGCTGAGCACCTGCACACAGCGCTTTTCAGCTCTCCGGGTGGCACAGCTTAAGGTGCATGTGCGCGCAAAGCGTTAATAACCGAACTGGTAGTAGTAACACCAGTTGAATCCCACCCCTGATGATAGCGGTATTCCAGTATTTGAGAGGCTGCCACAAAGAAGAGGGGGGGGGTGTCAATTTATTCTCTGAAGCACCAGAGGGCAGGACAAGAAACAATGGTTGGAAATTAACCAAGGAGAGAAGCAACCAGGAATTAAGGAGAAACTTCCTAACAGAGAGGAAAATTGACCAGTGGAACAGCTGGCCTTCAGAAATCATGAGTGCTCCATCACTGGGGGCTTTTAAGAACAGGCTGGACAGACACTTGTCTGAGAGGATCCAGATTCTCCTATATGAGCAGAGGGCTGGACTAGAAGATCTCCAAGATCCCTTCCAGCTTCTATTGTATTCCATTCTATTCTTTCTAATTCTATGCCTATTCCTATTTCTTCCCATCCCGCCCCATTCTGTCCCAATCTAGTTCAGTCTCTCAGGGGTCACGTAATCATTCTTTGCAACCATCCCAGCCAGCTTTCAACAAGCTGGGGAAGTGGAGTCACTTAATAACCGTGTGATTCATTTAACGGCTGCGTTGATTTCATTTCCAACCACGATTGCCCTCCCCCCCCCAAAAAAAGGGCGGGGCCCCAGAAAATCAGGGAGGCTCCCTTCACCCGCCACCTGGCTTCGTGGCATGGAAATTCTCCTCCCCATGTGTGGGAGCCGAGCCCAACCTGTGCAAACGACGGCCTTCCCTTTCGCAGGACGTGGTGATGTACTGCCTGCAGAAGCCGAACAACGACGTCAACCACCGAGATAACGCCGGGTACACGGCTCTGCACGAGGCCTGCGCCCGGGGCTGGGTCGACATCCTGCAGACGCTGCTGGAACACGGAGCCAACGTGAACTGCAGCGCACAAGACGGCACCAGGTGAGCGGGCCTTCCATGGGGGGCAGGCGGGGATCCTGGATTCCAATATATAAAACTGAGCCTGTATCTATACGTACCTATAAGAGCCTCAGTGGCGCAGTGGTTAGAGTGCGGTACTGCAGGCTACTTCTGCTGCCTGCCTGCTGCCTGCAATTTGGCAGTTGAAATCCCACCAAGCTCAAGGTTGACTCAGCCTTCCATCCTTCCAAGGTGGGTCAAATGAGGATCCAGATTGTTGGGAGCAAGAGGCTGACTCTGTAAACCGCTTAGAGAGGGTTGTAAAAGCACTTTGAAGCAGTATATAAGTCTAAGTGCTTTTGCTATTGCTATAGTTAACTCTGCCCACTGCCAGCAGTTTGATCCTAACCAGCTCAAGGTTGACTCAGCCTTCCCTCCTTCCGACGTGGGTAAAATGAGGACCCAGATTGTTGGGGGCAATAGGCGGATTCTGTAAAAACTGCTTAGAGAGAGCTGCCGGCTACCTGCAGTTTGGCAGTTTGAATCCCACCAGGCTCAAGGTTGACTCAGCTTTCCATCCTTCCGAGGTGGGTCAAATGAGGACCCAGATTGTGTTGGGGGCGATAGGCTAACTTTCTAAACCACTTAGAGAGGGCTAAAAGCACTGTGAAGCAGTATATAAGTATAAGTGCTTTTGCTATTGCTATAGTTAGCTCTGCCCACTGCCAGCAGTTTGATCCTGACCAGCTCAAGGTTGACTCAGCCTTCTCTCCTTCCGAGGTGGATAAAATGAGGACCCAGATTGTTGGGGAGCAGGAGGCGGATTCTGTAAAGACCTATAAACACTATAAAGCGGTACATTCCCATTCTGCTTACAATCTTTGTGAACTGTTGCCTTCCGGCAGAAGATACAGAACAATTAAAACTCGGACCACACGTTTTGTGAACAGTTTTTATCCCAGAGCTATAATCACACTTAACAATGAACTTAAGGACCACCATCAGCAAGCTGTTGGACAGTATTATTTGGTCTGTTGTGTGGATGCTGGTGTGTTTTTAGGAGGCGGGGAATTTTGGCGGGTGGGAAGCTGTTTGGGGAATGTCGTGTGTTGTGTGCATGTTGAGTCTGGTCTCTGGGTGTTATGTGAATTTTGTTGTATGTGTATACTGTGTATATACATACAATGACAATAGAGAATTCAATTCAATATAAGTCTTTAAGTGCTATTGCTATACTACAGTTTTTTTAAGTAATGCTGAACAATATTCTAAAGTTGGTAAAATATTATGGACTAGATGTGAAAATATGAGGATGAACGATATATTATTCCCCAGAGCAAGGGAAGCTGAGATGGTTAACCCGTTTCTTTTATCCAGATAAGAAATTATATTTACTTTCGTCGCTCGTTTGAAAATGCTTCCGGATTTTGTGTTTGTAATGAGAGGGAATAAAATTCCTTTCTCCTTCCCTTTCCTCTCCTCTTTTCTTTCTTTTCTCTTTTCTCCTCCCCTCCCCTCCTTTTCCTTCCCTTCCCTTCCTTCCCCTTTCTCCAATCTTCCAACTTGGCAACTTTAAGACTTGTGGACTTCAGCTCCCCAAATCCCCCATGCTGGTTTAAAGTTGCCAAATTTGGAGGCGCCTGAGTCAGAGCAACGTTTTTAAAACCTGAGAAACGGAGTTTTTCTCCCCCGAAAGAGAACGAAAACAAAAAGATATTCAGAATGCGAATTTCTTTCACGGTGTTAAAATATGTTAGCCGGAAGGAGCTGGTGATCCTCTTGATCCCTGGGCTAGAGCCGTAGGATCTGCAAAATGCTTGGCCTGTTCCAGGAAGTGGAGGCAATGAGATTTATTTAAAAGTTTTCTCCCGCCGCCAGGCCTGTACACGATGCAGTCGCAAACGACAACCTGAAGATTTTGTGGTTGCTCCTCTCCTACGGTGCTGACCCGACCCTGGCCACTTATTCGGGGCAGACGGCCTTGAAACTAGCCAACAGCGATGTGATGAAGAGCTTCCTGGCTGGTAAGTTGCTTCCTCCTCAAAGCAACACGGTTGTTTGTTAACTGTTTATTTATCCACCATTCTCGGTCCCTCCTCCACAGGGATGGAAAACGCACGCAGAGACTTTAGGTTGAAATGGAAAATCTATTTCAGTTTTGTGGGAGGGATTATCAATGTCTGGGAGGAGTAGTGCGGTGGCCTAGAGGTGACGTTCTCGCTTCAACAATCAGGAGGCTGTGAGCTTGATCCTAGGTAGGGGCAGATATTTCTCTCTCTGGGCCCAATGAAAATATATCTGCCGAATATAACTCCGCACTGGCAACAGGGAAGGGCATCTGGCCAGTAAATACACTGCTAGCTCCATTCAGTTAAGCAGACTCCACCCGCAAGGGATTATGGGATCGTTAAAAGATGATGATGATGATGATTACCGATTTGTAGGAGATAAACAGTTGGACTCTTGAATTGACTAGGATGTGTTTATTATTATTGTTGTTCTTGTTGTTAATCTTTGGTGAGATTCACAGTCTTTGGGGCTGGTTGGTAGCTCAACATTTTGAGTCCTAACCAAGGACCTAGGAACTGTTCAGGTAGCATCGGAGGATATAAGCTGTTCCAAGTAGGGTGGGTTTTTGTAAAATCAGGGTATTCAAGTCAGATAAATTCAGAATTTCCAAATAGCAAGGCAGCCCTTGAGGTATTGCTCCAAAGGCTCCAATTACAATTGGGATAACATACGATTTCTTTTTCCAAAGTCGCTCAACTTCAATTTGTAAGTCCCGATACTTTGTGATTTTTTTCTTGCTGCGTGTCTTCAATTCGTGCATCACCAGATATTGCAATGTCAAGGAACCAAACCTCTTTCTTTTCAACTATTGTTGTCAGGTGTGTTGTGGGCCAAGTGCCTGTTAGTCTGAATTTTGAAGTTGACTTTTTCATTCTCCAGAACATCATCATCATCATCATCATCATCATCATCATCATTATTATTATTATTATTTAATCTTTAGTGTGATTCACAGCCTTTGGGGCTGTTTGGTAGTTCAACAGCTCAAGTCCTAACCAAGGACCCAGGAACTGTTCAGGTAGTGTCAGAGGATATAAGATGATGATGATGATGATGATGATGATTATCCTCTGAGGAAAGGCTGAGATGGGTTTGAATGCAAAGTCTACATTCTGGGTTTTGCAGGAAAGCTCCCTGAGCAAGAAACATAACATCCAGCAAGAAACCGACTTGCAAAAATCGTGCTGGATTTATTCCAGTGTGATTTTTTTAAAAAAATGATAGAAATTGGGCGGGGGGGTCTTTCCCCAGACCTTTGGATCAAGACAATCCACCTCAGCTTGCTTCTTCCTTTCTTGTAGATCACCTTTTGGACCTGCAGGGACGACCTGAAGGGGATCCCCAAACTGCCTGGGATTTTTACAGCAGCTCAGTACTAGGTGAGTAGAGAACCCAGCCTCCCCCCCTACCCCCGCCTGCTTGACCCCATGGCCAGCACAAGCAGTGGGCAGTCTATGCTAATTTCCTCCTATCCCCGAGTGACTGGAGAGGGAGGTTGGGTGACTTAACGACAACAAAGATGGGGTCCTCCCCCTTTTCCTTCCACAGCTTCCTAATTGAGGAGCCTCTGGAAGAGAAAACACTTATTTTAGTCAGCCACCCCCCAAAAAAAGTAGGGCCTGGAAAGCTGTACTTGAACCACAATCGTCAAAAAGTAATCTTGGTCTTTAATGGATGTGGTGATTTGATTTGGGTTTCGCAGTTGAAAAACATGCCCAAGTACAACTTTCACTTAACAAGTACAACTTTCACCTCTGCCTCCTTTCCCTTCCTCTTTCCTCTTTCTCTTACTCTTCCATTCCCTTCTTTTCTTTTCTCTCTTTTCTCTTTTCTTCCTCTTCCTCTTCCTCTTCTTCTTCCTTTCCTCCCCTCTCCTCCCCTCCCCTCCCCTCCCTTCTCCTCTCCTCTCCTCTCCTCTCTTCTCTTCTCCCTGGTCTTCCACATTCAGAATTCATTGTCCAATTTCTCTTCCTTCAGTTCGTTGAGCATTTTCTTTTCTTTTTTCCGTTTATCAATGTCATTACTTGTTTTGCTAGTCAAATAAGAAACTAAGCTATTCCTCAAGTCCCCTTCCCACTGCGGGGGGGGGGGGGGGGGGAGGGCCAGGGGGGAAAGAGAGACATCGCTTGTCCATCCAGCAGCAAGAACAATTGGGGAACGAGTTGCTTTTCTTTCAAGCCGGCTTCAAAGCAACATGAGCCTGTAATTTGGGGAGTGGGGGGCTTCCTCCAGCTCCTGCAGATGCCACTTGTGTCTTCCCCTCCACGGAGCTCCTGCCGCAGCCACGGCTGACTGGTTAACGCAGCCATGACTGAGCCGTTCACGGGCTAGGCACACAGACCGGGAACATCTGTCGACAACAACGGGGGGCTGGCAGCCTCTTCCTCCCTCCATCTTCCCTCCTTGTCTTTTTGCATCTTTTTTCAGAGGCGAAAGAGGAGACCAGCTGCGACCTTCTGCTCGACCCTCCCGGGGACTCTGATCAGGACGAGGAGGAGTTGGACTCGGACCGCTTAATGTTTGAGTTCTCGGAGAAGCCGTTGCTCCCGTGCTACAACCTGCAAGTTTCCGTCTCCCGAGGGTAAGTCTCCTGCCGGCAAGGGAGAAGAGAACAAAGGGGAGCCATTGAGAGCGTCTTTGGGGGGGAAGGTTTCCCCCTATGCGAGAGCCCCGCCCCCTTTCTCTGCCCCCTCCCCTGATTCCTGAGCTTGGACACAGCCGGTGGGTGGCTTGCTAGCCGCTCTGCCAGGGGAAGGGCATCCGGGCGACCCACTGTGGCAGATGAGAGGCTGGCAAAAACCTGGCTTGCAAAAGAGTGGGATTCCTTGGGGTTGGGCGGGCGAGGGAGGCCCGTTCTACAGATCGAGGGAAAGCGATTACGGCGATTTCCAAAGGACTTCAGCAGGGCTTGGAGGATGGTTGTTGTTGCTAGTCGCAAAGTCGTGTCCGACCCATCGCGACCCCATGGCCTCCAGGTCTTCCTGTCCTCTACCATCCCCCGGAGTCCATTTAAGCTCACGCCAACTGAATTAGAATCAGAATAGAGCTGGAAGGGACCTTGGAGGTCTTCTAGTCCAGCCCCCTGCTCAAGCAGGAGATCCTATACCGTTTCAGACAAGTGACTGTCCAGTGACTCCCTTCAGCCACCTCGTTCTCTGTCGTCCCCTAGAAGGAGGGGGCTTTTGCCCTCAACCTTTCCCAGCATTGGGCTCTTCTCCAGCGAGTCCTTCCTTCTCATGAAGTGGCCAAAGTCTTTGAGTTTCATCTTCCAACACCAAAAAAAAAAACCAAGGGGGAAGATTAGGCAGGGATGGTTGACTCTGTAGCCAGTTCCAAACTCCTGAGTCTTACGGACTTAACCCACAACCGAGGCGTATATTTTGAACCTTGTTCACGCAGCTTAGCCTGCCACATACATTTAACTTCCACAATCTTTGGGAAGCTGGCATCTCGGAGCACCCAATTAATTAAAAAAAAAAAAGCTAAGCCAAATCTGGAGAGAGAGAAGCTACCTCACCTTACCCCCCCACCCCACAAAAATTGCAGTTTTGAAGGTTGCAACAGGCCCCCCCCTCCCAAACCCCATTTTCGGAATTGAATGGCTGGCTGGGGCAGGCGAGCAGCTCAACTTCCGGGAGTGGCAGGCCAGAGAGAACCTCAGGGTTCCCACCAGGGGTGGGATTCAAGTTTTTTAACAAGCAGTTTTGTGGGCCTGGCTTAGTTGGTGGGCGTGGCTTGGTGGTTATTGGCTGGGCGTGGCCAACTCCACATCACTCACATTGAGGCACATATCTCCTCGCCTGGCCTTTCATGACTGTGGGGAAGCTGCAACAGTCGTAAGTGTGAAAAATGGTCATAAGTCACTTTTTTCAGTGCCATTGTAACTTTGAATGGTCACTCCACACAAGCAAAGTAGCAGCAAAGGAGGGGAAAAAACTCCAGAGAAGTTCCTGAGACAGGAAGTCTAGTCCTGCCAAGAATGTAATAAGGGTTAACGGAGAGGCAGTTTCTGTAAGCAACACCAGAATGTTTCCTTCCTGCCTTCCTTACAGGATTAGGCCAGTAATTCCTTCTAACAACCGGTTCTCCCAACTGCTTAGAATGCTAACAACCGGTTCTAGCAAATAGGTGCAAATCTGTAGAATCCCACCCCTGGCTCCCACCCACCGTACCCCACCTGACTTCCTTTGTGTCCTTTTTCCCTCCAGGCCCTGCAACTGGTTCCTCTTCTCGGACGTCCTGAAGCGCCTCAAACTCTCCTCCCGCATCTTTCAAGCTCGCTTCCCGCACTTTGAGGTGGCGACTCTGCCCCGAGCCGAGTTCCAGCACCAGATCTCGCTCAGCCAGGTCTTGGCTCCCGAAGAAATCCGGGAATACGTGTGTCGTCCCCCGGCCACTCCGGGCGCCCTAGAGACGGTAGAGCTGGTCCGTTACCAGCCGGAGCTGGTCCGGTTGCTGGGATCCGAAGTGGCGTCCGAAGCCTGGAGCAGCTGACGGGGGGGGGCTCCCCACTCCCGCGTGACAGGCCAGCCGGAGAAGCGCCTCTCCCTCTACCATCCCCCACCACCTGTCGGACTGCACCCCGAGGCAATAACGGACCCATGAGGCCGAAGGGGATGGAGGGCTGCCCACAGCTCTTCGATTGACTGGCCGGTTGGCTCTCCTCCCATTTGGAGGTTGGGGGGGGGGAAGGTGTGGGGGGGGGAGGGAGGGAGAAGGCCGGAAGCTGCCTCCTCCCTCGCCCTCTTTCTCCACCACCACAAACCCCTCCCCTTTTCCCCCGGACTTCTTAAAGTGTGCTGCCCCCTTCCCTTCTTGCAGGCCTGGGTGGGTTTTTTTGGGGTTTTTTTGGTTTTTTTTTTGGAGTGGAACGCATCTCCCTTTTCCTCCGCCCCCCCTCACTTTTAAACCCTGCCCCCCCCCCCCCCAAGTTCTTCCAGGGTATTTATTTAATGAGTATTTAATTTGTGGTGTTCCTTTTGAGTTGGGGGGTGGGGAGTGCGAGAGGGGAGGGGGGTTTTCTGTTAGGTCTGTATCACTGTGATTCTTGAGAAGGGTGAGTTGCAGGGGGGGCAAAAGGGGGGGGGGGTGTCTTCCTGGAGCGCCCTCCCCCCCCCCCCTTTCAAATCCCGGCTGGACCAGACTGCTGCTGCTGCTGCTTTCGTGGATTCTAGGAAACGTGAGTTAGAGGAGGAGGAGGATGGGGTTGCCCCCCCCCCCCCCGCCTGCTGTTTTCTTTCGTCTGGAGGGATCTCCAGTTTCTGTTCTGGGGAGGGGGGGGGAAGGATTGCCTCTTTGGATCCCCCCCCCCCGCCCCCCTTGCCCTTTTCCAGAAGATTTATCTCATCTCTGCTGTTTTGGGAGAGACATACGGGGACTGAACCGGGTTATGGAAGTCAAAGGAGTTTCAATGTTCTGGTCTAACTCTCCACCACCACCGCCACCTCATCTCCTTCCTGCTTTTTTTTTTTTTTTTTTTTTTGGGGGGGGGGGGGGTTTAAATCTTTTTTATGTTTTAAATCTTCCATGGGGGGGGGGGGGAATGGGGAGGGGGTTAAGCTTGGCCAGGCCACCTTCTTCAGCCAGGCAGTGGAGCAGCAGCAGCCCAGCTTGGGGGGGGGGGGGGGGAGGAGAGCAGGAAAGGGGCACAGATCAGGGGTCTCCAGCCTTTTAGCAACGTGAATCCTGGCGGGACTTCCAACTCCCAGGGAATTTCCTCCGGGCTTAACGTCGCTAAAGGTTGGAGACCCCTGGCGTAGATGGTACAGTTTTAATGTACAGGTGCTAAGCGAGGACTGGGCCGTCCCATTTGACCGGCGGGAGGAGAGGTGTGTGCTTTGGATGCTTTAGTCATTCTCTTGTGTTGCGGTCCACCTCACTCCATCCTCCACCGGCCACCCTCCCAGTTGGAGGGGGGGGGGGGGGGGAAAGAAGCTGCATTTCCTCCCACTTCTCTCTTCCCACCCACTCCCCATCCTCTCCTTTCCCCCCTCCCTCCCCAAGGAGGCTGGCTGCCTCTTCGACCTCCCCCTCCCCAATTCTGTTTTTTCTCTCCCTCTCCTTTCTCATGTCGAGGCTTCAGCCTTTGGGTGTTTATTCTGGCTGCTGGTTCCACCCCTTTTTTTCCCCTCCCTCTTCTGGTTTGTTTTCTTCTTCAACGAGGCTTTTGGTGTCAAAAAAACACTTCTGTACAGAAAAAACCTGCATCAGGGCCCCCCGTCTCCCGTGTCTCATTTCTGGGGAGGGGGTGGGTCCCTTGCACAGCAAGGCGGGTGGAAGAACCTGGCATCTCCGCCTGGATCCTCTTCTGGGAAGGGGGAAAAAGGGACCGGCTGTGCCACATGGGTGAGGGATTTGCAAAGGCAGAGGAGGAGCTGGGATCTCTCTTGCCTGCTGTCGCTTTATCCTGGTCACGGTGGGGAAACCGGTGTTCTTTCCTTGATCAAAACCCAGCCTCCTTTCTCTCTGCACGCCACTGGTGCCCAGGCCATCTGAGCTGGGTGTGTCTCTGTGTGTGTGTGTGTAGAGAGCAGGTCCTTCCGAGGGACCGTGTTGAATTTTGCTCTGTTTCCCAAACAGAGAAGGGGGGAAGGGGGGAATAAGTCGAAGGCAGCAGGAAAGTTGGTCCAAGGAAACGGGACCGATATCCACGCGCGTCCAGCTTTCTCTCAGGCAGCCGAAAGCCGTCGCCGCCTTTGTTTCTGCCATTCCCGCCAGCCGAATCAGAAGCGGAAAAGGGAATTGTAGTTAAAATCAATTGGGAGCTCCTGTTTTAAGAGCAGCCTTTTCGCTCTCTTTTGTTTCCAGCCTTGGTTCTTCAGCGCCGTCTGCTCCACAAAAGTGGCCGGATTCCAAGCCGCGATGGGAGCCCTAACCGTTTATAAGGCGCACCAGAGCAGCCTTGGCTGCGGATGTGCCGTTTGTAAGAGAGACCCCTTTGCGTTTCTAAGAATCCAAAGGTGCCAGTCAGTGGAACTTAACAGGGGTCCTGGCTCTTTTTAAAATGCAAATACTAAGGGGACTTGGCGCAGAAGGAGCCTCGGGCCGGATGAGAGGACTTCACTCCATTAAAATATTAGCCTTCCTTTGGCCTTGACAGGTATGACGAACAAGAAGAGGCAAGGAGAGGGGTTGTTTCCAGGCCGCTCGGCCTATTGGAATGGGATGTACTCAGCAGGAAACCACAGAGGTTGCTCCAGCCTAGCTTACTCCCTCAACATATCAAAGGGTTGCTCCAGCACCCAAATTTCAGGCACGTTTGAGGACTTCAAACACCCAGAATTCCTGGCTGAGGAATTCTGGGAGTTGAAATCCACAAGTCTTAAAAAGTTGCCAAGGTCAGAGGCCTCCTGCCCAAGGCCACAGGGAGGAGAATTTGCCCTTGTGGTTGTACCTGACTTACAGAATGGTCCCAAAGGCGCTTTGTTTTTCCCAAGAGGCAACTGGACTTTCTGGTTTTCCTTTTGAAGACGTTTCGCTTCTCATCCGAGAAGCTTCTTCAGCTCTGGCTGGATGGAGGGGAATGGAAGGATTTATATTCTTTGCAGACAGCTGGTCATTTGCATCCTTTTAAGAGAGTTGTTGAGGCGACCCTGAGGACACAGACAAACCTCCAAATAGCCCAGGGGTGGGGTCTTACCGATTCGGTCCGGTTCTATAGAACCAGTAGCTCCGAAGAGCAGCTGACACCGAACCGGTCCGCTGGGACGAGGTTTTGGTTTGCTGTTTGGCCTGCCCGCCCGCCTGGGCTCTAGGCTGTCTTTTAATGGCTGTGTTTTCCTCCCCAGCTGCTTTGCCTGGCACAGCTGAATGCCGCTCATCAGCTGGAGAAGATAAATGCTTGCCAGAGCCGGTAGCGCCACGTGTGCAGCACACGTTTGACGCGCATGCACCCACTCTCCGAACCGGCTGTTATACCGGTCAGATCCCCCCTCTGAAGTAGCCTCAACGATTCTCCAAAAGGATGCAAATGACCAGTTGCCTGCAAGGAGTATAAATCCTTCCATTCCCCCCCTATTCAGTCAGAGCTGAAGAAGCTTCTGGGATGAGAAGCGAAAGATCTTCAGAGAAAACCCAGAAAGTCCAGTTGCCTCTTGGAAAAGCACCTTTAGGACAACCAGGGCCTGGATGAGTGAGAATCTCCATAGACTTTCAAAAGGGTTCCCTTCCCCCTCCCACCAACCATGGTTCTCATCAGCACAGTTTATGGTTGTAGGATTGCACACAAGAGGGCAAAGAGCATGGATAACCTAAGAGAGAGGTCTCCAAACTTGGCAACTTTAAGACTTGTGGACTTCAACAAAAGCTCTGCTGGCTGGAGAATTCTGGGAGTTGAAGCCCACAAGTCTTAAAGTTGCAAAAGTTGGGGACCCCTGACCGAAGACAGGTTCCTTGTAAGCAGGGTGGGGATGCCCCCAAAACTGCTGTGCAAAATTCCCCTGATGCTTTTTAAGACTTAAAACGAACGTCGTCTCGACCCAAGAGGCTCTTGAGCACCTCAGGCAGCGCTGGGAAATTGTCCAAAAATGAGAGTCCCTAGTTGGCATCTTCTCACCTGCTACCCTGTCCTAAAAAGCCCCAGTAGAGGGTAAGAGGGTGACGCCCGTTTGCATAACGCAAACTGCTAGCTTGTAAACCGCTGCCCCACTTAATATGCCCTGCCCCCCCCCCCCCCCCCCCAGTTAAGAGCAGAGAAGGGGTAAGCCAGAAGGCCATCTGGGTCTTTGTCATAGCAAAGTTAAATCTCATTTAATTCACGGTGCAGGAAAAGAAAAATGGGGCCGGGACCCCCATATTCACATTTGCCCCAGAGTGGCAGGAAGACACACCAACGGAGAGGCTGCGCCCCTCTCTGTCACTCCACTTGCAAAATGCAATCCAGACTAGCCCACCAAGCGTTCATTCTTCATGGAGGTTAAAAAGTTTGGCAACTTCGTTCAAGTCAGCGTGTTCCTCTCCGTCCTTGATGATCTGCAGGAGAAAAAGGAAGCATTTTTTTTCAGTAAAAGGCCCTTGGGGCAGGCTTCTCTCTCTCTCTCTCTGTTGGATCTACTCGTGCCTCACCCAAGGGAAGCCCACTTAAAAAGCTGGACAAATCTCTGGCTCTTGGCTCCTTCCTTTATCCAGGAAGGGCAAGAAAGGAAAGAAAAAACACCCGGCACTTCACTGTAGCTCACTCATCCTTCATTACTCTGCGTTTTAGAAGAGTTCTATGTTTGCCTACTTCTCCAAAGTAGCCTTACCTGTAGACCCTTAGCTACTGATGAATAGTGGAGGAAGGGCAGAAGAAAGGGGGGGGGGAGGGGGAGAACCCAATCCATAATTATAAGGTCAAAAGATTTAGATGTTACAAGGTGGAGGAGGAATTGCTCACTGCTGTAGGACTATTCAGATTTTTATTAAATCACGCTTTCTGTAAACCCAGCTGCCAACATCTGTATTTCCCACTGCCAGCTTATCACAAGATTCAGCAAATCCTCCCTCCCTCCTTCATGGTCCTCCTCTCTATATGCTGGAGCTGACTCTCAAGGCTCTCTCTTTAGCCTATTACTGTGCTCCTTTCAAATAAGGGAAATAAGAAATTTTGACTTAAACTCCATCCTGAGGACTAGATACTTTCTAGAGTCATGTCTGATTCTTTTTCTTTCTCTGGGCACAATGACAATATATCTGCTGGGAGGAAAAACTCCACATTGGAGACGGGAAGGGCATCCGGCCAGTAAACTCAGCTCCATTCACTTGCCCAGACTTCACCCTGCAAGGGATTATGGGGCCATTAAACGATGACATCTGGTTCTTGGTGAGTGCCTGGACTAGTCCCTGCAGTTTCCTTGGCAAGCTTTTTCAGAAGTGGCTTGTCGTTGCCTCTTTCCTAGGGCTAAGGGAAAGAAACTGGCCCAAGGTCACCCAGCTAGTTTTGTGCTCAAGGTAGCACTAGGTCACCATCTTGCAGTTTCTACCCTGCTGCCTTTAACTGTTGCATACGCACACAGACACCCGTGTAATCTATGTAAATCAGCATGCTACAGAATTCCAAATAAGTAAATTGAACCCGTCAAGGCTCCTCTTCCTCAAACCTAGTTGATTCCGTGCATGCGCCCAACGCCCCCCTCCCAGAATCATAAAAGACTCGCGCAAGCTGACCTTCCGAGCGATTGGCATCCGGTTGAAGATGTTCCACAGGACAATTCCTACCACCACTTTATCCCGGAGGTAGAAAATGACTCCTTTCCCATAATCCTCTCCCTGCTGTGGGGCTTGCGGAGTGGAAAGGGAAGCTGCGGAGACCTTGAGTTCTGAGGCTTCCAGTTCGGTTTCGCTCTCTGAACGGATTCCAGTTCCTAGACGAAGGTCGGTTAAACACAAACTGGATCAACAATTGGGCCCCCGAGATGTTGGGCCCCTTCCTTCTCCCACCACACCGGGGTGTTCCCCCTGTTTTCAAAGGACAGGCACTTTCATTTCCACTGGGTAGACAGGAGTAGCTTGTTCAGCCCTGGAGAGAAAGAGGCTACTTCCTCATAGCACACTATGCCCTAAACCTAAGTGAACCACATAGTAGTGAAGTGGTGAGAGGGCAGTACTGCAGGCTACTTCTGCCGACTGCCTGCAATTGGGCTGTTCGAATCTCACCAGGCTCAAGGTTGATTCAGCCTTCCATCCTTCCGAGGTGGGTAAAATGAGGACCCAGATTATGTTGGGGGCCACAGGCTGACTGTAAACCACTTAGAAAGGGCTGTAAAGCACTACGAAGCTGTATAGAAGTCTAAGTGCAGTTGCTATTACATTGACACACACGAGCGTTGAAGTCTGTTAAGGGCTTTGGAAGGAATATCTATTGAGAATGGTTGAGATATTTGGATGTACTCAGTCTGGAGATAAGAAAACCAGGGTGACAGCAATGTTGAAGCACATAAAGTTCAAATAAGAAATCATAACATGCGGGAGGAGGAGTAGCAAAACCTGGGTGGGTGGAGTTTAAAAAGGACTCGGCCTAGAATCTCTATGTAGTCATAAGCAAATGAAGTCCAACCCCCCCCTTGAATTCCACTGACCCTTATCTAACTCCAAGCAGGTGCTGATGGTTAGTTGAGAAGATTCCACTGCATAGGCACCAGTAGCAATAAATCAGTTTAACTGGACCTTCACCTGCGGATCTGACCTTTTTATGCCTCACAAATGGCAAAAATTGTTCACGGTGGCTTCAAAAGATAGAACCAAAAAAAAGAAAAAGGCAGCACAGGTTGGCCTGGGGACCAGGATAAAATTCCTCATGGTGAGAAAACTGCCACAATGGAACAGCTTACTTTAGGGGGTGGTAGCCCCTCTGCTGGGGGTGTTTCAACAGAGGTTGGATGCCCAGCTGCCTGCAATGCACAGGCAGGAGAGGCTGAACTAGATGACCGATGAGGTCCTTGCATTCTAGGAGTTGGAACTATGGCTTCATGCAAGAAGGAAGGCTTATACAAATAATAAAACCACAGTATGGCCTACCCAGGTAGCCTAGCGGTCCACACAATGGAAAACCACCCCTATAGAATAATTAAGGGTGTTAACCTGATTCCTCTGTGGCAGATTTTGGGGTGTCCTTTGCTGTCCCTTTAGCAAACACCCCCACGGTGGGCAAGCTGCTGTCCACAAGGCCAATAGCTTCGTATCCAACATCTGGGCCTAGGTCGCTCCTAAAATGAAGCCAGGAGAGCACAAAATAGCAGAATTAGTTTAGAAAGAAATGATGAAATCCTGGGAATCTTGCTATTGACACAAAGGGAGCTCTTTTTTGAACCTTTGGACTTGAACATAATGCTGGAGCATCGTTCTCTTTTGGTGCCACGAAAGAACAAATCCTTCTGCAGACACAAATTACACATGCTTTACTGACAGAAAGGCATCGGGGGACCAAACTCCAGATCACTGACAAGCGAGCCTTTTAAGTATAATGAAGTTGATTACATATAATTAATACGATACCTTTGGTATGTTTAGCATTTCTCCTTTCTGCCAGGTCACAAATGACAGCTCGGTGGCAATTTTAGGAAGGATTTGCGAGGGGATTCTGAATTCACCCCCTGCGTGCCTGCAGCCACAGACTGAATTCACCCACTGCATGCCTTCACCCAAGGCAGATCCAAGTGGAGCAGAGATAGACAGAAACAAGACTGACAAAGGAGTACTTTGGACAGCCTCTGGAATTATTTCCAGCCTTTTTAACAGCTGTGGCCACAGCATTTTATTCTGTGCTGCCTGTGTGTGCATTGGGAAGCACAAGGTGGGCTACACACCCTGGGTAGAGGAGGGTGGGTGACATCAGCAAACTTGTGAGCTGCTGCCCAGCTGCCTCCCCAGTGTGTAAGAAAGCACTGGTGAATTTTTTTTTTCAGGGATTATTTGGTTGCAGCCCTTGGTTGGATTCAGGCCTCTTTCAGTCCCTATCTTTTGCAGCTTCTCTCTGCCATTATTAGTTCCCTCTCCATGGAGTATTCCCCTGCTGCCAGGTATCAGGTATAAGAGACTGGAGGCTAAAACATATGATGAAAGGTTTCAGGAACAGGGCCTGGCTAGTCTAGTGAGGAGAAGGACCAGGGGAGACAGGAGAGCAGTCTTCCAATATTCCCACAGAGAGGAAGAAGGGGTCAAGCTATTTTCCAAAGCACCCGAAGGCCAGACAAGGAATAATGGGTGAAAGAACAAGGAGAAATTCAACCTGGAAATAAGGAGAAACTTTCTGATAGTGAGAGCAATCAAGCAATGGAGCAGAAGTTGCCTTCAGAAGTTGTGGGAGCTTCATCGCTGGAAGCTTTCAAGAAGAGACTGGACTGCCATCTGTCGGAAATGATGTAGGGTCTCCTGCTTGGGTGGGGAGGAGGGTTGGGCTAGATGACCTACAAGGTCCCTTACGACTCTTGTTAATCCGTAACCTGTAATCTCATCAGCCCTTCCCCATCGTTTTTCTCAACAGTCCTTGGACTGAAAGAATGAAAAAGAATGAAAAGTTACCAAAACATGGACTGGTGCCAATACGGCTTTGATGCTCCCGTCATGTTTTCTCCCGCCAGCCTTCCGCTCACCACCGCGTGATCGTGATGCTCCACCCGCCTCCGGCCTAACTTAATGTCATAAAAACACGCAGCGTCTCCTGCCTGTATGGGGGGGAAGATAAAAAAATCAAGGAACGTGAGAGAGAGAAGACGCATCTTCGCCCTCGCTTTTCAGTTGGCTGGGATGGCTTCACTTTGGGATCATTTTTTTCCCTCCACTCGGGGAAAGGAGCGGGAGATTGACACCTGTCGGTGGGAGCAAGGATGGGGTGCGGAAATCCTTTCCAGCCATTTTTTTCCCCCCTTTGCTGGCTTTTGCTTGTTTGTAGGGGGGCAAACAGGAAAGGAGTACAGTAGTCCTTGATTTACAACAGAACCTTTGGCGACCGTTCAAAGTTAACCACGGCACTGGGGGAAAAAGGAACTTGCACGCATGTTTTTCACACTTACGACCATTTGCAGCATCCCTGCGGCCACAAGTTCACAGCCGCTTGGCCACTGACTCCTATTTATGACGGTTGCGGTGTCCCGGGGTCAGCTGACAATGGGGAAGCCAGATTCACTTAAGGAACTGTGTTACTAACTCAACAGCTGCAGTGGTTGACTTAACAACTTCGGCAGGGAAGGTTGTAAAATGGGGCAAAACTTACTTAACGGCTGTCTCGCTTAGCAACACAAATTTCGGGGCGCTGTTGCGGTCGTAAGTCGGGGACTATCTGAAGCTTGATGGTGGGATCTTGAGAAGCTCCTTCTCAGACCTCACGGCTTGATCCACATGTTGGATTCTTTGTGGGTCTTTGTGAGGCCATCCAGACTTACCACCCAGATATTGGAGCGGGCCTGCAGCTCAGCGTTCACTCTAAAGCCCCCGAAGTCGGAATCGACTTCCAAGCCGGCCGACTTTGCCAGCTCCACGTTGGGCTCCAAGCCCACAGCTGCCACAATGTGATCCGTCTCCACCTGAGCGGAAAGGAAAAGCAGACACAACTGTTTGCACTGCGCGTTTGAAAGGGGATTTTAGGATGCAAAGAGAGCCAAAGGGCCGTCTCTGTCCCCCCCCCAAAGGGGCACGTTACACCGAGGAACGATCGATCGTGAAGAGGCACTTTGAGGGGGACAAAAGAACATGAATTTGGGTCCGTTTCCCACGATCGGGCCTGTGAAACGGATCAAACTGTTCTCTAAGCGGGGGTCCCTTTATAAAAGGGGTCTCCAACCTTGGCAACTTTTAAGCCTGGAGGACTTCAACTCCTCCAGACTTAAAACAACATTGCTGGCTGAGGAATTCTGGGAGTTGAAGTCCTCCAGGCTCTAAAATTGCCAAGGTTGGAGAGCCCTGCTTTAGAAGTCTTATAGCTACTATAAAGACATTGTCCCAAGCCCCCTGTCATGCCCTTGTTAGAGTCAAATTCTGAGGGAGAGGAGGAGCAGCCGACAGGGAGTGGAGGTGTGGCTCCGGAGGTTGTGGAGCAGGCTGGGGAAGGGCAGAGGCCGGCTGGGCTGTCAAAGGAAGAACCAGGCCCATTCCCTCTTCATCCTAGGACACGCAGGGAGAAATGGAGAAGGAAACAACTTGGCTTGCGAGAGAAGAAGTGGCCATGATCCCCCTCATTGGTTGCAGATGGGGAGAGTAGTATGTAAGAGAGACGGTTAAAACACAGCGTTGCCAGAAGCAAAGCGTGTTTTTGGGCTGAAGTTATCTTGGTTGGCATCCTTCCAACAGACTGTGCCTTGTTATCTCCTTGAAGCTGGTCATTACTTATCCTGGTCCGTTGTGGAAATTCCTTCATTGTAGTTTGTTTGTTTTTTTAATTTCACCTCTATCTGCTCATTAAGTTCGGACTGTATTGCTTTCTTTTGAAGACTATTTTTGAGTATGTTTTATCTCCAATGGAGAATTATTGGAACAGCGTGGCCAAGTTGGAAGCATTAAAGGACATTTATTTACATTTTGGATTTTGTTACGTTTGTGTTACATTCCGGGCCATCACACCCCCTCCTCTAGGAAACTCCACAAACTTTGCAATAAATGGAATTCACAGGCATCTAGGTCACAGTTGCCAGAGTTTTTTTTTTTTCAAGAGGCAAAACTGGACTTTCTGGGTTTTTTTCTTTGAAGACGTTTCGCTCGTCATCTGAGCCGCTCCGAAGAATGAGCTGAAGAAGCTTCTTTTGGATGAGAAGCGAAACATCTTCTACAGAAAAACCAGAAAGTCCAGTGGCCTCTTGAAAGAAAAAAGCACCTTTGGGACAATCTAACCCTGGAGAAATACGCAAGCGTTGCTTTGCATTACTCACTTTCCTCCCATCCTTCAACTGTATGAGCAGCCGATTCCCGGCTAAAGATACCGACTTCACCACGGCGTTGGGAATCACGTCGACCCCCTCTGAAAATAGAAAGGCGGAAGAAGCCGCAGCCTTAGGATGAGGGGAAGCATCGGGCTGACATCATCGACAACTACAACCTTGCTACAAGGAGAAACAGAGAGGCTTTATGCTCTCCTACTACCAGGCAGGCACTCATGGCAGCAAAGGTCAAGTGCCTGGCTGTGCCCAGCTCCTCCTAAGAAGGGCAAAAGGAAGACGGCTGGCCTAACTCGCCCTTCGTTTATGCAACCAGCCATCAAGAGATATCCAATACATATCTGCTTAGAAAAGAATAGCCTGCCATTCTTTTCCAGGAGCAAAACCTTTTTGTCAATCTTTGAGAGATGGCAGGAGCATAGCCATGGTGCGTTCGTGACTGTCGTGGCTCACCAGCAGCCAGTGCAGACGGCAGAGGTAACAGACAGGGAGGAGTCAGGGAGTCCGGCGAGGACTCGGACGAAGGTCCTGTGTCCGATGCAGGGATGGGGCCAGGACCATCTGAGAGTGGGGTGCTGCCTTCGGAGCCGCTGGAGTCTGGCAGCAGCGAAGCAGAAGGCCCCAGAGAGCCTGTTCCCAGTGCACGTGAGAGCAGCTGAAGGAGAAAGGGTGACTCTGGAGTAAGGCTGGGAGGTGATTGCCCCTCCCATAAGGGATAAAAGCCAGCCCTCGGTGATGTGCTCTTTGCAGGAAGCAAAGAAGTTCATTAGATTCTGATTCCTCATCGCAGCCCTGCGGACTCTGGTTTGTCTTTGCTGGAACTTCTGACGGTTTATCTGCTAATTAAGTGGATGTCTGTTTCTTGGCAGCCTTTTACAACCCTGAAAGGCGTGCTCTTATCTCAGATAATTATGTTTAATGAGTTTTTGATTGGGACTGCAAATAATTCCCAGCGTTACATTAAAAAAGGTTTGCTTTTTATACACAGCGTGTGTTTTCTTAATTGGAACGAAGCCTGGGTCCGAACAATGACATCAACTTTTAGGCTTAATGTATTTTACACATAGCCTTGTGGCTTATCCTAGAGTGGAATGGTGCGGTGGCCTAGAGGGATCGCCTCACAATCAGGAGGCTGTGAGTTCAATCCTAGGTAGAGGCAGATATTTCTCTCTCTAGGCACGATGAGTAAATGTATACCTCCGTATTGGCTACAGGAAGGGCATCCGACCAGTAAACACTCAGTTCCATTCAGTTTCCCAGACTCCACCCCTATGCAAGGGATTATGGTGTCGTTAAAAGAAGATGATTGTGGTTCATCCTAGCTGCCTTTGCTGTTTTCAACAGTTCTATTGCAGCTAGAGCTGGAGCACTGCTATGGCCCACCAACCCTAAGGTCTCCAGTTTTCCAGAGCTGAACAGCAGAGAAAGTGGTAGAGGCAACTCTTAACCAAAAACAAAGAGCAGCCTTGAGACCAGGCCATGCCAGCTGAAACCTCCAGGTTGTCAAAAACAACAACAACAAAACAACCCAGCAATACTAGAACAGTGGTGGAAAAGAAAGTAATTGGCAATCTCACCTTGCTTGACTTTGTTGGTGGTCCAGTTGCTCAGGTATTCAGGAAGGACTCTGCCCATATTGCCATTTTCTGGGAACATTTGGATGACCTCAAGGCCCTTCGACTGCGCTGCAAAGGGAAAGGGAGAACTTAGGTTGCCTACCTGGTTTTTTTCTGGGTGTGATTCGTTCAGTCTGGAATTTGGGCACCAGGAGTTTCTGTGGGCCCTGCAAACAAGTCTCTTTTAACACACGGCCATCAACAGCTTCACTCCAGTTTTCTTACCAGGCAGAAAGTAACCAGGACAAAGCCCTTCTGCCTGTGGATGCCCAGACTGAACTACACCATTTGTAGACATCTGGAGGACACTTGGAAAGGTGCAGACAATATGCCTTATTTTTTAAAAAACTTTATTTCCGAGCCTTTGTTTTGGTTTTGTTGTTGCCTTTTTCTTTCCTCTCATTTGATTTGACACAGCTATGGTGTCTTTTTTTTCTTGTTTGCTTATTTCTAGCTGCCTTGAAGTGAAAAAAAAGAAACTGAAGATCAAGGGCAAATATTTAAACACATGGACAATGCACACGCACTAAATGAAGGCTAGGCACAAGGCCACTGAGCAGCAAAACCAATGAATCCAGGCTGAATGGTTTGGAAACAGAGGGGTTTATAAAGCCATCCAAGTCTGATAAATTCAGGATTTCCAAAGAACAAGGTAGCCCTTTAGGTATTGCTCCAAGGGCTCCAATCACAATTGGGATAACACACAATTTTATTGTTATTATTGGTAATCCTCATCATCATCATCTTTCTGGGTGACCACACTCACCTTTTCGACCCAAAGCACAGGCCAACTCACTCCCTAGGAAACCACCACCAATAATAGTGACTGATTTGACTTCTCTGGAAATTTTCTCTAGTGAACGGAAATCCTCAATCTGCAATGAAATTGTGCAGATTTGTATTAGTTTTTCTTTTTCATCGTAAGGTTTAGTAAAATTCCTATCTCTTTTAAAAAAGTCAGACCAGAAACATGCCACGGGACAGGTGGAAGAAACAAGTCTGCCTTCTTAGACCCACTGAGATCTCCGAAAAATCTGCTCTTTATCCCAAGTTTTGGTTGAACATTTCATTGAATAGCTGTACTGTATTTTTTTCCCTTTCTGCTCATGGAAATAACATACAAATGAAATAAATTTAGGTGTCCTCCTGGATGTACGGCTGTCGTTAGAAGATCACATAGCAGCCATCGCCAGGGGGGCTTTTTGTCAGGTCCGTAGGATCTACCAGTTGCGGCCCTTTCTGGATCGGGGCACACTTCGCACGGTCACATCCGCCCTCGTCATCTCCCGGCTGGATTATGCCAATGCTCTCTACATGGGGCTCCCCTTGAAGAGCACCCGGAGGCTCCAGCTGGTGCAAAATGCGGCCGCGCGGTTGGTCTTGGGGGCTCCTCTGAGCTCCCATGTTACACCACTTTTGCGCAAGCTGCACTGGCTCCCAGTGGCCTTCCGGGTGCGATTCAAGGTGTTGGTGGTCATCTTTAAAGCGCTCCATGGCTTGGGACCTGGGTATTTATGGGACCGCCTGCTGCCACCGTCAGTCTCTCGCCGACCAGTGCACTCTCATAGAGCGGGCCTCCTTGGGGTACCACCGGCTGGACGGCTCGCGGCCCCGAGGGTTCGGGCCTTCTCTTTGGGGGCCCCCTCCCTCTGGAACGAATTGCCCCTGGAGATGAGGACCGTCCCCGACCTATTGATCTTCCGGCACGCACTAAAAACCCACCTATTCCATCTAGCCGGTCTGGCCTAGAGTTATATAAAATGGTTTTAAATTCGGTTTTTAAATGGTTTTTAACTTTTCTAATTTCCCACTTTTAACTCTTAAAGCCAATCTATTTAATTTTTTTAATTTATTTTAAATTATTGTATTTGTATTTATATGTTTTTATCTGGCTGTGCACCACCCCGAGTCCTTAGGGAAAGGGGGCGGTATACAAATTTGAATGAATAAATAAATAAATAAATAAATAAATAAATAAATAAATAAATAAATAAATAAATACAAATGAAATAGAATCAATGACATTTTAATGCATTTTTTTTAAAAAAAATCTAAAACTCTGTTCATGGCACACTTTTCAAATTAAGAAGTAGATGAGCCCAACCAACAAAGGCACCTCCCCAGATTACCTTCCTGAAGAGGGTGAGCCTCTTTTCCACCTCCTGACCTCCCCTCTCAAGCACAGGAAGGCTTCTTGGAGAACCACCTAAGAAGAGAAGGTAGAATAAGCTCACATCCAGACTTCAGATCAAAGCTCTTCAGGATCTGGGTCAGTTGGCCATACACAATGATGTCATCACGTCGATGTAACTACAGACAGTCTTCGCCTTAACGATCCATTCAGGATGGTTCAAAGTTATGACAGTTTGTTTCCGGAAAAGTGACTTCTGTCTCAAAGTTATGCCCCTCGCAAACACCCATGATCATAAAGTCAACCTAGCAGGCCCTCACCTGTAGCAATTAAGCATTTGTCATAGGCGATCTGCAGGCCATTGTCAAGTTTCACCGTGTTGCCTCTGACATCCATGTGGACCACCTGCAAGTCAAACAAGGCCGCTGTTTCTCTGTGTTCAGAATGACTTTTTGCATCTCTGGAGCAGAGAGAGAGCTCATCCCTAGTTTAGTTTAGTTTACTTTATTGTCATTGCACCTCATTCAACGAAATTAAATACCATCTTCGGTGTACATTACGACTATGAAAATAAACACAAACACACATCCTTCGCATTCTATACAATTGAACTGAAAACCCCTGATACTGCATTAGTGTAGCCCTATAAGTAGAATTCAATAGAGTTACTGCCCTGGGATAGAAGCTGTTTTCAACCTATTTGTCCTTGTTTTTATTATCCTGTACCGTCCGCCAGATGGTAATAGTTCAAAAAAGGGGTGCCCAGGATGAGATGGATCTTTAAGGATGTTTTGAACTTTCTTAAGACAGCAGGAGCTATAAAGCTCTTCCAAAGAGGGGAGAGGGCAACCCATGATCCTCTGGGCAATGACGTTAACCCTCTGGAGTGCTGTCCTACCTGCCCCTGTGCAATTGGCAAACCCTACAGAAGTGCAGGAAGTTAAGATATTCTCTAAGGTAGAAGGTCACCATCAGACTGGTAACCGGGACTGGTCCAATAAATCTAAGCATCTGAGTCAAAGCTATAAAGAGCATCGACCCCATCTCTGTCCAAAAGTTTATGCTGGCAAAGTCGCACTCACGCACAGCCATAATGTCACTGGGTTAGCTTTTATTTGAAAATCTTGGGTGGACTCAGCTACGGAGATTTATACAGAATAGTTCATGGTTCAGGGCTGGGCCACTGCGGCTTGCTCAAGGAATTTTGGTTTTGTGCCATCTGTGTTCCTTTGCTCCATCAAACCCAGAACAACTGTCCTATAAGAGTCGTGCTACTAGGGATGGCCAGAAAGTATTTATGTTTCGAATTTATGGTACCCTTTGAATGTTTTGGCTGCCCTTTCTGCCCGCAGAAAGAACAGCGAATGGGACAGAATGAAAATGGGCTGCAAACCGAGGTCGGATCCTTGTTCCACTCACCTTCCTTCCGCTGAGGACGGCTACGCCACCATTCTCTACAAACATCAGGTCGCGAGGGGATATGTAGAAAGAAGGGGGCTGAAAGTACACGCTGCAGGGAGGAGAGAGGAAGGAAGGTGAGTTAAGAGGAAGAAAACAAAGACTTTGTGGTAAAGTGCCAGGATTTCTGTTTTTCTGGGAAGCCAGGAGTATTTCTCCAGACGCAGCCATGTCTTCTCTGTGGGTTCCTGGATAAAGGCTTTAAACTTGGGCATCCCGCAATTACTGAGGCAGTCCTCCACTTACAACAACTGAGCCCAAATTATCCATTGCTAAGTGAGACAGCTAAGGAGTTGTTGTCCCATTTTACAACTTTTCCTGCTTTTGTGGCCCGTCAGCAGCTGGTGGAGCTGGCAGCAGAGTCAACAGTAGTGAGGAGGTTGGGGAGGAACCTGGGCCAGTCCTGGAGGCTGAGGAAGGCTCGGATGAGGGCTCTGCATCAAAGGCAGAGATGGGGCCAGGGCAGGCTGGCAGTCATCAGCTGCCTTCAGGCTCGGACAGCAGTGAGGCGGGGGAGCTTCTGGAACCGGTTCCCAGCCCGCGCATGTGCAGAGCTGCCAAAAGGAAGGCACAGTTAAGAACTCAGGTTCGACGTGGGAGTAAGACCACAGGTGGACGATGAATGGCCCCTCCTATCAGGATTAAAAGAGGAGTGAAAGGGGAGGGGACTTTTGCAAGAAACAATTTGTTCGTTCCAGCCTCGTGAAGATCTGTCTGTGTAACCTAGAGACTCTGTGCCCAGTCCTTCCCTGTCAGCACTCTGTGTGGAGATATTTACAGGGCAGCTTTCCAAGATAGATATGGTCTGGGTTAATAATTATACCTTTGCAAGACTGTTTGCCAGGCTGTTGGCTGAATGTGAATGCAGTAAATTCACATTCATTTAATAAAAATGAACTGAGTTGGCTTAGTGCTTTTTGGGGAGGCCTTGGACAGAACACCTGCCACGGTTGTTACATGAATCTGGCTTCCGCATTGACTTTGCTTGTCAGGTGGTCACAAAAGGGGATCACATGACCCTGGGATGGTGCCACTGTTCATAAATAGGAGTCAGATGCCAAGTGTCTGGATTTGGATCACACTGATATCATGCCCCTGCCGGAGTCTGAATCTGAGGAGGAAGATGAACAGCTGACGGAGTGGGAATGTGGCTCCGTTGACTGTGGAGGAAACTGGGGAAGGGCAAAGTCCAGCTGGACAGAGCAGGGAAGAGGTAGAGCAAGGGAGAAGGGAGTTCAGAGGAAGACCCAGGTCCAACCCTTCTTCATCCTAGGGCATGCAGGGAGGAACGGAGAAGAGAGCAACATGAGTTGCGTGGCTTATGGAGGGAGGAAAGGGCCCTGATGCCCTTCATAAGGCACACCTGGGAATGAGAGTTTATAAGAATTGAATGCTGACTGCGGCAGTTGTTGGGAGCAAACGTGAGTTTATCTTGTGTTGACTTTGGTTATCTGTGTTCCTAGCATCCTCCCAACTGGGTTGATTTACTGCCATTCCTTCACATCTTGAATTCCTTCTCTTGCTCTGCTGACTAATTACCTCATCTTGCCTTGATTGGAAAGTTACAGTGTTTGTTGACCACGTTTTGGACTTGACTCTCTGCAGCCAAAGGCTGTTCCTGGGAGAGTTTTTCTCCAGCCAGAAGGTAACCAGGACATGGGGAGCAAAGTTGGAGCTAATAAAGGGATTCCTACTGATTATCTGACTTGGGTTGCCTTTGTGCCACGCCCTTTGGGTCATCACACATGACTGTGGAGATACTGCAATGGTCATACGTGTGAAAAATGATCACGTTCACTTTTCCCGTAACTTTGGTCACTAAGCAAATGGTCATTCAGTCGAGGACTGCCTCTCTCATTTTGGATTGAAAGGGGAGGGAAAAGCCCAGAGCCCACCTACGCTCCTTGCCGTTCCATTGCTTGAACCGCAGAGTTTCCGTCACATCCGCATCTTCAGAAAACCAAAGCTCCTTGGACAGAGGAGGGCGCATGTAGGGAAGCTCAGGGTCTTCAGACACAATTAACACCTGGGAACACAGGAACACACAACATTCAACACCTCAACAAGCTCCAGAAAAAGCCACCAAGTAAGAGTGAGACATTCGGGACGCTTACGCGAGCCGCAGGATCTCGAGCCCGGATGGATCTGGCAGCAGCAAACGCAGCGGTGCCTCCCCCGATCAGCAGGAAAGGAGCGTGGGGCGGGACTTCTGGACGAGGACCAGCTGGTGCGACTGCATGAAGTAATAAAAATATCCTGAACCAAACTTAATTCCAAAGAAAGGAAGGAAGGAAGGAAGGGGGGAGGGAGAAGAAAGAAAGAAAGAAAGAAAAAGGGAGGGAGAGGGAAAAAAAGAGAACGAAAGAGAAAGAGATAGAAAGAAAGAAAGAAAGAAAGAAAGAAAGAAAGAAAGAAAGAAAGAAAGAAAGAAAGAAAGAAAGAAAGAAAGAAAGAAAGAAAGAAAGAAAGAAAGAAAGAAAGAAAGAAAGAAAGAAAGAAAGAAAGAAAGAAAGAAAGAAAGAAAGAAAGAAAGAAAGAAAGAAAGAAGAGGGAGGGAGGGAGGGAGGGAGGAAGGAAGGAGAAAGAAAGGGAGAGAGGAAGGAAGGGGGAGAGAAAAAAGAGAAAGAAAGAAAGAAAGGAAGGAAGGAAGGAAGGAAGGAAGGAAGGAAGGAAGGAAGGAAGGAAGGAAGGAAGGAAGAAGCTGAAATGCAGAAGCTCTGAGCCTTAATCTTGTCTTCCTGCTACCAGTGAATTCCTTTTTCGGAAGCAGCTACAATTGCTTTTATTTTGAGGGGTCCTTGGTATTCTTGAGGTTGGTGTTTGTTTTTTTCCTTACCCGAACTAGGTAATTTGATCAGTGCAAACCCTCCTCCCTTCTAGCACTGTTGAAGTAACCTAATTTGAGTTAAGGAACCGTCTGCAAGAAAACCACCGACCTCGGGGAGCACCAAGGACCCCTCCTCTCAACCCTGAGCTACAAATATTCTCCTTTAATGCTCTGGTTCTCCCTGCACCAGAGGCAAGAATCACATCCCTAAGTCCACCTGCATTGCATACACAATTTTTTGGGTCTTTTGCAATCCGAGGCAAACAACAAGTATTGCATTTCCCATTCCGCAACAGATTGGGTTGGCAACTAAACCTGATTTCAGCACTTCCCAGAGAACAATTCAGCACAACATGGCAACCTTTTGCAGGCAGGTTTGATCCCCAAGGTATCCTAGCAGGGCCCTGAAAAAGCTTTGCAAAAAGCAATCTGTTGAGCTGCCACAAGAGAAGCATGGACAACTTTTAAGAGTCTGGGGTTGCCATCGGGTGCAGGAAGCAAAACAGAGCAAGGCCAGGACCAATAATCCCCTGACCCCAATATCAAGTTTAAACTTAATTCAAGTTTATGCTCCATCAACATTAAAATGTAGTAGACTTGCAATAATTCATTTAGTGACCAAAGTTACAACGGCACTGAAACAAAATGACTTACAACTGTTTTTCACACTTATGACCGCCATTGCAGCATCCCCGCATGGTCACGTGATTTATATTGGGATGCTCGACAACTGACTCATATTTATGACGGTTAGGGTATCCTGGGGAAGCCAACGACCATGTCCCAAATTTAACAACTGCAGTAATTCGCTTAACAAGGGTAGCAAGAAAAGTCGTAAAACGGGGCAGAACTCACTTTAACAAATTTCTCGCTTAGCAACAGACATTTTGGGCTCAATTGTGATTGAGGCCTACCTGTGAATGCTTAAATTAACAGACCTCACTTCAACAGACTTTGGATGCGAAGAACGAAACATGTGGCCAGATGTCTCTGAAATAATGGGAAGAGTTCATTCAGCTGAGATTTTTGCTTCCTGGGTCAGTGGCATGGCCGGCAGAGTAATTGGCCAAAAACAATGGCAAAACCCAGGTTAAGATGAGAGGCAGGCAGGCAGGCAGGCAGGCAAATGGCTCAGCATATATGCACAAAATATATAATGCAATATGCACAAAACTGCAGTTGGACTTTCTCCATGTCTACAAAAATGCCCTTGGATTTAACCGACATAGGACAAAGAGAATCCCTCCCCTTCAAATAGTTCATTAAAGCAGTGGTTTATCCCAATGAGAGACAGAGGTTGGGAGGAAGGGAGGGAGGGAGGGAGAGGAGAGACAGACAGAGATACATACACATATATATATAAATATATACAGACAGACACATATGCACATATTCATTCATAGGTGTATGATTCTCAGCTGCTGATCCAGTTCTACAGAGGAATTATTGAGTCTGTCATCTGCACCTCTATAACTGTCTGGTTTGGTTCTGCAACCCAACAAGACAGACACAGACTTCAGAGGATAATTAGGATTGCAGAACAAACAATTACTACCCACCTGCCTTCCATCGAGGACCTGCATACTGCATGAGTTAAAAAGAGGGCTGTGAAAATATTTACAGACCCCTCACATCCCGGACATAAACAGTTTCAACTCCTTCCCTCAAAACGATGCTATAGAGCACTGCACACCAGAACAACTAGACACAAGGACAGTTTTTTTTCCGAACGCCACCACTCTGCTAAACAAATAATTCCCTCAACACTGTTCAACTATTTACAAAGCCTGCACTACTATTCCTATTAATCTTCTCATCACTCCTTATCACCCATCCCCTCCCACTTGTGACTGTATGACTGTCGCATAAATCCTTATGATTTATATGGACTGTTTCCTAGTATGATTTGATTGCTTATTGTACCCTATGACTATCATTAAGTGTTGCACCTTATGATTCTTGACTCTTGATGAATGTATCTTTTCTTTTATGTACACTGAGAGCATTTGTACCAAGACAAATTCCTTGTGTGTCCAATCACACTTGGCCAATAAAGAATTCTATTCTATTCTATTTTGATGACATTCTCAGAGTTTATTAGCAATTTTTAACAGGACTCTGAAGGAATCAAAGCCAAGCCTTGTAGATCAATCTACCTGATCTATAGTTAAGCCGGGAGGGCCAATGGTCTTATGCAATATTAAGCATTTCCCAAGTTCCCCAAAGGGTCCAAAGTCTACCAAAATGATCAGCTATCAACTCCACAGAAGCAAAATGTAATAATTCCCAGTTGCATTTGTTTTTATGTCCGCTTTTGCTGTGTGACTCATCGGAGTGGAAGAATTGTTTTGTTGTCGCCGGGTATTATAGGACGAAAAGGCTAAATTTAAGTGGGGTTGGTGGTGGGACAAACCATATCTTGCTTTTAAGAACTCTTGCTTACCTTGCGTGCCTTGGGAGGAAGAATCTCCTTCTAAAAAGAGAGAAGATAAGAGTCTGGCAGGATATCAAGTACAGGACCACAGGGTGCAATTTTATGTCACAGAACATACAATGTGCTTGTTATTTACAGTTGTCTGGTGCAGCTAATAAGTGCAGAGTCCTAATATCATGGTAGTTTATTCCATTTCCCTTGCTGCCATGAAGTTTCTCTCCATTAGTTTCCTTCATTCCATGAGCCTCCCAGAGTTGCTCGGTAGTGAGGTAGGGATGGCATAGAAATTTAATAAATAATGGGAAATCAGTCTCGATGACTGCATCGAGATGGGCTGCACTAGCATGTCTGAAACTTTTGTCTCATATTCTTTCTCAGGCTGCGAGTAAATACAGCGTCCATGTCTTCAATATTTTTCTAGGCCTCGTTTATTTTGATGGCTTGAATGCAATCTTGCAGGTTGACTCTGCCCACTGCTAGGAGTTCAATTCCCACCAGCTCAAGGTTGACTCAGCTTTCTAACCTTCTGAGGTTAATAAAATGAGGACCTAGATTGTTGGACGCAATATGTTGACTCTGTAAAGTGCTTAGAGAGGGCTGTAAAGCACTGTAAAGTGGTATGTGTCTAGGTGTTATCGCCCTTCCTTCCTTCCTTCCTTTCCTTCCTTCCCAGTGGTTAGAATGCAGGATTGCAGGTTAATTCTATCCACTGCCATCAGTTCAAATCTCACCAGGCTCAAGGTTGATTCTGCCTCCCATCCTTCTGAGGTGGGTAAAATGAGGACCCAGGTAGTTGGGGATAATACGCTGACTCTGTAAACTGCTTAGAGAGGGCTGTAAAGCACTGTAAAGCGGTATATAAGTCTCAGGGCTATTGCTATTGTTGCTGTGTTTACTACTTAAGAATAGCAATGCTGTCTTCAAAAAGTTGTCATCTCTGATCTACCAGCTGGTCTAATCAAGGGTCTACTGCTCCAATGTCTGAACCTACATTTATGGACAACTAAGGCTACCTTAGATTCCCATGGAAATTTTGTGCGTCCTCAAGTGCTAAAAACCCACTTACAATTCTTCCTTTCAAACAGAAAACCTACAGATCTTAGCTATAAAAGCCAACCTGCTACAACTTGGCTCCTACCTGAAAAGGATTTCAACTGGCTAGACATGCGCGCGTTCCTCTCTGCACGGTCTATATCTCGCTGTCGAGCCCTCTTCAAAATCACGTAGGCCTGTAGAACGAAAAGGGCACGTTTTTCACAACCCTACAGGGGCCCAGGGGGAGCACCATTTCCCCTACACACACACACACAACTTTGCATTTCGCTATAACTTAGCTGAGCTTCCTTACTATTCCAGTGGCTACAACAGCAGCTGGGAAGACATTCTTAAAACTGTTGTTGAAGCTGAGAGCTTCTTTCAAAAATAGCTAAATTGGACATCAGTTAACTATTGATTTGTAGGACCCAGGTTCATAAAACCAGAATCAAAAAAGTTTTGTGGAAGTGAAGAAATTCATGCTGTGATCTTAGGACACAGTGATTGAGACGGTGAGGGGCACTTAGTTCACCTCTGTTTCAAGGCCACTGAGCCAGCGCTGTCCGAAGACATTTCCACGATGTCATGGAGTAGTGTTACCTTCCCACCAAAGTGACACCTATTTATCTATTTGCACTTGCATGCTTTCGAACTGCTAGAATGGCAGGAGCTGAGGTGAAGATGGGAGCTTACCCTGTCACGTGGCACTTGGGTCTCGAACCTGGGCTGCTGGATTTCCATCTGACATGCCCAGCATCTTAATCACTGAGCCACTGCTCTGCCCATTTGGGATATGGCGGCAGAATTATTTGTTCCCCAATCATCCCAATTTCAGTCCTCAATATTTTTAACTTTAAAACCATGGGAAGCCAGATTACAGGCTAGGAGGGTCACCTTGTTATATTGGGTTCCTTTTTTCGGTCATCCAGGGTCTACTTACATAGAACGCGTTTCCAATTGCGAAGATGCCCAACGCCACGGAGGTATAGAGTGTTTTGTTGTGCTGCCATGAATAATTAGAGGTCGTCATTTGCCTGCAGGGCTGTCTTTCTGAGGGAACCTTCCATCGCTGGAAGAGGCCTGGAAACACAATTTATTAGGAAGGAAGATTGTCAGTGAGGCACTTTCATAAACCATGGATGAAAAGAAGGCCAACCCTCCCACAAGAAGGCTTTCTTCCATGACCAGTTGACTGGCCAAAGATGACAGTGATTGACATAACAACATCCAGCAAGCTGACTGGGGAATACTGGGAGTTGAAGTCCATAAGTCTTAAAGTAGTGGACACCCCTTAAAGTTGGTCTCAAACACTGGCTCACAACATAGCCCTCTTCTCAGAAACAGATGGTTAGAATAAAACTCATGCATCCATTTTCGTTCCCTTCCGATTAATCTGACCATCTATAAGTCATCAAATATCTTATGAAACAGATGGTCTCATGCCAGCAGGGCCAAGATTGCTTAAGCTACAGTTCCCAGGGTGCCATAAGCAAGTGGGAACATGCCACAGCAAACCTCAGGTTCATGCTCTCTCCCGCTTATCTTTTACACGGTTAGAGTTTACAATGTTTATCTTAACTGGTCTGTTATGCTAAATTAAAAACAGAGAGAACTTTTAATTCTTTTGGGTTGCCTGCAAGAAGCAAAGGAATGTGCTAAACTGTTCAAAGCAATGCATGATAATCTATGATCCGAGTTCACAGTTCTAATGAAATAGAATTTAGACAGGAGACGCCTTTGATCCTCTTATTATTTTAATTATTTTAATGTTGCTTCTTTAATAGTATCTTAAATGCTGCATTTCATTCATTTCTTGCTGGGTAACAATTATGACTTGGTAGTTTATTATTACAACTTTAACTGTTCCATATATAGTGGGACAAAAACGTATTTAGTCAGCCACCAATTGTGTAAGTTCTCCCACTTAAAAAGATGAGAGGCCTGTAATTGTCATCATAGATATACCTCACCTATGAGAGACAAAATGTGAAAACAAACCAGACAATCACATTGTCTGATTTGGAAAGAATTTATTTGCAAATTATGGTGGAAAATAAGTATTTGGTCAATATCAAAAGTTCATCTCAATACTTTGTTATATATCCTTTATTGGCAATGACAGAGGTCAAACGTTTTCTGTAAGTCTTCACAAGGTTGTCACACACTGTTGCTGGTATGTTGGCCCATTCCTCCATGCAGATCTCCTCTAGAGCAGTGATGTTTTGGGGCTATCACTGGGCAACACAGACTTTCAACTCCCTCCAAAGATTTTCTATGGGGTTGAGATCTGGAGACTGGCTAGGCCACTCCAGGACCTTGAAATGCTTCTTACAAAGCCACTCCTTCATTGCCCGGGTGGTGTGTTTGGGATCATTGCCATGCTGAAAGACCCAACCACATTTCATCTTCAATTCCCTTGCTGATGGAAGGTTTGCACTCAAAATCATGGCTCCATTCGTTCTTTCCTGTACACAGATCAGTTGTCCTATTCCCTTTGCAGAAAAACAGTCCCAAAGCATGATGTTGCCACCCCCATGCTTCACACTAGGTATGGTGTTCTTTGGTTGCAACTCAGCATTCTCTCTCCTCCAAACACGACGAGTTGTGTTTCTACCAAACAGTTCTACTTTGGTTTCATCTGACCCTATGACATTCTCCCAATCCTCTTCTGGATCATCCAAATGCTCTCTAGCAAACTTCAGACGGGCCCAGACATGTACTGGCTTAAACAGGGGGACATGTCTGGCACTGCAGGATCTGAATCCCTGACGGCGTAGTGTGCTACTGATGGTAACCTTTGTTACGTTGGTCCCAGCTCTCTGCAGGTCATTCACTAGATCCCCCCGTGTAGTTCTGGAATTTTTGCTCACTTGCGTGGAGCCCCAGATCGAGGGAGATTATCAGTGGTCTTGTATGTCTTCCATTTTCTAATTATTGCTCCCACAGTTGATTTCTTCACACCAAGCTGCTTGCCTATTGCAGATTCAGTCTTCCCAGCCTGGTGCAGGTCTACAATTTTGTTTCTGGTGTCCTTCGACAGCTCTTTGGTCTTCACCATAGTGGAGTTTGGAGTGTGACTGTTAGAGGTTGTGGACAGGTGTCTTTTATACTGATAACAAGTTCAAACAGGTGCCATTAATACAAGTAATGAGTGGAGGACAGAGGAGCCTCTTAAAGAAGTTACAGGTCTGTGACAGCCAGCAATCTTGCTTGTTTGTAGGTGACCAAATACTTATTTTCTACCATAATTTGCAATTACCATAATTTGCAATTCTTTCCAAATCGGACAATGTGATTGTCTGGATTTGTTTTCACATTTTGTCTCTCATAGGTGAGGTATACCTATGATGACAATTACAGGCCTCTCTCATCTTTTTAAGTAGGAGAACTTGCACAATTGGTGGCTGACTAAATACTTTTTTGCCCCACTGTAAGACATAGAGGAAAAATAACTGAAATAAGATTAGGATAGTTTTATATGCAATAGTTAATTTTTATCTATGTCTTTCTCAATTGGTGACATTTGGCAAACAGACACATTGATCTGGGAGATAATAGTTTTAACCTATAAAATCTAAACACCTATAGACCGACCGCACCTGTGCAACATCATGCACTGAGACTTAATTCAAGAGGCCCAGTATAACCAAGGAGAACAAGCATTGAAAGAATACAGGAAGTCCTCAACTTATGACCACAATTGACCTCAAAATTTATGTTGTTAAGTGAAGAATTTGATAAAGTGAGTTTTGCCCCATTTTATGAATTTTCTCACCACTTTTGTTAAGCAAATCACTGCAATTCTTAAATTAGTAACATGGTTGTTAAGTGAACCCAGTTTCTATTGACTTTGCCCATCAGAAGGTCACAAAAGGGGATCATGTGACCTCGGGACACTCTAACCGTTATAACTGTGAGAACATTGTCAAGCATCTGAATGTAAATCAGGTGACCCTGGGAATGCTGCAATGGTCCTAAGTGTGAAAAACAGCCCTAAATCGTTTTTTTTCCAGTGCTGTTGTGACTTCGAACGGTCATAACAAATGAATTGTTGTAAGTCAAGGATCACCTGTATACAACTCACAGATACCAATGAAAGCCTTTGTGGAATAAGCCAAGTTTCAAAAAAAAAAACTCCAACCCAAACTGCAATGACAGACAGCTTCATTGTCTCTTTACAAGCCCTGTTCTAAAACTTTGAGAAAAGTTTGGACTTCTTTGCAGTGGAAAAGTGGCATTTTGCAAAGACAAGGCAGAGGAACAACTGGAAGTTTTTTTCTTTTTTAAGAAGCCCATGGATTTCTGTCCCAAAGGTGCTTTTCTAAAAGGCAAGCAGGCTTTTTCTCCTGGAAAGCATTTTGTTTCTCTTCCAAGAAACTTCTTTAGTTCAACTAGAACGTCACAGAGCTTCTTAGTTTACTTTACTGTCATTGCACCTCGTACAATGAAAATAAATGCCGTCTTCAGTGTACATTATAACTATAAAAATAAAACACAAACACACCTCCTTCGCATTCTGTACAATTGAATTGAAAACCCCTGATGTTGCATTAATATTGCACTGTACAGTAGAATTCAACAGAGCTACTCGTGAAGTTCTAGTTGAACTAAAGAAACTTCTTGGAGGAGAAGCAGAAATGTTTTCAAGGAGAAAAAACCCCCCAAAAAAGATCATTTGCCTTTCAGAGAAGCACTTTTTGGGATTGAAATCCATGGTAAACTAAAGGTAAACTAACTAAACTAAAGTAAACTATAAACTAAATTAAACACAAAACTAAACTCTAAACTATCAACTAAACTAAACTAAAGAAGCTTCTTTAGCTCTTGGAGAAGCCAAAACGATTCCAAAGGGGGGGAACCCCCCCCAAAAAAAGTCCAGTTGCCTTTTGGGAAAGCACCTTTTGGGGACAACTGTGACCTGAGTGATTGACAACCTGGGTGATTGACAACCTAGGTGACTGACAACCTCCATAGAGATTTAGCCATGCATTTCTTCCTGGACAATTCTAGCAAACAGCCCACCTTCAGGGCAAAGCCAGATCAGGAAATTCACCTGATATTCCTCCCCACTCCACCAGGTTATGCAAGGAGGCTCCTCCAACCTGGCGCCCTCCGGGGCTGCTCAATTTCCCTCCCCCCACCATTCCGGCCCAAAGCAGGTTCCCCCACACCCGCCTTTCTCCAGCTTCCTCCCCGGGAAGGGACCCTCGAGCAGAAGCTGCACCCAATTTCCGTCCTGCGCCTGTTAGAACGACCTTGGCCAGTTCAGCGGCTCCTGCGGAACTCGCGGCCACTGGATTTCCCTCGGGAGGTGTTGGGACGGGGGGGGTGTTCCTGCGGGGCGGAGGGTCTTTGAGGGTCGGGCTGGGATGAGAAGGGGGGCGGCAAGAGACAGAGCCCAGCCCACCCTACCCCAATGAGCCCCTCTGAGGGGAGGACAGGATGAAGGGAGCGGGTGTGAAGGGGGGTGTCCCACGGGTTCTGCACCCCTCCGTCCGACCCGCCGCGCCCGTTCCCAGCGAAGCTCCTCTCACCTGGCCCTGTCACAAAACACGACCTCCGCCCGAGACCCTGAGCCGCTCGCGCGGCTAGACGGTAGCGGAACATGACGGCCGACGGGGCGCTGAGGGGACTCCAGGTCACCGTCCCTTACGGAAGGACCGTGTCCCCCTTTCTGCGCAGGCGCGCCGATGCCTGGCCTTGCGCACGCTCGACGCCATGCTGGAAAGCTGGATCCTGCTCGCCCTTCTAGGCATTCGTACTCTATGCCTGTGGGGTGGGGGGGGGAGTGAGTGGCGAAGGGGGCGTGGCTGGCTTCGGGCTATAGCCGGGTTTTGTAATTCTGGAAATGTGAAGATTGGGCGGAGATGGATAGGTTGACATTAAAAATAAAGGACAAAGAAGACCCGGAATATTGCTTAACATGGAATACGTTTTACGAGCGGTTAGAGAGGAGAGGTGGAAAGATTAGATGAAGATTATTGCTATGTATGAACTGAATATAATGATGGCTTATAACAGAGGTCTAGCTGGCTGGAGAATTCTGGGAGTTGAAGTCCACAAGCCTTAAAGTTGCCAAGGTTGGAGACCTCTGATTTATAATGATAAATATGCCAATATAAATAAGTTAATATAAAGAGTTAATATAAATAAGTTAATATAAAGAGAAATCTAGTTGAAACTATTCTGCTACACTATTGCTATTGTTATTAGCATCTATGTTAATACATCGTTTTGTTCTTTCTTTGCTTTTCTGCAAATGATATGCCTTTATTTAATAAAAAATAAATGACGTGCAGATCCACGCGCAGGGTCTCTGGGAGCAGCTGCTTCTTCTGCATGAACGGTCCTGTCTTGCATCTCTAACTCGGCCGTGCTCTGCACCGGCTGGGCTGCAAGGGAGGAGGGATGGTACAGGTCTGCTGGGCGATGGGGAACCTTTGTGCATCAGAGTCCAAGGGGTTTTTTTTGCAGCCCCCAGTGTCATTTTGCAAGCAAGGAGTCAGATAGAAACTCCTGGGTGAAGCTTGGATCGAAGTAGAGGAAGCTTTTAGGGAATCCATGCTTGCTTTCACCAATGTAAGTGTGCGGGGGTGGAGGTCAGGGGACTTGCAAAAATAGCATCTTTTCTAACCAGGAATGCAAAAAATCTGCTGTAACGGCGCGCGCTGAAGACCCACCTATTCCATCAAGCCGGTCTGGCCTAGAGTTACTTGTAGGGCTTTTAATTGATTTTAAATGGTTTTTAGCTTTCAATCCCTTTGATTGTTTTATTCTTCAGCCATTTATTTAATCTTTTTAATTCTATTTTAAATTTTATATTTATAACTGTGTTTTTATTCGGCTGTACACCGCCCCGAGTCCCGTTGGGAGAGGGGGGCGGTATATAAAATCGATAAATAAATAAGTAAGTAACTGGAGAAGCCAATCTTTTCTTCTCCTTGGTCCACTTAATGGAATGGAATGGAATAATGGAATGAAGAGTAGAGTAGAATAGTGGAATAAAGAATAGAATAGGAATAGAAATAGAAAATAGAATAGAATAATAGAATGAAGAATAGAATAGAATGGAATGAAGAATAGAATAGGAATAAAAGAGAATAGAATATAGAATAAAATAGAATTCTTTATTGGCCAAGTGTGATTGGACACACAAGGAATTTGTCTTTGGTACATAAGCTCTCAGTGTACATAAAGAAAAAATAAAATACATTCATCAAGAATCATAAGATACAACACTTAATGATAGTCATAGGTTACTAAATAAGCAATCAAATCATACTAGGAAACAAATAAAACAATATAAATTGTACTTGCACGAAGACAAATTCCTTGTGTGTCCAACCACACTTGGCCAATAAAGAATTCTATTCTAAAGATACAAGCAACACAGTTATAGTTATAAGTTGGAAGAGATAGGGAATAGGAAGGATGAGAATAATAATAGTAATAGAGTCTTACTAAATAGTTTGAGGGTGTTATGGGAAATAGTTGTTAATGCAGTTGCAATGCAATGGGAGCATGGGTGTGATGAATTTGGCTGCACAGAGAAAGACTTCAGATCATACAGCTTCTGAGCCCTGTTGAAGTCAAGGCTGGTTGCTGAAAATCCATTCCGAACACCTTGATTAGTCTACTTTTGATATGAGGCCCTGAAAGGGCTGATTGGCTACAGAAGGAATGCTCAATCTGGATTAAATGGATCGGAATGTGGAAGAAACTGAGTTAAGCTTTGATCTGAATTTGGCTCATGGTGTTGTGCGAATGCTTATAGTTTACCATGTACTATGACTCCATCTTGCTACGTTGCATCAATAAAAATGGCTAAACCAACCCTAGCTTAGTTCCTTAAGTAAACCTTTTTTCCAGAAAAGCTCTGTAGCCAGGTATGGTAGCTCTGGGCAGATTTTGTTGTGACTGGATAGACCGTTTCTCACTGCTCTGTCCTGTCCCCACCTGGCAGGTATATTTTAAGCAAGAAAAATAAGCTACTCGTTGCATGTATTGAAAATTTACTCCATTGTTCAGTTTGGCCCTCTGATTTGCCAAGACAAGGATTTTATCACAAGATGCTCAATTGTTTTATATTAGTACCGTAGGATTCAGATTATTCTCCTCTGGTATTTTTTAATCCTGATCACTCAAAGGTAGCAAGATTCATAAATACTTCATGCAGCTATCAGATTTTGTTGCCATGGTTCCTCTTATGCCTTCCCCCACTCTCCCAAAGAAACTGGTCGGTGGAGAATATTTTGCTAATATATCAAGCATTTACACCAGGAAAATTATTTCTTCGGGATTTGGGGAGGAAAAAAAATCTTAGTGATGATTCATTTCATATGAATGAAACAACAGAGCTAAAAGAAGATACTGAAGTTATTGTTTTGACAGCAGGAATAAAGCCAAGTAGCCATTTTTCCCTATTGCTGTACAGATAAAGATGCTTTTCTGTGCTTTCTATTGATATGTATCCATGTCTGTCTTTATACATGACAAAATGTAGAGGCTAAAAGAGAAAATCCCCAATCACTCCCAAGTCTTCTAGCATAACGCAGTGCATGTGTATGCTGTGTAACATAGCACAGGATTCTGTATTCTTTTCACATGTTTTTATTACTTGACACTCCTTCAAAATACAACTGTGTCACTGTGAAAAGTTTTGGGGTTTAAAGTAAGGAAACTGCCACCAAATCTTTGACTGCAGTGTTCAACTGATCTTCATGGCTGTTTCTGTATTCTGGAGTTACAATCCCCATATTAATTGAATTATTTACCACTTTGAAGAACCAGGGGGGATGTAGTTTTCTCATGCTGTCAAGCTCCTGGAAGAAGAACAGGAAGTCAACGAAGCTGCAACTGGTAGTAAGAGAATATGATTTCTACAGATTTCTTAAGGATAGGGAAAAAAGAACAGGACAAATGAAGTAAGCTACCAAAACTCACTAATGGGTTAAAAAAGGATAGAAGAGCCAAAATCTTTATAGAATCTAATTTTGGAAGTTTCAAGAGATGCAGGTCTTTTAATTTAGCCAGAAGGCAGTTTTCTGCCGTTATGTAACATAATTAAACATTGGCATACAAATATATACTGAACAGTCTAATCATAACCATGACCAAAGTTGTTGTTCATCTTAACAGAACTATTTCCATGTAGTTCTTTAGGATAGCAGTCTGAAATCTTGCAAGTGAACGTCTCTGTACACCAAAACAAATTCTGAGATTAATGCAAATTGAACTGGGTAATTCAATTCAGTGTAGCCCAGCTTCACAGAGCTAAAGGAATTTCACAAAGAATCAAGAATTACTGCCTGTTTATCTTGGATATCACAGTGGTACAATTTTTAGGAATTCTTTCAAGTGCAAATCAAAAATACTGCTTTATTTAATCAACATTCTTTTGAATCCAATAGTGTGCCATCCTTACTGGTGTTTAGATTTGGCTGGATTTGAGAGCGATTGTTCAACACTTTTAGAGTGTGATAGGTTGGAGAAGATTGGTCCTTCCTTAATATAGAAACTGGGACCCATGTTTTGGCAGTGGGATTAAAAAAAAGATAAACATACTACATTCAAAAAATATGGTTGTAAATTAATCTGTAACACCATGCAGGAATTAAATAATTCTACATGAACTTCCACAGGAGTAATAACAGAGAAAGAAAACAATACTTTGCCAATGAAAGATTTGGATGAGTCAACATGTTGGAAGTGTAAATCAACAACTGGTACCTTCTTTCATATGTGGTGGTTGTGCCCCAAAGTTAAAAAATTTTGGAACAAAATTAGAATTTGGCTACAAGAAATAACAAATGAAAAAACAGAACTCAAACCGGAAATGTTTTTATTAGGAATAACTAGAGGCGAATATAAAAAAGAAATTGAATATCTTATAATACATATTCTAACAGCGAGATTAGCCTATGCTCAAAATTGGAAATTGGAGGATAATCCCACGGATACTATGTTGATTAAAAAAAATATGGATTGTGCGGAAATGAATATACTTACGATGGAGTTACAAGAGAAAGAAAAAAAAGAATTTTATACGGTCTGGGAGAAATTGTATGTTTGGATAGACAACAGGAATAATAAAGTATAAGGTAAATACAAATAATGTAGATATGTATATATGAATAAGGGAAGATGGGGAAAACCAATGCTACAACAAATTGCAAAAACTGTAAACACAATTTGTGTAGGTTTTTTTCTGGTAAAACTTTAATAAAATTTACTTAAAAAGAAAAAGATTCAGATGAGGCACTTGGCCTCTAAGTACTGGACATCTTTGACCAGACAGAGCTCAATAAAGGGAGAATATAGTATGATAAAGCTCCAAAGCACTAAATGTTTCATCCCTAAATCCCTGGGTATAATTACTCCAGAATCACTTCAAGATTGGTCCTTTACTTATTATTGTTGGAGATCAGCAATCCATGGAAACGTTCATGCTTAGTCTACAAAAGGCCACTTAAGAGTTCCTCCTTGGAGTAGAAAGCCTACAAATCCAAGTTGTAAAAAGCCAATTTGTTACAACTTCACTCCTACCTTAATAGTTATGAGCCTTCAACTGGGCCTCCATGCGTGCGAACCTCTCTGCACGATCCACATCGCGCTGTCGAGCCCTGCTCATAATTTCATATCCCTGTGCAACCAAAAAGGTAATATTTAATGTAATACTATAGGGGGCAGGGGGGAAACTCCAACTTTTCTCAGTTTGTATTTTGCTATAGCTAAAAAAGCTCTATTTTAGAAATAAAAGTATTTTAATCTCTAACAAATAAGCTGGCATCATCAGACAGAGAAGCACAGTAATTTCTATAAATAAAATATGCAAACTGTTTTTAAGCTGCTTCAAACACATGGCAAATTTTTGTTCTGAAAGGTAGAAAACTTTCCAGTGTGGTTGTGTGAACACTTCTTTAAAACTATTCGTCCTCCATTCCCTTGCCTATGCCTGATAAGCAGAGACTGTGATGGACAGCTTTAAAAAGCAAAATAATGTTCACTTGGTGTTTGCCAATCCGTACATACACCTCCAAATTAAAAACAGTTTTGCGTGCTAAAGGTTGAATGTCAACGGTCAAATAAACTGAGCTGGATTAAAGAAGCTTGCCATAAGTCTACAGCAATCCTTTGAAAGTCTGTTTCAACCTGAGATTGAGTTGGATGAAGGGAATATAATTTCCTTGGTGGACAGGAAAAGGCCAGTGTCCACAAAAGCCTGCCATCACCTTCCAAATTCAAATAGGTGACATTCTCTAAGTCAGTGGTTGCCAACCGGTGGGCCGCGAGAAAATTTTGGTGGGCCACAGAGAAATCTCACCCCCAGAGCAACTCAATCTGCCTGCTTCGCCTGATTTTCAATAAAAGTTGCTTTTTTAAAATAAAAAATTCAATATTTACATACATGGTGTATTGTAAGTTAATTTTGTGAGTTTGCTTGCAAGCAAATTTTATGAGTTTGCTTGCAAGCAAATTTTATGTGACAGCCTGAGCTAGCCAATGGCAGATAGATAGATTTCTGAATGAATCTGTGATTCAGTGAGCAACTCAATCCGCCTGCCTGCTTTGCCTGATTTTGGGTAAAAGTTGCTCTTTTTTATTAAAAAATCAATATTTATATAAATATTTATAATATTTACATACAAGCCATGCCCAGCAGTCACATGACTACCAAGTCACATCCACAAATTAGGCCACACCCACAGAACCAGTTAGTGGTCCCTGGGATCTAAAATTATGAGTTTGATGGTCCCTGAGGTCCAAAAGGTTGGCGACCCCTGCTCTAAGTGGCTGCCTCAACGAACACTTCCTGAATAACAAAGTAGTGCCCTTGCATTCTCATTACCAATGTCAGGGCCACATCCAACCAAATTTTCCAACGTGTACAACACCAGATTCTTTAAATAATGGAAATTGTCTGGTTTCTGCAGCACCTAGGACTTTTATACATCAAATAGCAAGAAGACATTATTTCATTTCTCTATGTCTTCTGAGTGACCTTCTAGGAAATTAATTGAAACAATGAGAGGAGAAAGGGTAAGTCTGAGCCAAGCCCACCACAGACGTCTTAGGTTTAAGCTTCCTCTTAAGATTCTGCAGAGAAAGCCATATGGAGGCCAGGGGGGAGACCCATAGGAAACAGACAGTAACCACTATATTAGAAGAGCTTGGATTTCTGTTCTAAGGAAGCTTCTCTACTTACATAGAACACATTTCCAATTCCAAAGAGGCCCGTTGCTATGACAGTATAGAGTGTTTTGTTGTGCCGCCATGCAAAGCTAGAGGTGGCCATTTGTCTGCAGGGTACTGCTTTTGAGGGAGCCTTCCATTGCTGAAAGAGGCCTGGAAACACAATTTATTAGGAAGGAAGTTTGTCAATAATGCACTTTCACAAGCCATGGATGAAAACAAGGCCAAGCGTCCCACAGGCAGGCTCTGCTCCCATTACAATCAGTTGATAGGCCGAAGATGACTGGTTGACATCATACAATGGTTGGGTAGATACCAGGTCAGAAAATGAGAAAATTTGTGGCAGTATCTCCCTTGATTCTGCAAGTTTACATGGGACCCTGAAGGAGAAGCTGCTGGCTGGAGGAGAATTGATACACTAATAGAGGAGGCACCCTACAGCTCCACCTCCAAGCCCTTGTATTTTAGCTTGCTTGTAAGTTTAATTCATTTTGATATTTACAATCATTGTTGTACAGTACGTCTTTTTATCCTGATGTAAGCTGCTCAGAGTCGGCGGCAAATACACTTGGTAAATAAATATCTGCCCACCAGTTATATCTAGTAGGCCTGGCTCTTCATTCATCCCCTTGACCCATGGGGTCCTAGAAACATGCTTTTTTTCAGGTGCCTTCTCCCTTCCTCTGGGACAGCATTCCCATGTCCCTTCTTCCCAATCCTCAGAAATTGGAGTGAAAGCATAGCTCTTTAATCAAGCATTGGAAGGGGGCTGTTGTAATGTGCCTCAGAAGGAATACTCACCTTAATTAATATAATAAATATAATAAACATAAACATATAATAAACATTAACACAATATAACAACATAGCACACACTATATTATATATATTATATATTATTACATTATATATTACATAATATAACATAATACAACATTACTATACTATACTATTAATTATATTATTCCATTACTATACTACACTACACTATATTATATTAATACACGTCTCTGTGTAAATTTAAAGGCATCCACTTCCGCCCTGCGCCTGTCACACGACCTTGGCGTCTAGCGGACGGGCAGCCAGGGCGTTTTAGCGGATCCTGTGGAACTCGCGGTCATTGGATTTCGCTCGGGAGGTGGGAGTGGGGGGGTCCCACCTCCCACTCCCACTTGAGGGGCGGGCTGGGATGAGCAAATGAGGACCACTAAAGAAGCCCCCAAACAAGAGAAAACCCCTCACGGTCCAGACGATCCCACCCCCGCACTGTTAGGGACGGCAGGACTGTGCGGGGGGGATTTCCATCGCTTCCGCACAAGCGCCGCCCCCTCGATAGGCCCCACCCCCAGACACCTTTTCAGGTTGTCGCCCCTTACGGCGATGCGATGCTCTGCTCACCTGGGCCCTCCAGGAAACGCGCCCTTGGGCCCGCCGCCCGCAACAGGGTGGCTCCCAAGCGGGACATGACGGCGGCGGGGTCAGTGGCAAGCGGCGGCCCTTCACGAGTTCCTCAGCGGGTCCTTTCTTCCCTCCTCAGCGGCTGTCCTTCCGTCCGCTCCCAAACACAGACCTTTCGTGCGCAGGCGCGCCAGCGGTCGCCCGCTTTGTCCTTGCGGGGGCGCGCGGACGCGCCGCTCTAGGCGCCCTACACTCTATCCTTTGCTTCGCGAGCGGGGAGAGGGGGCGTGGCCGGAGGAGCGAAGGAGGGGCGTGGCCGTCCCGGGCAAATGCCGGCGATGCAGGCGTTCCACGCTCGCGCCGCGCGCTGCTTTCTCCGCCCGGGTCTCCTTCGGCGTTTGGCGGAGCAGCCGGCTGGGAGTCTCCGGCGGAGTTCTTGCGGGTCTCGGCGGCGGTTGCTGCTGCTCTCCACGCCCATCTTCTACGTGAACGGGCCGCCCCACATCGGGCATCTTTACTCGGCCGTCCTGGCTGATGCTCTGCACCGGCACCGGGAGTTGTTGGGCTGCGAGGGAGGGCGGCTGACTACAGGTTTGCGGAGCCTTGTGCAAGGGGTTTTTGCAGCCGCCAGTCTGCTTTGCAAGCGAGGGAGTTGGCTAGGAACTCCTGGGTGAAGCTTAGATCAACGTGGAGGAAGCTTTAGGGAACCCGCGTGTTTGCTTTCACGTGTGGAGGCGCGGGGGCTTGCAAAATATAGGTTTATTTGTAACCGGGATGCAAAAGATCTGCTATGAATAAGTAGTAGTCTGTTTTGCAAAGCAAAGAAGTCGGCTAGAAACTCCTGGATGAAACTAAGATCAACGTGGAGGAAGCTTTAGGGAACCCGCGTGTTTCTTTCACAAGTGCAAAAATAGGTTTCTTTCTAAGGATGCATAAAAGGCGCTATAAACGAAGAAGCAAGTCCTTTTCTATTTGCATTTCCAGCAACGTTTGGTCTAGGTAGGACTAGGTGGAGTTTTTCAAGCTGGCCAACTTTTAAGATGTGTGGCCTGGGGACTTCTGGGAGTTGAAGTCCACTCAGTTTAATTGCCCAGGTTGAAAAACACTGAATTAGCATTATTGCAGTACAACACATGCACAGTGTTGGGAGTGTTGGCACAATGAATATTGGTGCAAAGAAAAGTGGGCCACAGATTATCACGCTCCTGTCCTTTGCGATAGTCTTCTTGTAGTTGGAGGCTAGGTTGATGGAAACTCATACATGACCCCCTAACACAGGGGTCTTCAAACTTGACCGCTTTAAGACTTGTGGACTTCAACTCCCAAATTCCTCCTCCAGTCATGTTAACTCAGGAATTCTGGGAGTTGAAGTCCACAAGTCAAACTGGCCAAGTTTGAAGACTCTTGACCTAACATTACATCCCTGATTTTTTACTAATCTGGGACAGCAGAAATATGGGAGTGGGGGAGCTTGGTACCTCACACTCATCTCTTTAGGAGTGAATTTTTGCTGGCGGGAATGCCTTTTTAAATAGAATACAAAACCTTGCTTTTCCAGAGTGTCTCATTTCCCCCCAGAAAATTGGCCAACATCTCTTTTTGTAACCTCACTTTTCTGATTGAGTTTTTCCATCCTGGTTGATGGCATTAGATGTGAATAAAGTTACTAATATTTCTGCAGTAAACCATGCATTTGTGTGTGAGAAAGTCTCAGACTTTTCGTTCATTGTATAAGCTTCCACGATTCTGAGAGTGTTGTTTGCAGGATTGTCCTTGCTTGCTGGGAATGAAAGCATTTATGTATTATTCAAATTTATATAGCTGCTCATCTTATCGGTATGACTCTTGGAGTAGTAGCCCTCCCAGCCCAAGATGGGGAAGGCTGCCTCTTGGTTTCTTAACCTGTCCTGTTTCCTTTGCCAGGAACGGATGAACATGGCTTGAAAATTCAGACAGCAGCGGCAGCTGCCGGCATTTCTCCGGAAGAGTTTTGTGACCGTGTATCGGCTGAATTCCGGGAGCTCTTTGCACAGGCGGACATCTCCTACACCCATTTTATCCGCACTACGGAATTACGGCACCGGCAGGCTGTGGAGTGCTTCTGGGCTGCCTTGCAGGATGGTGGCTGGCTCTATCAAGCTGATTACGAAGGGTGGTATTGCACAGCAGAAGAGAGTTTTTTGGCAGCCTCTCAGGTGACGGAGTCTGTTGATGCCCAAGGGAGCAAGCAGATGGTTTCCATAGAGAGTGGGCACCAGGTATGGTACAATGTACCCTGAAAAGTTCTCTTAGTGCCTTTACTGAGCTTGCTTTGCCTTCATGCACGTGGTTTAGTCATAGAGTTGTGTGAATCCAGTTACTCTGGGCATTGCTTTCTCTGCATATCCAGCCAATAATGCACAAGTACCACATAGCATACTATTTTATTTATTTATTAGATGTTTATCCTGCCTTTATTACTTTTTAGGTAATTCATGCCTAATGCACCTTCCTCTTTCTATTTATCTCACAATACCCACGCTTTGAGGTGTGTTTGGCTCAGAGAGAGACTGGCCCAAAGTCACCAAACTGGCTTTCGTGCCTAAGGCAGGACTAGAACTCACTTTCTCCTGGTTTCTAGGCCAGCATTTTAACCACTGCACCAAACTGTCCATAATAATGTGTCCCATGTCTATATTGGAGAACCCACATCTAAATAATTTACAGACTCTCTTTATTATATTATTATTATACACAAGAATGACAGCGTACATAGCAAACGAGGTGACTATTGGGTTTCGTATCACAAATCATTAGTCGAACACTTCCCAAGCGTTTTGAACTGCGTGATGTATCAGTGGATCATGCGAGCAGATCCCAGCAAGGTGGCCTTCTGCAGCTGACCAATGGGGATCTTGTCAGCGCCAGCTGTTTTTAAGTGCTTGCCTAGGTCTTTAGGCACAGCACCCAGTGTGCCCAGTACCACTGGAACCACCTGCACGTGTTTATGCCAGAGTCTCTGCAATTCGATTCTCAAGTCCTGATATCTGGTGATTTTTTCAAGTTGTTTCTCATCGATTCTGCTGTCACCAAGTATGGCAATGTCGACGATCCACACTTTCTTCTTCTCCACAATCATGATATCCGGAGTATTGTGTTCCAAAACTTTGTCAGTCTGTATTCGGAAGTCCCACAGTAGTTTTGGATGCTCATTTTCAACCACTTTCTCATGCTTATGATCCCACCAGTTCTTTTCTACAGGCAGATAGTAGTTGTGACACAAGTTCCAGCGGACCATCTGAGTGACTGTGTTGTGATGTTGTTATTATTATTAGATGCTTATTCCACTTATATATGTGGGTTATATATAAGTCAAGGCGATGAATGTACCTCATACTCTTACCACCTCCTTTTCCCCCCACAACAACCTGAGGGAGGTTGGACTGAGATTGGACTGAGAGAACAACAGGCTCAAAATCGCCCAGCTGGCTTTGGTGCCTGAGGGAGGCCTAGAACTCACAGTCCTCTGGTGTCTAAGCCGACACCTTTGACGTTACATCAGACTGATAAGCAAAGATTAGCAGAATAGAAAAGAGGGATAGTTTGAAGAAAAGATGTGGCCCAAGAAAGCTGTGCAAAAGCAGACTGAAGGCGCTGGAGCTGCTAGTTTTTTGAAGCTAGGAAGACGAGATCCTTGGTGAGAGGCAAGCTTTCTGGTGCATGCATGCGGCCTTCAGATCTAAAGAAGGAAAAATAGACATTAATATAAATCGGGTTCACAAACTTGGCTGCTTTAAGACTTGTGGACTTCAACTCCCAGAGTTCACAAGTCTGAAAGCGGCCAAGTTTGGGAATTCTGGGAGTTGAAGTCCACAAGTCTTAAAGTTGCCAAATATGGGAATTCTGGGAGTTGAAGTCCACAAGTCTTAAAAGTTCCCAAATTTGGGAATTCTGGGAGTTGAAGTCCACAAGTCTTAAAGTTGCCAAGTTTGGGAATTCTGGGAGTTGAAGTCCACAAGTCTTAAAAGTGCCCAAGTTTGGAGACCTGTGATATAAATGCCTGGGTCAATACATACTGTATGGGAGAGGCTGATGAAACCAGGAAAAACTTTGTGTTAACTTCCCTCCTGCATCTTAGGTGCACTGGACCAGGGAGAAAAACTACATGTTCCAGCTGTCCAAGTTCCAGGAGCCGTTGCAGCGATGGCTATGCGAGAACAAGGGCGCCATCACCCCCGAGCCCTACTATCAGCAGGTCCTCCAGAGTCTGGAAGGGGAGCTCCCGGATCTCTCTGTATCCCGTGACCGAGCCCGGCTGCATTGGGGCATTCCTGTCCCTGGGGACTCGACTCAAACCATCTACGTCTGGGTGGACGCCCTGGTGAACTACCTGACGGTGGTAGGCTACCCTGAGAAGCACGGGGCCTGGTGGCCCGCCGTTTGCCACATCGTGGGCAAGGACATTCTCAAGTTCCACGCCATCTATTGGCCTGCTTTGCTGATGGCTGCAGGCCTGGAGCCCCCCCGGCGGATTTGGGTCCACTCCCATTGGACGGCAGAAGGCCAGAAGATGTCCAAGAGCCTGGGCAATGTGGTTGATCCAAAGGAGTGCTTCCGGCACTACACGGTCGATGGTTTTCGGTATTTCCTGCTGAGACAGGGGGTCCCGGAGCGGGATTGTGATTACTACGACGAGAAGGTGGTTAAGCTGCTCAACTCGGAGCTGGCCGACGCCTTAGGGGGCCTCCTGAACCGGTGCACGGCCTCCACCCTGAATCCCAGTGGGGCTTACCCCGTCTTCTCCGAGACCTGCTTCCCTAGGGACGTGGAGATCCCAAATAGATCTGGCAAGGCCTTAGCAGAGGACTACAAGCTGGTGTCGTCAGTCGAGAGCCTGCCCGTGACAGTGAGCGCCTCTTTCGATCGCTTCCAGATCTACAAGGCTCTGGAATCCATCACGGAGTGCGTGAGGCAGACCAACGGCTTCGTCCAGAGGCACAGGCCATGGAAACTGCGCCGGGAGGATCCCGCAGAGAGAGAGTGGCAAGAAACCATCCTCCATGTGGCTCTGGAATGCCTTCGGGTATACGGGCTCCTGCTGCAACCGGTGGTCCCGGCCATGGCTGACAAACTTCTCTCACGGTTGGGCGTTTCTCCGTCGGAAAGATCTCTAAAAGACTTGGACTTCCTGCCCCGCTATTATGGCAGAAGATGCCCCTTTGAAGGCAGGAAGCTCGGGCCAGATCCTGGCCTCCTCTTTCCCAGGCTGGAGAAAAACCTGAAGGCGGCAATTAGAATACAATAGAATACTTCTATTCCAGTGATAGTGAACCTTTTTGTTGTGGTGTGCTGATAGCACGCCTCTGCCGGCACCCACAATGCAATGCACCCCACCACCCCCTGCACATGCATGCGCAACACCCCCGCCCCTTTACCTGCACTGCGCATGCAAGCACCTCCCAGCTGATTTTCAGCCCATATGAGACTGTTTTCGTCCTCCCGGGGACTCGGGAGGCTGAAAACAAGGGACCCGTTTCGGCACTTCTGGTATTTCCGGAAGGCCTGTTTTTGGCCTCCCGAGGCTTCCCTCAAGCCCCCAGGAGGGCGAAAACGGCCTCAAACGGGCCGAAAATCAGCTGGGAGATGCGTGCATGCGGAGTGCAGATAAGTTTGGCTGCGGCTCGCGTACCCGCACAAATTTCCCTGCATGCCACAGGTTCGCCATCTTGGTTCTATGAAGGCTCAGAGGCTAAGATGCTGAGCTTGTCGATCAGAAAGGTCGGCAGTTTGTCGGTTCGAATCCCTGGAACCGCGTAACGGAGTGAGCTCCCGTTCCTTGTCCCAGCTTCTGCCAACCTAGCAGTTCGAAAGCACATTAAAAATGCAAGTAGAAAAATAGGGGCCACTTTGATGGGAAGGGAACAGCGTTCCGTGCGCCCTCATCATTTAGTCCTGCCGGCCACCTGACCACGGAGACGTCTTCGGACAGCGCTGGCTCTTCGGCTTTGTAACGGAGATGAGCACCGCCCCCTAGAGCCGGGAACGACTAGCACGGATGTGCGAGGGGAACCTTTACCTTTAGAATACTTAATTAGATGCACAAGGAACTTATTTCCGGACAGATTCTTAAGGTTTTTTTTTTTTTAAAGAAAACAGGGAACTAAAACGTCTGAGAATATGCAATCAGGGTGAACTAAAATAACGGGGAAAGGCTTCATATAATATGCAACAAACTCAGACCTCTTGAGTTGTTATTTTTAGCTTTCCACGTCTTGTGGGGTTACCTTTTTTTATATTCTAGTGCAGGGGTCGCCAACCTTTTGGACTTCAGGGACCACCAAACTCACAATTTTAGATCCCAGGGACCACTAACTGGTTCTGTGGGCGTGGCCTAATTTGTGGGCGTGGCCTAATTTGTGGGCGTGGCTTGGTGGTCGTGTGACTGGCTGGGCATGGCTTGTATGTAAATATTAAAAATATTTATATAAATATTGAATTTTTTATTAAAAAAGAGCAACTTTTACCCAAAATCAGGCAAAGCAGGCAGGCAGATTGAGTTGCTCACAGAATCACAGATTCATTCAGAAACCTATCTATCTGCCATTGTCTAGCTCAGTCTGTCACATAAGATTTGCTTGCAAGCAAACTCTTAAAAAGTTGCTAGCAAGCAAACTCACAAAATTAACTCACAACACACCATGTATGTAAATATTGATTCCTTTTATTAAAAAAGAGCAACTTTTACCGAAAATCAGGCAAAGCAGGCAGATTGAGTTGCTCACAGAATCATTCAGTGATCGATCTATCTGCCATCGTCTAGCTCAGTCTCTCAAATTTGCTTGCCGTGAGTCTGCCCTGAATTTGCTTGCAAGCAAACCTTCAGTCCTAAGGGAGGTTCGGCTGTGCTTAGCTAGAAAGCAAGAAATCCAACTATTTTCTGCTTCCTAGCTAATCTAAATCTCCCGGCACAACAGAACAGATGATGGTCGGAAAAAGGAAAAATAGCAACTTAGCAGGCAAGTTTGCCGGGTAAGGAGTGAGTGGGCGGGGAGTGTTCCCGTGGACCATGTGGGCTGAGCAGTCTTGTGTTTCTGTGCAGCCTGGATTAATTGCTTTGGGGAGGTGCTGGGGGGGGGGTGAGATTTCTCTGCGGCCCACCAAAATTTTCTCACGGCCCACCAGTGCAGCCCACCGGTTAGCAACCACTGTTCTAGTTTAATTCACTTGAATTTCGACAACACGTGTTGAATATGTATGGAATTAAGAAGATTAAAGAATGAAAAGTTCTACTCAGCAATCTAAGTAACCGTGTTGAAGGAAAACAATCTTAAGCACAAAGATTGAAAGTATCACAGTTTGCATTTTACCACTCATTGCCAAAGCTTTCCCACATTGCAACAAACCGCACAATCCTTTGTTGGTTCCACAGATATTTATTCTTTCTACATATGCGTTATTACTTCACCCTCTTGCCTTCTCTGTTCTGGAGTTTTAAAAACCCCATATTAATTGCTTGATTTATGTACCACTCTGCAAGAGCCGGAGACCAACGATCAGATGCAGTTTGAGGTGATATATTCCTGTTGTGCTGTTGAAACTCCTGTAAGAAGATTTAAAGAGGCTACAAAAACCTGAAACCAGAAAAGAGTGATCTCTCCTGCCTTCTTATTGAGTGATGGAATGCCATTTTTACATGTGTGCATTCAATTTATGGGTGTTATAAAAGTCTTTATAGCAGCTAATTCTGGAAGCTGTAAGAGATGAAGTAGCTTTTTAATTTCTCCAGAAGGCAGTTTGTTGGCGCTCGTGTAATTAAACATTGGCATGCAAATAAGCATCGAACAGTGCAAACCTAACCACATTTATTCCAAGTTCTTAAAACGGGAACCGTTAGTACATAGGTCTTTACAACTGCAGGTTGAAATCTTACAAGTGAACCCCCTTGTACTCAAAAAATAAAATCTGAGGTTAATGCAGTTTCAGTGGAGCAACACAGCTCCAAAAGCCTAAAGGAAGCTCAGAATTGAGAACCAAACTGAGACCCCAAATAATACGTTTCCTCTCTTAATCCTTAGTGATGATTTCTCCAGAATCTTTCCAAAAGTTAATTTTTCAGTGTGTCAGAAGGCGAAAATATATGAATTTAGCAGCCAGTCACCATATTAGCTTTGTCTGAAATGCTATAGGGTTTCCTGCCTAAGCAGGGGGTTGGACTAGAAGACCTCCAAGGTCCCTTTCAACTCCTAAGGTGTAGCTAATACATTTTTTTAACATGTCAGTGTGATTTTTCTTTCCTCCTAGTATTACATCAGAGATCAAGTGTTCTGTTCATTTCTAACAGGATGTCACCTAAGTGTTATTTTCAGGGTGCAATTCTCACAGTTCAGAGCCAAGATCTCTTAAAGCTGTGCCTAAAAATTGAAAAATAAGATTAGGAAAGCAAGCATGCCTCCATTTTATTATTAGACATTGGGCCGTCTCTTAAATAAAATTTTATACCTCTCTTTTCCCTATCCCCTGAATAAAGCTAGGAAGGGGGAGTCTGCCCCCCAAATGTTGAACTTCTGCTCATATCTGTTCAGTGCAGGATGATGGGAATCCCTAACTAGTATCCTCTCCTAGATTTTAAGAGCCTGCCCTCTTGATGCCCTTATTCCAACACAGGTCATCCTTACATGACTTACAACCATTCCTTTTAGTGACTGAAGTTACAGCAGCATTGAAGAAAGTGACTTATGACAGGTCCTCACACTTACGACTATTACAGCATCCTCATGATCAAAAGTCTGGCGCTTGGCAACTGGCATGGATAACAGTTGCACCGTCCCTGGGATCACGTAATCATCATTTGTGACCTTCCCAGCCTGCTTCCAACAAACACGGTCAATGTGAGAATCTTGATTTGCTTAACTGCGTGATTCACTTAGCAACTGCAGTTGTTTGCTTAAAAACGGTGGCAGAAAAGGTCAAATTTGGCCTGACTCATGGAGCATCAAGGAGGGAGGGATACAGTAAGTAGGTAGATAAATGATAGATACGGTAGGTAGATACTATAGGTAGATTAGGTAGGTAGATACTGTAGGTACAGTAGATAGGTGTGTGTATGTATGTATATTATATACGGTAGCATGTATGTGTGTTATGTATATATGTGGGTAGATCTATACAGGTAGTTCTCAGTTCATTTAGTGACTGTTCAAAGTTACAACGGCAGTGAAAAATGTGACTGAAGATTTTTCAAAGTTACGACCTTTGCCACATCACCATGATCCTGGGATCAAAATTCAAAGGCTCGGCAGTGGATTCCTATTTACGACCGTGGCTGAGTCCCAAGGTCACGCGATCCTCTTTTGAAACCCTATAACAAACCAAGCCAACATGGTCGCAAGCCAGATTTGCTCCACAACCGAGTTAACCGGCTTAACCCACCGCCGCCACGATCCCCTTCACAAACCGGGGCAAGCAAGGCAGTACAACGGCTGCCCAGCTCTCTTAACCAACATCTGGCTGGCCATCAGAAAGTGGGGGGCTCGAATCGCGGTCATAATCCGAGGATTGCCTGCCGTTTCTTTTGAATTTTATTGTTAATGTGTGCTTGCAGGAAAAAAAAAAATGACAATGAAGGCTTACTTTATTTTAAGGACAGGATGGCCCTTCCCTAACCAACTGCAGCCCCCTCCCCTTCTTTAAGCAAGACCACCACAAGAAGAGATGGGACTGTCATTTACGCTGACAAATTTAAGACTTGGAAGGGGCCTTGGAGGTCTTCTAGTCCAGCCCCGCCCAAGCAGGAGGCCCCCATTTCTGATAAGCAACACCACCACAAGAAGAGATTGGACTGCCGTTTACGCTTCCAGAGTTAACACTTGGAAGGAACATTGGAGGTCATGTAGTCCAACCCCACTTCACTGGCCAAACAGGAGGCCCCCATTTTCTGACATACGGCAATCCAATCTCTTCTTGCCTTGGTGTTGCTTATCAGAAATGAGGGGCCTCCTGCTTGGGCGGGGGGCGGGGTTGGACTAGATGACCTCTAAGGTCCCTTCCAACTCTTGTTAAAATCTGTAAGCATGAAGCGCTCCTGTGGGTCCAGAGCCCAGCCCAGCCCAGCCCAGCCCAGCCCACCGCCCATCTCAAGAGCCCCGGAGAGAATGAAAAGCCCGGCTTGCGCAACGCCCTGCCTGCCTTCTTTACACGACTTAGCGAAGCAGCAGCCCGGTTGCTGAGTTCGAGACCCGGCGGAGCGGCTGGCTGGGTGGGTGGGAAGGGAAGGCAGGGCCGGCCCAAGAGGCAGCCGCCCTCTAGCCTCCACCCCACCCCCGGGCCGAGCCTGCCTGCCGGTCCCAGCTGCGGGCCCCCGCCGTAGGCTCCGCCTTAGCCGGGCTGGGCGCTGGGAAACCGCCTTGGAAGCCCGGCAGCCAATGGCCGAGCGGCCCCAGGGGCGGCTCCCGGCCGGCGAAGCGAGGTTGCTCGGGCGGCTGCGGCTCGGCCGCCCCTCGTCCCTGGTCAGGCTGGCGCTGCCGGTGCAGCGGCGCTGCTGCTGCTGCTGCTGAGCCTCGCTGGTCCCGTTGGCCACCCCGCGCGGCGGCTGCTGTTGCATCCTCCTCTTCCTCGCCTCTTGTCCCCCTCCGCCGCCGCCGGGATGGAGCTGGAAGCCTCGCTGGAGCAGTCGGTCCAGGCGCGCATCTTCAAGATCATCGTCATCGGCGACTCCAACGTGGGCAAGACCTGCCTGACGGTCCGCTTCTGCGGCGGCACCTTCCCCGCCAGCACCGAGGCCACCATCGGCGTGGATTTCAGGGAGAAAGCGGTGGAGATCGCCGGCGAGCACATCAAGGTAAGGCGGGGACGGAGGGGCGGCCCAAGCGGGGCGTGTGATGGTGGTTGGGAGCATCTTCCCCGGCGGAGAGATGCTCGGTACCCCGGTTCCCTTGAGAGACCCTTTCCTCCCCTCTTTCTTCCCTTTGGCATCCCCGACGCTGGACCGAATCCATCGGGAGGGCTTGAGGCTGGGAGGAAGGCCCTTCCCTGACCAGCTGCAGCCCCCTCCCCTTCTTTAAGCAACCCCACCACAAGAAGAGATTGGATTGCCCTTGATGCTTACGGATTTAACAGGCTTGGAAGGGACCTTGGAGGTCATCTAGTCCAACCCCCCCCTACCCAAGCCGGAGCCCTCCATTTCTGATAAGCAACATGAGCAAGAAGAGATAGGTCTGCCATTGATGCTTATGGATTTAACAGAAGGGATCTGGTAGGTCATCTAGTCCAACCCTCCCCTGCCGAAGCAGGAGGCCCCCATTTCTGATAAACAACACAACCACAAGAAAAGATTGGACTGCCGTTTACACTTATGGATTTAACGGAAGGGACCTTGTAGGTCATCTAGTCCAACCCCCCCCCTGCCCAAGCAGGAGGCCCCATTTCTGATAAGCAACCCTACCACAAGTAGAGATTGGACTGCCATCTGTCAGAAATGATGTAGATAGAGTCTGCTGCTTGGGGGGAGGGGGAGGGGGGGTTGGACTAGATGATCTACAAGGTCCCTTCCAACTCTGTTAAATCTGTAAGCATCTCTATGCCGGGGCTTCTTCCTTCCATTCATCCTACTGAAGCCTTCCGGTGATATCATCTCTCTAGATTGTCCAATAAACCAGGGATGCGTGTATATATAGCCAGAAAGCCTCCCCCACCAGGGTTTGGGTTAGAGAGGGTCGTGTGAATGCAGCCAGATAGCAGTGACATGATAGCAGAAGGACTGCCACAAAGAAGAAGGGGCTCAAATTATTCTCCAAAGCACCAGGATAGGAAACAATGGTTGGAAACTGATCAAAGAGAGAAGCAACCTTGAATGAAGGAAAAACTGGGGGGGACAATGAACCAGTGGAACAGCTTGCCATCAGAAATCGTGGGCGTTCCGTCACTGGAGGCTTTTAAGAAGAGACTGGATAGCCACTTGACTCAAATCGTGCAGGGTTTCTTGCTTGAGCAGGGGGCTGAACTAGAAGACCTCCAAGGTCCCTTCCATTCTATTCTAACAGTAACTTATTTGAATTTGGAATGAATTTGAAACAGACTGAGAGAGCTCGTGATCTCATTCTCTAAACGACGGCTGGAAGGGTCAGTCAAGGAGATGGTTTGTTTTGGGCCCTGGCTGGGATTTGAGTTACCTGCTGTGTGAACCTGGCCACTGTCCCTGTAAACAGAGCTCCTGAGTTATCGTTGTATGTGTTTGTACCTAGCTTAGATTTATATGCCTTGTTCCAGGAATCCTCTCATTCCCCCCCTCCCCCATCCACAACCTTATGAGGTAGGTCAACCTGGGAAAGTGACAAGCCCAAAGTTTACCTGTTGAGCTTGGAGTTGAATTTAGACTAGCAATTTAAAAAAAAGCATTATTCACACCAGTTTTCAGAACCAGGATCTTGCATAAAACAGCCCATTGTTCAGTAAATGAACAATTGAACGAATCCTTCTAATGCAATGTGTGGTTAATGCAATTCCTGGCTCTAGTCTGTTTTTCATTTAAATAATTGATGTCTTCTCCTCACCCTCCCCCATTTCCTCCCCACACCCTGTCAAGTGGGAAGGAGGAGTGTGAAAACCACTGGCCTGAAGTCATCTACTGAATGGTGTGACTAATTAGGGTATTCAGATTTGATTTTTCCTTAAACAATGGCTTTCCCACTATAATATTTTTGGAATCGTTTCACCACACCCCAGTTGCCAAGGGATCCAAATCGTCATTTTCCACTGTGGAAGCTCAATAAATCTGTGTATACGTGTTCTGTGTGTACATATTATGTGCATTATATATTTGTATATAAATGATGTTAATACATATAATATTTTTGTCATCCATTTTGACCAATTGACTGGATTGATCCCTGCCATTTTCTTGGCAAGGGTTTTCAGAAAGTGGTTTGCCATTGCATCTTTCCTAGGGCTAAGAGAAAGTGACTGGCCTAAGATCACCCAGTTCGTTTTGTGCCTCAAGTGGGGATTAGAATTCCCAGTCTCCCAGCTTCGAGCCTGCTTAACCACTACACCTAACTGGCTCTTTCTTTTATACTATAATGTATATGACATTTTTTGAGGTTGCATTGACATGTTGAAGGAATAGACCAGGGGTCCCCAAACTTGGCAACTTTAAGACTTGTGGACTTCAACTCCCAGAATTCTCCAGCCAGCATAGCTTTGGAATAGACTATAATCTGGCATGCTGGTCTAATGTGGGTAGGCAGATGTGATCGGTGTTAGTCTGGGGTATGGATCATGGCCTGTTCACCTTGGGTGACCTTTCTGGACATATACATGTCCAATGGCATTGCCCATAATTGCATTTCCCATACGAGCCCCTTCCCCTCATCAAAGTCCCAATCATAGAAGGAAATATTTGGAAAAGACCTTGGTCCTGTTAGTGGATAGACAATGGCTAGAACGATGATATTAAAAGATGTTTATATATACATTAAAAAAATGTCTGGGACATGCTTTGCATTTACATCAATTCGTTGCTCAATGCTGGGTGAGTTGACCACAGATCCCCAAAGTTCCCTTTGAGAGGAATCGATGTTTAAGCTGACATGCTTCATTCATAGATTGCCGTTTTGCCAGATCAGATGATGATGCATGGATGAACCGATCTGGCAATGTTTGGATGGACTCATGATGAGGACTTTGTTTATCCCGTTGGTGAAAATCAGATAAAAAATGTGGGCGGGGGAGATGTGAGAACACCAAGATTACAAACCCATCTGTTTTAACACAGGTACCGCTGAGCATCCTTCTGTTATTTCTACATGGAAGAAAATAGGATGAGATGCCTAGGAATAGCTTTTTTTTCCCTTTCAATTGGCACATTAGAGAGGTCATCTGTAAAGTGTAAACCCTTTGATCATATCTGCTATATCCTGCATAGCCAATCAGAATTCTAGTGTTAATAAAGGTGAATGTATAAATAGGAGCCTGAAAAAGTTGGAAAGATACTTTTATTGGAATAACTGCAGAAAGATTCAGGTTTTTGAATTGCCCAGAATTCTGGAAGAAAAACACAGGTTCTGTATTCTTCGATTCTTTAAAAGTAACAATAATCTTTAGTTCCTGTGTTTTTTTATTAAAAAATGTTATTTTTTTTTAAAAAGAGAACATTAAAAGAACAGAAACCGATACAAATAAGGAGAACAAAAGAACAAAGAGAGAGAATTTTTAAAAACTGCAGAAAGAAAATATAAAAAGAAATAAAAACATCTAATTTCCTTTGCAGCAAATACAAAATTATCTCTTACTATATGATTACAAAAAAAGCTAACTTTTTCTATTATCCCATTTTTTTCCCGATCATTGTAACCACAACTTTTAAATGCATTTTTCCCCGTTTCATGCAAAAAAGTTCACACAGGGTTTCCAGTCAGTTATAAATGTGGATATTTTCTTTTCTCTAATCAAAGGTAGCCATCTCTGCAAGGTCCTTCATCTTCCCCATTCCTCCATTGTGGGTGGTGTCAAACCTTTCCACTTCTGAACATCTAACAATTTCGCTTCTGTTGTTATACAGAAAAACAAAACTTCCATAACTTTTTGCTAGCTGCCTGCCCACTTTTAGTTCCTATTTGTACTATAAGATCCACATGTTCCTCAAAACCTGTATTCATATATTTTAAACTTGGGTTATGGAAGCACATAAGCAAATTCAGAGGTGGTATTCAGCAGGTTCTGACCAGTCCTGGAGAACCAGTAGTGGACATTTTGAGTAGTTCGGAGAACCGGCAAATACCACCTCTGACTGGCCCCGCCCCCACCTATTCTCCACCTCCCGAGTCCCAGCTGATTGGCTGGGTCTTCTTTGGTTGCCCTGCACAGGAGAACGGAGCTGGAAAGCAGGTTAGTGGGGTGGGGAGGGAAAGCAGATTTTGCAATATCCTTCCCCCGTCATGCCCACCAAGCCATGCCCACCAAGCCACACCACACCCACCAAGCCACACGCAAAGAACTGGTAGTAAAAAAATTTGAATCCCACCTCTGAAATCCACCATATTCTGGTTTGGTCAGAAGGCATGGTTTAGAGATCATATTGAGGCCAGGGTTAGGGTCTATCCATGATATACAGAATTTGCAAAATGTGATCTTAGTCTACTCTAGCATATGTGGAAATCCATTCTATTTCTGTGTTGTTCCTTTTTCTCTCTGCCTTGCCCAGATGTGGATGAGAGCAAGATGACCTCAGATTATTCCTGCAAGAGGGGTAGGTTCTATGGAGCAATGCTGCTTTTAAGCCTTTGAGTATCCAGGAACCATCCCAGCCAGAGAGAAAAAAAAACCCTTCGATTTTTTCCTCCCTATTTCTTTTGCAAAAGGAGAGATTTTGGACAGAGAAGTATTTAATGGTCTATCCAGTTGTAGCTGTGGGGCAACGTTATTTTAAAATGTCTTTTAAGTAAAGAAAGGATGAAAGGATTTTCAGGAGATGGGAATAGATTTTAAGGATCAGGCATGAGGCTGCCTTTTTTAAAAAAAAGATAATAATTTTATTACAGCTCAAAAATGCAAAGAGAAATGAATAATGCAAGCTGAGAAAAATAGAACTAAAGAAGAAGAAAAATGCAAAAGACTGAATATTTTCTCTCCGATGAATCCCTGTGTCCTTCCAGGATGTTTACTGTTCCTTTGTTTGATGGTCCAAAGTGACTTTCTGCCCCCTCACCTGAAATTCTCTAAGCTATTTTATCACCTTGTTTTGCTCTGTGTGTCAGTGCAATCTCACACACCCTCTGGGGACAAAAGATAGCTTTCTAGCCCCAAGGAGCTGCTGAGACCAGAATACAAAGGCCAGCTTGTGCTGTGGAAGGAATGAGAGGAGGGGAGTGGCAACCTCTATTTGCTGAGCCAGACAACGGGGTCTATCATGCTGTGTGCTGAGTTAAGGAAGATGGGATCAATGCTGTCTCCAGAGTGTGCAAATCTCTGTGTGTAAAACTGCGGTGGTGGTCCTGAAGTCAGGGTAAACCCCTTCTCGACCAAGACAGCGTTGTTAGGAGAATAAAATGAAGGAAGAAAAACATTTGCGTTACCCTTGCAAGAAGGACATCAAGTAGGTAGATAGTCCTGGGGTTAAAACCATTCGTTTCGTGACCATTCAAAATTACAGCAGCACTGAGAAAAGCCAGTGTGATCGATCCTCGCACTTGATCAACCTTCAAGCACTTGGCAACTGTCCTATATTTACAGAGTTCCAGATTCACCCGATTGTCATTGGTGACCTCAGTTGACTTCTTACAATAGCCATAGCACTTAGACTTATATACCGCTTCACAATGCTTCACCGCCCTCTCGAAGCGGTTTTACAGAGTCAGCCTCTTGCTCCCCCCAACAATCTGGGTGATCTTATCCCCAACAAGCAGAGTCAATGGGAAACCCGGATTCTCGTAATGACCATGTGATTCACGTAACCATCGCAGTGATTCGCGTTAGCAAACGTGACGGAAAAGTTGTAAAATTAGCTGCGGCTCACTTAACAGCCTGCTTGCCTAGCAAATGGAAATTCCAGTCTCAATTGTGGTCATAATTGTCGAGGACTAACTGTAAATGCAAGGGTCAAGATCGTCGGTCTCTGCCAGATTCCTGGCATCAGGAATGCATGTTGCTGGGGCTTCTCTTTAGGACAGGGGTCTTCAAATTTGACAGCTTTAAGACTTGTGGACTTCAACTTCCAGAATTCCTCCTCCAGTCATTTTAGCTCAGGAATTCTGGGAGTTGAAGTCCACAAGTCTTAAACTTGCCAAGTTTGAAGACTCTCGTGTGTGTGTGTGTGCATGTGTGTATATATATGTATGTATGTATGTATGTACATATGTATGTACGTATGTATATGTCTCGCTCTCTTTTTCTCTCTCTCTCTCTAAAGGACATTATAACAAGGGAAATGTCTATGGAGATTCTCCATCATCCAGGTCATGCTTGTCTTAAAGGTGCTTTTTCAAGAAGCAACTGGACTTTCTGGTTTTTCTTTGAAGACGTTTCACTTCTCATCCAAGAAGCTTCTTCAGCTCTGACTGGATGGTGGGGAGTAGAAAGATTGATATTCCTTGCAGACAGCTGGTCATTTGCATCCTCTTAGAGAGTCGTTGAGGCCACTTGGAGCTTTATGTGTGTCCTCAAGGTCACCTGACTGGTGCAAATCAGAGGTGGTCAGCAGGTTGCAAATATCACCCCTGACTGGAGATTTTACAGTATCCTTCCCTATGCCCACAGAACTGGTAGTAAAAAAAATTGAATCCCACCACTGGTGCAAATGAGTGCAGAGCCTAAAATGACCAACTGTCTGCAAGAAATATAATTCCTTCCATTCCTCACCATCCAGTCAAAGCTGAAGAAGCTTCTTGGATGAGAAGCGAAATATCTTCAAAGCAAAACAGAGGAAGTCCAGTTGCCTCTTGGGGGGTGGTGTGGGGGAAGCACCTTTGGGACATAGTAAGGGGGAATTTAAAAAAGCAATACGGAGCTAGGGATTCCCGCAAGGGAGGCAGGAACGCTGTTGTATGTTTCGCCATGTTGTTCTGCTCTCTTTTACAGGTCCAGGTGTGGGACACAGCAGGCCAAGAGAGGTTCCGGAAGAGCATGGTGGAGCATTATTACCGCAACGTCCACGCTGTGGTGTTCGTCTATGATGTCACAAAAATGGCCTCCTTTCTCAACTTGAAAAACTGGATTGAGGAGTGCAACGGCCACGCGGTCCCGGCTCTCGTCCCCAAAGTGCTTGTGGGAAACAAGTGTGATTTGCGGGATCAAATCCAGGTGCCATCCAGCATGGCCCTGAAGTTTGCCGATGCCCACAATATGCTTCTGTTTGAAACCTCCGCCAAGGACCCCAAAGAGAGTCAGAACGTGGAGTCTATTTTTATGTGCCTGGCCTGCCGGCTGAAGGCCCATAAGTCTCTGCTCTACCGGGACATGGAGAGGCAAGGGAAGGGACACAAAATAGAGCTGGCTCCGGCCTCTGGCAATAGGAATGCCTGTCCTTGCTGAAGGGCAGCCTTGACCGTTGAACCGGGAGGGCTGGGCAGGTGGTTTTTGTGTGTGCCTCAATAAACGGAATCAACGTGGCTTATTTCCAATGAATTCCATGTTAAATTAAGAATAAACGTTTGTATGGTTCACACTTGATTTTGGGGGGGTTTAGCTTTTTCTCTGCCCTCCATTGAAATCCGTTGGCTGTACTTGAGGGGTCCTTGGGGGCTCTCTGAACCTGGCTGTCTTCTTGCAGACGTTTCATGACCCAAACTAGGTAACACCATCAGTACCCAAGCTACCAGTAGTTTGGGTAATGAAATGTCTGCAAGAAAACAACCAAGCTCAGAAAGCACCCAGGATTCTGTAGTCCTCCTCTTCTTCCTCCTCCTCTTCCTCCTTTCCACAAACCATATTCCCTGCCATCACTGATGATGTTGTTACCTAGTTGGGTGATGAAATGCCTTCAAGAAAACCCAGGACCCTATACTCCTCCTCCTCCTCCTTTCCACAAACCATACTCCCTGATAGCACTGATGATTGGGTAATTGAAACTTCTTCAAGAAAACAACCAAGCTGTGACAATAATAAAGTGGGCAACATGGGGCCATGCCCCATTTTGTGACTTGCTTGTGGCAATCATTAAGCAAATGTGGGGGTCATGAAGTGTAAAATTCATTAACTAAAAAGAACAGTGGCAGCGCAGTGGTTAGAATGCAGTATTGCAGGCTGACTCTGCTCACTGCCAGGACGTCGATCCTGACCGGTGCAAGGTTGACTCAGCCTTCCATCCTTCCGAGGTTAGTAAAATGAAGACCCAGATTGTTGAGGGACCTACCTGACTCTGTAAACCGCTTAGAGAGAGTTGTAAAGCACTGTGAAGCGGTATATAAGTCTAAGTGCTATGGCTATTGCTAAAATTGTTTGCTGTGGGGTGGTTCTCTATGGGGCAGTTTTTGCTAGAAACCCTAAGAAAAACCAGTTTCCAACAAAACCATAAATTGTGCCCACATGACTACAGGATGCTGCAAATCGCTGTAGATGTGTGTCAGCTGTTGAGTGCTCCAAATGCTGTCGCAGGGGGATGGAGGTGGCACAGACATTGTAACTTTTAAACCAGGTTGTAAGTCCTATTTTTGGGGTCCGTTATAACTTTGAAGGGTTGCTAAGTCAAGGATCATCAATATGTGTTGTCTGGGCTGCTCAATTTCCCTGGCTGGATTCATCTGACAATGATGCTTGTTGCCAAATCTTATTGTTGGTTTATTGAATGAACCACGTTCAACTGGACAAGATGTAGCTTCATAGCCTACACTTCATAGCCTATAAATCGAGGCAGCAAGGACAACTTAAGGCACATTTTCCTGACTGGTTGAAGACTGAAGTTCAATTCCTTGTTTCGCTTGCAAACAATATTGCAAAAGTTCTCACACAGCATGTGAAGGGCAATAAGGGCATCTACAGTGTAAAACAGCTAAGTTGTATGGCTTTGTACTCCTCCTTACATCAAACCCCTCAACAAGAGGTCTGAATGCCTTGGTTCTTGTGGCATCTTTTAACATTTGAAAAATTTGTTCTCATTCATAGATGAGAAGTATCTTCAGCTGACACTTAGAGGAGTTATTTTCATGTAAGATACATTTTTAAATTTGTGGCCGCCCATATCTAAAGGGCATCAGGCTATGAGTCTTTATATGTCTTTAACAATTCATCACTCTGTCCCTTTTTTAATCATGATGGTTAAGGATGGTCTAAGAATGCTTATCAAAGCTTGCTTTATTGGTTTACCATCAATAATTGGGAGGAGAAATTTTGTATTCTCTCCAATGGAAACGTAAGCTGTCCTTGGAGTACCAGGAGACTTAAGACTTTGACTCATCTTTCTTATATGCATTGCTTATCAAGCTATTCAGACCATTCTGTCTTCACTAATACACCAGTAGATCTGATATAGTTTATTTATTTATTTTATTGGCCAACTCAAGATGCCGAAGCTGGTCCAGTTAGGTAAGCAACCAGTTATTATAACTCTTGAGATTTATTTGGATCTTTCCCATGCTTTTTTTTTAATGCCAACGTCTGGTTATCATCTTCTTACATTGTATTGATCATTAAGTATAAAAACTATTTGAAAAATATCAGGGCTAGTGGCCACATTCACATTGTTCAGGAAGAATTTTAAGAATGAATGATACAGGGTAGGCAATGAATTGATATGCACACGTGATGTGCAATTACAGCCACAAGAAGTGATTTTAGGAGCATTTTCACCACAAGTGCAATTCGTTTGTAAGTTTCCAAGCTAAAAATGCAGAATTTTCATCATCGATAAGCGAAGTGCTAGACCGGCGACGTCTGAAAACCGATCAATCCCTGCGCGGAATTTAAGCTTTGTATTGTTCAATCATTTCTATCTCTATGGTTTCCTGCTGAACTCCGGAGGAGATCAATAGGAGGAGATGAAACGGAAGGAAGAGAAAATTCATTCATTACCAACTCAGGCGGCGTAGCCTATCGGAGAGAGGGAGAGGCGGGCTCACGCTTGCGCAGTGCAGCGGGCTGTAGGACGCATGTGCAAATCCGGGAGGACGCTTTCAGGATGAAGTAAGTGGCAGTTGGATAATAACAAAATAATAATATTTTTATGGAAAAGTGAGAGCAGGGCTTTTTTGGGATAAATTTTCAACTTTGGAACTCCGTGGGGAATATAGCGTGGCATCGATGCAATACTAATGCGGAAGAGAGTTTCTGGGCATACACAGAGTGCGTTTTCATCTAGCGGTAATAGAACAGAGTTAGGAAGGGACCTTGGAGGTCGTCTAGTTCAACCCCCCTGCTCAGGCTAGGGGCAATAGTAATTGCCTTTTTTTTTTTGCCCCAGTTAAGTCTATCTTTGAGCTTAAAGGTCCATCTCACCCTTTTTTTTTTTGAACTATTACCATCTGGCAGGCGGTACAGGACAATACAAATAAGGATAAATAGGCTGAAAAACAGCTTCTATCCCAGAATTGAATTGAATTCTACTGCATTGTGCAATATTAACGCAGTATCAGGAGCTTTTCAATTGTACAGAATGCGAAGGATGTGTCTTTTTTGTTTTATTTGTATAGTTATAATACACTGAAGATGGCATTTAATTTCGTTGTATGAGGTGCAATGACAATAAAATAAACTAACTAACTAACTAGGATGAGTATATCATATGTATGTATATAGGGTAGAAGCAAATTTAGTCTCAGTGGGCTAAGTAGTCCATAGAGATTCTCAGCCATCCAGGTCACGGTTGCCCCAAAGGTGGTTTTTCAGGAGGCAACTGGATTTTGAAAAGAAAAAAACAAGGAAGTCCAGTTGCCTCTGGAAAAAAGCACCTTTGGGGCAGCCATGACCTGGATGGCTGAGAATCTCTATGGACTTTTTAGGTGTACAATTTGAGATGAACACCTTTTGAATGGTGTGGGAGTAGGAATGGATTTCCACAGGTAAAAATTGCAGACTCCAGCTTACCCTGAGAACACAGATAAACCTCCAAATGCTTCAATGACCCTCTAAAAAGGATGCAAATGACCCGCTGTCTGCAAGGAATATAAATCCTTCCATTCCCCACCATCCTGTCAGAGCTGAAGAAGCTTCTTGGATGAGAAGCGAAACATCTTCAAAAGAAAAGAAAAAAAGTCCAATTGCTTCCTGAAAAAGCACCTTTGGGACTATCTGGGCTAGAAAATGAAGACGCCCGGGATCCAAAATGTCAGGCCCCCTTTTTCAGCTGGCCTGGTGTGGTGTGGGCAGTAGAGGTGGAGGGATAATATGTGTGCATGTAACTCTGATCTCTGGGGTGAAGTTGGGATAAAATGAGTCAATGTAAGCAATTTCTTGGGATCGCCACCTCTTCTTGGGAGGCAGGGGTTTAAAAGGATTGTGAACTGTAGATTAAGACTCATGGTTGTTTATTCTTCTTTCCTTCTCCAGCCCATTAACCAAAGTGAAGCTGATCAACAAATTGAATGAGCGTGAAGCAGAGCTGGGAGTGCAGGACAAGGTCTCTTGGCATGCGGAGTATAGCGACAGCGCCTGGGTGTTTGTGGGTACGTGGTTGTGCCTAGAGGCATCTTCCCCTATCAAGCCCCTGCGGCATTGTAAACTATGATTAGTCATACAGGAAAATGGCTAAATGTTTAATCACCACTTCCTTTCTGTTCTCCTTTTAGGGGGATTGCCATATGAACTGACCGAAGGGGACATTATCTGTGTATTTTCACAGTAAGCAAGAAACAAGGAAAACTTAACTTCAGAAAATGAAAAGCTGTTTGTTTCAGATTGCTTTTAATGTTGCTTTTCAATTAAAACCAAACTATAATGCAAATAACATCAGTGAACGGGAATAAAAAGGGTAATTGGAGAAATTAGCTTTAGTGAAATCACATCTATTTGGAGGCACTGTTATTGAACTGAATAGTGCTTGCTTCAAAATAGTGCAGTGTAGCCTTGTAGTTTTACCAATGATTTTTTGAGCTCTTGTCTTTACTTACTGCCAGGGAGATGCTGTGTTATATAGGCTTTACAACGTAAATGTGAAATTCCCTCTGTTGGGAAAATCCACATGGACACTATTTTTTTATTAAAAAGCTCTGAACAATTAAAAATATTTTATTTAGCTACGCTGATGTCATTAGTTTTTACTAAAGGCATCAGTTTAGTTGAAATAAATATGAAAAATAATAAGTGGGTTTTTTGGAAAAAACCCAGGGCAGTTTTTTTCCTGAGATTATTTGTTAAAGCAGAAGTTTAGAAAATAAGTAATATTCTTACATTGCTTCTGGAAGGCTTATGAATGCTTAGAGGTTATCTAGTTGATTGAAAATGCTGGATGAGGTGTAATGTAGTAAAACAGCTCTTAGTCTCAGCATATGGAACTAGGCTACAGTCTTTAAGCCCTACATCAACACTTGTATTTTCTCAAAATTATCCCATGCTTTTTTTTTTGTTCTTTAGACCCAAGACTAAATAGTTTAGTCTTTATTGACTTTATTGCCATTGCACCACGTACAACGAAATCAAACACCATCTTCAGTGCACATCATGACCATGAAAATAAACACAAACACACATCCTTCACCCTCCACACATTGAACTGAAAACCTCCGACATTGCACCAATACTGCACTATACAGCAGAATTCAAAAGAGCTACTGCCCTGGGATAGAAACTGTTTTTCAGCTTATTTGTCCTTGTTTTGACAACTTCCTTTTTTCTGTTCAGGTATGGAGAAATTGTGAACATAAACTTGGTACGTGATAAAAAGACGGGGAAATCCAAAGGTTTCTGCTTCATATGCTATGAAGATCAGCGAAGCACTATCCTTGCAGTTGATAACTTGAATGGGATAAAGGTTAGTTTCACCGTCAGAGATCCTCTGGGTATTTTGCTGCTCAGATTGGGCTGTGATATAGTTTCACGCAAAATATATATTTAGAAACACCAAGGCCTCTTATGAAAGGATGCAGTGAATTTATGCTGGGTTTCATGGACGTAACAGAAAGGGAACAGCAGGCTGGAAATCCTCTTTTTAGATCAGCAAAAATAAAGCCTCTCATAAAAATCCACAGATTATCTCAGGCTTCAATGTGTCTTAAGCCAAATTCTTAATTGCTTATATTTGATGGTTACTTGCTCATATAGTAATAGCAATAAGCACTTAGATACTACTTTGTAGTCCTTTGCAGCCCTCTCAAAGCAGTTTACAGAGGCAGCCTGTTGCCCCCAACAATTTGGGTCCTCGTTTTATCCACCTCGGAAGGATGGAAGGCTGAGTCAACCTTGAGCCTGGTGGGATTCAATCGCCAAATTACAGAAGGAGTAGCTTGCAACTGCACTCTAATCACTGCGCTACCGAGACTCCTTATAGCTTCAATGGGAAAAACATTAGTAGTTTCACAATGTTTTTTTTAAGTGTTTTAATTTTTTTAAAACTTGAACATACCTTCCATTAAACGGCATGTCATCTAGGTTCAAATGTCTCTGTACCATTACAGTCGAAGTTTACAATATTCATTACATTGATAATAATTCTCTAATCTTACAATATTAATAATCAGCATTATAAGTCTATTCATTTCTCCCTCTTAACATATCTTCTAATGAAAATATAATATTGCATTGAGTATGGTCATCTTAACAATCATATTTAATGATCATTGTATTGTTTACATCTCTATCTTAACATATATTCTTTATTTCACTAATCTCTAGAGATAAAAGGTATGGAAATAAAAAAAGAACAGTATAAACTACAGGCATTTGCAGATGACGTAGTATTTATTTTGGAAGACCCACAAGAAACAGGGCCTAAATTAATTTTAAAAGTAGAAAAATATGGGGAAGTAGCAGGACTGAAAATAAAGAGAAAACAAAAAATTTAGTGAAAAAATTTATAGATATGGAGAAAAAAGTTAATGAAGAGAATAGATATTCAGATTACTAAGCAAGTAAAGTATTTAGGAATTTATTTGACAGAAAGATTTTGGAAGACCCACAAGAAACAGGGCCTAAATTAATTTTAAAAGTAGAAAAATATGGGGAAGTAGCAGGACTGAAAATAAAGAGAAAACAAAAATTTTAGTGAAAAAATTTATAGATATGGAGAAAAAAGTTAATGAAGAGAATAGATATTCAGATTACTAAGCAAGTAAAGTATTTAGGAATTTATTTGACAGAAAGATTTTGGAAGACCCACAAGAAACAGGGCCTAAATTAATTTTAAAAGTAGAAAAATATGGGGAAGTAGCAGGACTGAAAATAAAGAGAAAACAAAAAATTTAGTGAAAAAATTTATAGATATGGAGAAAAAAGTTAATGAAGAGAATAGATATTCAGATTACTAAGCAAGTAAAGTATTTAGGAATTTATTTGACAGAAAGATTTTGGAAGACCCACAAGAAACAGGGCCTAAATTAATTTTAAAAGTAGAAAAATATGGGGAAGTAGCAGGACTGAAAATAAAGAGAAAACAAAAAATTTAGTGAAAAAATTTATAGATATGGAGAAAAAAGTTAATGAAGAGAATAGATATTCAGATTACTAAGCAAGTAAAGTATTTAGGAATTTATTTGACAGAAAGATTTTGGAAGACCCACAAGAAACAGGGCCTAAATTAATTTTAAAAGTAGAAAAATATGGGGAAGTAGCAGGACTGAAAATAAAGAGAAAACAAAAATTTAGTGAAAAAATTTATAGATATGGAGAAAAAAGTTAATGAAGAGAATAGATATTCAGATTACTAAGCAAGTAAAGTATTTAGGAATTTATTTGACAGAAAGATTTTGGAAGACCCACAAGAAACAGGGCCTAAATTAATTTTAAAAGTAGAAAAATATGGGGAAGTAGCAGGACTGAAAATAAAGAGAAAACAAAAATTTTAGTGAAAAAATTTATAGATATGGAGAAAAAAGTTAATGAAGAGAATAGATATTCAGATTACTAAGCAAGTAAAGTATTTAGGAATTTATTTGACAGAAAGACGTGTAACGATTAAGGAAGATAATTATCAAAAATTGATGCAACAAATTAAAACAGATTTAGAAAACTGGAAAAATTTTCAACTATCATTGATAGGAAGGATAGCTACAGTTAAAATGAGTATATTGCCGAGTAGTTTTACCATGTTTGTAATTTCATGTTTGCAGATAAAAGGAAGGACAATTCGTGTGGACCACGTAGCCAACTACCGCCCACCCAAAGATTCTGAGGACATTGATGAGATTACAAAGGCTCTCAGAGAGAAAGGATGCGGTATTAAAACCCCTCCTCCAAGTTCAGCTGAACCCTCAGAAGATGAGGAAGTGGAAGTAAAAAGGCACAAGAAAGGTGAGAAGTCTTTTTTTTTTCTTTCTGTGGCCAGAATTATACAACCTGGAAAAGTTAATAGTTTGTTTAATCACATTTCATTAAGTCACAACTGACTTGATTCACACAACGTGCTGTGCTACAGCATGCCTTATTTGAACTAGGCTGTGTTGTGTGTTTCTATGCTGTGTGCAAATCTCAACTTGAAAGCTATAGGAAGCTTCCAGATATAGGAATACAAATATGTGTAGCATTTCAGTGAACAAGAATGACTTGAAGATCCAGAATCATGTCAGTTTTCTGGCTTTTGAATTATATCTGATTAGAGTGGATTGTACCTGCATCAATATACATGTGGTGTTTCAGCCTGTATTAACTGGAGGGCTTTTAGAAAACAAAATAAAATAAAATCTTGGGATGAAGGAGAAAAAGCTAATTTCCTATTTTTTTAAAAAAATGTTGCAATATAAAATAAAATTGAGCATTGTTTCTCATTCTGAGCCACTGTAAGTTGCCTGTATTTTGGCTCGTACGCTTTCCCAGCTAAAATTTGGGGAATTGAAATTCACACATTTGAAAAATAGTTGAGACTGAGCAAAAATGAAATAGAAAGTGCTGGTCATTTTCATTTAGAGGAGGTGCAATAAACATTAGGGTTAACATTTCTGGGTAAGCAGGAGAAATACAAAATTAAAGAAAAAAAAAGAGTCAGTAGATTCAAATCGTTTCGAAAGAAACTTGCCTGCGATTTGAAAGCTAGGAAAGAGTTTCTGGAAAGATGGAATACCAGGAAATATAAAAAAATGGAGGCCTAGAAAAGCGTCGGAAGGAGAGATTTGTGGAAATCCTTTTTGACTACATTTCCTGTACTTTCAGAGAAAAAGAAGAAGAAGAAGAAGAAGAAGAAGAAAGAAAAGCAAGAGCATGGGAAACATCTGAAAGAGAAGCCTGCTGCAGATGTGTTTTTCCCCAAATCCAAGATTAAAGTGGAAAAAGAGGACCCGGACTATGAACGTTACGCTGGAACAAACCAGGAAACCTGGGGCAGCACATCTGGGCACCGCCAGCAGAGTAGGATGCCACAGGGACAAGAGCTCAAATACGAGAGCGGGTCAGAGCGATTTGGAGAAAAAGGGTCAGAGACGGACAGGCATGAGCGCAGAAGGCCCTTCACCGAGGAAAAGCACAAGAAAACGGAGGCCATGAAAGACAGGCACTGCTCATCAGGAAGCAGACCGCGTGATCGTTCAGAAAACAGAGACAAGCCTCCCTGGGAGAAATCCTCAAGTCGTTATTAATTCCGCTGCTGTGTACGTTCTCTCCTTGCACACACGAGGAAGGGCTGCTCTAGGCTGTGTGCTCAGAACATTGGCTCTATGAAATGCAGTAGACAGGGCGGACAGCACAATGTTAAAATTTGAAAACGCAAGAGGAAACTCTGGGGTGCTCTTCGGAGGAGCGGTTTGTCTTTCCAGAAAGGAAAACCACACACACACAAAAGAAACCCAAACCCAGGTGCTATTTTGCCTCCCAGTTGCAGTAAAGGCCTGAATTCCAGTTGAAAAGCAGCAGTGCGAGCCTTCCTTTCCCCCACTTCAAAATTCTAGGCTTTAATAAACCCACTTTTGAACCATGTTGCCATGTCTGCAGCTTCCCGTGCCAAATTCATTTCCGCTGGTCGCCCTTTTGCATTTATCCTTCTTAAGTTGCGGTACAGAGGCGTGATGGTTTCAAAGGAGCCCGAGAAGGTCTGTGCTCTTGGCAGTTTAGAGTCCTACTAGCATGTGATCGGATGAGCTCCCGTCACTTGCCCTTGCTTTTGCCAACCTAGCGGATGAAAAGCAGGTAAATGCAAGTAGATAAATGGGTACCACTCCCATGGGAAGGCAAACAGCGTTCTGTGTTTTGCACTGCAGCATGATATCATGCTGAAGAGTGGTGCAATGGCTTAGAGATGGAGCTCTCGCCTCACATTCAGGAGGCTGTGAGGTCAATCCTAGGTAGATGCAGCTATTTCTCTGGGCACAATGAGAATATATCTGCTGAATAAAACTCCGCATTGGGGACAGGAAGGGCATCCGGCCAGTAAACACTCAGCTCCAATCAATTTATTTAGTTATTTATTTATTTATTTATTTATTTATTTATTTATTTATTTATTTATTTGATTTATATACCGCCCCCTCTCCCCGAAGGGACTCCGGGCGGTGAACAGCCAATAAAAGCACATATACAAGGTACAAAATATGAGACAACATAAAATATTAAAATTTAAAAACTGAAATACAATATGGCTCTAATAAAATATAAGCAAGTATTAAAAAGATTAAAACCCGATTAAAATTTAAAAAACCCCTAGGCCAGTCCGGCCTGCCGAAATAAATGCGTTTTGAGCAACCGACGGAAGGCCATGAGATCGGGGGCGGCCCTTACCTCCGGGGGTAATTCATTCCAGAGAGGGGGTGCTCCCAATGAGAAGGCCCGCGCCCTCGGGGTCGCCAGCCGTCCAGCCGGCGGCACCCCGAGGAGGCCCACTCTATGGGAGCGTACCGGTCGGTGGGAAGCCGATGGTGGCAGGAGGCGGTCTCGCAAGTAACCTGGTCCCGAGCCATGGAGCGCTTTAAAGATAGTGACCAAGACCTTGAAGCGCACCCGGAGGGCCACCGGGAGCCAATGCAGCGCACGTAGAAGTGGCATAACATGGGAGCCCCTAGGTGCCCCCATTACCACCCTCGCGGCTACATTCTGCACCAACTGGAGCCTCAGATTGCCCAGATTCCACCCCGCGCAAGGCAGTATGGGGTCATTAAAAGATTATGACATGCTGACCACGACTGTAGAAACATTGGGCAGCACAGGCTCAGTGGCTTGAAGAAACAGATATGACCACTGCCTCCTAAAGTCTGCTACAACTAGCGAAGTAAAACTCACAGGAATACCTTTACCTTTGCTTGGTTGCAGTATATCTGTGTAGCAAGGGATGAGCAGTCTTTTCAAGACAGAGACTGCATTCCCTTAGCTAAGCAACCTGAGGTTGGCTGGAGCAAAACAAAAAGTTTGGTTCATGTCCTCTCATCCCGTTGATTCATCCATTCATCTTCTAACTTCTAACAGATGCACATGCTCCTGTGTGGGTGTATATTTGCCAGCTTGTATTCTCTCACCCTCTCATGTTTGCTGGCTCATTTCTTTTCAGGAACTTTCTTTTTTACTAGCATTGGTAGAATATGTGCTGTTTCTATTTGTAGCAGAAGCTGATTTATTTTTTCCTCCTGATAAGGGAAATGTGCATTTTGCAGCCTTATCAGGAGCAAAAGGCCCCAGGGAGTGTGACTTAGGCACTTATCACCACCAACTGGGCTACTGAACACATTTTAGATGCATAGGCTTTTCAATATTAGAATAGAATAGAATTCTTTATTGGCCAAGTGTGGTTGGACACATAAGGAATTTGTGTTGGTGCAAATACTCGCAGTATACATAAAAGATACATTCATCAAGAATCATAAGGTAAAACAATGATAGTCATAGGGTACAATAAGCAATCAAATCATATTAGGAAACAGTCAATAAAAATCATAAGGATACAAGCGACATAGTCATACAGTCACAAGTGGGAGGGGAGGGGTGATAAGGAGTGATGAGAAGATTGACAGTAATAGAAGTGCAGACTTTGTAAATAGTTGGATAGTGTCGAGGGAATTATTTGTTTAGCAGAGTGATGGCGTTTGGGGAAAAACTGCTTGTGTCTAGTTGTGGTGTGCAGTGCTCTGTAGCGTCGTTTTGAGGGAAGGAGTTGAAACAGTTTATATCCAGGATGTGAGGGGTCTGTAAATATTTTCATAGCCCTCTCTTTGACTTGTGCAGGATACAGGTCCTCAATTAAAGGCAGGTGGGTAGTAATTGTTTTTTCTGCAATCCTAATTATCCCCTGAAGTCTGTGTCTGTCCTGTTGGGTTGCAGAGCCAAACCAGACAGTTACAGAGGTGCAAATGACAGACTCAATAATTCCTCTGTAGAACTGGATCAGCAGCTCCTTGGGCAGTTTGAGCTTTCTGAGTTGGCGCAGAAAGAACATTCTTTGTTGTGCTTTTTCGATGATGTTTTTGATGTTAGGTGTCCATTTTAGATCATGTGATATAGTAGAACCTAGAAATTTGAAGGTCTCTACTAGTATTAGTCAAAAACTACAAATTGATACAAAATGCAGCTGCTCACCTCCTGGGAAGTGAGAATCCCCTTAGCATGGTGGGCATTGCATTTCAAAGTGCGATGAAGCCCCTTTGACCCCAGATTTCTTCAAGGCTGCCTCTATGAAATTCCCTCATTCTGGACCTTTCTCCCAAGTGGAGATGCAAAGATGAGATGAGGTGGGAACTCACCAATAATGTGGTTTGGGTGGGATGGGCCTCTCACCTTGCAAAACAGCATCTTCCCAAGTGGTTTGGTTGTTATTCACCTTGGCACCTTTGCAGTATTGCAGGCAGTTAATCAGAACTTTTCTACACTTTCAATAACGCTTGCTATGCACATTGGGGATGACAATGGTGAGGGTGATTGTTCATTGATCAATGAACATTGCCTCTTTTGTAATACATTTGGTTTTCCTGCTGCTAAATTGTCAAGAGCTGGTCTGATTTGGCAATACATAAACAGCTGAGAAGAGGACATATGCTCAGGGATGGGATTCAAATTTTTTAACAACTGATTCTGTGGGCGTGGCTAAATTGGTGGGCATGGCTTGGTGGTCATGTTATTGGCTGGGTGTGGCCAACTCAATATCACTCACATCGAGGCACACATCTCCTTGCCTGGACTCTCGTGACTGTGGGGATGTTGCAACAGTTGTAAGTGTGAAAAACCATCATAAGTCACTTTTTTCAGTGCCATTGTAAGTTTGAATGGTCACTCCACACAAGCAAAGTACCAGGAAAGGAGGAATAAAAACTCCATAGAAATTCCTGAGACAGGAAATCTAGTCCTGCCAAGAATGTAATAAGGGTTAACAGAAAGGTAGTTTCTGTAAGCAACACCAGAATGTTTCCTTCCTGCCTTCCTTATAGGATTAGGTCAGTAATTTCTTCTAACAACTGGTTCTCTGAACTGCTTGGAATGTTAACAATCGGTTCTAGCGAATAGGTGCGAACTGGTAGAATCCCATCCCTGCATACGCTGGATGTGAATTGCCAGTGGGGCATCAGAATAAAAGTGCACAGGCCTTGAGCTGTGTTTAGCCCCCAAAAGGCCTGTTATGAGTCTTAAGGAGCTCCAAATTATCAAATTGTAATTTTGAATATGTCAGTAGGACATATTTTAAACACACTAAGATATATTATTGTATTCATTATATTTTTAATTTAAAAATAATGGAAAACAGATCCTTGGCTTTCCCCTCCTTTTTGGGAGTGGGTAAATACATAAAGTAGAAATACAACAAGCAGTGTACCTCTGCCCTAAACAATGAAGATCTGATACGTTTAATCAACACAGAAGATGTTTTGGATAAAGATATCTTGTAATCTTTGAATCCTTTTTTCTTCCCCTGCAGAGAAGAGATTAATATTTTATTAAGAATTCTAGAATATTCTGATTTAAGAATTTGCACACCCCGCTGCCTTTCTAACACTGACGTTACTGGGTGGGGTAATGTAACATCAATCCGGAGCTACAAATATTCTTTTTTTATTAACCAAAGAGAAGGTGCATTTCTTCTGGCTTTCAACTAAAAGCACTGTACTTCAGACATTTTGCAAAGGGGCGGCAAGTGCTGATGAAAGTGAGAAAGCCATAAAGTGTGACAATCCAAAATGCGTTTGCAAGTGACGGTTGGCACAACTCATTTTCTGAGGCTGCACGCTACACTGAACCCTAAATGTAATGGACTTCACATGCAAAGCCACAAAAACTAAAAAGCTAGCCGAGCTTTGCTTGCTTGCATGAACACATCTTGCCCAACCTTTTATTTATTTATTTATTTATTTATTTATTTATTTATTTATTTATTTATTTATTTATTTATTCCATTTATATACCGCCCTTCTCCCGAGGGACTCAGGGCGGTGAACAGCTCATCTAAAAACCCCACAAAGAATACAAAAGTTAAAAAATATTAAATTTAAATCGGCTGCTTGATAAAACTAACAAACCCCCCCCCCCTTAAAACCCAATTTAGAATTAAAAATGGAGACCAAATTAAAATCATTTTCTCAGCCCAGGCCGGCCTGCTCAAAGAGCCAGGTCTTCAACGCGCGCCTGAAGGCCCTCAGGTCCGTGCCGGTACGAAGCTCCGGTGGCAGAATATTCCAGAGGGCGGGGGCACCCACAGAGAAGGCCCTACTCCTTGGCGCCGCCAGACGACACATAGCGGCCGACGGCACCCGGAGCAGACCCTCTCTGTGGGAACGCACTGGCCTGTTGGAGAACGCTGGCAGAATGCGGTCCTGAAGGTAACCTGGTCCCATGCCATGGGTCGCCCTAAAGGTCAAAACTAGAACCTTAAAGCGAACCCGGAGAGCCACCGGTAACCAATGCAGCTCGCGCAGGAGAGGTGTCACATGGGCGCTACGTGACGCCCCCATGATCACCCGCGCGGCTGCATTAGCAGGTGTGAATGTGGCCAGCCCTCCATCCTATTCTTAAAACTCTCCTTCCATTGGTGAATGCCCCACCAGGCGGAACTTTAAGCAAGATTTTCCCTATTACAGATGGAACTGAAGCTGCCTGCTCTTCCAATAGTATCATAGATGATTAGCCATTATAATTCCAAATTGTTTGTGTGTGTGTGCAGGCAAAATCAGGGCTGTTAATTTGTTTATTGCTTTTAATTTTTGCCTTCTTTTCACTCTTAACATATTCCCTTAAATTTAAGTCTGCTTGGGTTCTTGGGATTGTTGATCTGTCAGAAATGGTGTAGGATCTCCTGCTTTGGGGGGGGGGGGTTGGACTAGATGACCTACAAGATCCCTTCCAACTCTGTAAATCTGTAAATCCTGGCCACAGGACTAGCCAAGATGGCTCCTATGCATCCTTCCTGCTGGTTTGTCCCCCACTTTGCAGATGATGGAAAGGTGCCCTTGGCAAGATCAAAGCCTTCTCTTCCCCTCTGGGCTCCGCCCCCTATTGGTTTAGCCACGCCTCCCTCGATCTTGCGGAGAACACCTTACCAGAGAAGGAGGGTGGGTGGGGCAGGCCCTTCTTGGCTAGGCGAGACTTCTGCTCTACCATTGGCTGCTTTTAGCCCCAGCCCACCAGCTCGTCCAATCGCAGGGCTCGAGATTCTCCTCCGCATTTTTCCCGGCCCGCTGAGAGCGAACCCTTTTTTTTTTCTTCCCCTCCCTCCTTTGTAATACTTTTGGCCTTTGCCGGCTGCCGTCCGGACCAAGCGCGGATCCTCTCCGGCCGGGCGAAAGAAAGGAGGGCGAAAGAAAGGTTGGCGCTCGGGAAGAACGAAGCTGCACCGGGAAAGGGGGGAGGGGGCCCGCCGGCTCCCTTCCTCCGCCGCCGCAATGTCCGTCCTCAGCTGGAAGCCGTTCGTCTACGGGGGATTGGCCTCGCTGGTGGCCGAATTCGGTGGGTGAGAGAGATGGGGATGAAAGTCTGGGCCGCGCACGCATGCGCGATTCCTCGGACGCCTCCCCTTTCGAGTTACCGGGCTGTAGGCCACGCCCTTTCCCCCGGTGCCTAGCAACGCCCCAGCCCGGCTCCGCTGCGGCCTAGTTGCTCCGCCTCGGTCCGCGGAGACCGGGCGAAGCAAGGCAGGAAAGTCGGTTGGGCGGACAGGTTTTGGCCCAGCTTTTTTCCCCCACCCCAAATCACTGTCCAACAGTTGACCTTGGCTGTCCAGTCCTTATTTTGGAGAGAGAGCATCACAATGCCAGAGTTGTTGCTGTGTAAACAAGCGTGACACCTCAAAGGTGCCGTTTTTTCAAAGAGGCAACTGGACTTTCTGGGTTTTTTTTTCTTTTAAGACGTTTCGCTTCTCATCCGAGAAGCTTCTTCACCTCTGGCTGGATGGTGAGGAATGGAAGGTCTCACCATCCAGTCAGAGCTGAAGAAGCTTCTCGAATGAGAAGCAAAATGTCTTCAAAAAAACAAGAAAAAAACAGAAAGTCCATTTGCCTCTTGAAAAAAGCAACCCTCACGTGGATGACTGAGATGTGCAGGTGTGACACTTATTGTCACAGGAGCTGATGTGAAGCCTGTGGAAGCTTTCATCCTAAATTTTTCATCTGACAGGATTAAGTACAGGTGGTCCTCGACTTACGACCACAATTGAGCCCCCAATTGTAGGCGAGCCCCACGACAAACAACCCTGAACTATGGTAACTCATGGGTTAGTCTTTCATAATGATCCCAACAATATTGCTGTACAGGTAATCCTCGGCTTAACAATCACAATGGACCCCAAAATTTAGGTTGCTAAGACAGAAATTGGCTACGAGAGTTTTGCTCTGTTTCTTGCTAGAGTTGTTAAGTGAATCGCCACAACTGTTAAGCTAGCGACGCTGGGGCTGAGTGACTCTGTCTTCCCCATTGACTTTGCTTGTCGGAAGGTTGCAAAACCTCAGGACTCTGCAACGGGACTCTGCAACCGTCATAAATATGAGTCAGTTGCCAAGCGTCTGAATTTTGACCACTAGGAAGGCCGCCGTGGTTGTAAAAAGGGTCATAAGTCACTTTTTTCAGTGGTGTTATAACTTTGAACTGTCACTAAATGTAGTGTTGCAAGCCAAGAACTACCTGTAATCAGTAGAAAAGACTTCCCACAAGAAATTGTGGGTGTTCTAATTTGGCTGGAGGTTTTTAAGAAGAGATTGGACAATCATTTGTCTGAAATGGTGTAGGGTTTCCTGCCTGAGCAAGGGGTTGGACTAGAAGACCTCCAAGGTCCCTTCCAACTCTCGTCATTTTGTTAAAATGTTAACTTACCTTTGCTAAGCAGAAACAGGAAAGCAAGGTATGTTACAGGTCTTTCCCCATGAAGGAGGTCTAAAGGGATCAAGAAGAAAGGCCTTCTCCGCGATGGCTCCCTTTCTTTGCTACATCATCCCTGGAGAAATAAGATTTTTCCCACCTTGATACTGTTTTAAAAGGCAATCCAGGAAGACATGGTTCTGCCAATGGACCTGGAGACCAGGGAGATATGGAGCCCATCAAGCGGTAGATTTGATTGTTGTTGCCTGGGGGTTGAGATTTATTAGGTTTTGTATTTGGGGATTTTATTTCTGTAAACTTCGGGGTCACTGAATTGGGCAGCCATATACATTTCCTTAATGAATTTTAATAAGAATTGTACCCACTAGAGTTGTACTTCTGAAAATCAATCAGTTTGCACAAAATATAAGATGGAAGACTCTCAAAGTCCAAAATCAAAAAAGATTTTGAAGCAGATTCTTTTATTCCTCTCCTCTAGACAGAATCTTGCCAAACTAAAGCACTTACTTGCATCATTAAATATATATTCTGAGAAAGTCTAGGAAGAGACTTGTCTCTCTTCTTCCAACCAAAAGCTACTTACTGTCTCTTATTCTTCTGGAATGTACTCCCTCCCTGCTGGGAATCTGGACTACATTTCATCACAAAGATCATTGCAAAATCCCTCTGTTAATTCTTTACAGCTCTTGGGGTGCTTGTACCATGAAGAATTTTATTAGATCAAGATGAATAATTTGGCTAGCCTCAAACCCACACTGGTTCTAGGAAAAAAAAGGCAGATCTGTGTCAATCCTACAAATTGCGGAACAGCTAACATGTTTGAGTAGTTATTAGATCATTTCTGCCATGTGATTCAGCGACTTCTTCTATCCTAGGGACCTTCCCTGTGGATCTCACCAAAACACGGCTTCAAGTCCAAGGTCAAAGCATTGATTCCCGTTTCCGAGAGATCAAGTATCGGGGCATGTTCCATGCCTTGTTCCGCATCTCCAGAGAAGAAGGCATTCTAGCATTGTACTCTGGGTAAGTACAGCTTCCATTTCCTGTATGCCCAGCTTCTTTCCTACCACACACAGGTAGTCCTCGACATACCACAGTTCATTTAGTGCCCGTTCGAAGTTACAACGACACTGAAAAAAGGGACTTATGGCCATTTTTCATGCAAAATCTCCAGGGTCACATGATTTAATGTTGGGATGCTTGACAACTGATCCCCTTTGGCAACCTTCTGACAAGCAAAGTCGATGGGGAAACCAGATTGAGTTGCGGTGGCGCAGTGGTTAGAGTGCAGTACTGCAGGCTACTTTGGCCGACTGCTGGCTGCCTGCAATTTGGCAGATCGAATCACACGAGGCTCAAGGTTGACTCTCAGCCTTCCTCCCTTGTGAGGTGGATAAAATGGGGACCCAGATTGTTGGGGGCAGGAGACTGACTCTGTAAACCGCTTAGAGAGGGCTATAAAAGCACTGTGAAGCGGTATATAAATCTAAGTGCTATTGATATTGCTATTCATATGACAGTTGTGCTACTAACTTAACAACTGCAGTGATTCGGTTAACAAATGTGACAAGAAAAGTCGTAAAATGGGGCAAAACTCACTTAACCAATTTCTGACTTAGCAACCTAAATTTTGGGGTCAATTGTGGTCGTAAGTCGAGGACTTGTACTACCTCTAGAGCCATATTGTTGGGATCACACAAAAGACTAACCCATGAGTTACACAGTTCCAGGTTGTTAGTTGTGGGGCTCGGCTAAATGAAGTGTGGGAATGCTGCTGTTTTCCTAGCTGGATCATTGTTGTTCTTTGTGTGTTGCAGCATTGCACCGGCATTATTAAGACAAGCATCTTACGGCACCATAAAGATTGGTATATACCAGAGTTTGAAACGACTCTTTGTGAACCGTTTAGAAGGTTGGTATGCTAAGGAAACCTTGTGGGTTCTTCCCCCCCCCCCCCTTTCACAAAGCTATAAAATGTCGGATATATTAATTAATACATAATCAATCTGGCTGTGGCTCATCTGAGCTGCTGGACTTTCAAATTCCCAAGATGGGCGAAGCGAGTGCTAGAAATTCAAACGATGACATAAAAGTGGAAAATCACCTACATTCCATATCTTTTAAGTGCTTTCATTAGTATTTTTTTTTTACCCTGAGACTGAATTAGGCTTTTCTCTCCTCAATCTATACTTCTGATTCTTCCTATATCATTTTTGGGATGGTTTTCCCTTGTTGCATTGCACTCAGAGCCCAAATGGTGTTCATTATCAATCATATGAGCTGTGATGGCACAGTGGTTAGAGTGCAGTACTGCAGGCTACTTCTGCTGACTGCCAGCTGCCTTCAGTTCGGTAGTTCGAATCTCACCAGGCTCAAGGTTGACTCAGCCTTCCATCCTTCCGAGGTGGGTAAAATGAGGACCCAGATTGTTGGGGGCAAGAGGCTGACTCTTTAAACCGCTTAGAGAGGGCTGGAAAGCGGTACATAAGTCTAAGTGCTATTGCTATTCATCAATAGCTGTATTGAAGCAAAAGCTGTGGGGAGCACACCAGGCTATGCCTGCACAGATGTTTTTATCCGAGACAACCTGGTCTCTTTTCTAGATGAAACAGATGGGACGAAGGGGAAATGCTCAGTCACGGAGGCAGGAAGGTGCCGCAGCAAGCAAAGTTCAGGCCTTCATTCCACTCACTTGTTTCTACAGGTTGTCCTTGACATATAACACTTCGTTTAGTAACCATTCGAGGTTACAAAACTGCTGAAAAGAATGATTTATGACCGTTTTTCACCCTTACGACCGTTGCAGCATCCCCGTGGTCACTTGATCAAAATTCGACTGCTTGGCAAGTGATTCACATTAATGACGGATGCCACGTTCTAGGACCATCTGATTGCCTTTTGTGACCCAGAGTCAATGGGGCAGCCAGATTTCACTTAACAACCATGTTACTAACTAAAGAGCCGCAGTGATTCACTTAAACAAGTATGGCAAGAAAGGTCGTAAAACATTAGAAAAAAAACACTTCACAGCGGTCTCACTTGGCAACATAAATTTAGGGTTCAATTATGGTCATAAGTCAAGGACTACCTCTACTTGATTTCCTCTTGATCCCCCCCCCTTTTTTTTTTTGAACATTTTCATAAATCAGGATCAAGTCCCTGGATGCACAGTTCTCCTCTTTTCCTTGAGGAAGACTAGAATCCAGTCCCAAAAGGTGTTTTTTTTTTTTTTTTTCACAAGGCACCTGAAACTTCCTGGTTTTTTTTTTTCCTTTGAAGACGTTTCGCTTCTCATCCCAAGAAGCTTCTTTAGTTCTGAAGAAGAACGGAAGGATGAGAAGCAGAACATCTTCAAAGAAAAAAAAAACAAAACAGAAAGTTCTTTTTTTCTTGAAAAAAAAAAGAAAAAAACACCTTTGGCACCACCGTAACCTGAATGATAATGAATCTCCATAGACTTTAGAATCCAGGGCTTTTCTTCTTAAAAAAAAAAAACACACCTCTGAATGTTGTCATTTTGAGGCTCGTTCCAAAATTCGAAACGGGAACGTCAACACTGATAAAAATCCAGGTGTTTTGCTGCCCTGCCTGCCTTTTGATCACCCATCGAATTGCCTCTGGCTACCCTTAGGACATGTGCTGTGTTGTGGTCTCTGCTTAATAGGAACTATGTCTTAAATGTTTGTTTTCCTGCAGGCCCTGGGCAAAGAGTGACCCGGTCTCTTTTGGAGAGTGCTGCGGTCAGTACCTGCCCTCCCCAGCCTAACTCTGCTCTAACTCTTGGCTCTTCCTTTCTGAACTAATTCTCTAATTACGTTGGCTGGGGTTGTTTTTTTTTTGTTCGTTTTTTTTTAGTTCTGGTTCTCAGATTCTATTGAATCTCTTATCAAAAATTGTCCCAAAGGTGCTTTTTTTTTTTCAGGAAGCAGACTTTCTGATTTGTTCTTTTGAAGATGTTTCGCTTCTCCTTCAAGATGCTTCTCCAGCTCTGAACAGGAGAGTGGGGAATGGAAAGATAAATCTGTGTCTTCAGGGAGCTATACAATTTGGGATGAACACTCTCGTGGAATGGTGTGGGAGTAGGAATGGAGGAAGAATGGCAGACTGCAGGAACCAGGAGTGCTACTCAGATGACCCTGAGGACACAGATAAACCTCCAAGTGGCCTCAACGACCTTCTAAAAGGATGCAAATGACTAGCTGTCTGCAAGGAATATACTGGTAAATCCTTCCATTCCCCACCATCCGGTCAGAGCCGAAGAAGCTTCTTGGATGAGAAGTGAAACGTCTTCAAAAGAAAAAAAAAAACAAGTCCAGTTGCCTCTTGAAAAAAGCACCTTGGGGACAACCAGGACCTGGATGACTGAGAATCTCTACAGACTTGCTATCAAAATTTCTTTCTGCGTATACACCTCCCAGGAAGCTTAAGGGATTGGGTGGCATTCCTTTTTTTAGAATCTTTAACAATTCTGGAAAAAAGCAAGGAAATTGGTTCATCTTACTTCCTGCTTTATACTTTAACGATCTGGGAAAAGAATGGTTTGATTGGAATCCTGAAGATTTGCAATATCTTTAGATACAAGAAAGAAATGGTTAGAAAATCTGAGCACCTGGTCTTTCCCTAAAAAATAAATAAATTTACATGTGTGTATATTCTTGTTCATCTTTACTTTTCCTTCCTGAAATCTACTTCTGTTGCTTTTTCTTCTTGAGAAGAGTTTTGGGTTATACCATGTTCTTCCTAATTGCAGATGAAACGTTATTAATCAATGTCATATGTGGAGTGATTTCAGGGGTGATCTCCTCTGCCCTGGCTAACCCGACAGATGTATTAAAGGTAAGAGGAGTCTTCCTTACTGGGTACCGGTTGCTTCTGGGCTCATTCCTGGTTTGTTTATGCTTTTTATTTTTACTTCCTGGTAGTTTTCAAAATTCTATAACTTTATGATTCTAGCAGCCCCGCTCTATCTTTTTTTTTAAACAGTTTATTTATACATTTTCATTTAACATACATAAATGCTTTGGGAACAGTGTATTGTCTGGGTCAATTTGCTTACATCATAATGCTTTTCCAGCTCCTAATTTTTACCTCTATTATCCAGCCATTTATAAAACAAGTCCCATGCTCAAAAATACTCTTATCTTCTTTTTCTTTTATCTTTAATGTCAGTCTGTCCATTTTGGCACAATCTAATATTTTTTAAATTACATCTTGATATTTCATCATTTTTCCAATGCTGTGCAAATACAATTTTTGCTGCTGTCAAAACATGTAATATTAAATAAAAATTCCCCTTATTGTACTTTTCTGGCATACCTAGCAAAAATATTTCTGGCTTATAATCTATATGTACATTTTTTCTAACCACGGATGTATTTTTGTCCAACATTTCTTTGCTTTCACACATGTCCACCACATGTGATAGTATGTACCCGGTGTCTGATTACATTTAGCAGCCTTGCTCTATCGATACAGGTAGTCCTCGACTTACAACCAGGGGTGGGATTCTATCTGGTCGAACCAGATCTATAGAACCGGTTGTTACAATTCTGCGCAGTTCGGAGAACCGGCAAATCATGTCAGTAGTGGATCCGCCCTGCCCTGCCCACTCACTCCTTACCTGGCATGCACACCATCAAACTTGCCTGCATAAGTTGTTATTTTTTCCCGACCATCAGCTGTGCTGCTATGCCGGGAGATTTAGATTAGCTAGAAAGCAGGAAATGGTTGGATTTCTTGCTTTCTAAGCTAATCTAAAAGCAGTACTGAACCTTCCTTAGGACTGAAGCTTCTATTTTTCAGTGCAGACTCAGCTAGCAGATTGCAGAAAGGTAGATCTCTGAGTGAATCTGTGATTCTGCAAGCAACTCAATCTGCCTGCCTGCTTTGCCTGATTTTGGGTGAAAGTTGCTCTTTTTTAAATAAAAAATTCAATGTTTACATAAATATTTATAGTTTTTACATACAAGCCACGCCCATGACCGCCAAACCACATCCACAAATTAGACCATGCCCACAGAACTGGTTGTTAAGAAATTTGAATTCCATCCCTGCTTACAACAATTCATTTAGTGACCATCCAAAGTTACAACATTGCTGAAAGAAATTACTTATGGCTGTTTTTCACATTCAATGGCCATCCCAACATCCCCGTGGTCACTTGGTCAAAATTCACCTGCGTGGCTACGGACTCGTATTTATGAAAGTTGCAATGTCCAGCAGTCCCGTGATTCCCCTACTGCGACCGTCTGACAAGCCAAAATCAATGGGGAAACTGGTTTCACTTAACAACTATGTTACCAATTTACTAACTGCAATGATTCACTTAACAACCAGTAAATTATTATAAAGAAAGCGGGAAGCAGCTGTAAAAGCTTGGGTTACCCTGCAAGGCTGGGAATGAATATTCATGTTTAGTACTTTGGGTCGTAGGTGGCTCTCCTATTTCCACGGACTTCCCTGCTCTCTTTATTTTCAGATTCGAATGCAAGCTCAGGGCAGCCTGTTCCAGGGAGGCATGATTGGAAGCTTCATAGACATCTACCAGCAAGAAGGCACGCGGGGCCTCTGGAGAGTAAGGGCTTCTTGTATTCCCTCCCACTCTCCATGTCTTTAGTTGTTGCTTCCAAAGGAAAATGTGGAGAAGGCTTGTCTTAAGACAGTTTTTTATCATGTTTACATTCTGACTTTCCTCAGATGTCAAATACTCTCTGAATGTGGTTGTTTTCTTGCAGGTGTTTCATTACCAAACTAGGTAACTCCACCAATGCTAGAGGGGGCTGAGGTTTGTGGAGTGGAGGAGGAGGACTGTGGGGTCCTTGAAGGTTTCTGAGCTTAGTTGTGTTCTTGCACGGGTGTTTCATTGTCCAGTTAGGTAACATCATCAGTGCTCTGATTTTCCTCTGAGTACACATGGTAGTGCTCAAAAGAATCACTTCCATAATGCTGTGAGATTGGTTGTTCAAAAAAAAAGACTATTACTGGCTCAAACCTATGAGCCAGGGTGGCACAGTGGTTAGAGTGCAGTATTGCAGGCTAATTGAACTCACTGCCAGCAGTTTGATCCTGACTGGCTCAAGGTTGACTTGGCCTTCCGTCCTACTGAGGTGCATAAAATGAGGACCCAGATTGTTGGGGGCAATAGGCTAACTCTATAAACTGTTTAGAGAAGGCTGGAAAGCACTGTGAAGCGGCATATAAGTCTAAGGGCTATTCAGTAGAGACTTGAACCTGCTGTCCTATTAGCTTAAACATGTTGAATCTAAGATTCCATCCTTAGTCAGATGTGGCTGATTCTAGAATTTTTAGAATCACAGTTATGTATGAAAAAAATTTATAAATGTGGTAGCAATCACAAAAATTAAAAAAATATATATTGGAAGAGAGATCTCTAATAGTGGAATAATTTTAATACTTTCCCTCAATTGAAGTGTTGTCCTTCTTCAACAGGGTCCCTTATTTTTGATTTTCAGGGACCTGCCAGTAAGAGCCCTAATTCTCTAGAGGAACGAGAATGGCAAAACAAGCAAGCAAAATAATGTAACCCAGAATAATGCATAGCAAATAATAGATTTTAATTTTTGATATGAAATCAGGGTTTTGCCAAAAGAGAAGTTGATCAATCAGGTGTACAGATCTGTCTTTTTAAAGGAGTATTGTAAGTGTCTTGAGATCAAATCTAAGAGCCAGTGGACTGTTATTTTCCCTCTGAAAAATGAAGCAACCTGCAAATTTTCAAAACAGTTAAGGATGAGATAAAAATGGAAGTTATATGATAGTGAGTCATTGATTGAGATGTCATGGTTGAAGCCATTCTAACTTCTGGTCTTTTCTTTGGCTAGGGTGTGGTTCCCACCGCTCAGCGAGCTGCTATTGTGGTAGGAGTTGAGTTACCAGTCTATGACATCACTAAGAAACACTTAATACTTTCAGGACTCATGGGGGACACAATTCTGACACATTTTATGTGAGTACCTGCCACTGTATTGGCAGTTAATCTAAACATATTTTTCTCAAGTTTTGTGGGCTGTGAAACGAAGCATGGATTATGGGCATGGAATAAGTAGTCAAAGAGCTCGCATTTTGGCATTGTGGAGTTTTTCCTGTGACTTCTGGAAATCATGCATCCTTCCAGTGGGTGGATACTGGCGTTCCACTAAGCCACGTTATGGACTAGTTTAGTTTTGATTCAGTATGACATGTGAACCCAGCTCTATAAACCAAGGTTTATGGTCCAGTATTATGCATAATCTAGAGCTTGTAGCGTTTAAATATAGCAACAACAAATGTGAATGCATGTTAGAAATTGTAAGGAGCAAAGAGATTTTAATACCTCTATCAAAGCCATCTTCTAGGGAGGCACCGGCATTACTGTTCTTAAAAGTTTACGTGAATTGTGGAAAACTCAGAGGAAGAATCGGTCATTCTGCCACGCGCAAATAAAACTTGTGGTTCCCTTCGCACATTTTCTTCCAAGAATTACCCTGAGCCTGTTCCTGAAATCAGTGCCATATTAGAAGGACGGAATTCACAATTTCTAGTTACTCTTTTGAGATGCATCGGCTTTTAAACAGGTTTCTTCTATGCTTGTCTATCCAGTTCCAGTTTTACCTGTGGACTAGCTGGTGCCATAGCTTCGAATCCAGTGGACGTGGTTCGAACCCGCATGATGAACCAGCGGGCCATAGTGGGAAGCGTGGAGCTGTATAGAGGAACAATGGATGGCCTGTTAAAGGTAAGAACTACAGAGTGACCATCTTCAGGGAGTCAGGATTAGTGGAGTGATTCGGGGGTGCTGGGCTAATAGTAGGGGTACCTGCTTTATTCCCACACTAAGTGATAGAAATGCCTTGGTTGACTTGGTCCCTATCTCCTCCTCTACAGCCTACTGTGGTGGGAGCAGTATGTAGGGGAAAAATGGGAATCCCTTGATGGGGTGCTCCAAGCTCCTAAGTAAAGGCAGGATGTAAAACTAAGAAATGTTGGGGGCGTAGAAGGTGTAAACCAGGATGTATTTTGAATGTGGTTTCTTATCGCCTGTACAGACTTGGAAGAGTGAGGGTTTCTTTGCACTTTACAAAGGCTTCTGGCCAAACTGGTTGCGACTTGGTCCCTGGAATATCATTGTATCCTTTTGTACATTGGGCAGAGGCCACATCAGGCAGGGGAAAACTGGGGAAGGTTTTTGAAGCAATTATCCATCATAGCCAAGAGTTTTGTAGATGTGGCAAATTTCCTGCAAAGGCTGAAGTTACCCAAACCTATTCCGATCTCATTCAGCGTGTTGTGTGGACCTGTTTGTGATTGTATACCACAACAATGACTCATTTTTTCTCTACTGAGCTACGTGAGCCTTGTACGTTACACAACATTTGCTCTATGCACTTAATTTGGATTTCTGTATCAACTCACGTGTTTACACAATGTTTTGAGTGGTTAATCGATCGCGTTTGATTCACACCACTGGCTGAATCAGAAAAACGAAGAAAGCTAGGGCCAACTTGAGGCACCCTTGAACTGCTGTGCAAAGGGAGTTTCTGAATTTTTTACTGATATGATTAAGGAGCAATTTAGTTTTCCCAAGCGATTTGTTCTGCAGAGACATCTGAACAGTGCATTTTTGTTCAGGACGTGCTGATGTGAATTTGGGAGTTGAATAATTCTGCACGCTTCGGGGAGCAGAGAAGAGCTACTGAGTAGATTCTATCCTTATCAAATCTGGTTGCTGGATCATTAAGGCCTGGGAAAGACACCTGTTCAAGTGACAGGAGAACCCTGCCAAATTTGATATTCATGATGCGCTCAGGCTATTAGCTCATCTTCGGATAGCTATCCAGAGCTGTTCCTTCTACAGAAGTTATATAAAATATCCCCCCTTTTCTTATCATGGTTCTCCGGCATTAGTATCATAGGTGATGATTAGCCATTATAATTCCAAATTGTGTATGTGTGTGTGGGAGGGGGAAACCAGGGCTATTAATTTGTTTATTGCTTTTAATTTTTGCCGCCTTTTCACGCTAACGCATTCCCTTGATTTCTGCAGTTCTAATTCTTTAAGTCTGCTTGGCTCTTGGGATTGCTGAAATGCAAATTTAAGCATGTTACTTAGCTGAAAATGAGACCCGGAGGAGGGAGGGAAAGAAAGATTAGAAATTCCTCCTTTGAAAGTTATTTCTTTAACTGAACGGCAGTTTTTTATCACCTACGAGCAGCTGAAGAGGCTCCCTTTTTAAGATGCCAGTTTGGATTGGTCATCCAGATGCCCTTCCCATTCCCCTCCATTCCTGCATCTTCGTGTATTTTTATTTTGGTCTACATGGACTTTGTTTTACCCTCCATGTGCTGAGTGCTCAGTATTGGGAGGGTGGCTTACAGGGGAAGGGGAGGATGGGTCCACAAATACAGTATTCAGAGCCTGGTGCACGTGCTTTCCCCCCTCCCCTAAGGGAGACGGTGGAACATGGAGGGAGAGCACTTAGGTCTGTGTTTGTATCTTCCATGAAGAGAGCTGTGAGTTAAAAACCCTTTTCACTGTCATGTGGCTTTTGCAGTATGCAATTCCTCTTCCTCCTTTGGCCCAGGCCAGAGGAAAAGGAGAAAGGAGGGGCTGCTGCAGGCCTCCTTTCATTGTCATACAATCCCATTAAACTATTTATTGGAATCCAATCCTGTGGTGCGTGTGCCTTTGTATTTCTGCAAATATTAAAAGTTTTCTTAAACGAGGGCAGGCACCTGCCTGTTTAAACGGGTCTCTTTTTAAAAGAAGGAAATTAGAATTGCCTGCCCAGCTACGTGATTTATACACCCGCCAGACTTAAATTAATATCTCCGAATCCTGATCTGGTACTGTTGCAAACCAGTTCAAATCCAGAGAAAGGATCACCTGGGTAATCCTCAAAATTCATCCAGTGAATTGTAAGTTTCTGCAGGATAACACACCTGATAAGAACAAAAAACCAGAGCCTGATTTTTAGCAGCTCCTAAAAGCTCGTGCCTTTTAATAAAATTGGTTAGTGGATGCTACTGGAACCTAAGCCTGATTTTTTTTTTTTTTTTGGGCTACAATCAACCAACGTGGCTCCTCTCCTACAAAGAACCTTACATTTCCCACCACCATTTAGCATTGAGCAGATAAAAGTAGCTTTTTAGAATCGTGGCTATGCAAGTCACGGTTACTGGATAGAGATGTCACTAGCAAAAGGCAATGAATCCTGAGCATGCAATTCAGCTACAACAGGTGCAGGACAACACAGTGGGCAATAAAAATAGCCATGCAGCAGGTGCCTAGGGAGAGAGGGGGGGGTGTTACTATGATGAAAGAAAATAGAACAGGGCTTCAGCCTGATGGATTCTTCAGCCCTTCAAGCAAGCAGAAACGCGTGTGACAGTTCCGTGCATAACCCAGGAACTCCACAATATCGGTCACAACAACCTAGCCAATGTACAGAGTTGCAATGATCCCTCTCGACTTCCTTGGTCCATCGGAAGCTGGTTTGCGAAATCGGCACTGGACGTTTTCCCCGTCACAACAGTCGTCCGCCCACACTGGTCAGGTGGACCGACATCTTTGTCACGCTTTTGGGGCAACACTCCAACCGCTGTCGATGGGATGACCGGCAGCTCTTCCAGATGGCATTTCAGCTCGATTCCCCACCACCACCACCACCACCAAATGGGCTCCGGCCCTTTCGCTAATATTCCTCCTTTTGGGGTTTTTTCAGCCATCATTCACTCGTCCGTATGTTTGTTTTTGTAAGGGCAAACACAATCAAGGGACAATAAAACGGACTCAATGGGTAATTGCTCGGAGCTTATGTTTGCATACTCCAGACTTCCTTTGACATCATTGACACAATTAAGCACCAAGAGTTATTAAAGTTTGAATAAAGGTCCCCTTCCTTAGCAGCGATATCCCACAATATTTTTCATTAACCAGTGGCTTGCTGACAAGAGAATGGTTGTTTATCACCTGGAAGGAATTAAAAAAAAAGCGCCATTAATTTCCTCCCCTGCTTTGTATCCCCCAATGTTATGATCACCTAGATCTGAGAATTGTTTACACGGATAACCAAATGATAGTATTGCCAGAAAACCCTGTAAAGCAACTTGAAGACACGTGGACTTCAATTCCCAGAACTCCTCAGCCAGCAGAATATTGGGAGTTGAAGGCCACGAGGTATAAAATTAGCCACGTTTTGGAGACCTCTGCTGTAAACCATTGTTGCCTTTTCCTTCTGGGCTGCAATCTGCAAGGTAGAATAAAGCATCCCTAATCCATGAGATTGTAAGAAAGATTTGGAGAAGATTGATATCAGCCTGTGTTCCATCCTGCGTTTGCATGCTTAATTTTGTCCGGTTTCCTTCCCAGGGAGTTAGAATGATAATGGACCTAACTGCTTTCTCCATCACAGCAACCTTGTGAAGTAGATTAGGTCAACCCAAAGGTAAGTTTTTCAAGAGGCAACTGGACTTTCTGGCTTTTCTTTGAAGGCTATTTTGCTTCTCATCCATGAAGCTTCTTCAGCTCTGACTGGATGCTGGGGAATGGAAGGATTGATGCTCCTTGCAGACAGCTGGTCATTTGCATCCTTTTAGAGGGTCATTGAGGCCACTTGGAGGTTTATCTGTGTCCTCAGGGTCACCTGAGTAGTGTAAATAGGTGTGGAAGGACCCATTTATCTGAGGACACAGACAAACCTCCAAGTGGCCTCGCTAAAAAGAATGCAAATGACCAACCGTCTGCAAATTAGTCTAAATCCTTCCATTCCCCATCATCCAGTCAGAGCTGAAGAAGCTTCTTGGAGGAGAAGCGAAATGTCTTCAAGAGAAAAAACCCAGCAAGTCCAGTTGCCTCTTGAAAAAGCACCTTTGGGACAACCATGACCTGAATGACTGAGGATCTCCATAGACATTTAGATCAGGTTAAGGCCGCCTGCTCAGGATCAGCCAAGACAAAAGCATATAACTAGGAACTTCTGGAGCAAACTTTAGCTCTCTCCTTCGTTTGGGGTCTTGGAGTCTTCACTGACAGTTTGCTGCCATGTTGGGTTGCAAATGCATTGAAATTATCATGCAAATCTTCTCTTAAGAATAAGAGCTTGAAACACAAGACAACAATGGAATTGCAGCCAGAGGGAAGGAAAAAAACCTCTCGACGTCCTTCCAATATTAAATGTGACCTTTGAACATCCCCCATCTTAATCTCACACTGCCCCCAGACATCAATTTAAACATTTCCCACTTTGGCCCTCTGCGAATCTGGCTGGCTTGGTCCTGCTGTATCATGTGATCTATGTTGTCACTGTTAATGCACAAAAACAAGGCTAATTCAGTTTGTGTTCAGCAAGGTGCGGTTCCTGCCCTCTGTTTCCATAGAGAAGATACACAAGTGTTATATAATTGGAAGCTTTTGCAACCTTAAGATTCCACTTCTTGCTTTGCCATGGCTCATTTATCTGGATCCAAGCTATTAATGTTGGGGAGTAAATACGGTCCATCTGCCAATCTAATCGAACAGGAAGTAATCAGGATGCAATCTCTTCGCGAACGGCGGAAAACAAGCGATTTTATCAACTTAATGGAAAGGGTTTCCACGTTGGTTTGGCTGCCTTGTAAAAATAAAATGTGTTCCTTTTTCTGTCATAAAGAAACAGAACTTCATAGTAGTACTGTATTTCCCCCATTTTTTTTTATTATGATATGTTTAGGGGAGCCAAAGAGTAAAAACCTCAAGACTTGACCTCAACTGACCGCAATTGATCTTGTTCTTGTAAAAAGCAGCAGTTAACTCTCTATAGAAAATCAACTGTACATTATGACTAAACTGCCATTATTTTTTTGTCAGAACCCATGAGCCAATAAATGCATAGATAACTTCAAGAACTATCCAAGCATCTCTAGATGATCCAAAATGGGAGCTTCTTTGGGACCAAGGTTCTTGATTCCTTTCCAGTGCTAGGTCTAGAATTTGAGATTCTGTTGGCCAGGGCTCTTCAAACTTGACATCTTTAAGACTTGTGGACTTCAATTCCCAGAATTCCTCCTCCGGTCATGTTAGCTCAGTAATTCTGGGAGTTGAAGTCCACAAGTCTTAAACTTGCCAAGTCTGAAGACCCTTAGTCTTGGCACTGCCATCACTTCCCTTTACAGCTTAGTGATAATGTACAATTATGAAGAAATAAACAGCTTCATAAGTTGGAAATACAGCGGTCAGTGGCCCTAAACTTCTTACTGCTATGGGGTGGAAAAAAATCAGGAAACCTGATTTCTACTCCCATTTACTTTGGAATAACATTGGTTCTGAACAGAAGACTGGGTGAAACATATAAGAGAAGAACCTTACCTCTGTCCCCAGAGTGGCATTTTTTAAAATCTACATCAGTCCTTCAGCTAGGCTAGTGAAATGATATAGAGTGGTTCCCCAGGCTGGGCAGAAGCAGCATCAGGCTGACTGTCAAAGTGAAAAAGAGGAAAGATTTTGTTCTTCAGGCCCAGACACATCTGATAGAGCTCCAGGCGCACTTCCTTCTGCCAATATCCATAGACGAGGGGGTTTGCTAGAGAGTTGCACACGCCCAACACCCAGAGGTAGTGTTCCAGCAGGCGATGGAGGTAGCAGTGTTGGCAGGCAATCTGGACAACGCTCACCACAAAGAAAGGGGACCAGGAGAAGGCAAAACAGCCCACCAGGATGGCCACAGTCCGCAATGCTTTGGTATCGTTGGAAGGCTGAAAGGTTGGGCAGGCAGCTGGCAGGCCTACGGGTGCCAGTTCTCGGATGTGCTGGATGTGCAGCGAAGCGATCTTAAGCAAGCGGCAATGGAAATAGAGGAAGACAAAGAAAACAGGGAAGAAGCTGACGCAGAAGACCACCAGGGTGTACGTCGGCTGAAACACGCCGAAGAAGGTGCACAGACCTTGGTAGTTCTTCTCTTGGAAGCTGTGGACCATCACAGGGAGGAAACTGATCAGACAAGCCAGCAGCCAAGGACCTCCAATGCAAATCCCGACCACCGGGCCACACATGATTTTGAAGTAGCGGAAAGGATGCGTAATAGCCAAGTACCGGTCAAAGGTGACCAAAATCACCGTGAAGATGGAGGCAGCAGAGGGGCAGGTGATGGAAGCCATCTGCAAGACACAGTACCGCCGAGGGGTCTGGTATTCGGGACCAGAGAGTTCTTCGTTCACCAGGCCCGTGATGGTGAAGCCCACCAAGTAGTCGGAGATAGCCAGGCTTAAAACAAAGCACAGGCCAGGGCAATGGTTCTTCCAGATCAACCGCACCAGCGCAATAACCACCACACAATTGACTAGCATAATCAGCGAAGCCAGCAAAGCAAGGATAACGCCAAAGGCAACACTTCCCATACTGATGCCTTTTCTGGAGCAAGGTGGGCGTAGAGTCCCTTAAAAATCAGTCTAAACGCAGACCCTTCTTGAAGTGCCTTTTAAGGGGCTTTTCCAGGTTGAGCAGCCAGCTGGTAAAAAAGCTCAGAACTCAGGAAGTGGACAGCTGGATGCATCCTTAGCCAACCTAGCCTGCTCCCTTCTGCAGCTTTTTCGCTGATCACATAAGATGTTGCTATTGCTTTGCCCAGTCCCACCCCTGGTTTCCAGACAACGTGAAAAGAAGCCACTTCCTGAATTTGGCTCTTCAAGAATATTTGAAAAATGGTCTTTGGCCTCTACAGATGACCTCACAGCATGCATGCGTGCGTGCGTGTGTGTCTGTAGATATCTGAAGCCATAAATGATTTCATTATGTTCCTAACTCTTTATAATGAATTCTGTGGAATTAACACAATGGACAAACCTATAGAGGCTAAAAAATATTGGACAAAAATCCATACATGGTTGGAAAAGATGACAAAACAACATATAGATTTAAAACCTGAGACATTTTTATTGGGGATTTTACCTGAAAACTACAGTAAAGAAAAAAACATATTTAATTCTGCATATATTAACAGAGCTAGAACTGTATTTGCTCAAAAATGGAAAAATGAAAAGATTCCGATAGAGGAAGAGTTGACTATGAAAATATTGGAATGTGCAGAAATGAGTAGATTAACACTGGCAATTAAAGAACAAGAAGAAATGGAATATTATATGATATGGGACTTATTTTACAAATGGTTGGAAAATAAAGTTAAGAAGTTAAATGATATTGTTATAATGATAAAAATATATAAGGTTGAGTAGGTTGTAACATGAATGTAATCTTAGTAAGAAATGTATACGAAATATAAACATTTGCACAAGATATATATACCCAACCGACACACTGTATAACTTGTATGCTTATCTGGGTGTAAATTTACAGAATTTTGGAAACGCAGAGAGTAGTTTCTTACCCTTATGATAGCATGTTCATTAAAGTGATTGGACAATCTCTTGCCTGAAATAGCATAGGATCTCCTGCTTAAACAGGGCAGGGGCTGGACTAGAAGACCTCCAAGGTTCCTTCCAGCTCTGTTCTGATTCTGAAATGGACTCCAGAAGATGGTAGAGGACAGGAAGGTCTGGAGGAACGTTGTCCATAGGGTCGCGATGGGTCAGACATGACTTTGCAACCAACAACAACAAAAATCATTCTGTTTTTCTGTTTATGTAAGGAAATCTCTCTGAAACGATGCCCCAGACAGCATGGCTTGTCTAGTTTCTCTTTAAAATTTGTTCCAAGGCTTTGATAATAGCTGTAATTCATCTTTCCCAACCTGGTGCATGCTACAACTCCCATCATCAGCCATCTGAGTTGCTTTGTAGCGAGGAGATCAGCATATACATTTAATAAACAGATACAAATTCAGCAGGGAAAAAAAGGAAGAAAGGATCAGGTGAGATTTTTTTCCACCTTTAACCCCCTGCAGGAGCGTGGACCAAAATTCCCATTCTCCCCATGAAGTGAAGAAAGCACATTTATCCTACACTGGCTACCAGAGACTAACCAATCACTTATCTGAAATGGTAGAGGTTCTCCTCCTTAAGCAGGGGGCTGGACTAGAAGACCTCCAAAGTCCCTTCCAGCTTCTATTCTATTCTATTCTATCTATTCTATTCTATTCCTTATTCCATTCCTTTCTCTCTTCTCTTCTCTTCTCTTCTCTTCTCTTCTCTTCTCTTCTCTTCTCTTCTCTTCTCTTCTCTTCTCTTCCTCTTCCTCTTCTATTCTATTCTATTCTATTCTATTTTATTCCATTCCATTCCTTATTCCATTCTCTCTCCTCTCCTGTCCTCTCCTCTCCTCTCCCCTTCCTTTCCTCTTCTTCTATTCTATTCTATTCTATTCTATTCTATTCTATTCTATTCTATTCTATTCTATTCTATTCTATTCCATTCTAATGTATCATTTCTCCCTACCTTAAAAAAAAAAACTTCTCTTATACTACATTACCCAGAATTCCCGAGATAAAGCGTCTTACGGAGGCCTCTCGACTTGGCCAATCAGAGAGCGCGGAGCAGACCCTTCCGTGACGCTTCGAACCTTGGATATCGCCCTCTCGGCCACGCCCCTGGAGACCGGTCCACCAATGGGGGCGGGCGGAGGCTGCTTGGAGGCGGGGCTGAGGGAAGCGGGCGAGGCCTGGCCGGCGGAGCGGGAGCCGCGGAGGAGCTGCGGGCGAAGACCCCGATGTCTCGGGGGAGCTGCGGACGGAAGCCGGTGGGGCCGGTCGTCGGACGCGTGGGAAGGCGAGGTGAGGCGGAAGGCAGGGCCAGGCCTTCCTTCCTCAGACGCCCCAGTGGCTCGAAGCAGCCGCCCGACCTTCCAGGGCGTCCCCCGGGGGACTACAATTCCCATGGTCCCCAGCCCTCCCGGCAGATCTGAAGGAAAGGCGTGCGGGCCTTGCCGGCTGGGAATGAATGGGCTTCCCCTTCCCGGCGCTCCCGGGAGATGTCAGCTGTCCCCAGTTGCAGTCCTCTGCTGACTGGGAAGCATGGGCTTTAGAATCCTGGTGCATCCTGGAAGGCGTGTACTCCTGGGCTTTCTGCATTGCAGCCTTACCTGTTTCACCGGGGCTGCATAGATAACTTCCAGTGCAATGGGAGGGATGCTGCAGTTTTGGCACTTTTTTAAAAAAAGCCAAAAAAAAAAAAGAATAATAAGATGGAGAGATCCGAATTCAGATCCTGGGAAAGTCCTTGACTGACTTGAAACAAGATTTATATTCTCTGTTAGACTAGCTAGCCTGTTTTCTAGAATGCTGGGAATTGGGCGGCCTGGAAGGTTTTAATTAAGATGTTCAGAGGGGATTTGGCATTTCTGTCTATCTAGGGAAGCCTTCCCAAAGTCCTGGGATGCTTAAGAGAAAATTGCAATTCAGCATCCCAGCAGAGATTTAGAGCATTAACATATTAACAGAGTTGGAAGGGACCTTGTAGGTCATCTAGTCCTACCCCACCCACCCCCGGCCCATGCAAGAGACCCTACAAACCATTTCTGACAGGTAGCAGTCCAGTCTCTTGAAAGCTTCCAGTGATGAACCTCCCTCAACTTCTAAAGGCAAGTCACTCCATTGAATATAGAATAATAGAGTTGGAAAGGACCTTGGAGGTCATCTAGTCCAACCCACCACCCAATCAGGAGACTCTGCATCCTTTCTGACAGATGGCAGTCCAGTCTCTTCCTGAAAGCCTCCAGTGGTGAAGCTCCCACAAAGTCCAAAGGCAATTTCTGTTCCATTGCTTGATTGTTCTCGCTGTCAGAAAATTTCTCCTTATTTCCAGGTTAAATCTCTCCTTGTTCAGTTTCCATGAATTGTACCTTGTCTGGCCTTCAGGTGCTTTAGAAAATAGCTTGATTCCTTCCTCTCTATGGCAGCCCCTCAAATATTGGAACACTGCTCTCCTGTCTCCCCTGGTCCTTCTCTTCACTAGACTAGCCTAGCCCAGTTCCTGCAACCGTTCATCGTATGTTGTTTGATGTCTATGTTCTTCTCGCTCATCCAGGTCATGGTTGTCCCAAAGGTGCTTTTTCAAGAGGCAACTAGTTGGGCTTTCTGTTTTTTTCTTTGAAGACATTTTGCTTCTCATCCAAGAAGCTTCTTCAGCTTCTGGGATGAGAAAGCTGAAGAAACTTCTTGGATGAGAAGTGAAACGTTTTCAAAGAAAAACCAGAAAGTCTAGTTGCCTCTTGAAAAAGCACCTTTGGGACAGATGTTATTTGATGATGATAAAGGTATTGTTGCAGGATGTAAGCTATTTTTTGTAAAGCCGCCTTTTTGCAATTGACTGATGGTGATTTTGTCAATAGCAATGTGTTCGAGTGATGTATCATCTTCATCTGTGAATATATTTTATCATCATCATCATCATTTGTGGATAGATCCGTGGCCGGTTTGTGAAGTTCCTGCCGGAGTATTTTATTAATCTTATACAAGGATTAGGGTGAAGATTATGTTGCTAAAGTCCTTTCTGTATATGGACATCCATTTCCCACTCTGGTACCTTCAGAAGGATTTTATCTCATATGGGAAACTACTGGTTGACTTGGTAGGATGGTGGGATCCAGAACCCAATACACACAGAGAACATTAAATTAGGTACTGCAATGGTCTAATTCCCGAATGGCTAGGCATGCATGCCTAAAATTTATTGCAGTACTCCAAAAAAGCACATATATGCTGTTGTTCTTATCATGTGCTCAAAAGTACATACAGTCTATCTCAGTTTTTAAAGATTTCTGTTGATTCAGTTCTGAATTCAGTATCACAGTTGGCAACCCTAATGTTCAAGCTGTACAATATTGTATTGGGATATCGAAACAGTATAAAATATTTGGATATGCATCTGGTCCAAACTGAAAAGTTTTTGCTGTAAGAAAGGGTGCCAATTATGCTATCCACGGCTAAGAGGTCCAAAAGTTAGACTTTATGATACTTCGATGCTTATCATACTTATGATATTTAGATTTTAAGAATGATGAAAAGGCCTTGTCAATCAACCTGGGAACAATATTGTCAAGCAGCGCAGACCTCATATAATGCCACCCAGCGCAAGATCTAGGAATTATTCTAGTACTACATTCTGAGCAAGTGCAATTTCCAAAAACTCCTTCATATGGAGCATGTATGTTGTTGTAATTTTATGTAGATATAATCTGACCAGAATGTCAAGTTTGATATCTTTTTTTTAATAAAGTTTAACAATGCAGGATTAAACTCTTGTAAACAGTATATAGTGTGAATATTGAAACTTTGGTATTCTTGGCATGAGAATTGGATAATTACATCTGTTCCTATTTTAATCTGCGAAGAGTGTATGGCATCTCTCTGAAATCAGACTCCGAGGATGAGGAAGACTTTAACTTTAAATGTGCTGGCATTAATCTTTCAACTCATTATCAGTATTAGGATGTACAGACATTTATATGTAAGCCCAGAGTTACTCTGTGGTATTAAATTTTACAAATAAATAAGTCTGGACAGTTGAAGAAAGTTTCTGATCCTTCCTTCCTTCCTCATTCACTCCCTCTCCTTCCCTTCCCTTCCTTTTCTCTCTCTTACCCTTCCTTTCTTCCTTTTTTTCTCTCCTTCCTTGCTTTTCTCTCCCTCCCTCCCTACCTATTGATACTGTTCAACACTATGTAGTATATGCTTCCTGTGCTTTTAATAAGCACCTCAAATTCCCCTACATGATAACTGCACAATGAGCAGGGTACACTGTTTTGTACTTTGTATTGTGGATGCTGGTAGAAAAGAGAAAATAAACAGCTGTGCAGCGGGTATGTTCTGCAGCACCCAAACCCCATTTTCTAATTTATACTAAACCTTGTACATCCGTTGATCCGTGGAGTTTGATTTCTTGTGCCCATGTATTCCACTCCCGGGGGGGGAGCCATTGGGAGGGGCGTGTGTGTGCAGAACCCCAGTTTCGAACACTGAATTGCGAATTTAAATTCGGCAAATTGAATATTGAATTTCACCCTGAGAAGCCGTGGGGTCCTTCAGGCTGTCAAGTTGGGGCTTAAGCTTGTCTGTTAAAAACGACTGCTTTGTATGATCATGGAGCGAGATCAGTGCTGGCCAGCTGCCGTTCCATCTTTCAGCAATTGGAGGTCCGAAATCAAATCCTTTGCAGATTCACAGATAAGCATGCTGTTAATTGCTTCGCCACCTGCTCTCTTGACTCTCTTCTCCGCAGTAGACCAGGACTCGCTCTGCGAAGTATCACGGATTGGTAACTGACAAACACAGGTGGAAAACTGGGCGGCAGTCAGCTTCTTTTCTTTTTAAAAGTCTCCTCTTTAGCATCCTGGTGTTTCCAGTTGGCTGCAATCGCTGTGGCTTTATTGACGTTAAGCTTTCCTCTTGTTACTCTTATTCCTGGCACTTGAGGGTTTTTTTTGGGGGGGGGGGGCGGGATACTTGATTTGTCACTTGAAGTGTGGTTCTCCTGGGTGGTGTTTGTGAGCAGTTGAATATATTGCAAAATATTTGCTGGGACTGAAGGTTTCGCTTGGGCCTCATGTTTGTGGTGCAGTTCACAGGTAAGGGTGTGAATTGTGGAAGAGGTGAAGCCAACCTTTTCTCTAAAAGGTTGCTTTTCAGCAATATTTTATCAATATTTATCCAGGGCTGGCGATGTTAAAGCCAGGTAAAAAAAAATCAGTATTCTATTCAGGGAGCCTGTCTGCCCTGGGGTGTAATGTTTAGTCTTTGATCCCTGATCCTTATTCTCAGATTACATGAATTTTTGCAAGAATACCACTTAAAAGGTGAGATTATTAAATTCAATCTGCACTCGATTAAATTGGTAATTACGCCGTCCCGAAGGCAGAGTTCCCGTTTTTTTTAACTTTCCAAATCAGTTCTGGATTTACAGAGAGGGTTTTATCTTCAAAAGAACATTCAATAAGAATGTTCTTAACTTCTTTTTATGTCATTGCCTTTTACATTTCCTGATTCTTTGTGCCTTGAGAAATGTGTCAGTGAGGGATTTAAAAACTCTTTTTACCTGTTTGATGTTGTAGGGGGGAAGATACTTCAAGATTTATTTATTTATTTATTTATTTCTGAGTTTTATATACCGCCCTTCTCCCAAAGGACTCAGGGCGGTGAACAGCCAACTAAAATACAAGTAGACAAAGTATAAATTATTTAAAAGAGAATTAAACACTAGACTGTCCCAAATCTAAAAACCTGTCTAAAAGATTGTGGCTTGAAGTGGGATATTCAAAGAAATGAGCGGTATAATGAAATTTGGAGTTTGGTAACAAATGATAAATTAACAACATAAATTAAATTTTACAAAGGGGTGATTAAAGCAAACAATTATAATGAAATTTGTGGGGATTTTATAAAAACAGTGTTGGTGGAAGGCAAACCTACTCAAGAATATATGATGTTTTGAAGGGGATAAGGGCACAATTGGAATATATTGTATATCTTTTAATTGTTACAGAAGAAGAAATATAAGGGGAAAAATGGTCTCTGGGGGTGGAGTTGCACTGTTAATATTTGTATTTTGTCTTTTTCTCCTTTTTCTGTATTTAGATGGATATGTACTATATTTGTATTATTTGTATTTAAAATAAAAAAATATTTTTTAAAAAAGATGTGGCTTGATGTGCAGGGAACTGAAGGAAGGAAGTAATATAGGGATTTTAAAATTTGAATTTTAAACTATTGAGAAATAAATACTATAAAGAGCTTGGCTTTCTTTAAATCACTCCTATTGAAAATTAAGCTCTACATTTTATGCAATATAGGCCATGGAAATGCTGTATGACAAGATATATCTCTGTAGAAGATATAAAGTTATCTTACAAGGAATCTATAATTTGAAGACTGATTCCATTCTCTACAAACTTGCTTTATGAATATGATAGGATTTTGTATCTCTGTGAAAATCTTTGCTAAGTGTTTTGATGGCAGGTGATAAACCCTGCAGATTCTGAAGTATGTAGTTAGATCTCCTAAGGGTGGTTTTTTTTTTTTTTCAGTCAGCTTCTACAGATTGCTATATGTACTTCAATTAATTTAGAATTAGCATGCTAGTTTTTGTGGCTAGTAAATCATGGCTTCCGGCTTAATTATGGGCTGCATCTAGCCTACCATTGTTTGTTCAACAAACTATATTTTAAACTAAAAAGCGGAAGCCTGTGTTAACTCTATCTTAGTCTGTAGATTATTCATGTTCATTAAAAGATCTTCAAGCTGAAAAAAATGTAGAAATCAGCAAAGTGGTAATAGAAATCCAAAGAGCAGCATGAGCATATATTTTTTTGTTAAGAACCTTTTGAAAATGGTGGAAAGTCTTGTTCTGATTCACCCAACGTCTGGGGGGGAAAAGGGGATTTTGATAAATACTAAAAGAGTAAGGCTTTTCAAATTGCAATAAATAATTATCTTAAAGTTCTACTTCAAAAGATTCTGCCTGGTAAAATACAAATCTCCCTAAATTTACTGGGTTTAACACCCACTTATCGCAAGTAGGTGATATCAGTCTTAGCTGTTGGCCAAGGAAAGAATATAAGAAAGCCATGAAGGTGATATGACAAATGTTTGTAGCTGAAAATATATTTAGAAGCATCAGTTATTCCGACTTGTCATCTATCACTGATAATATTTTTCCCTCAGGGAATATCAAATGTAGCTGTCAAAAAAATTGCTGAATTAGAGGCAGATGTCCTGTTGCACTAGAGTGTGCTGTGATTTAATGTATAGTTCTTGCCTGCTAATTTGTGCTAGTAATGCAATTCTTAGATGCCTGGAGAGCACAGCCACCAGCTGATCCAAGATAGGTTTCTTTTCCAGTTGGCTTTTACTGGGGGGGGGGGGGGATGTAATTTAGGAAAAATAATTCTATGTCATTTACTTGACCTGGTAAATATTGTGTGAGTTTTTACTCATTCTAAAACAGTTGCATGACTAACATTTCAATTCAAACGTTGATATCCGCATTTAGGTCAAATGGTAGTTTCCCCAGTATGCATTGTCTGCAGCAAAGTCAGGTGGCTTTATAAAGACCTTAAGACATACCTGAGGCAGAGGTAATATTCAGCTGGTTTGCACTGGTTCTTCCAAACTGGTAGTAATGATTCTGCGCAATTCGGAGAACCGGCAAATTGCACCACCGACTGACCCCCCTTATATATCTTGCCTTCGCCACGTGGCCCAGCTAATCTCCACACCTTGCCCGTTCTGCTCACCAAAGGTATGCTGCCTGCTCGGCCTTCGCCTCGGCCCGGACGCGCGCATACATTTTCGGCAAACCGGTGGTGGAATTATTTGAAACCCACCACTTATCTGAAGGGTCGGTTCGAGGTGATGGGTCACAGCTCCAGTTGTAGGCAACGTTGATTAGAAGTTGGTCATTCATTCTAACCACCTCGGTTCTTTGCGAGAGAAAAGATATTCGCTTCCTCCGCTCTGATTCCAATACGGGAAGCAGAAGCTCGATTATTGCAATAAATATCATTCTGAAGGGCCTAAGTCCCTCCAACCATTCCAGGCATGGCTGAGGTTCGATGCTTGCTTCTCTCTTGAGGGCCTTCGGGGGATTAGCATGGTGAGACCTGATACCGTCCTGTAAAAATTCTGTCAGCAAGAGGCAAGTTTGGTTGAGATGGGATTTGACAGCAGCACTTTCCCCACACGACAGGACTTCATTTCCGTAGATCCCAGGAACTGGTCAAGAATGCCCATTTATCCAGACACCTCCTCTGGCATTGGTAGGTCTCTGAGGTATGGGCTTCAGTCAAAGAAGCATTTGTATAGGGTTGGCCAGTTCATGGCCCTTATGTTGTGCATTGGATAAAATAGAGGTGTTGGAAATACCTCAAGGTTCACGTGCAATGAAAGTTCCAAAGGGTGTCATTTCAGGTGACATAGGCAAGTCTGCAAGACAAAGGTGAATTTTTTTGGCCCCTTCATGAGCAAGGGCTTAAAACAGAGGTCTCCAAACTTGGCAATTTTAAGACTTGTGGACTTCAACTCCCAGAATTCCTCAGCCAGCATAGCTGGGAGTTGAAGTCCACAAGTCTTAAAGTTGCCAAGTTTGGGGACCCCCTGGCTTAAAACATCCAAGCCCAGGACAACAGGAACGAATCAAAGAGAATAACAGATTAACAAAGTTGGAAGGAATCTTGTAGGTCATCTAGTCCAACCCATCGTCCATGAAGAAGATCCTACACCGTTTCTGACAGATAGCAGTCCAGTCACTTCTTGAAAGCTTCCAGTGATGAGGCTCCCACAACTTCCGAAGGCAATTTCTGTTCCATGGGTTGATTATTCTCACTGTCAGAAAATTTCCCCTTATTTCCAGGTTGAATCTCTTCTTGTTCAGTTTCCATCCATTATTCGTTGTCTGGCCTTCGGGTGCCTTGGAAAATAGCTTGACCCTGTCCTCTCTATGGCAGCCCCTCAAATATTGGAAGACTGCTATTCTGTCTCCCCTGGTCCTTCTCTTCACTAGACTAGCCATACCCAGTTCCTGCAACCATTCATCATACGTTTTAGCCTCCAGTCCCCTAATCATCTTGGTTGCTGTTCTCTACACTCTTTCTAGAGTCTCAATATCTTTTTATAGTGTGGTGACCAAAACTAGTTGCAATATTCTAGGTGTGGTCTTACTAAGGCTTGATAGAGTGGTGTTAGTACCTCCCTTGATCTTGACTGTATCCCTCTGTCATTGCAATTTAGGATTGCATTATTTGTAACCCTGGTTAAGCCTTGGGGTCCTTGATGCTCTCTGAGCTTGGTTGCTTTTTTGCAGATGTTTCATTACCCAAGCTGGTAAACGTCCTCATCGCTATAGAGCCCACACATCTGGAACCAGCTGGGTTGCCTGTTTCCATATTTGGGGATTGTCAGAGATTTTTCTACAGCTGCTTCTGAAAACCTGAGATCTGATGGGTATCTATGAAGGGAGTGTCATGCCCCTGTTGGAGACTGACTCCCAGGGAGAGGAGGAACAGCTGACAGGAAGTGGAAGTGTGGCTCCGGAGGTTGTGGAGGAGGCTGGGGAAGGGCAGAGGCCGGCTGGGCAGTCAGAGGAGGACCCAGGCCCATCCCTTCTCCATCCTAGGGCACGCAGGGAGGAGAGGATAAGGGAGAGACAAGAATGGCGTGGTCTACGGGGGAGGAAAGGGCCTTGATCCCCTTCATGGGCTGCAGCTGTGACAACTGGTTAAAAGGACAGACATGCGTATGGGCCAGTGCTGGAAACAAAGCATGGAAATATCTCTAGTCAGTTGTTCCTCTCTGAGTTTGGCATCCTTCCCAGTGTGTGTCCTGATATTTGTGGACGTCTTTAAGCCCTTATCCTGCCTGGTTCCTTTAATCGTTTCAGTGTGGTTTGTGTTGTTTTTACTCTTTATAATGTATAGGCATTTTTAGTTAAAATGGCATTCCCTCCTTTTCGTAACTGCTTGTGGGGGAGTTTTTGATCTCCAGTCAAGGATATTTGGAGCTTTGAAGCAAAGTGAAGGAATAAAAGGGGCTTCACCTGTTTTTGTGACTGTGCTTATTTTGTATCCCACCCTGAGTTATCACAGGAAGTTTGTCTTCTCATGGGACAGCAACCAAATAATTGAATGCATCTTTCCAGAGTAGGGACAGGCAAACGTTTTAGAGCAGAAGGCACTCTTGAAATTTGGAGTGGATGTAGTGAGTATGTCAAGTCACAAGATTTGCACCTAGGAGTTAGACTAATGAGGGACCAAAGGAAATAACCGTATGGTTAAGCTGGTATTTTGCTTCACAATATTTTGCTCTGTGGGTTTCTATTGACTTTTTTTATCCTTTTAAGAAAGACCAGTGGATTGTGCACCTGGGGGGCACCAAGAGAGAGGTTGGGGGGCCACATTACCATCATAAGGCAGTTATCATGCTAAAGGTACTGACTCTGAATACTTCTTGAAACCTTGATGCTTCCAGATTTTTAAGCCCAACTTTTTTTAGGAACCCAACATTTTCTGCTTCTCAAATTATACAACCTGCTTTGATTGTATTGCTTTAATCTAAGCTGTCCTGGGTAGATTTCTTCAGATGCTTTTGCATATTTTAATGGTTCTGTGTAGGCTACCAGAAAAACATTATTAAGCCCATTTTCCATCTCTCTTTCTTAGGGCTAAACCAGCTGCCCTCTGACCTTGGTAGCAGCCAAACCCTGCCACCAATCAGCAGGGCAGGATTTGCTGAAAATGGAGGGAAGACAAACCCGAAGCGGAAGAGAATTAATCTGCTGTCAGGTAAGCTGATAAATTGGGCTGCCTGTTTGGGGAATACAGAAAATGACCTGAACTTGTTCCTTGGAGACATTTGATAGCGAAGTGGGGATATCATCTAAGGAACCCAACCAACACCCTTCTCAGAATTGGAGGCAGGGGGAAATTTTGGTATTTCTAGTTCATTCACTGCCTGAATTCTGATATTTCTATAGCTGGTCATCCGTTAGCTAGAAGTCAACAAGGTAAAACTTTACCCATGCTTGAGTCTGTATACCTGGGTTTATTTGGATTAGCCAGTTTGATCAGCTGAGTAAAATCGAAGATTATACAAACCTAACCCTCATTTGGAAAGAACCCCAAAGTGCCACAGAGAGTCGGTACCAGTCACAGCACTTGCTCTGTAGGTGCCATGAAGTAGGAAAGGAGAAATAGAAGAAGCGGTGTTGTCTAATAAATTATCCTAAGCCGATATCAAGTTGGCTTATATATAGTATGTGCGTGTATATAGATGGATGATAGATAGATAGATGGAGGGAGGGAGAGGGAGAGAGAGAGATAATATAGATACAGAAGAGTTGATTGGAAAAGATAGTTCCATGGTGGTTCAGAATGGGTTTGTGCAGTTCTCCAAGGAGATGTGTTCTTATGATTGGGTGTGAGCAGGAGTCCAAAAATAATCAAAAGACCACTTGACCTTCCCTTCGTATTAGCCCTTTAGGCTGTTAAACATATGGGCCAGAGATCTAGAGCAAGGGCCTTCAAACTTGGCAAGTTTAAGACTTGTGACTTCAACTCCCAGAATTCTTGAGTTAACATGACTGGAGGAGGAATTCTGGGAGTTGAAGTCCACAAGTCTTAAAGCGGTCAAGTTTGAAGACCCCTGGTTTATACTTTCTATCTCCATCTCTATCTGTCTTTCTATCTGTCTAATCTGTCTACCTACCTACCTACCTACCTACCTACCTACCTACCTACCTACCTCTCTCTCTTTCTCTCTCTCTCTCTCTGTCTGTCTGTCTGTCTGTCTATCTATCTATCTATCTATCTATCTATCTATCTATCTATCTATCTATCTATCTAATCCAAGTGTCTTCAAACTTGGCAAGTTTAGGACTTGTGGACTTCAACTCCCAGAATTCTTGAGTTAACATGACTGGAGGAGGAATTCTGGGAGTTAAAGTCCACAAGTCATAAAGCTGTCAAGTTTGAAGACCCCTGATCTAGAGAGCAAACTCTGACCTGATGCACCTCTGAGCAGAGTTTCAGGTCTCCATTTTTTTCCCCTTCACTGTTAAACAACATGAGAACCATCCTGAGAATAAGGGGAAGAAACAGAAAAAAATATTTTCCTGACGAAGGGAAGAATTCCGTACTGTTGTCTTACGGTTCGAAGGGACCCCAGCAATTTTCTCTCCTTTAGCATCCCTCAATGGGTTTCAATTTCTGTCACTGCGAGATGGACCGAGATGATCTTAACAATGTTCTTAATCTGGGTTTGTTTTTCAGATCAGGAATTTGGCAGCAAGAACCTTTCTTTAAGGGCATTTTGCCAGATGGCTTCTTGGGTGCAAATAACACATGTCCACCACTCTGGCCTGCATTTTAGGGAGTTGTGCAACTGCCAATCAGGGGATTATTAGCAGCTATGAGAGGTGCCCGCAAAGTTCTATTTTGCAAACATCTATTTTGAGCTTGAACTTTGACACCTCGAGTTCTGGCGTTGCGAAGACCACATCCTTATTCGAGGCGGGGGGAGCATATATAAAGGCCTTTGAATCTCTTGTTACATCCTGTTCTGTAATTGGAGTTATCTGTAATAATGTTTTCTCTCCGCTTCCATCGCACATCCTTCCCCCAAAGAAAGATATTAGTTTTTTTTTTAAAATCTCCCTTCGTTTTGAGTAGGTTCAAAAACACGTGGGATCCTTTTGCTAATTATGACTTTCTCTGCAGATAATATCCAAACTCTGAGTCTTGATTCTTCCTCGATGGACTTGGGTATGTCTGACCCAACAGCCTGGACCACCGCAATGAACAATTTAGGGATGGTTCCAATGGGAATGACAGCAGATCCCCCTTTACCTAGTAAGTATATCCCTGATCCAGACGAATACAGATGGGTCAAATATCATCATTTTTAGAGAACTAATACACCCCCAAGTGCCTGAGATTTCTGCCCTGAAAGGTTTAAACCTTCCCTTCTCCATGAAAAATAAATACCTTTTCTAATACCAGAAAAATATGACAAAAGGAACACATATTCAATACTACATCTTAGTGTAGACATGGGCATTCTATTGGAAAAATATGATAGAGGGAAAATATATTTTACATGTATTAACTGCAGTAGAATGTTCTTTAATACGGGATTTGTTTTATCAATGGTTAGACAATAGAGGTAGAAATTAGAAGTTAGAAGATTATTACTAAGTGAATAATATTATTATTACTATAATTATGTAAAAGAAAATTGACCCAGACAATACACTGTTTACTAAGCACTTATGTATGTTAAAGAAAAATATATAAATAATTTAAAAATAAAAATAAAAAATAAATACCTCTGTGCTGGCATGTTACTCCCCAGCTCCTACTCTCCATCTCATATTAATAAAGAAAACAAGTATAAATGGAGTTATTTAGCCACGTACAAATTGTTCTCTGTTTTTTTTTCTTACTTCATTTCACTGCAACCCGTGACTTGGCTCAATGGCTCAAGTTATGACAGGGGCTATTTATATGCATGGGCCCTTTTTTTGTGCTTGGTTTCTTAGTGGCAGAACTATCAACATTGTTGATGGCCCATATCCCAGGGATTCTTATTGCAAGCAATGTTTGTAATACAGATTCTAATCGGAAGGTATTGAAAATGGTGATTTGGGCAGTGTTTTGATGTGCAAAAGTCTATTTTACTCCTCCCAGTTTGAGCTCGAGCTTGCTTTCCTCTCTTCTTTCAATTGGACTCGGGTTCTTGGTGCCTGGAAATCATCTTTTTTGCTGTTTCTTTTTTAAACAGCAAAAAGAGCAACCCACGAAAAAGTGAAAAAGAAGATGGGAGAGCAACTAAGCAAGTGTACAGAGGGTGTTAAGACAACTCGCCACAGCCAACTCGCTGCAGGACTAATATCGAAGGAACATTGGAATAGAAGCATTCAATAAAGGATGCCAAAGGAGGGACAAAATGAAATGTGACTGGCAAAAAGTAAAATAATTTTTAAATTATTTTAAATAATTAAATTGAATTGTTGGGAGTGGTGCGATAGCCTAGAGGGGGAGCTCTCGCCTCCCAATCAGGAGGCTGTGAGTTTGATCCTAGGTAGAGGCAGATATTTCTCTCTCTGGGTACACTGAGAATATATCTGCCGAATATAACTCCGCACTGGCAACAGGGAAGGGCATCCGGCCAGTAAACACTCAGCTCCATTCGGTTGCCCAGACTCCACCCCGCATGGGATTATGGGATTGTTAAAAAGACGATGAAAATGATGATGAGTTAAATTGAATTGTTGAATTGTTCCCACGGCGAGTTGGCTATGGCGAATTGTCTCATTCTGGCCTTCAAGCATGTTGGCATCCTCACCCTTCATTTTAGCCCCACAGCAGGAAGAAAGGATGGCGGGCAACTTGAGAAGTGACTAGACAAGCTGGGGATGCTTCCTCTTCCAGATCCCCTACTCTTCCCAAACCAGGAGAGCCGGTTTCGTGAGATGGGATTCCATGCTGATAAACGAGCTCGGCTTTTCCCAAGCTCGTCGCCTTAAGAATCTCTCACAATCTGGGGCCTCTTGATTCTTAATGGGTGCGTAATCTGCTTGGAATCTTCACGGGGATTTTTGTGCGCTTAGGTCTTGAAATCCTTGAAATGTCTTTCAGACTTCGACCCCGCCCTTGGAATGATGACGGGCATCCCGCCGCTTAATCCACTGATGCCCGGCTTGGGAATCGTGCCACCGCCTATCCTGTCCGATATGCCGATGGCCAAGGAAATTGTTCACTGCAAAAGCTGTACCCTCTTCCCACCTAATCCGAGTGAGGCTTGCTTTAATGCTTGTGACCTGCCCTGGAGGGCTGCGGGAAATGCTTGGAATTAGAAAGTCGCCCACGGCTATTGCCAGGTTCTGACAGTGGATCAAGGGAAGGGTTGGGGTGTTGCAGGGATCTGGTTTCAGAGACCTTTGAAGGAGGTGGGAAGTGACAAGGCCTGCTAGAATCAAGTTGACCAGCTGCAGACATGGCTACAGATTCATTGTGTAAGGGGAAAAAAAATAATGTACATCTTTGTTTTTTTTTAATAACGGCCTGTTTACCTGTGCTGCCGTGTATATTATTAAGAGCTCTAAGGGCCTGAAATAAAACTGGTAGTTTAGTTACAATCTTTTAAAGATAAAGAGTTGGAATGTACTTCCGTTTTCAAACTGCTGCACTGCTCTTCCAGATTTCCTTCCTCCTCCGCTTTTTTATGGCATCTACTAAAACAGGCATAGGAATGTTTTATGAGTTGACACTGCACATGGCCCACCAGGGCTCCTTTTTCGACCATGATGGCCTCCTGCAGCCCTCTGCCAGCAAAACCAGAGCTTGGGAAACTCCGTTTTTGCTGGCAGGGGCACCACAAGTCAGCGCTGTTTCCAGGGCAGTCCTGCGGGCCAGATCTTGAGTTTGACACCCCTGGTCTACAGGATTGTTTGCTTTGCTTTAAATTCTAATAAATCTCTGGATTCTAAGTGAGATGCTTTTATGACATGTGCTGCCTGTTCCATTGTTATTAAGTGCAGCTTCTGCTCAATAATTAGGGGTGGTTTTTTTTTAACCCCCCTGACGGTTGTTAATCAGTTTATAAATGACCGCCTGATTACCTTTTGCTCATGGAAAGTTTTCCTCTCCTACTTCTAGATCTTCCTCCTCCCACGACCAGGGAAAGGCCTCCTGGGTGCAAGACGGTGTTTGTTGGGGGGCTGCCAGAAAACGGGACAGAAGAGACCATTGTGGAGATTTTCGAGAAGTGTGGAGAGATCGTAGCTCTTCGGAAGAGCAAAAAGCATTTCTGCCATATCCGTTTTGCTGAGGAATACATGGTGGATAAAGCAGTTTATCTGTCAGGTGGGTATTGATTGTCTGCTCTTTAGGTTGTTCAGAAGAGGGACAGACTTTCTTTATAATTTAGGTCCTGCAACCTTAAAACACTCAAAATGCCCATTTGGACCTGTTTCCCACAGAAAAGAAAACACCGGGAGCCAATAATTTTAACAACCGGTGTGACTGGGTGGGCGTGGCCAACTCCAAGTCACTCACTCCCATCCAGTCACATGACTTCCCAGCCATGTTGTGGCCGGGTCGGGCTGGTGTCTTGGGGTGGAGGACAGGTCGGGCATCTCCGTGAGAGACTGAGCACCAGCAAGGCCGGAAGAAGCGCCCGCAAGATACAGCAAGAGATGAGGCGTCGGAGAGAATCGGCCCTGGCCACTTCTTTCTGCAACAGAGGGATGAAAGGAGGGAGCCTCAGCAGAGGGATAAAAGAGCCACATGCGGCTCCAGAGCCTGTTCTCTGATCGCAACTGTATAATTAAGATGTAGTTTCACAGTAACATTCTTTTCTAATCTGGGATGATCGTGCAGCTATTCCATCTTTCCTTCCCTAATATCTTGGAGGGAGGAGAGAAAGGGAGTGGGAGAGAGAGGGAGGGAAGAGAATGGGAAGGGGGAGAGAGAGGGAGGGGTGGGAGGAAGGAGGGAGGGAGGAAGAGAGAGGGAAGGGGGAGAGAGGTAGGGGGTGGGAGGAAGGGAGGGAGAGAAATGGAAGGGGAGGGAGGGGGAAGGAGGAAGGGGGAGAGAGGGGGGAGAGAATGGGAAGGGGGAGAGAGGGGGGATGGGAGGAAGGAGGGAGGAAGAGAGGGAAGGTAGGGTGTGGAAGGAAGGAGGGAGGGAGGGAAAGAAATGGAAGGGACAGGGAGGGGATGGGAGGAAGAAGCAAGGAAGAGAGGGAAGGGGGAGAGAGGTAGGGTGTGGGAGGAAGGAGGGGGGGAGAGAAATAGAAGGGAGAGGGAGGGGGAGGGAGGAAGAGAAAGGGAAGGAGGAGGGAGAGAGAGGGAAGGAGGGAGAGGGAAGAGAGGGAGGGAGAGAGGGAGGGAGAGTGGGGAAGGAGAGGGGAAAGGGAGACGCAGTTTCTGGCTGCCTCTCCTATTTCAGTGGCATCAGAGGTATCTGGCATTATGCTTGCAATGCAGGCAGTATTAGGAATCCTAAGGCAGGCCCTTCTTTCCAGCTCTCAAAGGGCTCTGTAGCATCAACAGCCCTTCTAGGCAAATCGGTTTCTCCTTGATTGCAGGTTGAAATTGCAATCCTTGGGTTGAGGGAATTGAAACGTTTTGCTGCCTTTGTGGCCGGTCAGAATCTTAGAAAACGCAAGCACTGAGGATCCCAGATGGTCACAGCTGGGCGTAACCTGTCCTGACAATCTATGCACCAAGCTCAAAAGAGCAGTCTTGCCTAAACGAAGATTTAAGCTGTCCCCAAGGTGCTTTTTTCAGGAGGCAACTGGACTTTCTTGTTTCTTCTTTTGAAGACGTTTCGCTTCTCATCCAAGAAGTTTCTTCAGCTCTGACCGGATGGTGGGGAATGGAAGGATTTATATTCCTTGTAGACTGCTGGTCATTTGCATCCTTTTGGAGGGTCATTGAGGCCACTTGGAGGTTTATCTGTGTCCTCAGGGTCACCTGTGTAGTCCTCCTAGGATAAATTGTAGACTACAGGAATCAGGAGCACTACCGTATTTTCCGGCGTATAAGACGACCGGGCGTATAAGACGACCCCTGATTTTTGGTTGACTTTTTTCAAAGTCATCTTATACACCAGAAAATACGGGTATTCAAAATTAAGCTGCAAGGATTTGTAAATGCTTCTCCTTCCTTCGCGCTCGCATCAGCCTTCCTCCTCCGGCCCCAGGGCGCTCGCATCAACCTTCCTTCGCGCTCGCATCAACCTTCCTCCTCCAGCCCCAGGGCGACTCTCTCGGTCTCTCTCCCACACACACGGAAGACGACCAGGCCTCCCGCGGAGCATGATGGGCCGGCAGAGCGGCCGCCGTCTTCTCTTCGGGAAGGGGAGGAGCGTCTCCCGGCGACGCCTGTAATATTTTCCGGCGTATAAGACGACCCCGGATTTTAGGTTGTCTTTTTTTGGTTTCAAAAGTCGTCTTATACGCCGGAAAATACGGTACTCAGTTTCCCCCGAGGACACAGATAAACCTCCAAGTGCTTCAAAGACCTTCTAAAACAAGGGTGTCAAACTCACTTTATTTATTTATTTATTTATTTATTTGTTTATTTATTTATTTAATTCAATTTATATATCGCCCTTCTCCCGAAGGATTCAGGGCGGTGCACAGCCAACTAAAACAATACATATAAAAAAGTTAAAACAAGATTAAATATGGGCTGTTTCTAGATCTAAAACCCCAATACAAAAAACCCTGATTAAAATCCAATTTAAAATCAATTTAAGATCAGCCCAGGCCGGCCTGCTCAAAGAGCCAGGTCTTCAAATCACACCTGAACATCCTCAGGTCGGTGGTTCTCAACTCTGGGGGGAGCCCGTTCCAGAGAGCAGGTGCCCCCACAGAGAAGGCCCTATTCCTCGGGGTCACCAGGCGGCACATGGAGGCCGTCGGGATCCGGAGGAGGCCCTCCTTGTGGGAGTGCACCGGACGTTGGGAGACTACTGGCAGAACGCGGTCTTGCAGATAGCCTGGTCCAATGCCATGGAGCGCTTTAAAGGTCAAAACCAGAACCGTAAAGTGCACCCGGAAGGCCACCGGCAACCAATGCAGCTCGCGCAGGAGAGGCGTCACATGAGAGCTTCTAGAGGCCCCTATAACCACCCGCGCGGCCGCATTTTGTACCAGTTGCAACCTCTGGATGCTCCCCATAGGGAGCCCCATGTAGAGGGCATTACAGTAATCCAGGCAGGAGGTGACCAGGGCATGAGTGACCGTGCGTAAGGCGTCCCGATCGAGAAAGGGCCGCAACTGGCGCATCAAGCGAACCTGATGAAAAGCCCCCCTGGAGACGGCCGTAATGTGATCTTCCAATGACAGCCGTGCATCCAGGAGGATGCCTAGATTGCAAGCCCTCTCTCTGGGGGCTAAGATCTCACCCCCAATAGCCAGCGACGGAGTCAGATGACTATATCAGGATGCCGGAAACCACAGCCACTCGGTCTTGGAAGGGTTGAGTCAACGCCTGTTCCCGCCCATCCAATTCCGCACGGTCTCCAGGCACCGGGACATAGCCTCCACAGCATCGTTGGGGTGGTTTGGGGTGGAGATGTAAAGCTGAGTGTCATCCGCATAAAGATAACATTTTACCCCAAAACCACGGATGATCTCCCCCAGCGGCTTCACATAAATAACATAACATAAATGTTATCATGGCGTTGTCATGTGACATATAGCAACTTTTTCCCCTTCGCTAAACTGGGCGTGGGCATGACCAGCGCATGATGCATCCTGCCAGCGGGCCGCGAGTTTGATAGCTGTGCTCTAAAAGGATTCCAGATGACCAGCTGCCTGCAAGGAGTATCAATCCTTCCATTCCCCACCATCCAGTCAGAACTGAAGGTGCTTCTTGGATGAGAATTGAAACATCCTCAAAAGAAAAAAAAAGGAACTCCAGTTGCCTCCTGAAAAAAAGCACCTTTGGGACAACCATGAGGTCAGGATTCCGGCAGTTACCCCCATTTAAATCAGTCTCGAGCCAAACTTCCAAAACTTAAAAATGATTTCTTGGGAGTTAACATGTCCAGCACTGCCTAAGTGCAGCTGACTCTGAGACATATCATTCATTGTCACCCTTGACCCTGGTTTTCCCCCACCCCCTGGGTGTATCATAATTCATATTCTCCAATGGGACACATCCATAGCCAAGAGTCATCAATCATGCTCTCCAGTTAGATATTTGTGTGGCAGAAACTTCAGTCACCTAGTTAACTATCTTTGAAAACATTTATGGAATGCAGTTTCGGTTTTGCAAGCTGCTGCTACACTATTCGCCCTTCCCTTTCTGTTGGCAACTTTTAAAAAGACCAGAGAAATGTTTTATGAGTTGACACATGACCTGGATGACTGAGAATCCCTACTGCCATGCTCCTGGTGGAGGCTGACTCTGAGGGAGAGGAGGAACAGCCGACAGGGAGTGGAAGTGTGGCTCTGGAGGTTGTGGAGGAGGCTGGAGAAGGGCAGAGGCCAGCTGGACCGTCAGAGGAGGATCCAGGCCCATCCCCTCTCCATCCTAGGGCAAACAGGGAGGAGAGGATAAGGGAGAGACGTGGTTTAGTGGGGAGGAGAGGGCCTTGATCCTCTTCATGGGCTGCAGCTGTGACAACTGGATAAGAGGACGGACCTGCGTACGGGCGAGTGCTGGAAACAAAGCATGGAAATATCTCTAGTTTATGGTTCCTCTCTGAGTTTGGCGTCCTTCCCAGTGTGTATTCTGATATCTGTGGATATCCTCCAGCCCTTATCTTGCCTGGTTTGTGTTGTTTTTTTTACTCTTTATAATTTAAACGGCATTTCCTCCTTCTTGTAACTGCTCGCGTGGGAGTTTTCTTTGTCTCCAGTCAAGGATATTTGGAGCTTGGAAGCAAAGTGAAGGAATAAAAGGGGCTTTACCTATTTTTTGTGACTGTGTTTATTTTGTATTCCACCCTGGGTCATCACACCTACAGAAGATTTAAGCTGTTTGCATTTCTTCAGATCTGCTTAGCTGGCAGCGATAACCAACTGTTGTAAGCATTAGAGAGGCCGAGAGGAATCGAGCTGCGTCGCCCCGCCAGAGACTTCACGGATTTGTCCCCACCAGGTTATCGCATCCGGCTGGGTTCCAGCACCGACAAAAAGGATACAGGACGCCTCCATGTGGATTTTGCTGAAGCCCGGGACGATCTCTACGAGTGGGAATGCAAGCAGCGGATGTTGGCCAGAGAAGAGCGCCATCGCAAGCGAAAGACGGAAGAGCAGTTCCTCCCGCCCTCCCCACCTCCCGTGGTGAACTATTCCGATTACGAGTGCAGTCTAGTGGTTGAGAAGCTAAAAGGTATTTGAGGATATCTTTCACTCTTCGTTGCTTGTGCTTTTGAAAATATCTCCTCGCCAAAGGGGTGAATTGCTTTATTTATTTATTTCATAATTTTATATACCGCCCTTCTCCCGAAGGACTCAGGGCGGTAAACAGCCAACTAAAATGCATACAAACACAGAGATAAATATGATTAAAAAGAATTAAATTATAGGCTGCCCCAATAAAAATCTAAAAACCCCGATTAAAATAAATTAAAACTTTCGTACCCCACCCCAACTAATCTAAAACCCCTTATTTAAAAATCCCATTTGAGTCAGCTCAGGCCGGCCTGCTCGAAGAGCCAGGTCTTCAGGTCACATCTGAACGCCCTCAGGTCAGTGGTTGTTCGTAGCCCCGGGGGCAGCCCGTTCCAAAGGGCGGGTGCCCCCACAGAGAAGGCCCTATTCCTCGGGGTCACCAGGCGGCACATAGAAGGCGTCGGGACCCGGAGGAGACCCTCTCTGTGGGAGCGCACCGGTCAGTGGGAGACTACTGGCAGAATGCGGTCTTGTAATCGCACCTCCTTTAATCCAGGTGCCCAGACAACAATGTGGGGGGGGACTTGTAACCCAACTGGGATTTCCCCCCTCTTTCCTCCAGTGGATGCCAAGTTTTTGGAAGCCGTCCAGACATTGCTGGCCTGGCTGGAGAGAGGGGAAGTGAACCGGCGGACGGCCAACAGCTTCTACACCATGGTCCAATCGGTCAACAGCCACATCCGCCGGCTGATGAATGAAAAAGCAGCCCAGGATAAAGAAATGGAAGAAGCGAAGGAGAAATTCAAACTGGCTTTGTCGGGGATTCTTGCTCAGTGTAAGTACCAGGGGCTCTTTGCAACCTGGGGGGGGCTTTGCTTAGCCTGCAAAACATTGGATGTTTCCCTGTTCCATGTCCTGCTGAAGGGCAGATAGAACCAGAGGGAGATGTAGATCAAAAATATGTCGTTTACCTGCTTAGAGAAAGTGTGTGCTGACCAGGGCGTGGCACGAAAACAATACAGCCAGAGAACAGGTCGAACTCCTCTTTATTGCTCCAACTTTGTCCCCAGATGTCCCCATGTTTACTACAAGTCCTGGAGCAGTGCTCTCACATGTACCTTCAGCAGAGTAGTCCAGTAAGCCAGGTTAGCCAAACAGTAACCAGAGTTCAGCGAAGCAGGCAAACTGGGCAAGTTCCACACGACAGAGCACAGTAATTCTCCAGGGTTGGCAAGTACACATGAGGCTTTGCAGATTCAACACTTGTTCCCAACAAATGCCCCTTCCCACCAGCATCTCCTTACATCTCAGTGCCCAGGTGTGCCTTGGGAAGGGGTGAGGTGAGGCACTCTCCTCCCTCATAGCCGGCTCAGTCTGCGTTGGTCGCGCCTTCTCTCTTCTCTCTGTGTTCTTGGATCAGGAGGGGGTAGTCCTTGCTCTTCTGAGCTCTGTCTCTCCTGCTCCTCCCTGTCTGCAGGCCTTACTAATTCTGAAAAGCCCTGCCCGGACTAACTCTGCCCTCCCCTAGTTTCCTCCAAGGCCAACAGAGGCGCCCTCTTGTTCTCTGTCGGCTCTTGTTCCAGCTCATCTTCCCCCGCAATTTCAGACTCGAATGGGGTCATGACAAAGTGTTTAGATCCCCCTGTTGCGCATGTCTTAAGAGAGTCCGCCATTCTAAGAAAGAGATCGATACAAGGAGTATGTGTTCTGACCAAAGTTTCCTGAGACCGTCATTAAGCACATGCTTAGTCCAAACAATTCTTGTTTTATTTCAACGCTCGGAATTATGTTCATTCCCAACAGTGTCTCGAGATAAGCATCCACCTTTCTCTCCTTTGAATTGCTGCCCACAACTAAAGTGCCAAATTAACTGTAAAGAACCAACTGAGGTACAAAGTCCACCCAGAGCTTCAAGGTTTAATCCGAACAGAGCGAACGATATTGCTTCCTGCAAAGGTTCCTGTCCCTTTGCTCCTCCTTTGGATCTTATGGGAGGGGCAATCATCTCCAAGCCTTACTCCCAAGTCGCCCTTTTGTTTAACTGTTCTTGCTTTCTGGCAGCTCTGTGCAAGCACACACTGGGAACAGGCTCCCTCTGTTCCTCTGCCTCGCTGCTGCCAGATTCTGGAGGCTCTGGAGTCAGCACATAACTCCCAGATGGTCCTGGCCCCATCTCTGTATCAGATACAGAACCCTCGTTCGAGCCCTCCCCAGACTCCTGGACTGGCCCATGTTCCTCCCCACTGTCCGACTCTGCTGCCATCTCTGCAGGCTGCCGGCGGACCACAACAGTATGTTCTTGATGCCAGTCTTTCTCCCTCCTCCCCCACCCCCAGTCTCTGATGGGTAAGAAAAAAGAACCTCAAAGCCCAAATCCTCCAGCTTAGGCCTTTCTGAATAGGGAATAAGTAGGGTGCAGAATCTGGGCCCTTCTTTCCTTCTGGTGACGATAAAGTGACCTCACTCCTTTTCCACTGAGGCCGGAAGCAATGGCTGGTTCCAGAACTAAGGTAGGTGAAGGCCACGTCCTGCAGGCAATCGTTGGCTTTCAAAGGTCAGGTACCAAGGGTCAGCAAATGTCAAATGGACGTCACCCCATCGGAAGACCAGCTACAGAGAGTCCTTGACAGTACGACTCCCAACTGAGCCCAACATTTCTGTAGCTAAGCGAGACATTTCTTAAGTGAATCTCACCCCGTCGTACCACCTTGCTTGCTACCGTCGTGAAGCGAATTCTCTGCGGTTGTCGAGTTAGTCACACGGTTGTTAAGTGGAACTTGCTTCCCCATTGACTTGGCTTCTCAGAAGGCTGCAAAAAGGGATTACGTGATCCATCCCCTCCCCACTTTCCCAGGATGCTGCAACCAGTGTATCGTGCCTCCAACAAATCCACCCCCATTCAAATCGTAAGTCTCTAGCCGCATCTCTCAGAGTAAAAAAAAAGTTTTATTAGGAATAGCCATATTGGCGTTAGCTGGGTACAGCCGACACTAAAATACATCACTCATTTCCCCCTTGACCCTGGTCTTCCCTCCACCCCCCTGGATGTATATTCTCCAATGGGGCACATCCATAGCCAAGAGTCATCAATCATGCTCTCCAGGAATAATCTTGCACGCCGACAAGTTTGGGCTGCCAAAGCGATTACTTAGGCAGTTGAGGAATGCACTGTTTCACCCTGCTTCCTTTCTGCTGGCAACTAAAAAGACCAAAGGAGTATTATTATTATTATTTCAGTTGACACAGTGGTGGGTTTCCAATTTTTTTCCCTACCGGTTCTGAGAGCACGCCTTCCACAAAATTTTCGCTACCGGTACGCCCGAACCGGTCCAAACCAGCTAAATTATCACCTGGCTGCAACTGTCGTAAATACGGGTCCGTCACTGAGCCTCTGAATTTCGATCACGTGACCCTGGAAACGCCGCAGCAGTTATAAAGTGTGAAAAACGGTCCTAAGCCCCTTTTTTTTCCGGTGCCGTTGCAACTTTGAACAGTCACTAAGCGAACGGTTGTATGTTGAGGACTCTCTGTGCTGTTTTCTGCAGCAGGCCATACTTCTAGAAGGCAGCTCTGTTTTTCCCAGACGAATTTCTGGGTAATTCGAGGAAGAGACTTAAGGTGAATCAGGCCTTCCACCCCTCCCCAGTCTGTCTCAGCTGTTTTCTGCCTTAGGGACGGAGCTTCCTACAAACTTCCCTAACATTTTGCTGATTGGAAAGGGGCTTAGAATAACCAAGGTAGGTGGATAGCCCAGTCCTCCTCCCCATCCAGTTTTCTTTTCACTCGAAGATCTGCAGGTCATTTTTCTATTTGGCAGGTTTGAGGCTTCCAGGTAATGTAATTCTGCTGTATTTTTCCCCCCCCTACTCTCCTTTTCCGTGTTCTGAACCTTATTCTGGTCCTCTAATGCTTTCTCCACCCTTGGCGATGCTGTGTGGTTTTTCACTCCCCTGTTTCTCTCCGGCATCCATCTCCCAAGATCTACAAAGAGCGGCTACAGCCCTCCTTTCAGCCCTGATGGCGCAGTGGTTAGAATGCAGTATTGCAGGATAATTCTGCCCAAGGCCAGCAGTTCGATCCTGACTGGCTCAAGGTTGACTCAGCCTTCCATCCTTCCGAGGTGGGTAAAATGAGGACCCAGATTGTTTGGTGGAATATAACTTTTCCTACCTCTTCAGTTTTCAGAGACACTCTGCCTTCCTTTTCCCATACTTTATTTTCCTTTCCTTTTGCTGCCATCCTCCTCCTCTTCCCTTCTTTCTCCTCCTCCTCCCCTTCCATTCCATCTCGATCTCTTCCTGCTCCTCCTTCTCCTCCTCTACCTCCTCCTTTACTCCTTCTTCCATTCCTTCTCCTTCTCTTCCTTCTCCTCCTTCTTCTCCTCTACCTCTTCCTTCACCCCTTCTTCCATTCCTTCTCCTTCTCTTTTCCTCCTCTTCCATTCCTTCTCCATCTCTTCCTGCTCCTCCTTCTCCTCCTCTACCTCCTCCTTTACTCCTTCTTCCATTCCTTCTCCTTCTCTTCCTTCTCCCACTCTCCTTCCATTCCTTCTCCATCTCCATCTCTTCCTGCTCCTCCTTCTCCTCCTCTACCTCTTCCTTCACCCCTTCTTCCATTCCTTCTCCTTCTCTTTTCCTCCTCTTCCATTCCTTCTCATCTCCTCCTCTTCCTCCTCCTTCTCCCCCTCCTTCTCCTTCTCTTCCTTCTCCTCTACCTCCTCCTTCACCCCTTCTTCTATTCCTTCTCCTTCTCTTCCTTCTCTCACTTTCCTTCCATTCCTTCTCCATCTCCATCTCTTCCTGCTCCTCCTTCTCCTCCTCTACCTCTTCCTTCACCCCTTCCATTCCTTCTCCTTCTCTTTTCCTCCTCTTCCATTCCTTCTCCATCTCCATCTCTTCCTGCTCCTCCTTCTCCTCCTCTACCTCCTCCTTTACTCCTTCCATTCCTTCTCCTTCTCTTCCTTCTCCATCTCCATCTCTTCCTGCTCCTCCTTCTCCTCCTCTACCTCCTCCTTTACTCCTTCCATTCCTTCTCCTTCTCTTCCTTCTCCCACTCTCCTTCCATTCCTTCTCCATCTCCATCTCTTCCTGCTCCTCCTTCTCCTCCTCTACCTCCTCCTTCACCCCTTCTTCTATTCCTTCTCTTCCTCCTCCTCCTCCCCTCCTCTTCCATTCCTCCCCCGTAACCCCGTTTTTGGCATCTCCTGGATTGGACCGAACCCCCTCAAATCAAAACCCTACAGGTGCCCTGTGCTGCTGCTGCTTTTGCTGCTGCTGGCAACGCTGCTACCTCTGCAACACCGGATATATATTTTTTCCTCTCCCGGGGATTCCGCCTTCTCTAACAACATCCTTTAAAAAAAAAAACATTGCGCTTTCTTACTCCTTTACTCCTTTTTCTTGCCCCCTTCCACCCATCCCCCTTTGGATGATATGGTGGCCCGGTTTTGCCTGCTGATTTTGAAACCTGCAGTCGAGCAGATTGTGGCCGTGTACCATTCTGCCTGCAAACAAAAGGCCTGGGACCATTTCACGAAAGCGCAGCGTAAGAACATCAGCGTGTGGTGCAAGCAAGCTGAGGTGCGTACCTTCCAGGACGTTTCTCCTAGCTCCACTAGCGCCTCTAGGTTGGCTTATAAAGGAGGGACGTGTTCAACCCTAGGCCTGCAAGGTAAGTGGCAGCACACAAAACCAGTAGCACTTAGACTTGTATACCGCTTTGTAATGCTTTAAAGCCCTCTCTAAGCGGTTTCCAGAGTCAGCGTATTGCCCAAGCTCTGCCATTCCTTCCCCTGGAGTTGGGGATTTTACACGATTCCATAAGCTAATCAATACGGCCAGGGTACAAGCATCAAGCTAGGCCAGTGGCGGCTAACCGTTTTGGGCTCCTGCGCCAAAAATTGTGCGCTTGTGCTCGCGTTTCAACACCCAGAAGGCATTGCATGCGCCCCCTCCATTACCCCTGTGCACGCGTGCACAATCCCCCCGCCGTCACCCCCTTACCTGCACTGCATTTCCCAGCTGATTTTCGGCCTGTTTGAGGCCTTTTTCGGCCTCCCAGAGGCTTGATGAAAGCCTCTGCAGTCTGAAAAATAGGCCCGTTTTGTCACTTCCTGTATTTCCACTTCCTATACAGGAAGTGATGAAATGGGCCTATTTTTTGTCCTGCAAAGGCTTTCTTCAAGCCTCTAGGAGGATGAAAAAGGCCTCAAACAGGCCGAAAATCAGCTGTGAGGTACGCACATGTGCAGCCACAGTGCCTGCGGTTCATGTGCTGGCGCAAATGGGTCTGTGTGCCATCTGCGGCATGCGTGCCATAGGTTCGCCATCACAGAGCTAAGCCATTGAACCAGGGGTGGGTGTAACAACCGGTTCGGTAAGCAAGGAGACAGCATTTGCAACTCACCTCCCTGTGTGTAAAACAGCTGATGCGCGGCATTGTGTCGCGCGGAGCAGCTGAGCTAGAAAACCTGGAAATAAGACAACAGCTGATCATCGGAGCAAACTGGTTGACTTCCAGCTGTTCTTCGGAGCTACCAGTTCGCCTGAACTGGGCTGAACCGGTAGAATCCCACCCCTGTATTGAACAGGCAGATGCCAAGCTGGACATGCCGTCATCTGAATGCAGCCCCCAGGGTTGTAAGCAACCTGGTTAAGTGGGTTATGCAAACCCTTATTCAGTCAGTTTTGCCAGAAGAAGCATCTCTGATGGCCGGGTCGCAGTGACAGCTGTCCATTCAGCCTCAGAAGGATCCGTAACTGTAGAGTTGATCGCTGGGAGGGGAAAAGATTTCACGGTCTTCCAAACCACTCAAATGATCACATAATAGAACGAAGACGTTGATTGCAGTCAACAGAAAGTTCAGGTAAGTTGTCTGACAGGTAACCTGTCTTTCAGGGCGAGGCTTCATCCAGTAAGAATTCATTGTTTTTATTGCAGTAAAAGTTCAGTGGGAATTGAAACTTAAGTGACATATGGTTCCAGTCTAGAAGGGAATTAATATTCTGATACCTGCCACGTTTTCATATCTTTTTTCTTTTTCTTTTTACAAAAATATTTGGGTCTTAACGTCGTTCTTTAAGACAAGCGACTCTCCTTTCCCCGATTGATATTTTAATGCCATTTAAAACAAAATGAAAAAAGAAAAACACAATGGAACATGGGCTGTAAGGTCCGAATCAGTGACAATGGAGAATTGGCTGAATGTTTTGAAAAAGAGATACCTTTGGGGTAAAAAGCAGGATGGAAAAACAGCAGATCAGAAGGTTCCTTTTTCGAGATAGCAGTTCCCCGGCGACGGTGCTGTTGTTGTTTTTTTAATCAATCCTGTATGCCAGGCGACTTTCTAGGTGTTTCCAGCCCCAATTTAGAATACCTGGCACCTTTTTTTGCACGAGGAATTCTCTCCTGACTCCTGGGAAGAAGGTTACTGCAAAATCCCCATTCCCTCCCCATCCCACTAACCTGCTTTCCAGCTCCGTTCTCCTGTGCAGGGCAACCAAAGAAGACCCAGCCAATCAGCTGGGACTCGGGAGGAAGAGAATAGACAGGAGCAAGGCCAGTCAGAGGTGGTATTTGCCAGTTCTCCGAGCCATTCAAAATTTCCACTACTGGTTCTCCAGAACTGGTCAGAACTGACTGAATACCACCTCAGAATAAGAGCCTATATTCCCAGAAGCCTCTGTTCATTATGGTATCGGATGCTTGTTCGAATGCAGAGTAAAAAGGAACCTAGAACACCTTCCTATTATTTTGTTGTAAGGCTGTCTGTAAAAATCTAAACAGGGTATTCACATATTGGAGTAAATATATCTTGTTCTGCAATAATGTTTGTGAAGACATCTCTCAATGCTATCTTCCATAACCTAGGGCTTTCCATATGTATGGAACCACATTTTCCATCATTCCCAGCCAGCATGGGAAGGGATTAGATTCCCAAAATGTGACAAGCCCAATTGTAACGAGGGAGGCCTATTGAACGAAAATCAGTTTTCACCAAGGCCAGACTGCTCCGTAGCATAAACAGAAAAAGCAAAGCATTCCAGTTGTTGCCGAAGTGATTTTCATTTTGGAAGATCTGGAGTAACATAGATTTTTATTAGAATACATGAGGAATACCTGGAATGAGTCAAACTGGTTTGGTTTATATGCTCTTTTTCATGATGGACTAGGCCAGGGGTGGGATTCAATTTATTTAACAACCAGTTCTGTGGGTGTGGCTTAGTTGGTGGGCATGGCTTAGGTGGTCATGTGACTTGGTGGTCATGTTATTGGCTGTTCGTGGCCAACTCAATATCACATCGAGGCACGCATCTCCTCGCCTGGCCTCTCATGACTGTGGGGAGGCTGCAACAGTCGTAAGTGTGAAAAATGATCATAAGTCACTTTTTTCAGTGCCATTGTAACTTTGAATGGTCACTCCACACAAGCAAAGTACCAGCAAAGGAGGGGAAAAAAACTCCAGAAAAGTTCCAGAGACAGGAAGTCTAGTCCTGCCAAGAATGTAATAAGGGTTAACGGAGAGGCAGTTTCTGTAAGCAACCCCAGAATGTTTCCTTCCTTCCTGCCTTACAGGATTAGGCCAGTAATTTCTTCCAACAACCAGTTCTCCGAACTGCTTAGAATGTTAACAACCGGTTCTAGCGAACAGGTGCAAATTGGTGGAATCCCACCTTATGGACTAGGCCCAAAGTAAGAAGCATTTTTTTAAAAAAAATAATGCCTTTTAAATCTTAGGAACTCCGTAACCTTCACAACGATGAACTGATGGACATTCGCCGAGAGGAGGCAATGGAGATGTCTGATGATGATGAAGAAGCAGAATCACCCGAGATCAAAGAAACTGAAGAGTCAGGTATCCATGGAATGCTTAACAGTGTAAACAAACAAACAAACAGAAGATGGCCTAATTCTATTAAGCAAAATCCAGCTATGCATGTGTGATAAGTAGAATTATTCCTGTAAAAGATAAAGCTACCTTACAGAGCTAAGGTAACGCCATTTTTGGTTATTTAGCCTCCAAGTAACCTTTACTGGAATATTGGATAAGATATTGTGTTAATTGGGTTAAATTCACAGCATGTTTTCCCAAAGGTGCTTTTCAAAGTGCAACTTTTCCTTTTGGAGGTTCCAAAAAGGTTCCACACCCATTTGCATTATTCAGATGCAAAGGGCACAGATAAACCTCCACGTGGCTTCCACGACTTTCAGAGCACTGAGGACCAGAGGACTATAAATCCTTCCGTTCTCCACCGTTCAGTCAGAACCGAAGAAGTTTCTTGGATGAGGAGCGAAATGTCTCTAAGGAAAAACAGAAAGTCCAGTTGCCTTTCAAAAAAAGCACCTTGGGGACAACCATGAATTGGATGAATCTTCATAGACATCTATGTGTGTTCTATAATTATTCACGATGGGCCCATCACACACACACACATTAGAGGGGATCTACCTGAGCAATATATCTGAATTTTACAGATTTATACATTTTACAAATCAGGTTTTAAAGTATGGAATGTTGAAACGCAGCTGGAGAATTGTACTAATGGTCATTGTGGAACGTCAAGGATGGGCAGTAAAAAAATGCTTTGTTTCTTGCTGGTAACACTGTTGTTTCCAAGTCTTCTTTGAGATAAATATGATACACTGATTTGTGCTGGCGTATTAAAACAGCTCAGGCACGAATATAAAATAGGTGAGATGGGTGGCAAACTCCCTTATTATAGCTTCCCTGATTCAGCTGTAATGTCATAAATGCAAAGGAAAGGGAACAAAAACATTGCTTGTGGTGAGATGGGTGGCAAACATATTTAATAAATAAAATAAATCTCAGAGAGCTAATCCTACAAATAGACAAGTCCAATTGGGTCAGCTACATTAGCAACCCATGTGCAACAAACGATAATAGAATGAAGTCTCTTACAACAGCCACACTTTATATGTTGGTGTCCAGACTTTTAGTTCCCAGAATTCCCCTGCCAATAGGGCTACTGAGCATTCTGGGAATTGGTTCTCCCATTTGAAGGACCCCCCCCCCCACCCCTCCCTGCTTGGGATAGACTGGTTTAGCAGTGTTGTGGCCCGCCAGTGGCCAGGGGAGCTGGTGGCAGACTGGGATAGTGAGGAGGTTGGGGAGGAACATGGGGCAGTCCTGGAATCTGGGGAAGGCTCTAACGAGTGATCTGCATCGGAGGCAGAGATGGGGCCAGGGCCGTCCAACAGTTATTAGCTGCCTTCAGAGTCGGAGATCAGTGGGGCAGAAGAACAGCTGGAACCTGATCCCAGTGTGCGCATGCGCAGAGCTGCCAGGAGAAGGGAACAGTTAAGGAACAAGGGTCAACTCAGGAATAAAGGCACAGATGGACGGTGAATGGCCCCTCCCATAGGGAATAAAGAGGAGAGAAAAGGGATTGGTGTTTGCAGGAGACAATTAGTTCATTTAATTAGCGTGAAGATTTGTTAGTGACTCTCAGAGATTCCTTGCCAGCTATTTTCTTGTATAGGGTTGCACTTGGAAGCTATCAGCTTGGCAGCTCTCCAAGCTTGATAAGGTCTGTGGTTGCAATTTACCCTTGAAAGATTGTTTGCTGGGACTTTGCTGGATGATAGGAATTCACATTAGTCAAATAAAAAGGGGTTTTGTCAGAACAAGGAGTCTGCTTCGTGATTTTGTGACGCCTAGGTCAGAACAAGCAATAGCACTTAGACTTTACAGTGTTTTACAGCCCTCTCTAAGCAGTTTACAGAGTCAGCCTATTGCCCCCAACAATCTGGGTCCTCATTTCACTGACCTTGGAAGGATGGAAAGGCTGAGCCAACCTTGATCCTGGTGAGATTCGAACTGCCAAGTTGCAGGCAGACGGCAGGCAGCAGAAGTAGCCTACAGTGCTGCACTCTAACCACTGCAGCTTAGAAGAAGACCACCTAAAAGATACTTGCACGGGGTGGAATTCTGAGCTGAACTGTGTGAGAAGGCAAACTAGCTCATCTCGGTTTTCTCTCTTCCTCCATCCCAGTTTTAGTTTCACAAACAGATGCGCTGAAGGAAGAAAACAACAGCTTACGGTGCCAGCTGGATGCCTACCGAAACGAAGTCGAGCTCTTGAAGCAGGAGCAGGGCAGAGCAGGGCGAGAAGATGAGCCCAGCAAAGACCAGCAGCTGGAAATCCTCCAGCAGTCTTTACAAGGAATGCAGCAGGTGGGGAAGGGGAGTGGTGGTGGGGGCTCTCTTCTCTTGTCATGCTTGAATGGTTCCTCTCTGTCCCTGTCCTTGGAGCCCAAGCTTATCTCCTTGGGAGACATGTCCAGGTAGTCCTCGACTTAACAATGGTTCATTTAGTAACCGTATGAAGTTACAGTGGCACTGAAAAAAGCAACTTATGACCATTTTTCACACAAGCATTGCAGCATCCTCATGGTCACGTGTGTCAAAGCGTTTGCAGCGTGATTACTATTATGAGGCAACCCAGGAGCAAAACACTGCACACAGAGGCTTAGACATTTAACAATGGTTTATATACAAGACATATACAGAAATATACGTGGTAGGCAAATACCTGACAAGCAATCAATCTTCTTATCTCTACACGGAGAACTCTGCAATGGATATAGGACACAAGGAGAGAAAAACATGCCCTCTAATTGCTGCCTTTATATAGACACCTCTTAAAAAGGTAAAGACTTCTGTGGCTCCATTCTTTGTCTTAAAAGGGCAATACCCATGCTACGCTGATTCGTCCTCATTGCATCATCCTTACATTGCATCAGCCTTATATTGCATCAGCCTTACATCAGCTGGTCAATTCTTAAATTTCAATACCTTAACAACATGAGCAAAATTCAGACACTTGGCAACTGACTCCTATTTATGACAGTTGCAGTGTCCCAGGAGTCATTTGATCATGTTTTGCGACCTTCTGACAAGCAAAGTCAATGGGGGAGCCAGATTCACTTGACAACTGGGCCACCAACTTAACACCCACAGTGATTCACTTAGCAACTGTAGTAAGAAAGGTCATAAAATGGGGCAAAATTCATTTAACAGCTGCCTTGCTTAGCAACAGAAATTTTGGGCTCAGTTGTTTGGAAGTTGAGGAGTTACCTGTAACCTTCTTTCCTAAATAAAAGGCCAGAATTGGAAAATAACATTTAACACAGCACAGTACTTAAGCAAAATGGTTTCGGTTGAGACCAGCATACGTGGACTGATTGGGGGTAGATTGTAGGGGTGACACCGAAATATAATTTTATCGTATTTTATTTATTTATCTATATATTAAATTATTGTATTTTATTCCAATTTCATTTTAAATCGTATTTTATTCCAATTCCATTTCAAATTGTTTTTATCAGATTTTAGTAATCTGGAACACTGCACGTTGATATGGCCCAAGGGCTGATCAATAAAGTAAATTGAACTGAACCAAATAAAAGGTACAGTTGGCCTGTCCCTTTTTAAAGGACCAACTCAGATGACACTCTGCAGTAGCCAAACACTTGACTTCTCCCCTAGTCTTCATCCAAAAAGAAAATAATTTAAAATAAACGCAAGCACAGGAAAGAGGAAAAGAAGGTTCCCAAGATTGTGCTGTAGATGTAATATTCTCTAAAGCTAAGCATCGCCTTTGTTCTATTTATTTGTGCGTTATTTAACTTTTGCATTGCCTGCATTGGGACTGTCTTAAATTACTAAATGGAGTAGTAGTAATATAAAGTAGCACATTGCTACAGTGCATTTCCTTTCTTCCTTTCAGCATCTTCAGAAACTGCAGGAAGACTGTGAAAGAAGAGAAGCTGAATTGGAAAAAGCGAAAGAAGAAAAAATTCAGCTTGACAAATTGCTTGAGAGACTGAAGGAAAAGGTACAGATTGTTCTTAGCTATTGGTGCTTTTACGGCGCTGTTTCTCGACCATGGCAATTTTAAAATATGTGGACGTCAACTGCCAGAATTCCCCAGCCAGTCATTACAATCTTACAGGCTACATTGCTTTGGACAGTGGGCTTCTCTGATTTTTTTGAAAGAGGAGGCTGTTATAGATAGGTAGTAGTGTCTGATGATGGAGGTTTAAAATAGTCCATTAACCAGTTTTGCTCAAAACAAATAATTTCGCAATGTTCACTTTTGCTTCTCTGACATTTCAAATATATGAGTAACAGCTCAGAAATCAAGCATGCGGAACTTGGCAACGTATTCTGAAAAGTAGTTCTCAAAAAGAAAAGAGGAGAGAAAGAGAGAGAGAGAGAGAGAAAGAGAAAGAAAGAAAAGAAAGAAAGAAAGAAAGAAAGAAAGAAAGAAAGAAAGAAAGAAAGAAAGAAAGAAAGAAAGAAAGAAAGAAAGAAAGAAAGAAAGAAAGAAAGAAAGAAAGAAAGAAAGAATAAAAAAGCTGCATACCAACAGTCTAAATTTTGTGCCAAGGAAATTTTCAGTTTGGATAAATGCAGACATTCCATATGCCTGATTATTTGAGTAGAGCAACACTTAGGTGCCTGTCAGTTACAATATTTTAATTGATTTTTTGAATTTCCATTAGAGAATAAATCTAAATAAATCTTAGTTTTGTCTCAGAACAACATTGTTTTTTATACTAGCTTGCCTTTTTATCCAATGCTTCTCAGCTGCCTATTTCAACAAGGAATTCTGGGTGGCAAACAGAATTCAAATAAAATGAAAACAATTACAAACATTACAAAAATGAAAATCCAAAGCAATCAAGTCATTAGCACAATTAAGCAGGTCCCTGCACACATGTACTTCGAAAAAGATTAGCTGCTATGCCAGCTTTGTTTCCTTAAATTAGCAAGTTAACTTACTGGTAAACTCCTTATTAAACTTGGCAGCAAAGCTCAGACTATTTGAATCATCAGGAAGGCAGAAGGATCTTGCATGAAGAGTTATACACTCCAGAGATTATAACTTTTCCTTTTTCCAATGCAGCAAGAACTGGCAGCTGGATCAGACAGAGAGAAAGACTCAATGGAAGCTAAAGATCAAGTAGGTTGCCTCCTGAACATTGTGCATGATAGTACTTACCATACTCTTTGCATTGCGGTTCTATTGCACCGGATATATTTATTTGTTATTCTGTGTGAGAAAGAATGAGAATTTCAACTGGGAGTGAAATATGAAGTTGCTTCTTCCCCCAACCTGCTTTTTAAGGGATATCATTTAAGTTTAAGATGCCTGTGGCAGTATAGTTATTCCAATGTCTGCAGAGCACAATTTAAAAAATCAACGTGTTGTTAAGAGACAAATCTTGGTCAACATATTGATTACTCTTAATTCTTGTTGCTCTCTGAGTTTGATTGTTTGCTTGCAGACATTTCATTACCTGACTGGGTAACATCATCAGTGCTACTGAGAATGGAGTTTGCTCTCTGTTTATATTATAGTAGCTTGCCTTGCTTCTATTGCTGGGGATGTGGTTTTCTGCTTAGTAGTTCCTTCATTGGGATACTGTTTGATTGTTTGTCTGGTGTTAATCCCTGCTTATCTGGATGTTGACTGTTGACAGAAACTCTTTTGTTGGTCCCCTTAATTTCTTTTAGGACAGTGGCTTGTCAAACATTTGCTCCAAGAGTCCAGAGAAGGAAAGACTACTTGAGAAAGGACTTCACTGCAACCCTTTAAGATTGGAGAGGGACGCTTTACTAGTGGGTAAGGACTTCTGAGCTGCTGGACACCTGAACTTTAGATTTAAATTAGGACCATCGGAAGATGCCTTGCTTAAGGCACCATTTAGTTAGCTCTGAGAGGTCCACACACTGATTAAGAGAAACCACCAGGGTTTTCTGTGGAACTGGGCCATTCCTCTTTGGATCTGAATCCAATAGAACATATCCTGAAGGCAAAGCCTGTGGAACTACACCTAGAATACTGCATCCAGTTTTGGTTAAAAGGTAAGGGTAAAGGTTCTCCTCGCACATACGTGCTAGTTGTTTCTGGCTCTAGGGGACGGTGCTTATTTCCGTTACAAAGCCGAAGAGCCAGTGCTGTCTGAAGACGTCTCCATGGTCATGTGGCTGGCATGACTAAACGCACAAAGGTGCATGGAACACTGTTACCTTCCCACCAAAGTGGTCCCTATTTTTCTACTTGCATTTTTTACATGCTTTCTAAGTTGGCAGAAGCTATAAAAAGGATGTTGAGACTCTAGAAAGAGTGCAGAGAAGAGCAACCAGGATGATTAGGGGACTGGAGGCTAAAACATACGATGAACGGTTGCAGGAACTGGGCCTGGCTAGTCTAGTGAAGAGAAGGACCAGGGGAGACAGGAGAGCGGCCTTCCAATACTTGAGGGGCTGCTATAGAGAGGAGGAAGGGGTCTAGCTATTTTCCAAGGCAGCTGAAGGCCAGACAAGGAATAATGGATGGAAACTGAACAAGGAGAGATTCAACCTAGAAATAAGGAGAAATTTTCTGATAGCGAGAACTATCAATGGAACAGAAGTTGCCTTCCGAAGTTGTGGGAGCTTCATCACTGGAGACTTTCAAGAAGAGACTGGACTACCATTTGTCAAAAATGGTGTAGGGTCTCCTGCTTGGGCAGAGGGTTGGACTAGATCAGGGGTCTCCAACCTTGACAACTTTAAGACTTTGGGGACTTCAACTCTGGAAGTTGAAGACCACAAATCTTAAAGTTGCCAAGGTTGGAGATCTCTGGACTAGATGACCTAGTACAAGGTCCCTTCCAACCAGATTTAACAATTTGAATCCATTTTATTCCACCTATAGAGCAAGAAAGGTTGAGCATGTTTCAGCCCTGGCCCAGATCATCTTAAAACAGCTGTTCTGTGCACAGAATGGCTTGTGACCACAACTTTTCCTACTTCACATTCCAAAATACGACAAAGCTCCTGTAAGAAATTAAGGTGTGTTCTATGCTGCCATCTCCATCTCTTGGGAGTAACACCCTCCCCAATTTTTTTTAGGGATCATCTCAACTTTTCTGCATGTTCATCCTTTTGGGGCAAGCATTGAATACATCTGTTCTTACCTCCAGCGCCTGGACAGTAAGGTAGGTTCATTAAAATGTGAGCCTCTAGGTGTCCTTGGCTATCTTTAAATGCATCTCAAGCTTTTGCTACCTAAAGAGTCTTTTTCTGCTTCTTTTCCATTGAGTGGTTCATTTTGAGCTAAGGATAGGTAGTCCTCGGCTTATGACCACAGTTGAGCCCAAAATCGATGTTGCTAAGCGAGACACTGGTGAAGTCAGAGTTGCCCCATTTTGACGACTTTCTTGCCACCGTTGTTAAGCGAATCACTGCAGGGGTTAAGTTAGTAACACAGTTGTTGAGTGAATCTGGCTTCCCCATTGATTTTGCTTGTCAGAAAGTCGCAAAAGGGGATCATGTGACCTCGGGACGTCATAAATATGAACCCACTTGCCAAGCTTCTGAATTTTGATCACGTGACCTGGGGGTGCTGCAACAGTCGTATGAAAATTGATTGTAAGTTACTTTTTTCAGTAACAGTCACTAAACGAACTGTTGAAAATGGAGGACTACCTGTAATGCAAACTGAGTGCCTGAATCCCTATGGACTGAGTTTGTACCTCATCCTAAGATGCTACTTTAAAAAAAAAAAAAAAGTGAGATCTGAACCTCTGGGATTGATAAAACCATGGTTTATCACTTTCTGTAATGTCCGGTTTCTTCAGTAGGCCTTGCTCAAAAACATAACTTGGTGTGACGTGCAAACCTAATCACTGTGCTCTATAAGGCATGTGTCAGGATTCCGGCAGTTACTCCAATTAAATCATGAGCCTGGAGTCACACTTCCCAAACTAAAAAAGATTTATTTGAAGTTAACATTCTACTTCCGGCATGAACTTGGGCGTAGCCAACTCTGAGATACATAATTCACTGTCACCCTTGAGCCTGCTTTCCCTCACACACCCCTCTGGATGTATCATCCAACGAAATACATCCATAGCCAAGAGTCATCAATCATGCTCTCCAATTAGATTTTTGCGCAGCAGAAGCTTCAGTCATCTAATCAGTCTCTGAAGAAAATATGAATGGAACGTACTTTCGATTCCACACTGCTGCCTGCTCTTTGAAACTTCCCCCGCTTCTTTCTGTTGTCAACTGTAAAACGTGTATACAAAATGTTTTTATGAATTGACAGCACGGTTTTTGGCTTGGCATAATGTGAATGCCTCTGACTGAAGTTTGTTCAGCAGTATGCTAAAACAATATGTTGTGAATTCAGACCCTGAGTAATTGAGGATGCCGTGGGCCTGTTACAGAGGCCTGCATCCATCTTCCTAAGCATCCTACAACAGGGGTGCCCAGCCTTGGTAACTTTTAAGACTTGTGGACTTCAGCTCCCAGAATGCTGGGTGCCTGAGGAATTCTGGGAGTTGAAGTCCAAAAGTCTGAAAAGTTACCAAGGTTGGGGATCGTTGCCCTACAGTTAAACAATAGAGAAGGACTACTTTTCATCAGCTAGTACCATTCTGTAAAGAAGAACTGAAAAAGAAATTTCCTGACAGAACAATTTGTCAGCGGAACAACTTGTCTCCAGAAGTGGTAAATGCTCCAACACTGGAAGTGTTTAAAAAGATGTTGGATAACCATTTGTCTGAAGTGGTGTAGGGTTTCCTGTCTAATCGAGGTTGGACTAGAAGACCTCCAAGGTCCCTTCCAACTCTGTTATTTTATATTCTAAGACGTTCTTCAAAAGGCAGAAGGAAAAGTAATCTATTGAGATGTCTAGCATGGCAATCAACTTAACCAGAGGATTTTGATGGCAGTTTTACCACCCCAAACTTCGAGGGCTTATCCCAGTTTGTTAGTTTTAATGACATGCCACTTCTCTTTTTTTGTAGATTTGCGCCACTGAAGTGGAAAATCTCATGACACGACTCCAGCATACTTTCAAACAAGAGATGAACGGGGTTGGCGCCAGCCTCGAGAAAAGATGGAAATTTTGTGGTTTTGAAGGATTGAAGACAATCACTTGAACTTGAAGCCAGGAATCCTCCAAACTCTTTAACAGAATGTGCAATATTTGCAGTACGCATAGATACAATTTTCTTTTGGGAAAACCAGTCCTTGAACTGCATCAAGAAAATTGGGGGGGGGGGGCAGTTTTTAAGGACTGTAAGCTTGTGGACGTTGGACTGTTTCTTTGTTCATTACTCAAACAAGCCTTTTTTTTTTCAAAGGACTGTCATGCACACTCTTGGGTTGATACTGACCCTATCTTTTGGATCTTTGATACTTTTTACAACTCCCGTTGGCTGAAAACATTTTAATAGTTTCTTTGAACATGACACATTCAGGCCTCTGTTTAATGTTTTTTCCACTGAGAGCAGCTAAAAGAACATCAATACAATACAATAAACTATTCAATAATGACATTTCTGGCCTCTCACATTGCTTCATAATATAGAGATGCTCAATATTTGGAAGCAGAAATTTCTGCAGCATTGCAACAAAAATGTGTTGTGGGGAGTCATTGTCAAAAAAAGTGAAGGTTTCAAACTTGTTCAAATTTGGAGTCGAAGGTGGACAAGGAACATTTTGGAGTGGTCGGAGCAAAAAAACAAAAAGGCCAAAAAATCCAGATCAATCTTGTTAAAGTGAAGGAACAGATATTAAAATAGCAAGTGTTTGATCTTTCTACAAAAATTCTAAACTTGATCTCTGAGGAATGTTCAGTATCCGCAAATCTTGGAAAAATATTTTTTAAAAATAAAAAAATAATAATAACCCCCTTAGCATTCCAATTCTGCAATGGAATAATAGTAATGCCCTGCTAGGAGAAGAAAAGAGAAAGAGCCCTATAATGAGGGATCATCCATTGGAATATTAGAATTATATTTTTTTTGTATATATAATATGTGTGTGTATATATATGTGTGTGTATGTGTATATATGTGTATGTATATCTGTGTATGTATGTGTATATGTGTTGATATGTGTGTATATATGTATTTGTGTGTGTATGTATGCAGGCATCATCCAGGGCGGCTGCGCCGGCGGGGGCTTACTTTTCTCAGTCGCGCGCGGTGACGTCACAGGGAAGCTACTCCCCCGTGCTGCAGAAAGGCAGGAAGAAGCCCGTAAAAGATGCCTCCGAAAGGGAAAGGCGGCGGCAAAGCGGCCAAAGGTGAGAGATGGGAGCGGAGCCTCCGATTTCTTCTCTTTCCCAGTTTCTCCTTCCCACTTCTACTGGGAGAGGAGGAGCCGCCGGCCCAGTTCTGCTCAGCCAGCGTGAAGCGGTCTCGCCTTATGGTGGCCGGGCAAGGAATTATGGGAGTTGTAGTTCTTGCAGATGCCTGCCAAAGGGGCTCGCCCTGTTTAGAATAGAATAGAATAGATATTGAAATGAAAGAATAGAATAGAGTAATAGGAAAAGAATAGAATAAGAATAGAAGTAGAAATAGAAATAGAAATAGAATAAATAGAATGAGAAGAGAAGAGAAGAGCTTCATTGTCCAAGTATGATTGGCACACAAGGAATTTGGCTCGGGTGCATGTGCTCTCAGTGTACATAAAAATACGTTCCTTAAGAATCATAAGATACAATACTTAGTGATAGTCATAGATTACTAATAAGCAATCAAATCATACTAGGAAACAAATAAAACAATAAAATGGTAAAGATAGAAAGCAACAAGGTTATAGTCACAAGTGGGAGGGGGTGGGTGATAAGGAGTGATGAGAAGATTAATAGTAATAGTAGTGCAGACTTTGTAAATAGTTGGACAGTGTTGAGGGAATTATTTGTTTAGCGGAGGGATGGCGTTCGGGGAAAAACTGTCCTTGTGTCTAATTGTTCTGGTGTGCAGTGCTCTATAGCGTCGTTTTGAGGGCGGGTGTTGAAACAGTGTGTGGGGTGGAAGCCCCAAAGGATGGCAAATGTGTATTGTGGGAAGCTCCCCCCCCCAAGAATGAAATATTTGGAGAAATATTAAAAAGGCAGGATAAAATATTTCCCCTAAAGGAGAAATACAAAAAACCTTAAGGGAGGCAGAAACCAACCCCAGTTTCCCTGCCCCAAGCAGAAACTGAGGAGGCCAGCTTTTAGAAATGCAGATTTGGTAATCACATTCAGAAAGATTCAGACAAAAACTCAGATAAGCAACAAACAAAAGTTTGACAAAATGAGCTCAGACAAACACCTAGGATTTGCATTTTGCCTTTTGCCTATAGAGCCAGCCATGACCCCTACATGGCCCCTTAGGAATCCAGAAGTTATAAAACCCACCCACTCTCAACTGCATTTTGTCAGTTCTCCCAGAATCACATGTGGTTGGTGGTTCTCAGTGGTGGGATTCAAATTTTTTTACTACTGGTTCTGAGGGCGTAGCTTGGTGGGCGTGGCAGGGGAAAGTTACTACAAAATCCCCTTCCCTTCCCTTCCCACCCCACTAACCTGCTTTCCAGTTCTGTTTTCCTGTGCAAGGCAATAAAAGAAGACCCAGCCGATCAGCTGGGACTCAATGGGAGGCAGTGAATAGATGGGGGCAGGGCCAGTCAGAGGTGGTATTGGCCGGTTCTCCGAACTCCTCAAAATTTCCACTACCGGTTCTCCAGAACTGGTCAACCTACTGAATACCACCTCTGGTGGTTCTGCTTCATCAATAAACAGACCTTCTTTCCAATAAGCCTCCATTTTATTTCCAGTGCCTTCCTCCCGGCTTGGAACTGAATCAGATGGATTTTCCTTCCGACGCTATTCTTCTAACATTTTCCTGCTTGAAATGTCTTTGAATGTTAGTAGCTCGGGTTGGTAGTTATGTTGCACGATCCAAAATGCACTGAAGATGTCTCTTCAAATGGGGATGAAATGTTTGCAACCAAGCTTGGAGCTCAAAGCAACATTTTTGTGCTTGCTGTCTGATTCCATCAGGAGGTGAGGCATGATAGCCTGGAGCTCAGATGCACCCAAAACATTCAGTCCCATCCGATTCAGCAAATGGAGGTGCAATCAGGTGAATTCTCCACCCAGATTCACTGTTGCTTTCCCCTCTTGTGTCTTGAAAGGAGGAGCATCTTCTGGCAATGACACAGCCGACAAGAAAGCTCAGGGGCCAAAAGGAGGAGGCAGTTCTGTGAAGGTAGGTCTTCTGGTCACCCGGTTTGAGGTGGCAGCCAAGGATGCCATGCCAGTCACGAACAGGGTGTGAGAGTAGGATGAGGCGTCATTCTCTCAACGCCAGGAATATTTGAAGAGTGGGAAAAAGTTCAGAAAAAAGGTGGCAGAGATCTGGGTTTGCTCCCCCAAATGCCCGATATCCTGAATGTGTTGATATGTTTACGTTCAGTAAATAAAATTAGAGATATTCGACTTGAGTTCTTCAAATCAATTTTGACTCCTGGCAGTGATATGGACAACTCCTTGCATGTTTTGTGGGCAGCATATTTATATGAAAATATAAGCAACAACTGAACAATGCTTTGGGATAAGAGAAAAATCACTAAATTTAAATGCTACTGCCAAATAATGCTGCTAATGCAAATCTCTGGCTGTTTGCTACTCAATCTCTTTATCTGAAGAAGATGAAAATGTGCACCTTGGACTATCTGCCTTCAAAGGCACTCTTTGGCAATTAGAAATCAATTAGCCTGGATTAAAATGGCTTGCTTTTTAGCCTCTCACCATCCTTAGTCAACTAGCCATAATTTGGGAACGTGCAATAATAATAATAATAAATGTTTATATACCGCTCCTCTCCCGAAGGACTCAGAGCGGTGCACAGCCATACAATTAAAACAATAAATATGTGAAAAGTTAAAACTAAATTAAACTAAAGGCCCTGGCTGAAAACAATTAAAACCCTTCCCTAAAACCCTAAAATTTAATATAAAAATTAAAACACCCAAATCTAAAATCAGCCCAAGCCGGCCTGGTCAAAGAGCCAGCTTTTCAATTAGAAACTGTATCAAGAATTAGCCAGCAAGAGGTGAATGGTACTGTGGCTTGGCTTACCAAGGGGAAGATAACTGTAGGAGTAAAGGTAAAGGTAAAATTTCCCTGTCAGTTGTGTCTAACTTTAGGAGTCTGGTCATTGACCAGCATGGCTATATGCCAAAGGCACGTGGAACTCACCTTCCCACCGAAGTGGTACCTATTTATCTACTCACATTTGCATGATTTTGAACCGGTAGGTGAGCAAGAACTGAGGCAAGAAACAAAAACTCACTCCATTGCTCAGAATTCGAGTCTCAAAACCAGGCTGTCAGCTCTAGTACTCTAAAGCTAAATGTGGAAGGACCTCCTTATATATATCTAATCTCTGTTTTGGGTTGTTTTTTTTTATTTTTATTTTTAGGTGAGGCATATTCTGTGTGAGAAACACAGCAGGGCTCTGGAAGCCTTGGAGAAGGTCAAAGCTGGAGTGCGCTTCAGTGAGGTTGCTGCACAGTATAGTGAAGACAAAGCCAGACAAGGGGTGAGTTTTTTTTGTTTCTCCAAACATTTGCAGAATTCTCAAGACGAATAAAGTGTTTTCTCCAGTTGCATGACTAATCTCTTGTTTTTGTCCCAAATTAGATTCCTAAAGTTCCTTAACTATTTATTAATTAATTAATTAATTAATTAAATTTCTATACCGCCCCCTCTCCCAAAAAAGGGACTCGGGGCGGTGTACAGCCAATTAAAACAGAAACAGTATATACCAATTAAAAGCAATTTAAAATGATTAAATTGGAGGCCAAATATACAGTTAACAGATATAAAACTGATAAAAAATTTAAAATACCAAATTTAAAACCTCAAAAATCGTTACTGGGCCAGGCCGGCCTGTTGAAAAAACAGGGTCTTTACTGCACGCCGGAAGGTCTGAATGTCGGTAATGGCCCGGATCTCTGGGGGCAAATCGTTCCAAAGGGAGGGAGCCCCCGCAGAGAAGGCCCGCACCCTCGAGGCCGCCAACTGGCAATGCCCAGCCGGCGGAACCCCGAGGAGGCCAACCCTGTGGGAGCGCACTGGGTGGCAGGAGGCTGTTGGTGGCAGCAGGCAGTCCCGTAAGTACCCAGGTCCCGAGCCATGGAGCGCTTTAAAAACGATCAGTACCACCTTGAATTTGAACTATAAGAACAGAAATGCAAAATTAATGCATGTATATATAGAACATTCTCTAGCAAATGGATTTATATAGGGTGGAATAGGTCATTTTCACCGTCCTTTGCATCCTTTCCTTGTGCTTGTTTTCCAGGGAGATCTGGGCTGGATGAGCAGAGGCTCCATGGTGGGGCCTTTTCAGGAAGCAGCATTTGCTTTGCCTGTCAGCAGCATGGACAAACCGGTATACACGGATCCCCCTATTAAAACCAAGTTTGGATATCACATAATCATGGTGGAAGGACGGAAATAATAAATGTTAGACGCTACGCCAGGAGTTTTTGACTCTTTATTTTTCTCTCTGCTTGTCAAGCGTTGTGAAAAAAAGAAAGATTTGGCTTTTATTCAGTGTGTGTTATGGCTGAAAGGTTTACAGGCTCCAATCTAGACATTATCCCACATTATATAGGTTTCCTCAGTTTGTCCTGACTCTCTTACTCGGTTACCTGCTAGTGATACAAAATGGATATCACGTCTGAATGATTATCTACTTTGGCTATCCAAACAAAGCAATGTGCACATGCATTCATGTACTTATGTATGTTTGAATTTAATAAAGGGGAATATTTGTAATTCAGACTTGACATGAGGAGTCCTTGGTGCTCTCTGAGCTTGGTTGTTTTCTTGCAGATGTTTCATGACCCAAAACTAGATAACATCATCAGATAGTTTGAGTCATGAAACCTCTGCAAGAAAAAAACCAAGCTCAAAGAGCCCCCAGGACTCCTCATGTATGCATTTATCCTGCATTTTCCTTGTTGCTAAGTCTTGCTTGGGGATTATTTTTATAGGAGCAATGATGATAATTGTGTTGTATCGGTCAGAAATGAAGTTTATTTTACGCTAAAGGTGAATCGATAGAGATTCTCAATCATCCAGGTCATGGTTGTCCCACAGGTGCATTTTTCAAGAAGCAACTGGACTTTCTGGTTTTTCTTCAAAGACGTTTCACTTCTCATCCAAGAAACTTCAACTGACTGGATGGTGGGGAATGGAAGGTTTTATATTCTTTGCAGACAGCTGGTCATTTGCATCCTTTTAGAGGGTCATTGAAGCACTTGGAGGTTTATCTGTGTCCTCAGAATCACCTGGCTCATGTAGTCTGCAATTTTTTGGAAATCAATTCCTACTCCCACACTATTCAAAAGGTGTTCATCCCAAATTGTCTTAATTGAAAAAGGCTCTGCCACTGTAGGTAGGTCTTGATTTACAAGCACAATTGAGCTCAGAGTTTATGTGGCTAAGTGTGTTTCATCCCAAATTGCATAGCTAAAAAAAAACACTCTCTAAAAAGGTTGCAAATACAATAACTTTATTGTCACTTTGAATGCACACTAATTGGCATACGCTAAAAATGAAATTTTGTTGCAAGTGACCAGCTCTGTCTGCAAGGATTATAAATCCTTCCATTCCCCACCATCCAGTCAGAGCTGAAGAAGCTTCTTTGGATGAGAAGCGAAACGTCTTCAAAGGAAAAAAAACCCAAGAAAGTCCAGTTGCCTCTTTGGGACTAAAAGGGTGAGTCGGACTGCAGGTTCGGAAAGGGTTAACAGCTGCCACGCGTCATCACGTGATCTGCGCGTCATGTGACCTGGCTTCCATCACAAGGGGGGGGAAAGTCCGCAATTTTTTTTTTCTATTTCCCCTTGCGGGAGACGATTGGCTGAGCCCTCGGAGACTTCCGATTGGCCGAGAGCGGGGGGGGGGGTGGAGGCTGCGATCCGATTGGCTCCGAGGAAGGAACGGAGAGCTGCGATTGGCCGGAGCGAGCCGTTTTGGAAAAACTCCGGCTGTGAATCCTTCATTCAGGAGGAAGGAAAGGGAGAAGTTGGGATGATGGCTGGAAGGCGAAGCGAGCGGGACGCCGGGTTGGCGGTGGCGCTGCTGCTGGCGGCCGTGGGCTTGGCGTCCGCGTTGGAGAACGGGCTGGCTCGGACGCCGCCCATGGGCTGGCTGCACTGGGAGCGCTTCCTCTGCCAGACGGATTGCGAGCGGGAGCCCCGCGACTGCATCAGGTAGCAGGCGGAGGGGAGGCTGGAGGCCGTCGGTCCCTTGGGCGGAGACCAGCCCCTCCCTTCTCTGCCCCCAGGGGGAAGGAGTATGGGAGTTGTAGTCCAGAAAGGGCTGGGGTTCCCCCTCCCTTCTCTCCCCCAGGAGAAAGGAATATGGGACTTGTAGTCCAGAAAGGGCTAGAACTCTCCCTCCTCCCTTCTCTTCCCCCCAGCGGGAAGGAATATGGGACTTGTAGTCCAGAAAGGGCTGGGATTCCCCCTCCTCCTCCCTTCTCTCTCCCCATGGGGAAGGAATATGGGAGTTGTCGTCCAGAAAGTGTTGGGGCTCATCCTCCTTTCTCTCCCCCCTCGTGGGAAAGGAATATGGGACATTTTTCCTCTAAAGGTTGCAGAACCTGCCAGTAAGCAATTCATAATCCAGCAATATCTGTGGCTCATTTCCTGTACTTTCAATGGCTTGAGCTGTCAATATGTAGGGCCAATTACAGAATATGTAATCTCCCAATTGGGAGAGAAAATGTTCTGGTCCTTTTTTAATAAAACAATGGTGATAAGGTTTAATAGAAATGTTGGATTTCTAAATAGCTGGAAGGTTATCAGTGGAATTCCAGCACTGTTTTCATCAACAAAACAGCTCAGACTAATGACATTTTGTCATTTCCAGCCATTTTAATTTAGGCTGTGATTTTTTCTTCAGAAGTGTCTACCATAAATCAGTAATTCCTAAACTATTTGACCCAAGTGACAGCTGTCAGGATTCTGGCAGTTACCCCCATTTAAATCTGTAAGTCTTGAGCAAAACTTCTAAAACTTAAAAAGGATTTATTGGGAGTTAACATGCCTGGCACTGCCTGGGTGGAGCCAACTCTGAGACAATCATTCATTGTCACCCTTGACCCTGATTTCCCCCCACCGCTCTGGGTGTATCATAATTCATATTCTCCAATGGGACACATCCATAGCCCAGAGTCATCAGTCATGCTCTCCAGTTAGATATTTGCAGGGCAGAAACTTCAGCCACCTAGTTACTATCTTTGAAAACATTTATGGAATGCACTTTCGGTTTGCAAGCTGCCCGCACTGCTCTCTTCCCCCCCCCCCCCCCCGGTTTCTGTTGGCAACTTTAAAAAGACCATAGAAATATTTTATGAGTTGACAACAGCCTGTTGCTACTCAGAATGGAAAAATATGAATCTTTCCAGGAGATGAATGACTGTTCTCTTTTTTTTTTTCCATTTTCTACTTCCTTACTCACTTCTGGCCTTTTGCCCTCCTTCTCTTCTCCCAGTGAACAACTCTTCATGCAGATGGCTGACCAGATGGCGTCGGAGGGATGGAAAGACGTTGGGTACCATTTCCTGTCTATCGATGATTGTTGGATGGCTCCCACACGCGATAAACAAGGACGGCTGCAGCCAGACCCCAAACGTTTCCCCAGCGGGATAAAGAAACTTGCAGACTATGTGAGTGGGTGCCTGGGAATTTTTGTCCTGGGAGCTTCTTCCAAATTGGGGCAGCTGGAAAATTCAGGAATGCCGGATTGATGGAAACGGCGGGTTCTGTTAATTCAATTTCTCTCTAGAGAAGGTGGAAGAGGTTTCCTAAACAAAACCCATTTATATTTTTGCCTTCTGTATTAATTCCTAACTGCAAACCAAAAATTACTCTCCTAACCCACTTTCTCTACAATTCTGTAAGAATCATTCTGCTGGGTCAAATCAAAAAGATCTAACTTGGGGTGGACGTTGGCTCTCTGACTCCGATGAATTTTTTTTTCTCAAATCTTGGAAAATGGAATACCTGATTCCTTGTTCTCTGTCTTCGGTGTCATAAAAAAATATAGGAAACAGACAGCAACACAAACAAAAATTCTTACTTTAAGATCAGAGATTTATTGTTTCTAACAATTTGGAACATAAGAAATGAATAGATATAAAATATATAATAGCAGTAATACATTGCAATGGGGTCCAATGACATACAGCAGCTCATGCAAGGACTGCCATAAATCAAAGGGCCTCAAGCTTATCTCCAACCCTATCCTTTATACTTCTAACCACATACACGCTTCACAACTTCACTGTCACTTTCCTTAAACACCTGTGCACATTACTTTCAGTTCCTCATTTCCAACACTTTCATTCTTCCTGTTTTAAATTTACCTAACTTATCCAAATGCATACTTTGCAAAAATATGTTTTCACAATTAGCAGGATTACAAATAGTTCTGGTATATTTTGAAACCATCCTACAGGGGTGGGGTTCAAATTTTTTAACAACCGGTTCTGTGGGCATGGCTTAGTTGGTGGGCGTAGCTTGGTGGTCATGTGACTGGGTGGACATGGCTTGGTGGTCATGTGACTTGGTGGTCATGTGACTGGGTGGGCATGGCCAACTCAATATCACTCACATTGAGGCATGCATCTCCTCGCCTGGCCTCTCATGACTGTGAGGCTGCTGCAACAGTCGTAAGTGTAAAAAATGGTCATAAGTCACTTTTTTCAGTGCCGTTGTAACTTTGAATGGTCACTCCACACAAGCAAAGTACCAGCAAAGGAGGGGAAAAAAAATCCAGAGACGTTCCTGAGACAGGAAGTCTAGTCCTGCCAAGAATGTAATAAGGGTTAATGGAGAGGCAGTTTCTGTAAGCAAGACCAGAATGTTTCCTTCCTGCCTTCCTTACAGGATTAGGCCAGGAATTTCTTCTAACTGGTTCTCCTATCTGCTTAGAATGTTAACAACCCGTTCTAGCGAATAGGTGTGAACTGGTAGAATCCCACCCCTGCCATCCTAGCTGAAAACTTTGGTTCATGTCTCTTTCTTCTGGGGCCTGCTATCACCCATAGGACTTATTGAATCTAATAGATCAATAAGTCTAATAGATCAATAAGTTGATCTAATAGATCAATAAGTTATATACTTGATTCTCATATCGGCAACCCATATTTAGAGGTAAGACTGCAACTGTGGGTGGCGGTTTTACTTGGATATTTCTTCTAGTATTTGTTGATAAAACTAATCTGTGTCTCTAATCTGGATTTCTGCTCCTGCTGAGTGGTGTCATGGTTTTGGGTTTGGTTTTTTTTTGGTTTTTCTCTCTCTCTCTGGGCCCTTTAAAAGCACCATATCCAAACATGGGCCAGATGTTTTAGAGCAAGGCTCTTCAAACATGGCAAGTTTAAGACTTGTGGATTTGCACTCCCAGAATTCCTGAGCTAACATGACTGGAGGAGGAATTCTGGGAGTTGGAGTCCACAAATCTTAAAGCTGTCAAATTTGAAGATGCCTGTTTTAGAGGTACAACTTTGCATTTTGTACTTGCTGGGGGAATTTTGAGTGTTGTAGGCCCGCGCATCTGGAGAATGCCAGGTTGAGAAAGGTTAGCTTGAGCATGTTTTTTTTTGAGAAATGGTTCGGAAATGCAACTTGCCTGCCGTTTTCTGATCTTGCCTTTGCTTTCCCTCTTGGCCTCTGTGATTCAGGTCCACTCCAAAGGGCTGAAGCTGGGCATTTATGCAGACATTGGGAACAAAACCTGTGCTGGCTTTCCTGGAAGCTACGGCCACTACGAACAGGATGCAGAGACCTTTGCCAGCTGGGGGGTGGATCTGCTGAAATTCGACGGATGTTACTTTGGGACTCTGGATCAAATGGCTGAAGGTGTGTTTGTTACAGTCATGCAAAATGTCAGGATTCCAGCAATCGCTCTAATTAAATCATGATTCTCGAGCCAAACTTCAATAAACTTCGAAGGATTTATTAGGGGCGAAGTATTGGCACTGCCCTGTATGGAACCAACTGTGGCATACGTCATTTACAGTCTCCTGTGATCCTGTTTCCCCCCTTTCCCCCTGGGTGTCTCATAAACCAGATTCTCCAATTGGGCACCTTCACAGGCTGGGTGTCATCATTCAAGTTCTCCAATTTGCAGGCGAAAGCTCTGGTATTTTAGTTACAATCTTTTAAAGAGTTGGAATGTACTTCCGCTTTCAAACTGCTGCACTGCTCTTCCAGATTTCCTTCCTCCCCCTTTTTATGGCAACTACTAAAACAGGCATAGGAATGTTTTATGAGTTGACACACAAGATGCTAAGCCATGTCTGGTGTTCCTGTGATCTGTTGAATAAGCCACAGCTAGAAGGATTCACACAACCAATACCTCATAAAGCAGGATTATCTTGACGTTGACAGCTTGTTGGCCGGGGAATTCTGGGATTTGAAGTCCACAACTTTTAACGTTGCCAAAGTTGGACACCCCTGTGATAAAGTAGAGCTGAGAAGCCAATATGGGCCTCTTATTTTGTGAATTTATATGGAAATCCATATACATAGATGCCAGTACCAGCTAGACTTTGGCTATTGATAATTGTGCTTTCCTGCCACCTGTCTGGCACTAATGTGGTCTTAAATGTTCTGCCATTTTTCATGAGTGCTTCTACCATTCACTACTGTTGGTCTGAGAAGGTCTGCCTTGGGAAGAGTCCTTTCCAATCCTATAATTCTATGTCTAAAGATAGTCCTTATCTAGCAGCTGCCTTGTTTAGCAACCATTCAGAGTTACAACAATTAAAAGGGAATTTTTGTCAACTAAATCCCTGCATTTGTGACCTTCGCATGTCTATAAACAAAGGAAAGCTAAAGTGAGATTACAGCCAGAGTTGCGGTTTCACTTAGCAACTGATTCACTTAATGACAGAGTTGCCAATCTTAACTGTGGTCACTAAATGAGGACTACCTGTAGCTTGGCTTATAGAGACCTATCTTTGGTTGAGGATGTTGGAAAAGGCTGGAATATTTTAATGGTAGGGGTGCTTCTTTTTCCTTCCAGGGTATAAGAAAATGTCTTCGGCTTTGAATAAAACGGGAAGAAGTATTGTATATTCCTGTGAATGGCCACTTTACCAGAGACCCTTTAAAAAGGTAAGGGATGAGGGGAATTCTTTTGATCTCATTCTAGGACAAGATGGTCAACAAGTTGTATGTCTCTGGTGAAGAATATTTACCTGACAAGCAGGGATCTGAATTAAAGCAGATTCCTACAATGTCTCAATTTGTTCAATTGCAGTATTTATTTCTGAGGTTTCCCCACTTGCAACCTGAATAAAAGCCAGTCTGTTCCTTTTTTTTTGTTGTTGACTCTGGAGTCTCTTCAACTCAACACTGAGGGCTAAAGGTATGAAATTAATGTTCCTTCTTTGCCTCTTTCCTGGCAGGTCAACTATACAGAAATTAAGAAATACTGCAATTACTGGAGGAATTATGATGATATCTCTGATGCCTGGAGCAGCATCAAGAATATCTTAGACTGGACTTCTTATAACCAGGACATTCTGGTCGACATAGCAGGGCCTGGTGGCTGGAATGACCCAGACATGGTAAGAAAACTTGCCCTGGGGTCATTTATCTCAGCCAGTGTAAATGCATCTGTAAATGGCCTGTATATTCATAAAATAAATGGTAAAATCAGGTAAAATCAAAGTAAAATCAGTAGACTGATATGCAATTATTTCTTTGGATTGTAACCATTGAAGTCTCAAAGGTGGGGTTTTTTTCCCACCACCAAAAAGGGGTGTTTTTTTTTCCTTGAGATGTTTCATTTCTCATCCAAGCTTTATCAGTTCTTTCAGGATGGTGGACCTGGCCAGAACTGATGAAGCTTCTTGGATGAGAAGCGAAACATCTTCCTCCTCAAGCAAAAAACAGTCCAGTTGCCTTTTGAGAAAAAAAACCAAAACACATATGAAATAACTATGACCTCGACGACTGAGATTCTCCACAGACAAAATTTTAACAATTGGAATATTGAAATTATAGCTTTGTCCCATGGACAGTAACTAATTTCAGGGGCCCACATGTATCATTTGGGGGAGATTAAATGTGTTACGGAAGTAAGGGCAGGGAGGTAAAGTGGGTGAGGCCTTTTTAAAGGTTTATTCATCTTATCAAAATTTCTACACCATTCATCTCACCTAAGCAACTCTGTTGGGGATTCTACCCGAAAAGTAAGTAAGGAAAATACACATTTAGTTATTCATGTATTAACTGCTGCTAGAATTGTATTTGCACAAAATTGGAAGAGTGAAGAGACGAGAATGTGATTAGGGAAATATTAGAATATGCAGAAATGATAAATAAATGATAAATAAACGTTGGCAATTAAGGAAAAAGAGCAAACTGAATACTATATGATATGGGATCTATTTTATCAATGGTTAGCAAAAAATGGAAGTTGGAAACAGGGAAACAAAATAAAAAAGATGTGTTAAGGCAGTTGACAAACAAAAACTTGCTCTACCAGTCTTACAGTCCTATTTCCTACTTCAAATGAAATTTCAGCCAAATGTGTTTAGCAATAGTAGCCATCAGAACACAGTAGGCAGCAGAGAAAGGGGTCCTGGCCCATTCAGCAACTACTGAATTGCAACAGCTGGTTTTGGGGAAGTTGTTAGACAGACCCTCTTATGTCCCCAGCGCATACTAGTTGTAAGTAAGTCTTGTTCCCTTCTTCTGCGTCCATTGTAGACGCTGCAGTTGCAGAACAATTCACTATTTTAACCCAGCATCAGATTTGATTTTACAGGAAAGGCGTTCCAGACATTGCACTAATCCGTAACCTGGTTTCTTCGGGTTTGGGCTTAACCCGGTGTGTCAGATCTTCCCATCACCTGCGAACTGATTCTTTGAAGGGGATCTCCCAGGAGTTGAGCCAGGAAATCCTGTGTAATCCTTTAAGTGCCTGGGGAAGGAGAGATTCATTGCTAGAGTCTCTTCAGTTCCTACCTTCTATGTCAGAATATTCATGAACTGGCAGAGACATGGGTAACAAGGTCAGCCAATGGGGGCTGAATTGGGGGCTGAGTCTGGAGGTGGCTTAGCTTCGTGCTCAGCTCTGAAGAAACAAAACGTATCTGAGTTGTTTAAAGTGAAACTAATCTAATCTGCTCTGAGCTCTGAAGCTGCTGCTTGTGTTTTGCTTGTAACCTTTACCACGTTGGAAGAATCTACTGTTAGTATTGTAAACTTTACTTCATATGTTATTGCATATATAAAGAAGTTAATGAATCCTGCTGAATCAGACATGTGCGTGTGCTTTCTGGATTTGATTTCTGCACTGAATTCTAGCACTCCAGCTGAATTTTGTAGCACAAAAGGCATCCATTGTGAACTTTTTTTTCCAGCTGGTGATTGGGAATTTTGGCCTGAGCTGGGACCAGCAAATAACACAAATGGCCTTCTGGGCTATTATGGCGGCCCCACTATTGATGTCCAACGACCTGCGTCAGATCAGCTCCAAAGCCAAGGCTCTCCTCCAGAACAAGGAAGTGATAGCGATCAACCAGGATCCCTTGGGCAAGCAGGGTTACCGAATTGCCAAGGTAAGAGCATCCTTGGAGACTTCAGCTGTAGAAAGTCTTATCAGCAGTGTGCAAAGACAGATTTATATTACACTATAATTGTGATTTAAGATACCTCCCTCCCGTTTGATTTTGGGCACAATCAGCATTTTTATCCTTCCAGTCTTGACAAAGCCCTTAAATGTGTGTTAAATTGTACTTAAATTGCTTGCATCATTTTTCCACTGCACAAATGATAAATCACCATATTTTAGAATAGAGCCATCCACCCTCAAACACATTCCATTAGCTTTAATATACTTGCAATTTTGTTTTTATAGTGTACACTGAAATACACTACGCCTATTTACAAGGAATTGATGCTAACTTAAAAAAGCATTCTTGTGTGTATCCTTGATGATGGTTAACTTTTAGAAGAAGGGTATGTTTCAATGCTTATTAATTTTACAATTGGGCTATTAAATGCCCTCTGTAACAGGATCAGATAGATAGACTTGATTCATTTATTGCTGGCATTCTTGGTCTCTGTGCGGAGTGGTGCATTGGCCTAGAAGTGGAGCGCTCTCCTCATAAATCGGAGGCGGTGAGTTCAATCCTAGGTAGAGGCAGATATTTCTCTCTCTCAGCACACTGAGAATGTATCTGATGAACACAACTCCGCATTGGGGACAGGAAGGGCATCCGGCCATTAAAACACTCTGCTGGCTCCATTAGTTGCACAGACTCCACCCCGCAAGGGATTATGGGGTCGTTAAATGAAGGTGATTCTTGGTCTTTGTGTAATCTTCATGCTTCTTCTGACTGATGTTATTTATTTTCTCTAGGACAGAAACTTTGAGCTGTGGGAACGGCCACTCTCCGAAGGAGCTTTTGCCGTAGCCATACTAAACCGGCAGGAGATGGGGGGACCACGGGTCTGTGACCTTCCTACCATGATAATTGGCAATGGCTTAGCTTGTAATCCCAGTTGTTTGATGGAGCAAATTCTTCCAACCAGAAGAGACTTGGGGCTACACAACATGGCTTCCTTTTTGAAGCTGGTGGTGAACCCAACTGGTACTGTGCTGCTGAAGACAGTGGTGGACACACACACACTTTTTATTGACCGTGGAAGAGGCTACCCTGAAGACCTCTTATAACATGGCAGCATTCTCCCCTCGCAAATGCTTTCAAGAGGATCTAAGGCAAAGCCTAAGAAATCGCCCGAAGAAATCAAAGGAAAATCACTGTAGAGTCTTTGCTTCAAGAAATGACGAGATGGTCTTTTTGGGATTCTCAGATTTTAAGCCTCAAGAAGGTGACATTGTCTTGTCTTTCTGAAAACAAAATTATCTCACTTGATCATGTTTATCAAGTGGTTTTATATACAAACACAATTGTAGTGTAACAATAATAGCCTGTGGGCTTTGCCGGGATACAAAGATGACCTACCGCAATTTTATATACTTGCAGTTGCTTCTCAACAATCACTGGATCAAAATTAAGAGATATGTAACGATACAATAGGTCTACGGGTAAATTTTGCAATAACTGAAGAAATTCTTAAAAGAATTTGGGTGGACTTTGCTACTCCTAAAATCAACAGATAGATTTAAAAAGTACTACACATAACGTGAAGCAACTTTCAGCTTTTGGAGAGTTGCAAAAGTCTCTATTGGTACTGGAGGCTCTGCAACATTGGAATGGCACTACCTCAACTTTGACCCTGAGAATTCCAGCCCAACATCTGACTCTGAATTTTGCAGTTTATTAAAATGCTTCCCACTCCAATAAGATTTCTCTCTCCGTTGTTTCAATAAATCTTTCCTGCCTGCACTGATGCTAGCTCTGTCCAAGGCAGCCACTGATTGAGGGCCCAGATTATGATCAAGTCAGCCAAACTGTCACATTTATTCCATTTGCTCTTACTGTTTTAAGGAGAATGAAGATCAAAGGAATCTAATCAATTCTTTTGAGCCTGTTGGCGGAAGGAGAAAAAAAACCCAAAGTTTCGTGAAGGTTTCTTCAATTGGAGATTGCTTCTATCACATTCTTTTAATAAAGATGTACTTTAAAAATTGCAATTAATGTCTTGAAAAGGAGGGATGTGGAACAGTTCTTCGATTTTGGACATAATAAAATCTACTTTTGAGTAGATTTTTTAATATGCTTTCAATAATATGCTTTGGAATATAACGTGCCAAATAATAAACAATAAATGTGTAGAATTAAGAATGTGTAGAATTGGAATTATAGAAACTTACCCAAAAGGCAGGAGAACTGAAAAAGCCTTCCCTCCTACACTTATCTTCCCAAATCAGGGACAGTTTCTTCAGCTAAATCACATTTCCTTTTTTGGTTACTCGTGTTGCGCTTTGTGGTAAGAACAATCTTCACATCAGACGTACTCTTAAGGGTGTCTCCCAACAATGAGCAGCAAAGAAAGTACAACAAACCATTGTGTTCTGACAGAATTTTAATGGGTTCCATACCAGAGAGTATCTAGAACTGGATGACCTGGCCCTGTGAAAAGAAAAATAAAGACGCCGACTAAGCATATGCTATAGTGACAAATGAAAGCACATTTCGTTAGATGGATTTTTCAATTTTGGAAAGCATCCTTGTCTTAGAAAACTGAAAATATGCCTAGACTTTGATCACAAATTTATGACCTCAGAATCTTGGGACATGGAAGGCCCTAGATCAGCGGTCTCCAAACTTGGCCACTTTAAGACTTGTGGACCAACTGCCAGAATTCCTCCTCCAGTCATGTTAGTTCAGGAATTCTGGGAGTTGAAGTCCACAAGTCTTAAAGTGGCCAAGTTTGGAGACCCCTGCCCTAGATCAAGGGTTGGCAATCTTAAAACACTCAAAGTGCCACAAAAGTCCTAACCGGAACCCCTCCGTTCAATTCTGGAGCCGACTGGAAATCCGGTTCCCCCACCATAGAGTCGTCTCCTAGCATGGCGTCCTTTTTCCTCTACCTGTCCTAACTGAAAGCCCTATCAATTGTGGAGTCAACCGTAAAACCCGCCCCTTGCCAGAGTCTCTCCTCCTGGCACGCCGTGCTTCCCACCCCAACTGGAAGCTCCTCTCAAAATTGTGGCGCCAACTGGCAACAGCCACAGCAGAGAGCCACATGCGGCTCTAGAGCTATGGGTTGCCGACCCTTTGCCTTAGATAACATTCTCAAAATGGTTCTCCCCCATTTTTTTCCATATGTGAAAAAATAGGCTTCAATGCCTACAGATGTATCCAGACAGATGCTATTTCAAAAAACAAAAGGTGTAACTTCAAACATTTGTCCTAGTAAAAAAATCAGTCAATTTATCATTTTTTTATATATTCCTTACTCAAATGCTTTCCGTTTATTCTTTGCATTCCACCCAATGCAGTGGCTAATCTGGTGTTCTACATGAAAGCTACTTTCTCCAGAACTGCTAAGCACATATTCATCCAAGTAGACCAGTTTTCGTTTTGTAACACTAAAGCAGGGGTGTCAAATTTGCATCCTCACGGTGCCGTCACGCGACATATTGTGACTTTCCACCCTTCGCTAAACTGGGTGTGGCCAGCACGTGACACATCTGGCCCATGAGTCTGACAGCCCTGCATGAAAGTAACGGATCAACCACTGCCCAGAATATTGCTCAGACGGTACCTTTCTCTTCTTGTCTCCTCCTAACTCGAAGTGCTTGCACCTCTTAATGGCCAGCATCCTCTTCGACCTACAGTTTGGCTCCACGCACTCCAGTCTCAGCACAATCTTCTTTGTGGTCTTTGCCTGCAAGCAGGAAGGTGTTATACATCCTCGGCACAGTGGTTAGAGTGCAGTATTGCAAGCTGCTTCTGCAAACAGCTGCCTGCAATTGGGCAGTTCGAATCTCACCAGGCTCAAGGTTGACTCAACCTTCCATCCTTCCGAGGTGGGTAAAATGAGGACCCAGATTGTTGGGTGCAATAGGCTGACTCTGTAAAACCGCTTAGAGAGGGCTATAAAGCGGTATCTAAGTCTAAGTGCTATTGCTATTTCAGAAACTTTATCCTTTACCTTTACCCTTCTCAGTTTTCTCCACATCTTCTGTGAGCTTTGAACTTTTAAGGATAGCAAACTTGGATTTGTGGAAAGCTTTTTTTTAAAAATCCTGTCTTGACTTGGGACCTATTCAATAATGTCACAGTCCAACAAGGTAGGCCAGATAATACATCAGTGCCATACAGGTGAGGACTTGTGTTTATTGCAATAGCTACAGTAAGAGAATCTTGCAAGTCTGAATGTGCTTCTTCATATTCATCTCAACTAAGGAGGGGCTTGTCTGGGACCTGTTTTTTTTGGCCTGGGCTCAAGACCCTTTTGGACTGTTGCCTTGATAGAAACTGAGTGGTACGGTGGCCTAGAGGGGGAGCTCTCGCCTCATAATCAGGAAGCTTTGAGTTCGATCGTAGGAAGAGGCAGATACTTCTCTCTCTCTGGGCACACTGAGAATATATCTGCTGAACAAAACTCCATACTGGTGACAGGAAGGGCATCCGGCCAGTAAACACTCAGTTTCATTCAGTTGCCCAGACTCCATCCCGCAAGGGATTATGGGATTGTTAAAACAGGATGATTGTCTTGATAGCAATTCTACCTGCTGTCCTTAATCCCTCTACAGCCCCTGCAATTATCCTCAAGGATCAAATTCTGTATCTCCCATTGCTATAGAAACGGCTAGTTTCTATTATTATGAAAAAAATAAAAAGTTGAAGGTTGATCTTAATGCCTTATTTTACTGCATCAAAGGAGTTGGAAGTCAATGCCTTTTTTCTATTTCCCTTCCTTTCCCCCACTATCCCCTTCCCTTTTTCTTTTCCTAATTTCCCTAATATTTCCTTTTGTATGTCATGTTATAAATTAATAAAACTATTTTATTTTTTAAGTCTACCCTCCTCAACATTAATGCTTCAAATAAGATTCAACGGACTTCCAGATGAAGCTTACCTTCTTGCGAAAGATGGGCTTTGTCTGACCTCCGTAGCCACTGCGCTTACGGTCGTATCTCCGCTTTCCTAAAAGAAAGTTTTCCTCAGATAAAATCATGGTCTGCTGCTTCTCAACTGCAAACCTCACGAGTGGACAAACACGACCAATTACGTCAACCCAAACCATCTTTATTTACATTAGGTTTTTTACATTATGGCTCCTGACAGAAATTTATATGGCTACTATTCTTTTTGGGGAGTTTTAGCGCTTCCATTCCCTTCTAATCCCGTGCTTTTCGGAATATCCAATCACAGGTTTCCCCCCCGTTTATTTATTAAATTTATATTGCCGCCTATTCGCCCATGGCGACTCAAGGCGGCTTACAGAATATAAAACCACATTTAAAACAATAAAACTAATAAAAAGAATCAACTAAATATAATAAAATCACGAATAAAATCACCTCCCACCCACCCGGCCTGGCAACAGCAGATCACACAAGCCATTTAATGGGCTCCATCCTGCTCCATCCGAACTGCTCCGAACCAGGACATTCCCACCCCTACCCCAACACAACTCACCCTGGAGAGAAAATCCCTAATCCAGTGAATCCCACTAACAAGCACACAATCCTATTGCACCATGTGAAGTTATTGCACATCGTGCCGGCCCCGCATTCTGTATAGTAGAGGACTATATCTGTATAGATATAGTCATCTGTTCTATATTTATTTATTTATAGAATAGAATACTTTATTGGTCAAGTGTGATTGGACACACAAGGAATTTGTCTTGGTGTAAATACTCTCAGTATACATAAAGAAAAGATACATTCATTAAGAATCAAGAATCATAATGATAGTCATAGGGTACAATCAACAATCAAATCATACTAGGAAACTGTCAATATAAATCGTAAGGATACAAGCGACAAAGTTACAGTCCTACAATCACAAGTGGGAGGGGATGGGTGATAAGGAGTGATGAGAAGATTGACAGTAATAGTAGTGTAGACTTTGTAAATAGCTGAACAGTGTTGAGGGAATTATTTGTTTAGCACAGTGATGGCGTGCAAGAAAAAATTTGTGTCTAGTTGTTCTGGTGTGCAGTGCTCTATAACGTCGTTTTGAGGGAAGGAGTTGAAACAGTTTATGTCCGGGATGTGAGGGGTCTGTAGATATTTTCACAGCCCTCTTTTATTGAATTTATATTGCCGCCTATTCGCCCATGGCGATTCGAGGCGGCTTACAAAATGTAAAACCATCTTTAAAATAAAAAAAAAACAATAAAAAGGAACAAAAAAGAATCAAATAAATTAATAAAGTACAATGGAAGATCTGGAAAGAAATAAATAAAAAACCCACACACCCCTAACTCCCACTCCACCCCCATCCCGATGGCAGCAAATCACACGGGCCATCTGATGGGCTCCATCCCACTCTGGGTTCCCCATGCCCGCTGGCAGAACCAGGCCTTCAGTGGCTTCCGGAAGAGTGCTAGAGTGTGGGCCATTCTAATCTCTGGGGGGATGATGTTCCAGAGAGAGGGAGCCACCAGGGAGAAGGCCCTTCTTCTGGGTCCCACTAGCTGTATCTCCCTGGGGGATGGGGCCCACAGCCTTCCCTGCCTCCCCATTCTGAGGCTTTTTATTCTTAACATGCATAAGCAGTTCCAACGTTTTTCCTTTACAAAAAAAAATATAGGGCAATGTGAAAACGGTGACCTCTGTATCTCTGGTTTGGATGGAAATGAATTGAGAGGGCGGTCCTTTTCTCCTCTTATAAAGAAGAAACAAAGGCCTTTTTTTGTTAAAAAAAAAAAAAAAGCATATATATTTAGATATATATTGCGTATATATTTAGAAACCGATGCAAACGGCAATTGTACCTAAGAATAAACCGAAGAGTGGAAAGGAAATAATCTTTCATCCTTGAAAGAAATCAGGAAGTGAGAAAGCAGTGCTGTAATGCATGGAGGGCTAATTCGAGACAAGGATGCGCCAAACACCACAACTCACCTTGAGCATACAAAGACTCTTTGCCCTTCTTGTATTGGGTGACTTTGTGGGGCTGATGCTTGCCACATTTCTTGCAGTAAGTCCTGCGGGTTTTCGGGACATTCACCTGTCAAAAAAATCAGTTTTACACCAATTAATTGAACTCTACGTTCCCCATGTAGGGAAAAAAAACACGCAAATATTCCAGGAAGAATTCTCCAACTCTGCTCTCTTTCCCAATATGGAAATAGAAATAGAATAACTGAGTTGGAAGGGACCTTGGAGGTCTTCTAGTCCAACTCTGCTTAAGCAGGAAACCCTACACCACTTCAGACAAATAGGAACTTCAACTCCAGAACTACGGCCTGCTAGTGCAGCCGTTGCTTGGAAATTTGAAGTCCCTAAACTTGGAAAGCACCCGAGAAAGGAAAGGTTTTTGGCTCATCAGAAAACAGGGTTTATTTTATTAATTTTTTTAATTCCACCTGTATTAATTTATAAATAACTCAAGGCCGCGAAGAGCTCAACAACTTACTAAGAGTCTTTCCTGCAGCAAGCAGAACCACAAACTATCAATCTCCATTTTACCCTAGCATGTTGTGCAAACTCTTACCTCTGTACCCAGGGGTGGGATTCAACCGGTGCTGCTACCGGTTTGGTGATGTTTTGCACGCGTGTGAAAAAACCTTAAGCTGTTGCCACCAAGACAGCTGAAAAGCGCTGCGCACAGCATTTGAAAAGCCACTTTTTTCCTGCTTTTTCAACCTCAGCTATGCCGTGCAAAGCAGCTGAGGTTGAAAAGCAGGAAATAAAGGACAGGTAAGAGCCCGGGCAGGCAGGAGGGCCAAACAGCAGTAGACACAGAACCGGTTTGGTGTCTGCTGCTCTTCAGAGCTATCAGTTCTATACAACTGGGCAGAACTGGTAGCATCCCACCTGTCTGTATTAGTTGTATGATTGGCTATTTTGTTAGTTTGCAACTATCAATCTTGATCAGTTTCCAAATATAATTGGGATTAGTTTCCACTGCTGCACTTGATGTAATTATTTTACCAGTTCAAAAGAAACAGGCAAACATTTTGCATTTTAGGAACAAGGGCCAATCACCTCGGCACCTTGGAAGAATAACATTAGCCATTAAACATTCTGGGCCCAGACTGATGTTTCTGGTTGTACCCTTCCTGACAATAACAGTTCCTGACAATGACAATAAGTGATGTTCACCACAGCAGGAGAAAGCTACTTTTGACCCAGTTTGTTGGCTTCTACTTAACAAGCTATTCAAATAAGCACATCCAAGGGAATTATTTCAAACTTTCTCCTCCAGAGTGGAATATCTGAGTTTACGCAGCCCTAGAGCAGACAGAATAGCGAATAGAATAGAGTAGAAATAGGAATAGGATTAGAATTCTTGATTGGCCAAGTGTGATTGGACACACAAGAAATTTGTCTTTGGTGCAAATGCTCTCAGTGTACATGAGACAAAAATACATGCCTGTCTTTTGTCCAAAGCTCCATTTTTAACCCTTGCACTGCACTGCAAAAATGACCCACAATCCAGACTTCATTTCTGGATTGGATCTGGATGGGCAAATTCACTGATCCTTTCAGAGATTCGTAAGGATCTTTCGATTCCCTACCCAACAAAGTTGGTCCATGAGAAACATTCAAAAATCCATTTAATGGATGGTTATCATCCATTATGCATAATCAGGCTTGGGGAATCAACAAGCTAAGATTTAACCATCTAAGATGCCCAATACAGAAAAAAGGGACGGGAGGGAGAAGGAAAACTGAAATTCTGGGATCGGTTAAGTATCACGGGGTCTTTTGGAGCGTTCTGATTGGCCGCTGCACTGGGAACTAGGCCTAAACGAAGGCAGTGCTGTTAGAAGTGAAGGGAACCATGTCTTTTATTCCTTTCATATTTCGCTCCGGCTTTACCGAATATAAAATTCACGTTCCTTTTTCCCCGCGAGAGCCCCACGGCTACGTTAAGCGGTCTCGGCCGCCACCCCGGCCCCCACTCCGGGACCCCAACCCTCAGCCCCGGCGGCGGATGGAACCGGATTCGGTTAACTCACCATCTTGCCGACGTTAGCGGCGCCCAGAGAAAGAGCTTCTCGCCGGAAGCGGAAGTAAAGACCGTAGAGCGGGGGGGGGGGGAGGGGGAACGAAAAAAAGGAAGCTTGGAGGGTAGAGCGCCATATCCAACCCACACAGTTCGGAAGAAATAAGGAGAACGCGGCTGCCCCCTGCCGGAAAAAGGTAGAAAGTGACGGTGTACAAGAGCATTATCATTATCATCATAATAATTCCCCGTTTTTCGGCGTTTCGTGAAAGTGCCGTCAGGGATTTAGGTCCAAATCACTCAAAGGACCAGAGGAGGAATCGGCCAGAGAAGCAAAAAAAAGCAGAAGAGTGGTTTCCGACCCCTGTCTTCTTTTTTTTTTTTTTGGCTGACATTTTTCTCTGGAAGGGGAAAAAAACAAAAAAGGTCATCGTTTCTTTGGAGCAAAGTTCGCGAAAAGAGGAAGCCTCGGTGGCTTTGCAACCTTAGGACTTTTTTCTGTGCAGATTTCATCCGAGCGGAGGCCAAGCTGGCCAGGGCTTGCGTCTCTCCACATGCACAGAACAAGCTAGAAGGTCGTTGGTTTATGTTTGGCTCAGTCTGTGGTTTGAAATCAATCAGATGTTTGTTTGTTTATTTATTCATTTGCAAGATTTATATACCACCCCCCTCTCCCCGCGGGACTCGGGGCGGTGTACAGCCATTAAAAAATACAATAATAACACAATAATTAAAAACAATTAAAAAGATTAAATTAGGTGGCAGAATAATAAAAACGAGACAAGGGTTTAAAAATAAGGACTAAAACCAATTAAAACCGAATTTAAAACCCCATAAAACCCTAGGCCAGACCGGCTTGATGAAATAAATAAGTTTTCAACGCGCACCGAAAGGTCAGAAGGTCAGGGATGATCCTCATCTCGGGGGGTAATTCGTACCAGAGGGAGGGTGCCCCCAAAGAGAAGGCCCGCACCTTCGGGGTCGCCAGCCGTCCAGCCAGCGGCACCCCGAGGAGGCCCACTCTATGGGAGCGCACCGGCTGAAGGGAGATTGATGGTGGCAGTAGGTGGTCCCGTAAATATCCAGATCCCAAGCCATGGAGCGCTTTAAAGATGGTAACTAACACCTTGAAACGCACCCGAAAGACCACCGGGAGCCAATGCAGCTTGCGCAAGAGTGGTGTAACATGAGAGCCCCGAAAAACCCCCAAAACCACCCGCGCGGCCTCATTCTGCACCAGTTGGAGGCTTCGGGTGCTCTTCAAGGGGAGCCCCATGTAGAGAGCATTGGCATAGTCTAGGCGGGAGATGATGAGGGCGGATGTGTCAAACCAGATGTTAGAATCCAGCCTACCAAAGACAAGCCAACGATTTCGACAAGAGACCTCGTAGAATAAGAACAGTTAACTTTTGGGGGGGAAACAACCATGTTTTAATTTTGATTATTGCAAAAAGATGAGACAGGCTAAAATCAGTGCTAACAGATAAGAGTAAATACAATAAATACACTTACTGTGCAAAACCCTTACTTAGCAAGACCGTTTGCAACTAACATTAAATCCGCAGTTCAAGCTGCAAAAGGAATCTCCTCTGCGGATTAGCTTTGTACCACACACCAAGTCATTTATAAAACATAACATAAAGAACGGTTGCTGGAATTGGGTATGGCTAATTTGATGAAAAGAAGGACATGATGGCAGTGTTCCAATATTTGAGGGGCTGCCACAAAGAAGAAGGGGGTCCAACCTATTCTTCAAAGCACCAGAGGCAGGACAAGAAGCAATGGATGGAAACTACTAATCAAGGAGAGAAGCAGCCTAGAATTGATAGAATTGATTCTTAACAAATGTATCTTTTCTTTTATGTATACTGAGAGTATTTACACCAAGACAAATTCCTTGTGGGTCCAATCACACTTGGCCAATAAAGTATTCTATTCTAATTCTATTCTAATTCTATTCTATTCTAGAAGTAAGGAGAAGTTTCCTAACAGAACAATTAACCAGAGGAGCAACTTACCTCCAGAAGTTGTGAATTCTTCAACACTGGAAGTTTTAAAAAAGAGATTGGATAACCATTTGAAATGGTAGAGTTTCCTGCCTAAGCAGGGGGTTGGACTAGAAGACCTCCTTCCAACTCTGTTTAGTTTATTCTATTCCTATTCCTATTCTTTTCTATTCCATTCCATTTCATTCCATTCCATTCTTGGCTTACCCCTGATTTACTGAATAAGCTTCATTTCCCTGGGTTACAAGAGCCATATTTTAGGGTATAGAGTGTATGAACTGGAACCACACAGTACACAACTAAACCCAAACCAATCCCAGGGCTTGATGTGTGTGTGAATGAATCCAGTGTTTACCCAAACCAGGCAACATCATCAGGGCTAGCAGTGATGATGTTCCCTAGTTGGGTCAGGAAACTTTTGCAAGGAAACCACCAAATTCCGAGTCATCAAAGACCCCGGATTTCAACCCTGAGCTACAAATATTCTCCTTTATTAGTAGCTACCTTGGATTTGTTCCCCTTTTTCAGCTAAACTCTTCATTTGGCTGTCTTTTTATGCTTTGCTGTGCCCATCTGTTCTTCCAAAGGGCCATTGGTAAAGTTTTTATATAATTTAGTTTGTCAAGCATGTATGAGAAAACAAGTCTAAGTACGAACATACCATAAAAACATATAAGTATAAACAAGTATAAGTATATACATAATAAATGAGTATGGATAAATGGGAACAGTAGAACAGGGACGGTAGGCACACTGGTGCACTTATGCAGGCCCCCTTCAGGCCTCTTAGGAATGGAGTGAGGTCCACGGTAGACAGTTTAAGGTTAAAGTTTTGGGGGTTTGAGGATGTAACAACAGAGTCAGGTAGGGCATTCCAGGCGTTGGCCACTCTGTTGCCAAAGTCGTATTTTCTGCAATCAAGTTTGGAGCGGTTTTACTTTGAGTTTATATCTATGGTTTGCCCGTGTTGTTCTTGTCGTTGAAGCTGAAGTAGTCATTGACAGGTAGGACATTGTAGCAGACAATTTTGTATACTAAGCTTAGGTCAGACCGTAGGCGGTGTAGTTCTAAGTTGTCTAGGTCCAAAATTTCAAGCCTGGTGAAGGCATAAGGTCTTCTATTGCGAGGGGAGGAGTGGAGGACTCTTCATCAAAAGTAAGCTTTTGGATTCCACAGGACATTTCCAATTCAACAGTTGGAAGAAGAATGCTGTGTAAAGCCCTTAGTTGGAAAGCTTTTGGGGATCCCTTTTGGTCTCCAGGGTTGGCTTCCACATCTAACCGGTTGTCCAGCTGCCTTTTCTAGTCTCTTTGCACCTGGAGATGATTTCATTACCTTTGGAGGGTGGGGGGAACAGACTAGAGATCCCTCCCTCCCCCAGAAACTAAAAAAAAATCTTGTCTTGCACTCATGTGGCCTCTCGGTGAGAGGAAACAGAGACAGCTTGGTCAGAAACTAAGAAAAGAGGAACTGAAAGGGTGGGGTTAGTTCAGATGAGAATTGGACTGCATGTTGTTCAATGTGGCTCTTCAAACCCATCTCCTCCGGCTACTGCCATTGCTCTGACCCTCTGCTCAAATATCAGAAAGGCAGTGGGGGTCACGTCTCCCAGAATCTGGGGGCCTCTCTCTGAAAGGATTGCCTGTAATCTGTGGAAGAAAAGGAAGAGGAAATAGCCAGTAAGTGACTTCATTTCTCTATCTCTATTTCTACTTCTACCTCTTCCTCTATTATCTCTATCCCCCCCCCTCTCCCTTCCTCCCTTCTTTTTCCCATCTTCCCTTCCTTTTCTCCCTTCTTTCTCCTTACTTTCCTTCTTTCTCTTTCCTTTCTTTCCTTCCTTCCTCCCTTCTTTTATTCTAACAAGGAAAGAGCTTTTAAGCAATTACAATTGCTCATCTCTATATCTCCACCCCATCTCTATTTCTACTTTTATCTCTTCCTCTATCATCTCTCACTCTCTCTTTCCCTTCCTTCCTTCCTTCCTTCCTCCCTCCCTCCCTCCCTTCTTTTATTCTAGCAAGGAAAGAACTTTTAAGCAATTACAATTGCTCATCTCTATATCTCTATTTTCTACCACTACCTCTATTTCTACTTTTACCTCCTCCTCTATCATCTCTATCATCTCTCTCTCTTCCTTTTTTCTTTCCTTCCTCCCTCCCTCATTGTCTTCTTTCCTCCGTTCCTTCCTTTTCTCCCCTCCTTCCTTCTTTTCTCCCTTTTCTCTCTTCCTTTTCTCACCTTCCTTCCTTCCTTCCTTCCTTCCTTCCTTCCTTTATTCTAGCAAAGAAAGAACTTTTAAGAAATTACAAAAATTGCTCTATATCAGCACTGGAGAAGAAATAAATTCAGTGCCAACATTTTACATAATATTTATATCTGTCTGTTTTATCCTCCTTTAACGTGGCACTTTTCTGGGAACCTAGCCTTGCAAATCTCTGAGAATGCAGCTGTCCACTATAGGCAGACTGAAAGCTTACAGTTATGCATTACAAGGTGATTCTTGATTTTAAAAAAATGTACACAGAAGAGGCAGCTGTGCTATCTAACAGATGCAGTGCATATTTCAAGAGTGGAGCCCTCTTCCTACTTTGCATGGGCATTTTGTAGAGGCCTAGATTTACTCAGAAGCAAGTTCTGTCTAGTTGACTTTTGTAGGATTTCAGCCTTCTACAGAGGTGTTCTGGCTGGGTTGACACATGCCACTCATCTGTGTAGTTTGTGGTTTGCAAAGCACAATGGCCAAATTCACATGATCTGTGGAGTTAAAGCCCAACACAAATAGATGCAAAGAAGGGCAAACACAATGTCAGTACTGCATATAGTTAGCTTGAAGGAAAGACAGGCAGCGCAAGGATTAGTGGACAATTGGGCCTTTCTAGAATCTAAAGACATCTTGCATGGACTTTTCTTAAAAATCCCAGAAGCCAGATTCCAGTGATTATGGAAATCGTCCTGTCAGGAGCAACATTTTGACAATGGGGACAGTCATCTGGGGAAAGGTTGGCTCAGTTGACCATCTTCAAGCAGAAGGTGGATAAGGACTATAGGCTTCCTTTCTTGATGTTAGGGTTGCATAGCTTTCAATTTTTCATAAAGCACATTGGTGCACAGTAGATGCTGAATCAGTGCAAAAAAAAGAGGGGGAGTTGTACAGCACATCAAAAATGGCAACCATTTCCCTGACTAGAGGAAAATGTGGTTCAAGGAAATAGCACTTCCTTTTTTCCCTTTTTAATTCAAGCTGTCTTCCGAGGATATTCGAGCCTAATATTTAATGATAGTCTAACTCAAGGGTCTTTAAGACTTGTGGACTTCAACTCCCAGAATTCCTCAGCTAATATGACTGGAGGAGGAATTCTGGGAGTTGAAGTCCACAAATCTTAAAGCTGCCAAATTTGAAGACCCCTGATCTAACTGAATGCCAAAATAACTAGATATAAAGGCTGTTTTGCCATCACTCTGCTGAAGACCTCATTCCCACAGCATCACTTTAGGCTTAAAGATATTTAGCCATGTAGTAGGGCTGTATTGCTACTTTCCTTCTCATCTTCTCATTTCTCATCCTTTCTTAACTTCTCATCTTCCTTACTCTGTTAGTAACATGACTTATCAGTAGTTGTTTGTATCTAATGATTAATGATAGTAACTATGATTTATGATTTATCACCTTGTTGTTTTTATGTACACTGTGAGCTTATGCACCGGAAACAAATTCCTTGTGTGTCCTATCACACTTAATCAATAAAGAATTCTATTCCATATGCACTACTGCCTTCGATCTATATCTGTGTGGCAGAAATGAAAAATAGATTAGCTTTCAAGAGCACTGCTATTTTCTGGCTATCTGACCGTTTACTGCTGAAGTACGGTAATTAAAAGTATAGTAGTAAAACGGGCCATGAAAAATATGAATATCATATGTTTGCCCCTTCAAAATAATGTTGTTGAAACATACCATTTTTTTTTGCTGGTTGCATAAATAAGGAATATTGCTTAAAGTTAATACAACAGGAGTGAGCCTGCATTACATAACATCACATATGCAGAGAGTAGATAATGTACATAACAATAACAATACATTATTATTACATTTTTATGCCACCTGACCTGTCAGCAGTTCTACAGAATTTAATATTTCTGGCTACATACATTGTTTGTGCAACCAGCTACAATAATATATTATTATTAAAGCATCAGACTAGAAAGCCTTAGCTGGGTGACTTTGGGACAATCACCAGGAGATAGTTCTAGTCCCACCTTAGGCATGAAAGCCAGCTGGGTGACTTTGGGCCAGTTACTCTCTCTCAGCCCAACCCACCCACCAGGGTGGTGGTTCTGGGGAAAATAGGAAGGTATGAATATGTTCACTAAGTTGAACATATGGTGAATAAAGGCAGGATACAAATAAATACATAAAAATGATTAAATCTATATGCCACCCAAATGCCAGCAAATCCATCTATCTATCTATCTATCTATCTATCTATCTATCTATCCATCCATCCATCATCTATCCATCCATCCATCCATATTTCTCTTATCTCTATATCTACCTACCTATCTGTGTATCCATCATCCATCTATCTATCTATCTATCTATCTATCTATCTATCTATCTATCTATCTATCTATCTATCTATCTATCAGTGTATCCATCCATCTATCTATATCTATTTATCTGTCATCTATCTATCATCTGTCTGTCTGTTTGTCTATCTATCAATCTGTGCATCCATCTATCTATATCTATCTATTTATTTATTTATTTTATTTATATGCCGCCCTTCTCCGGAGACTCAGGGCGGCTTACAGTCTTTAGGGCACCATGCTAAGTGCTTGGCAATAGCCTTCATTCCATTGTATATGCCTGCTTATTACTAGGGCTTTTTGGGGCCCCCAAGCGGCATTTTTAACAGCTTATTGCCCCAACAATCATGGGTCCTCAATTTACTTATCCCGAGAGGATGGAAGGCTGAGTCAACCTTGAGCCTGGTAGGATTCGAACCTGCACTAATTGCAGGCAATTGAACTAAGTGCTAGATGATTAACAGCCTGCACCACCAAGGCCTCTATCTGTCATCTATCTATCATCCATCCATCCATCCATCCATCTATCTATGCGTGTATGTATCTATGTATATGTATGTATCTATGTACCCATCCATATATCTATCTATCTATGATTGGATAGAAATAAATACCACTGTTTAAGAATTTGGTATGTATGTATGTATGCATGTATGTATGTATGTGAATAGAAATAAATTCCACTGTTCAATTTTGCTTAGCTATTCCACAGTTGTTGGCAGCGGCAGTCCAGCAAATTGATCACGGAGGAGGAAGAGGGAGAGGGAGAGGAGAGGAGCCATGTCCAATGTTATCCTAGAGAGCATCTTTCTGAAACGTTCCCAGCAGAAGAAAAAGACTTCTCCGCTGAATTTCAAGAAGCGCCTCTTTCTGCTGACAGAGACCAAGCTTTCTTACTATGAATACGACTTTGAACGTGGGGTGAGTCCTCGGAGACCCTTGAATGACAGAAAACAAGATTTTCTGTCAAAGTCTTCTTTAACCAGATTTATTGAAAGGGGAAAAGGGATTACTTCTCAGACACATCAACCACCGGATACTCTCACTTTATCACCCGTTTCATCTCTAAGTTTGTTAATACAGGTAGTTCTCAACTCACGACCACAATTGAGCGCCAACATTTCTGTGGCTAAGTGAGACATTTGTCAAGTGATGTTGTGGTTCGCCGGCACCCTGTGCAGACGGCAGCCAAATCAGACAGTGGGAAAGAGCGGGGAACAGTCCGGGAGTCTGGGGAGAACTTGGATGAGGGTCCTGCATCCGATGCAGAGATGGGGCCAGGATCATCTGGGAGTGGGGTGTTACCTCCGGAGCCTCTGGAGTCTGGCAGCAGCGAGGCCGAGGAGCAAGGGGAGCCTGTTCCCAGTGTGCGTGTGCGCAGAGCTGCTAGAAGGCAAGAGCAGCTGAGACAAAAGGGGCGACCAAGGGAGTAAGGCTGGTAGGTGATTGCCCCTCCCATAAAGGATAAAAGTCAGGCCTAAATGACAAAACCTTTGCAGGAAGCCAAGTAATTCGATCGGTTCCGAGTCCTTGAAGCTCTGTGTACTTTGGTTGGTTTTTCCTTGTACTTCGGTTGATTTCTTTTCTAGTTAATTGGATACTTCTGTTTTTGGCAGCATTCCCCAGCACTGAAATGTGTGTGCTTATTTTGGGGGGCTGGTTAAGATTAGTTCCGGCTGGGAATGGAAACAATTCCCAGCGTTGCAATAAAATAGGTTTTGCTTTTAAAACAAGTTTGTGATTAATGACGTTTGATGAAGCCTGGGTCAGAACAGTAACCTGATTGTTTAATGAATCTGGCTTCCCAGTTGATTTTGCTTCTAAGAAGGTTGCAAAATGGGAAACCATGACTCTGGGACACTCCAGCTGTACAAATTGTGGATTGAAAATTTAGGTCTCTTTAAAAAAAAAAAACTCTCTCCAAATATTTTCACTGTCTTCTTGCAGCGCAGAGGAAGTAAGAAAGGCTCAGTGGACATTGATAAAATCACCTGTGTCGAGATTGTGGTTCCAGAAAACAACCCTCCCCCAGAACGACGGATATCGGTAATGAGACATTTCTGCCTCTTCTAAGAATGTTGGTTTAGTCCCAGATACCTGGCATGTTGGTGGACCATTCTCACTGCAGCCCGTCCTGCTATAGGGAGCTGTCAATCAAGTGATGAAAAAAGCATTGTTTGTTTTTTTATTTGTTACTGTTGTACCCAAACTAGGATCCTTGGCTAGGAATGAAAGGCCAACCACAAAGAATGATGTCCAGTCGACTTGGCAGAAGGGAAATTTCACAGTTAGATTATGCAAATGAAAATGCTTTTGCATTTTGCCTATGGGAGCCAGGTGGAACGTTCCCAGCTTTTCAAATTTCCAAGAGGTGTGATGCAGAAGCATAGAATTTGCTTGGATGTACTCATTATATGCACGTATGTATGTTATGCATGCATGCATGTATCATTTATTTCAACTCTTTTGCATGCAGCGAAAAGAAGATGCAAATGAACACGAGCAGATTTCCATTATAGAAAGGTTTCCTTATCCGTTCCAAGTAAGTTTATTTTTTTCCCTATCAGCTTTCCAATCCTCACTCATGAAACAAACATTAACCAAGAAGTTTGGGCTTCTATATCAGGCTGGGACAAGGCCCAAAGTAGCTACATTTAGGAGGCTGGGAAAATATAATGCCAAGCTCCTTAAATGGTCTGCTGCTACATATTGTATGAATGAAGCTAGAAAATGTATTTTTTTGTATTTTATTACTTTATTTGCGGTCACAGACCAAAACACAAGTACAACAAAAGAAGAACATGGGAAAATTAATCATGAATAATTGGTCATCAAAAACTTGACTAAGGGGGATTACAGCGTTCTCCTCTGATGGTTACAGCTCTTAATTTTTTTTGGGAAACCTGAGAAGTGATGTATGAGGAGCCATCCCCTAGACAATATAAGAACAAATTGCTAACATTGGGTCTAGAAGGGTCTGTTCCAAGGAGAGACAGTAACTTAGATCTGCCTGCATTATACATAGGACAATATAAAAGGACATGCTCCACAATTTCAATTCAGCTCTGTCACAGAGGTATAGCTGCTCGTTAATCGGGAGTAAGAAAATGTATAACCAAAGGCCTCATGATTGATAATCTGAAGATCAATCACCTTGTCTTATTAATGCAGTGTTTCTCAATATTGGCAACTCTGATGAATGAATGAATGAATGAATGAATGAATGAATGAATTCTTTATTGGCCAAGTGTGATTAGACACAAAAGGAATTTGTCTTGGTGCATATGCTTTGTACATAAAAAGAAAAGATGCATTCGTCAAGAATCATAAGGTAAAACACAATGATAGTCATAGGGTACAAATAAGCAATCAAATCATACTAGGGAACAGTCAATGTAAATTGTAAGGATGCAAACGACAAAGTTATAGTTATACAGTCACAAGTGGGAGAGGATGGGCGAAAAGGAGTGATGAGAAGATTAATGGTAATAGTAGTGCAGACTTTGTAAATAGTTGGACAGTGTTGAGGGAATTATTTGTTTAGCGGAATGATGGCGTTCAGGGAAAAAACTGTTCTAGTGTCTAGTTGTTCTAGTGTGCAGTGCTCTGTGGCGTCATTTTGAAGGTAGGAGTTGAAACAGTTTAAGAAGCATGGACTTTGATACCCCAGAATTCCCCAGCTAGGATGTTGAAGTCCAAGCATCTTAAAGTTGCCAAAGTTGAGAAATACTATTCTAGAGAACAATTTCTTGCAAGTAAGACTCCTTCATCCAGATAGATGGTTGAAGTCTCCAACACCTGCTGCCTAAAGCAGTCATAAAATACATCCCTCTCTTAAGAAGGTTCAGACCAGCGGTGGGATTCAAATTTTTTTACTACCAGTTCTGTGGGCGTGGCTTGGTGGGTGTGGCAGGGGAAGGATATTGTAAAATCTCCAGTGAGAGGTGGTATTTGCTGGTTCTCTGAACTACTCAAAATTTCCGCTACCGGTTCTTCAGAACTGGTGAGAACCTGCTGAAGACCATCTCTGGTTCAGACCAGCTAATCTTAGATATCTTCTGACTATTATGTAATACTGTGTAATTTCTTTCCAAAATTCTTTGTATACAAATATGGTTTGTATGTAAAATTAGAACAAGAGCAAGGTTTATAAAACATGGGAATTCACATAAGAGAGCCAAGATGGTGTATACAGATACATATACATGTACATATACATATGTATGTATTAAGGGAATGTGGTGGCTCAGTGGCTAAGACGCTGAGCTTGTCGATCAGAAAGGTCGGCAGTTCGACGGTTCGAATCCCTAGCGCCGCATCACGGAGTGAGCTCCCGTTCCTTGTCCCAGCTTCTGCCAACCGAGCAGTTTGAAAGCACATTAAAAATGCAAGTAAAAAAATAGGGACCATTTTGGTAGGAAGGTAACAACGTTCCATGCGCCTTGGGCATTTAGTCATGCTGGCCACATGACCACGGAGATGTCTTCGGACAGCGCTGGCTCTTCGGCTTTGTAACGGAGGTGAGCACCGGAAATGACTAGCATGTAGGTGTGAGGGGAACCTTTATCTTTATGTATGTATTAGATTTGTAGTAGATATATTAGGTTTGAAAAAGGTTTAAGAGTTGGATTGACCACAATAATTCATTGGATGAGTTAAGACAGTCACTTTCTTCAGCCTAACCTGAGTAGCATGCTCCTTGGTATAATTTTCTTGAGAAAAGTGTATAAAGGATACATTTTTAATACCCCATCTTTTCTCAAGAAAATTTACTTAGGAGCGTGCTCTAATTTTACTCAGATTAGGCTGAAAAAAGTCTTAAGTCATCCAATGAATTCTGCGGTCAGTCCAGCTCTTAAATCTGACCTTTTTTTTCCAGTACAAACCTAATACATCTAGTCCTTTACTTATGATCAAAATCTGAGCCAGAATTTCTGTTGCTAAGCCAAGCAATTGTTAAGTGAGCCGTGCCCAATTTACGATCTTTTTTGGCCTTGTTGTTAAGTAATTCACTGCAATTGTTAATAGCAATAGCATTTAGACTTATATATCGCTTAACAGTGCTTTTACAGCCTTCTCTAAGCAGTTTACAGAATCAGCCTATTGCCCATAACAATCTGGGTCCTCATTTTACCGACCTCGGAAGGAAGGAAGGCTGAGTCAACCTTGAGCCGGTTAGGATTGAACTCCTGACAGTGGGCAGAATTAGCCTGCAATACTGCATTCTCACCACTGCGCCACCTTGGCTCTCTTAAATGAATCACATGGTTATTAAGGGAGTCTGGCTTCTCCCATTAACGTCACTTGCCAGAAGGTTGTAAATGGCGATCCATAACACCGAGTTGCCTCAACCACTGTAATCTCATGCCAGTTGCCAAGCATTTTTGATCACGTCACCCATGGGGATGTTGCGACCGTCGGAAGTAAGAGGAGCAATCATGACTCGAATTTTTTCAGGGCCACTGTAGCTTTGTACGCTCACTAAACCGATGCTTGTAGGTTGAGGGCTATCTATCTTTTAACCACTCTTCTTTATCTCTGCTTTATGTGTCCCCAAGATTGTATACGACGAAGGACCTCTTTATGTCTTCTCTCCCATGGAGGAATTACGAACCCGCTGGATTCACCAACTGAAGAACAGTCAGTATCCATGTGGTTGAAACCAGGGGTGGGATATTACACGATTAGTCGGTAATCACACACTTCACACGAGCACGCACCTGCGCTGCACATTTAAGAAAGCTCTAATGCTTACCTTCTACAGCAGTCCCCTGTGAATAAAACATCTGAGGCGTGGCAAAACGCGTTTCTCATCCAAGAAGCTTCTTCAACTCTGATCATGAACTCTTGGATGAGAAGCGAAACATCTTCGAAGAAAACCCCAGAAAGTCCAGTTGCCTCTTGAAAAAGGTTTATTATGAGATTGATGGTTGCAACCAAGCAAGGTGCCTAGGGATAAGACCAGTATAATGGCTGGGTTTGTACAAGATTTAATTAAAAAGACAATTGTAGGTCATAGACCTTTTCCAATTAGATTATTAGGCCATCAGATTAAGCTGTAATCATATGATAGATTGATTGGTTTGGGCACTGCATGATCAGCAAATATAGTCCTTGGGTTTTGTTGAGCCAGGGTTAAAATGAAGGGAGTGAATGTAGACATAATGTTGAATTGCTAAGTGAATGTTTTAATAAATAAATCATACTGTAACGGTCCGAGTTACTGCTTGGCATTCTCTTCAGAAATCTCTTCTCTTATTCCATCTTTGCTTTAGTGACCTATTATAACAGCAACTTGGTGCAGAAGTATCACCCTTGTTTCTGGACAGATGGACAATATCTTTGTTGCTTCCAGACCGCCAAAATGGCCATGGGATGTAAAGTTTTGGCCGGCAGGAGTCAAAGTAAGAAACCACCTTGCCTTCTACCTGTGTCTTCACTCTCATCTTAGCTTCTTCCTTTATTTGTGCAGGTAGTCTTCAACTTACAATCATTCGTTTAGTGGTTCATTCGTTTCATTCATACAATCATTCGTTTAGTGGTTTAGTGGTTCAGAGTTAGAACAGCACCGAAAAAAAGGGACTTACAACTGGTCCTCGTACTTAAGACATCCCTACAGCCACATGATCAAAAATTAGGTGCTTGTTAGCTAGTGTCAGCATTCCTCCACTCCAAACAATAATTCCGAGAGAAGCATCTTCTCAAAAGTTCTCTTTTATTTGGATAGTAAACTGGCACATCTGGGGAATCCTGAATCTGAAGGTTCTGGGTTTCCTTGTAATAAGTAAAACCTACAAATCCACCTCCTGCACCCATCATTGCATCACATGCCCCAATCACCATCCATCCCAACTTGAGACTTCCTCTCACCCAGGTGCAGAAATAACATGACCTTGACAGAAGAAGAATGCTATTATGTCTAATCACATACACTCCAGAAAACTTCCCTCTCCCATTTTCTCAGGCTCAAGAATGTGGCAGTGTGGAAGCGTCTGGTGCTAATATGGCTTCCAAAGCACCGATTTATAATGGTCGTAGCGCCCTGGAGTCATGTGATTTGCAACCTTCCCAGTCAAGCAAAGTCAAGGAGGGAAGCTGAATGCATTGAATGCCCAATGATTCCTTTAATGACAAAAACGTTTATAACATTGGATGGGACTCACTGAACAAGCATCTTGATTAGCAGTGGAAATTCTGAGTCCAATTTGTGATCCTAAGCCAAGGATTACTGTACCTGTTATGGTTAGCCACCTCTGGACAGAAAGGCAGGATATCAGCTCTATCAATCCATATCATATCAATCAATCAAGAAAAAATCAATCAGTCAATCAGTCACACTTGTCCTCTCCTTGAAGGTTTCAAAAGTGGCCGTTTGCTTCAGAAGCCTGAAAAGCCATTGCCCCCAACGCCAGAGGAGAATCAGGTAATTTTATGGGCTGGTGTGGCTACTGTGTCTACTACAATCCTAACCCCCTATGGCTACTACATTCATGTCGGAAGCAACTTCTAAGGTGCTTCTGGGTTGAAAGGATTAGCCGGTGGCATCACAGTTGCCCAGGGGACGCCTGAGGGGGCCCTTTTCACACCCCAGTTATTTTCCCAACAAAGTGGTACCTATTTATCTAATTGCATTTGCATGCTCTCAAACTGGTAGGTGGGCAGGAGCTGGGTCAAATTGATGGGAGCTCATTCCATCACGTGGCTCACTCTTGGGTATCGAACTGCCAAGCTGTCGACCTCTCAATCGACTTTTGACTCAATGTCCTAACTACGTGAGCCACCACGAGCCCCCTGGTGTGGGTAGATTCGATACCCCTGATGCCTGGGCAGGGTCTGAGTCTTGTGACCAGATCCCTGGAAGGCCTTACTATTTTCCACCTTGCTTTCCCAATCCTTCCAAAGTTCATGAAGAAACCTCTGCCACCCAAACCAACACCCAGCATTCCTTCTAAGACGAGGAAGGTGATCGCTCTCTATGATTATACCCCCATGAAAGACCAGGACTTGCAGCTGCAGAAAGGAGAAGAATATCTCATCCTGGAGGAAACCAATGAATCTTGGTGGAGAGCCCAAGACCAGAATGGGTATGAGGTGGGAGAAGGAAGGGCAATGGCAACTGTCACATTGTCCTTGGGTGGATTTCATTGTGATTTGGTTTATGATCTAGATCAGTGTTTCTCAACTTGGCTAGAATAGGATAGGATAGGATAGAATAGAATAGAATAGAATAGAATAGAATAGAATAGAATAATGAAATAAAGAAAGAATAAAGAGTAGATTAGAGTAGGGAATAGAGTGGAATAGGAATAGGCTAGAGTAGAGTAGAGTAGAGTAGAGTAGAGTAGAGTAGAATAGAATAGAATAGAATAGAATAGAATAGAATAGAATAGAATAGAATAGAGTGTTGGAAGGGACCTTGGAGGTCTTCTAGTCCAACCCCCTGCTTAGGCAGGAAACCCTATACCAATTCAGGCAAAGATCCGTGGACTTCAATTCCCAGAATTCCCCAGCCAGCCATACTGGTTTAGATTGATGTTGGCTTAGCATTTCAGAAGTTAGAGTTCCCAAGTGTTTATTTTAAAGGGTGTGTGTGGGTGTGCAATGCCTTTGTTTACCTGCACAGTTAAAATATCTGACCCATCCCTTCTGACTTTGAGTCCTTTAATCATGGGAAATTCCCACTGGACTGGCAAACAAGGTCAGTTTTAAGCAATTGTTTGTGATGTTCAATAAGACAATAATGCCTACATTCAACTCAGCTATGTAAGCACCGAGACTCTATAGGTTTTAGATTTGCCATTCTCTTAGATTTAATGAAGGAAGCCTGAGACATTCTGCATGAGAACTCTAGTGGTCTTATCATCCTTCTTCCTCTTCCCCTTCCGCTTCCTTCCATCCAGGAAACAAGGTTACATCCCCACCAATTACATCACTGAGACAAGAGATTCTCTGGAGATATTTGAGTGAGTGTCCTCTGATTGGCTGGATCCGTTCATGGAGATGACGGATATACTCCAACACATCTAATGGATTCCAGATGGCAGAGGACTGATGGACTGAAATTATTCAGTTCAAGTCTGGGTTCTTCGGCCTGATTGTCAGTCGCACTTCTTCCTCCAGATGTTTCATTCCTCCTCCACCATTTGAGATGATAGCTTGTCAATCTGGACTCCAGACGTAGAAGATCAGCTAGTAATAAGATGGGTGGGACCAGATCAATGGTGGGATTCAAATTATTTTATTACTGGTTCGGTGAGCGTGGCTTGATGGGCGTGGTAGGGGAAGGATACTGCCAAATCCCATTCCCTCCCCATCCCACTAACCTGCTTTCTAGCTCCGTTCTCCTGTACAAGACAGCAAAAGAAGACCCAGCCGATCAGCTGGGACTCAGGAGGCGGAGAATAGATGGGGGCGGGGCCAGTTAGAGGCGGTATTTGCCGGTTCTCCACACTACTCAGAATATCTACTACCAGTTCTCCAGAACTGGTCAGAACTGGCTGAATATCACCTCTGGACCAGATTCTCAATATTGCTCTGTCCCATATTGGCATCAAACAGGAGGGCAGGTTTGGGAATGAACCCCTAAATCAATTCTTCTGGAGAATTTCATTTTCATTCTTTACTCCAAATAAATTCCTCCCACAAGGCTCTCTATGCTTGACTTTCATCCTAGGTGTTCTTTCTTGACAACTACTTTTGTCGTGTTTTAGGTGGTATTTGAAAAACATAACCCGAAGGCAAGCGGAAGAATTGCTGAAGAAAGAGGTATTGTCTTGTGTCTGTCTTTCTCGTCCTTCCTCCTCTTCCTTTCATTGCAAGGAATTTGTGTTTTCTCAACTCTTGCAAATTAAAGTTGTGTGGACTTCAACTCCCAGAATTCCCCAGCCAGCACATGGGAGGGGGGGGGGATTTGTTGGGTTGGGAATTCTGGGAGTTGAAGTCCACAGGACTTTAATTTTCCAAGTTTGAGAAAAACTGCAAGGAATTCTAAATAAGGATTTGGGGAAATCATCTATGATTGTGAATACACTGTGTATGTTCTGTAGTACCCTTTTATTTTTGCTTAGTTTCTGGATCCAATCAGGAGTAGCTAATGACCAGGAACTAGTTTGTATAGCATATCATTTCATTCTAAGATCCTAAATTATATGTCAAAAATTTGTCTTTGCTTATAATCCTAGCGAAGGATGCAATAGATTTAGATGTAGAGTTCAGGCAAAACTATTTAGTTTTACTACTACTAACTATTTCTTGCTACTAGGGCTAGTAAGCCAGCATTCTAGATCAGTGTAGCTTTATCAAAGGATTTAGAAGCAACCTCCCAAGAGGGGCTTCCGTCAAGAGATCTTGGTCTTGTCTTACACTGAAAAATTAATAATGCCTCAATCCTCACAACTGAAACATTTAGGCATTTCTATATTTCAGAGCAAAGATGGCGGTTTCATCGTTCGAGATTCTATCAGCAAGACAGGCAAATACACCGTCTCTGTGTTTGCTAAGTCCTCTGGGTGAGTGTAACCTGCTGATAAAAAATAAATGTGAATCCCACACCAGGCTAGTCCTCAAGAAGGGCTCCACGATCTGTAGATTTTAGCAACGTATTAGGAGGAACGTCTTTATGGTTAACAGTGGAAGCTTTCAAGAAGAGACTGGACTGCCATCTGTCAGAAATGGTGTAGGGTCTCCCTCTTGGGTGGTGGGTGGTGGGGTGGACGAGATGACCTAAAAGGTCCCTTCCAACTCTGTATCAACTGTAATGGGATAGGCTGCTTGAAGATCCATTGTTTTTATATGGAAAAGTTGACCAAATAAGAATAATAATAAAAAAAAATTCAACAATATCATAATCACCCAGAAGATGTCCTTTAGTTCACTTGGCTTAAGTTTATTAATTATGCAGGACAAAGGCATAATAATTTATTCTTAATCAGTTTTAGGTTCCAAGATAATGTAATTATAAAAAGTGGTATATGTGTTTATTTCTTATAGATCCTCCCTAGTGTTATTAATTGTTAAAAATTTTAAATAAAGAGGAGGGGAGAAATTCTTGCACTGAACAATGGGTTAGATTAGATGACCTCAACTTCCCATACCAACTTTCTAACTTTTTCTTTCTAAACGGAGTGGACTTTCTCTCTGTTTTCCTACAGCAATGGCTCCTTCTTTCCGGAGATCCAATTTCTCAGGTCTCCCATCTTCGTTTCTCTTGGAATCCCCTTTTTAAATACCCGATTGCTTCCTTAGGGATCCTCAGGGCACCATCTTCCATTATATGGTGTACTCAACGCCCCAGAACAAATATTTCCTGGCCGAGAAGCACTACTTCGACACTATCCCAGAACTCATCAACTATCACCAACACAACGCCGCAGGTAAGGACAAACAGCTTTGTCACGATTCCGGCAGTTCCCCCCATTTAAATCATAGTCTTGAGCCAAACTTCCAAAACTTCAAAAATATTTATTGGGAGTTAACATGTTCGGCACTGCCTGGGTGTGGCTAACTCTGAGACACATAATTCATTGTCATCCTTGACCCTGGTTTCCCCCCCCCCCGCCCCCTGGGGGTATCGCAATTCATATTCTCCAATGGGACACATCAACATTCAAGAAAAGATTGGACTGCCATTTGTCAGAAACGGTGTAGGGTTTCCCGCTTGGGCGGGGGGTTGGACTAGATGACCTACAAGGTCCTTTCAAACTCTGATTATCTGTTATCTGTTACATCCTTAGCCAAGAGTCATCAATCATGCTCTCCCAGTTAGAATTTTGCGTGGCAGAAACTTCAGTCACCTCGTTACTATCTTTGAAAACATTTATGGAATACACTTTCGGTTTGCAAGCTGCTGCACTGCTCCCCCTTCCCTTTCTGTTGGAAACTCTAAAAAGACCATAGAAATATTTTATGAGTTGACAAGCTGTAAAGGTGTCCACAATTGACCGCCTAGCTGGTACACAGTTGAGTCTGGGATGCTGCAATTCTCATCCAAATCAAAGATTCATTATGACCTTTGGGCCAGAAAGCACAACAATATAAACACAGATTTGTAATTATTAATAAACATGAATTTAATTTCCCACAAGGCTCCAGAAGCCCATCATGTTTAGAGTATGCAGCATTGTGGGTAATTTATGCCAGCAATCTCCTGGGAGGACCAGAAGACATGCTAGCTTGGATCAGTAGTGGGATTCAATTTTTTTTACTACCGGTTCTGTGGGTGTGGTTTGGTGGGTGTGGCTTGGTGGACGTGGCTTGGTGGGCATGGCAGGGGAAGGATACTGCAAAATCCCCATTCCCTCCCCACCCCACTAACCTACTTTCCGGCTCCATTCTCCTGTACAGGGTAATGAAAGAAGACCCAGCCAATCAGTTGGGACTCGGGAGGCAGAGAAGTGATGGCAGAGAATAGATTTAGATAAACTAACATACAATATTCCAAGAACTTTTACTAAGGAATTTCATTATAAAAACACCCAAGAAGTAATTATGAAAGATAATTCATAATCAATAGCTTAAACCTGTATATCGAATCAAAGATTCATTATGACCTTTGGGCCAGAAATTCCAGAGAGCCATCTCCAGCCAGTCAGAGGTAGGATTTGCCGGTTCTCCGAACTACTCAAAATTTCCACTGCTGGTTCTCCAGAACTGGTCAGAACCGGCTGAATACCACTTCTGTCTTGGACCCAAGACCTTAGCACTAGCCCAAAAGTACCAAAACGTTGCGCTAATATGCGCCATGTCTTCTCAACACACTTAAATATATATTTTTTTTAATTTAAAGATACTTAAATGACATTTAAATGGGTGTTTAGCATCTTGCAGGCACTCAGCCCTTCTCAGTTAAAGAAAAGCTGGTGTTGTTTAATCCTTATCGCAGAACGTGTTTGTGGTTGATATCTGGGTGCTTAGCAAAAGGCAAAAGATTGTTCTGAAGATAAAATGCATACTTCACTGCTTTTGGCATCTATGCAACTTTTTCATGATGGGTTTGGAGCACAGGAAGGTGCCTTTAAATTGGCCTGAACTCTAGGCAACTATCTGGACAAGTCCCTGCATTCTGTTCTGTTCTGTTCTACTCTACTATTTTATTTTATTTCATTTCATTTCTATTTATTTATCTAGTTAGGAAATTTATATTGCCGCCTATTCGCACATGGCAACTTATATTTTTATTGTATTATTTTATTGTATTATTTTATTTTATATTATTTTATTGTTTTATTTTATTTTTATTTTATTTTATTTTATTATTTTATTTTAATTTATTTAAATTGTTTTATTATATATTTTTTATTTTATTTTATTTTAATTATTTTTTATTGTATTTTTATTGCATTATTTATTTTATGTTATTATTATTTGGCAGCACTTTCAGAAGTTGTTCCTCTTGCCTCCTCTCTCCTAGGACTGAGAGAGAGACAGCAACTGGTCCCAAGGTCATCCAGTTGACTCTATGCCCAAGGCAGAACTAGAACTCCCAGTCTCCTGGTTTCTAGCCCAGTGCCTTCAGTTACTACACCAAATGGGCTCTTCTTAATGTTGAGTAACCTTCTAATAACGTCATTATTTTTATCCACCAGGACTTATCTCCCGATTGAAGTATCCTGTGTCAACACAAGCTCCTTCCACTGCAGGACTTGGATATGGTAATACCTGGATGCCCTTAATTTTGTGATGCCTTTGGTTGTGTTCACTCACTAGATACATAAACAACTTAGAAGCTTTCCTTTCTTTCTTTGGCATTTCGTGGGCTGTGCTCTCTCAATAATTCAAGTTGGAAAGATTGCAAATACAGTTAACTTATCTTCTGTCAGATCCATTTTATTAGAGATGATGATTATTGTTGACACAGCTGAGGAAGACCTGAATCTGAGATTTCCGGGTTTTCTTTAGCCCAAAGAGGAATCCAAAAATCCAACCCCTGCACCGAATAGTTCATCAATCATTACTTTGTTCCAATTGGAGACTATGCCCAGTCACTCCCCTCCAGGTGCAGAGTAACATGTCCTTGACTCTCTGAGAAAGGAATATTGTTGTGGCTAATTTTCCCTCACTCCTTGAAGTCCTCCTCCCAAATTCCCAGGCCCTGAATGTGGCACTGGAGGGATTAAAAAACTTTTATTGCTGGTTCTGTGAGCATGGCTTGGTAGGTGTGGCATGGCTTGGTGTCGTGGCAGGGGAAGGATACTGTAAAATCCCATTGTCTCCCCACCCCACTAACCTGCTTTCCAGCTCCGTTCTCCTGTCCAGAGCAACAAAAGAAGATCCAGCCAATCAGCTGGGACTTGGGAGGCAGAGAATAAATGGAGGTGGGGCCATTCAGAGGTGGTATTTGCCAGTTCTCTGAACTACTCAAAATTTCTGCTACCGGTTCTCCAGAACTGGTCAGAATCTGCTGAATACCACTTCTGATGTGGCAGACCAGAAGCCTCAAAGAAAAATGGCTTCCAAGCTGAGAATTAAACTAGTTAATTCAATAGCACCTTGAGTGAACACAGCCTGTATATTATATTTGATGTGTGGTTGTGACTCAAAGACCATCCATTTACTTCCTACAGGGCCTTCAGTGATGTTATATCAGATGTTTTGCGGGAAATTGTCCATGGTGCTCTTCTCATCCAACTGGATTTTCATCCACCCCTTGTTTTGTGTCCTTCTTAGGGGCCTGGGAGATTGACCTGAAAGAACTGACATTTCTGAAAGAGCTGGGGATAGGCCAGTTTGGAGTGGTGAAGCATGGCAAGTGGCGAGGTCAACACAATGTGGCCATCAAGATGATCAAAGAAGGCTGTATGTCAGAAGATGCCTTTATCGATGAAGCCAAAATCATGATGTGAGCCACCATCTCCTTTTCTTCTCTTCTCTATCAAGACTTTCCTTTAGATCAGGGTGAGGAACTTGTAACCTTCTAGATGTTCTTCAAACTTCTACTTCCAGCATCCTTCCTCTCTTGCTATGCTTGCTGGGATTCCATCCCAATTCTGAAAGCATCTCTGGACTTTCAGATTGCCCAGTGAGGTCCACCACAAATATTGCAGGCTCAGATTTATTTCAGCTCAGTTCTTGTTGGAGCCCTGATCATTAAAGGAAGTATACTTGGGTAGATGCTTCTCAGCTGTTCACTTGAAGACAATATTCTTCTTCTTTTTTGTAAAAGTTTTTTATTTTTTAAAGACAAACACTAACAAACACAAACATAAAACATGAACATAAAACCATCTTCCAAAATACAGCGTGTCGGTTGGTACATTTCTTTTGTGCAATGTCATAATATCAACAGTCTTCTCCTTTCAAACATACATTCACATAAGTCAACTACACATATTATATTACACTGTATTATTATTATATCATTATTAGACTCAACTATAAATTCACATAGTTCTTATCGAGCAAATCTGAATTTTAACAAATCTGATAATTCATTTCATTATGTTCAATTATATAATATTATTACATCATATAATGCGTTCGGCGGCGGCGGTCCCAGAAGGGCAGTGGGGCCGCAGATGATGCCTCCTTCCCCCCTAGGTTCCTCCCGGCGGCAGAGGTGGTTGGACCGGGGGGGGGGAGGTTGGTGGCGCCGAAGAACCTGGAAGGTGGCCGGATTCCAGCTGCCGCGGCCGGTGCTGGGTGGCATCGGTCTTGGAAGAGTGGTCGAGTCACTGAGGGAACCCGTTTTCCACCTGAGTTCTCACTGGTCGCTGCAGTCGGCGTTGGGTGGCAACAGTTTCGGAGAGGCGATGGAGCCGCGGTTGGAGTCCCCTTCCCCCCTAGGCCCCCAGCGGTGGCAGAGGTGGTTAAAGGGCCGGAGGGGATGGAGGCCCCAGAGAAGCCGCAGAGTGGCAGAGGAGCTGCGGGTGATATCAATACCGCCGGAGCGTTTTTTGGGCGGCGATGGCTTCAACGGATGTGGTCTCCTGATCCGACGGCGGCGGCGGTGGCTCCGGCATGGGAAGTTACAGCTTCGCTGATCCCAGCGGCGGCGGAGGCGGCGGTGAATGGGTGGCTGTGAGGACGACGATGTCGGTGGCGGCAGAGTCGAGGTTTGGTGCCGTCGCTTGGTTTGGTGGGGGTGGTGGCCTCGGTGATGGTGGTCCCGGTGTTGGAGGCGTCGGTGTTGCCGGTGTCACGGCCGCCTTGGCGCCGCTGGTGTCATGGCCGCCTCGGCGCTGCCGGTGGAGACGGAGATGGTGGCCAGATGAGTCGTGGATGTGGGCTGGCCATTTTTGGGCCCGGCCCTGGTTTCGATCGGAGGGGTCCCTGCGTCGTCGGACAGTAGAGACATATCCCTCGGAGCCTTTAAGATACTCTGCTAAAGATCTCTGGGCCTTGAGGAATGTCCCCCTTTCCCTCAAGAGGCCTTCGAAACTTTCAAAAACTTATCTTAATGACGGATCCTGGGATCCTGAGAGATGGCACGGCCACAGGAAACGTTCTGGGGAGGGTTCCCGGGTGTTTAAGTTTTTAGATAGGTTTTTATTGGGGTTAGGGAAATTCAAACCGGGTTTGGGGGACAGCCCGCGGAGGTTTGGAGGCAGCCAGGCTGGCAGGCACGTCTGGGAGGGCTCAGAGGGTCGTGGGTTGAGGAGGCGGACGGAGATTAAGCAACCAGAGGGGGGTTCCATCGGCACTGTAAGTGGGAGGGGCAGATATGGCGGGAGTAGAGGGCCATATCAGGTTATGGGATCGCGCAGCTGCTGTCTCCAAGCGGTAGCGCGCTCCGACCCTCTTCACTCGTCTTGCAGACCTGGTTGTGCAGAGTCTCAGGCCCTAAGTACCCGGCTGATGTTGTGCAAGGCCAGGTCCGTTGTTAACAAGGCCCCCCTGATTTACGACCTTATTCAGGAGGAGGGCATAGACCTAGCAGGTGTCACTGAAACCTGGTTGGGCCCAGAGGGTGGTATTCCTCTGAAGGAGATGTGCCCACCAGGTTTTCAAGCATTTCATCAGCCAAGGTCTCAGGGAAGGGGTGGTGGGGTTGCGGCGATTATTAGAGAAGTTCTTTATCCTAGGGAGGCCACTGTTCCTCAGACGGCTGGTTGTGAGTCTCTCTTTGTGAAGTGGGGTCAGGGGGTTCAGATGGACCTTTTGATAATGTACCTGGCTCCCTGCCACGTATCATCAGCCGTGCCCGGGCTCCTCGAGGTAATAGCCGGGCTGGCAGTTGAGACCCCTAGGCTTTTAGTCATGGGGGATTTCAACCTGCCTTCGCTCGGGTAAACCTCTGGAGTGGCTCGGGAGTTCATGGCTTCCATGATGGCCATGGACCTGACCCAATTAGCTTCTGGCCCCACTCACGGGGGACACACATGCTGGACCTGATTTTTGTCTCTGGTCAGTGGTTGAATGATTGTAGTTTTGGGGACTTAGTTATAAAACCCTTGTCATGGTCTGATCATTCTCTTCTTAAGCTTGACTTCTGTGCCACCACCCCCCACCGCAGGGAGGTGGAGCCGTGCAGATGGTTCCGCCCCAGGCGCCTGATGGATCCTGAGCGGTTCCAGCTTTGGCCATTTCCTGAGACTCTGGCTCATAACTCGGCCGGAGACTTGGTGGCCATCTGGGACAGGTTGGCCGCTGAGGCTCTGGAACGAGTTGTGCCTTTGCAACCTCTGACCTGGCACAAATCCTGGAAAAGATGTCTGGAGAGTGTTTGGAGGGCTAGTCGTGCCGAGTCCGACCAGACACAGGTGAGGTCCCATATTAGGACCTACCTTGTGGCGATAGAGGCGGTGAAACATTTACATTTCTCCGCCCTTATTGCGTCGGCAGAAAATCGGCCTGCCGCTCTGTTCAGAGTGATCCGCTCCCTGCTTGAGCCGAGAGCGCGGGAGGACCTCTTGCAGGGCAGGGCAGGGCAGGGCAGAGGAGTTTTCCTGATTTCTGTATGATAAAATCGCTCAGATTCAGGGCAGGCTGGACTCCAGTTGGACGGTCCCGGGGGAGGTGCCTGGGGCAAGTCTTGAGACTGTTATCTGGGAGGAGTTTGACCCTGTGACTGCTGAGGGTGTGGACAAGTTGCTGGGGAGGCTGAATACTACCACATGTTTGTTGGACCCGTGTCCCTCCTGGTTGGTTTCGACCTCCAGGGAGGTGACACGAGGCTGGCTCCAGGGGATTGTCAACGCTTCGTTGAGAGAGGGATCGCTTCCTACTGCCTTGAAAACGGCGGTGGTGCGACCCCTCCTCAAGAAGCCTGCCCTGGACCCGGTTGTTTTAAATAACTATCGTCCAGTCTCCAACCTTCCCTTTATAGAGTGTGGTGGCACGTCAGCTCCCTCAGTACCTGGAGGAAGCGACTTACCTCGATCCTTTCCAATCGGGCTTCAGGCCTGGGCATAGTACCGAAACAGCATTGGTCGCATTGGTTGATGATCTCTGGAGGGCCCGTGACAGGGGTTATTCCTCTGTCCTGGTCCTGTTAGATCTCTCGGCAGCTTTTGATACTATTGACCATAGTATCCTATTGCGGCGGTTGGAGGGGTTAGGAATTGGAGGAACTGTCTTACGGTGGTTCTCCTCCTTCCTCTCTAATGCTCGCAATTTGTGTTGATGGAGGGGAAAGGTCCACCCCAGACCCCTCGTTTGTGGGGTGCCTCAGGGGTCGATCCTCTCCCCTCTTTTGTTCAACATTTATGTGAAGCCACTGGGGGAGATCATCCATGGTTTTGGGATGCAGTGTCATCTCTATGCTGATGATACTCAGCTTTACATCTCCACCCCAAACCACCCCAACGATGCTGTGGAGGCTATGTCCCAGTGCCTGGAGGCCGTGCGGATTTGGATGGGCGGAAACAGGCTTCAGCTCAACCCTTCCAAGACTGAGTGGCTGTGGTTTCCAGCGGCCCGATATAGTCAGCTGACTCCATCGCTGGCTATTGGGGGAGAGATCTTAACCCCCACAGAGAGGGCTCGCAATCTAGGCGTCCTCCTGGATGCATGGCTGTCTTTAGAAGATCACATTATGGCCGTCTCCAGGGGGGCTTTTTATCAGGTTCGCCTGATTCACCAATTGCGGCCCTTTCTGGATCGGGACGCCTTACGCACGGTCACTCATGCCCTTGTCACCTCCTGCCTGGACTATTGTAACGCTCTCTACATGGGGCTCCTTGTGGGGAGCATCCGGAGGCTTCAACTGGTGCAAAATGCGGCCACGCGGGTTATTATAGGGGCGTCAAGAAACTTCCATGTGACGCCTCTCCTGTGCGAGCTGCATTGGTTGCTGGTGGCCTTCCGGGTTCGCTTCAAGGTTCTGGTTTTGACCTTTAAAGCGATCCATGGCATTGGACCAGGCTATTTGTAAGACCGCGTTCTGCCAGTAGTCTCCCACCGACCTGTGCGCTCCCACAGGGAGGGCCTCCTTCAGATCCCGACAGTATCTATGTGCCGCCTGGTGACCCCGAGGAACAGGGCCTTCTCTGTGGGGGCACCCACCCTCTGGAATGGGTTGCCTCCTGAGTTACGTAAGACTGCCGACCTGAGAGCATTTAGACGTGCGCTGAAAACTTGGCTCTTTGAGCAGGCCAGCCTGGGCTGATTTTAAATGGGAGTTTTAAAGTGTAATTTTAGATATTGGGGTTTTAAATTTTGGGGTTTTAAATTTGGGGTTTTCTATTGTAATTTATTGGGATTAGGTATAAATTTTAGTAGCAGCCTTAATATATTTAATTTTCTTGTAACTTTTGTAAAGTGTAGTGTGTTATAGTTGGTTGTACACCGCCCTGAGTCCTTCGGGAGAAGGGTGGTATATAAATGTGTTATAAATAAATAAAATAAAATCTTGCATATTATACTATTCCTTTTTATAACATAATTTATTTCTCTATTTTCTTATCTAACCATTGATAAAATAAATCCCAAATTTTATAATATTCTTTATCTTGCTCTCTAATTGCTAGTGTGAAGACAAAAGGCCAGGGGGGCCTTTTGTCAGATTCGTCTGATCCACCAGTTGCGGCCCTTTCTGGATCTGGGCGCACTTCGCACAGTCACTTCCGCCCTCGTCATCTCCCGCTTGGACTATTGCAATGCTCTCTACATGGGGCTCCCCTTGAAGAATCTCCGGAGGCTGCAGTTGGTTCAGAATGCAGCTGTGCGGGTGATCGTGGGTGCCCCTTGGAGCACACATGTAACACCGCTTCTCCGCAGGCTGCACTGGCTTCCTGTGGCCTTCCGGATTCGATTCAAGGTGGTACTGACTGTATTTAAAGTGCTCCATGGCTCAGGACCTGGGTACTTACGGGACCGCCTGCTGCCATCAACAGCTTCCCGCCGCCCAGTACGCTCTCACAGGGTTGCCCTCCTTGGGGTGCCGCCGCCTGATCGTTGTCGGCTGGCGGCCCCAAGGGTGCGGGCTTTCTCTGTGGGGGCCCCCTCCCTGTGGAATGATCTCCCCCCGGAGATACGGGCCATGACGGACATCCAGACCTTCCGGCGCGCAGTTAAGACCTTATTTTTCCAGCAAGCCGGCCTGGCCCAGTAAATGGTTTATGGGTTTTAATCTAATTTGGTTTTAAATTTTTAAATTTTAATTTTTAATTAATCCCGGAATTTTAAATTTCTGTATTTTGTAATTGATGGGATTCGGCCAGATTCGTATATTTAATTTGTTTTTAAACTGTATATATTCTGTTTTTTAGTAGGCTGTACACTGCCCCGAGTCCCATTTTGGGAGAGGGAGCAGTATAGACATTTAATTAAGTAAATAAATAAATTTTCTTCTGTCTGTAGTTAGAAGTAAGATCTTTCTTTGCAATAGATTTGAATGTTACTCTTGGACATTTTTCCTTCCTGACACTTACATAAAAAGCCAGTTTGGAGTGAAGTACTGGGTTTGCACATCACGCCAACTAAGGTTGGTTTAATCAGGATTTATTCCTTAAATAAACCACAGTTGGTGCTTAACAGAACACAATGGTTATCTGAATAACCACAGCTGAGTTCCTGAAACATGTTAAGTCTAAGCTGAACAATTTATATGATGGTTTTGATCTGCTCCTTATTTTTGTCATTTGATGATGGGAAAAACAGTGATGAAGGACAAAGGTAAACCAATGAGGTTCTTGCTTTCCTTTTCAGGAATCTCTCTCATGCCAACCTGGTGCAACTGTATGGGGTTTGCACGAAGGAAAGACCAATCTTGATTATCACAGAGTACCTGTCCAAAGGTTGCCTCTTGACCTACTTGCGGGATACTCGACGGTCCTTCCAGGCCACCGAGCTTTTAGATATGTGCAAGGATGTCTGTGAAGCCATGGAGTATCTGGAATTCAAACAGTTTCTACACAGAGACCTGGTAAGTGACACACTGCTTAAAGGGAGAAAACTGAAGTCAATGCCTTTGGGTTGTGCTACCACCGGCGACCTTGTCATGGATAAGGCTTGGATGACTTGTGGCCTTCCAGATATTGGTGAAGGACACATCTCTGTGACTTTAGCCAACATATCTATTGGTACAGGATTCTAGAGATGTCTGACAATACTGGAAGACCACAGCTTCCTCCTCCAACAAGGGTGAAAATGCTATCAGGAACCCTCAATCTAATGATGGAGATATTGGAACTGGGGTGAAAATGCTATCAGGTCCTCAAACTGGGATAATGATGGAGGTTGGAGGTTCTAGAACAGAGGTGAAAGTGCCATCAAAAATTGCTCAAACTGGTGTAATGATGCTGGTACTAGAACGGGGGTGAAAGTGCCATCAGGACTGGTAAAACTGGGATAATGATGGAGGTTCTAGAATGGAGGGTGAAGGTGCCATTAGGATTGGTCAAACTGGGATAGTGATGGAGGTTCTAGAATGAAGGGTGAAAGTGCCATCAGGGCCCCCAAATTCACACCATGCAAGTATAGGATAGTTGGTGGTTTTAGGGAGTTTATCTCTCTTCCCGGCACTGTAAGAATGTCTTCCTTCTGCCCAAAAGGCAATTTCTTTCTTTAAAATATTTACAGTCAATGCTCTATCCAGAGAATCTTGTAACAAGCTTTGGGCATCCTGACTCTCAGAAGACGGTTACTTTTAAGTTAATGCTGGTTCATGACTGTAACAAACATTAACATGCTTTATTTCGGTAACACACTTATTTATATTGAAGCTTCTTCTCTTGATCTGTCTGCAACAGGCTGCTCGCAACTGCTTGGTCAACGAACAAGGGATGGTCAAAGTCTCTGATTTTGGCCTTTCCAGGTGAGTTTTGGTGCCAATGGGTCTGCAAGTTGCGATAGTTGCCCAGGTTGAGAAATGGTCTGTTTTTCTCAATGGGCTGGGAGCCACTTGAGGATTGGCTTGAGGATTACAGCATCAAGTTGCCCAACCCAACCTTCTCCTTGCAGGTATGTCTTGGATGATGACTATATCAGCTCTGCAGGAACCAAATTTCCTGTCCGGTGGTCTCCCCCAGAAGTTCTTCTCTATAGCAAGTTCAGCAGCAAATCGGACGTCTGGGCTTTTGGTGAGCATAATGTATGAATCAGAATCAGAATAGAGCTGGAAGGGATCTTGGAGGTCTTCTAGTCCAGCCCCCTGCTCAAGCAGGAAACCTTATATCATTTCAGACAATTGGTTGTCCAGTCTCTTCTTAAAAACCTCCAGTGATGGGGCATCCACAATGTCTGAAGGCAACTTCTATTCCACTGGTTAATTGTCCTCACTGTTAAGAAGTTTCTCCTTAATTCCAGGTTGCTTCTCTCCTTGATTAGTTTCCACCCATTGCTTCTTGTTCTTCCCTCAGGTGCTTTGGAGAATGGCTTGACTTCCTCTTCTTTGTGGTAGCCCCTCAAATACTGATCATGTCACCCCAGTCCTTCGAGTCTAGACTAGCCATACCCAGTTTCTACAACTGTTCTTCATATGGTTTTATCTCAAGGCCTTTAATCTTCTCAGTTGATCTTCTTTGTACTTTTCCCAAATCTCAACATCTTTTTTTGTAACGTGGTGTGACCAAAACGGGACGCAGTATTCCAGGTGTGGTCTTACCAAGGCTTTATAAAGTGGTACTTTATAAAGTATCAGTTTATAAACAATGGGCACAGATGTGTCAGAGGGAGAAACCATCATGGCTGCTGAATGAAATGACAACATATTCTTGGCCACAGAGTGTGCCACTGACAAGGGTCCCAGATCCCATAAGGAAGAGGTGTGCAATTGTTTGGCACCCACTTCTAAGTGGATGGGAGATTAAAATCCAGGAACTTTGTCCATCCAGTTGTAGCTACATGAGAATAACATCTCTCAACCTCGAGGGAATATACATAATAGCACTTAGCAATAGCACTTAGACTTATATACCGCTTCACAGTGATTTACAGCCCTCTCTAAGTGGTTTACAGAGTCGGCCTCTTGCCCCCCAACAATCTGGCTCCTCATTTTACCCACCTCAGAAGGATGGAAGGCTGAGTCAACCTTGAGTTGGTCAGGATCGAACTGCTGGCAATGGGCAGAATTAGCCTGCAATGCTGCATTCTAACCATTGGGATGAAGGAAGAGAGTGAGTGAGTGAGTGAGTGAGTGAGTAAGGTAGGTAGGTAGGTATAATACTTAGACTTATATACCGCTTCAGAGTTCTCTCTAAGCGGTTTACAGAGTCAGCCTCTTGCCCTCAACAATCTGGGTCCTCATTTTACCCACCTCGGAAGGATGGAAGGCAGAGTCAACCTTGAGCTGGTCAGGATCGAACTACTGGCAATGGGCAGAATTAGCCTGCAATGCTGCATTCTAACCACTGGGACAAAGGAAGAGAGTGAATGAGTGAGTGAGGAAGGTAGGTAGGTAGGTATAATACTTAGACTTATATACCGCTTCAGAGTTCTCTCTAAGCGGTTTACAGAGTCAGCCTCTTGCCCCCAACAATCTGGGTCCTTATATTACTGACCTCAGAAAGACGGAAGGCTGAGTCAACCTTCAGCCTGGTGAGATTCGATCTGCCAAATTGCAAGCAGCCGGCAGTCAGCAGAAGTAACCTGCAGTACTGTTTTCTAACCACTGCTGCCAACACCAGGCTGGACTTAGCAACCACAACTGAGCCCAAAATTCCCCCTGCTAAGAAAAAATCAGTTGTTAAGTGAGATTTTTGCCCCATTTTACAACGTTCCTCGCCACCGTTGCTTAGTCAATCACTGCAGTTGCTAACTACGTACCATGGATGTTAAGTAAATCCAGCTTCCCTATTGACTTTGCTTGTCAGAAGGTCACAAAAGGGAATCACGTGACCCGGGCACACTGCAACCGTCATAAATATGAATCAGTTGCCAAGTATCTGAATTTTGATCAGGTGACCACGGGGATGTGGCCACGGTTGTAAATGTGAAAAATTGTCATTTTTTTCAGGGCCACTCTAACTTTGAAGGGACACTAAATGGGTGGTCGTAAGTCGAGGAATACCTGTATGGTTTTTGTCCCGTACACACAAGAGCCTTTTGCAGAAGGGACCAAAGACTTTGTGGTGCAGAGGCCAGGAATTGAGTGGCATTTCAGAAGAGGTTAAAACTAGCGGTGTTGCCCTGACCCCATATGTTCTGTGATCTTTTCGCCATGGACAGGTGTCCTGATGTGGGAAGTCCATGCTTTGGGGAAGATGCCCTACGAGAGGTTCACCAACAGCGAGACCACTGACCACGTCATCAAAGGGCTGCGTCTCTACCGCCCCCAGCTGGCCTCTGACAGGGTCTACGCCGTCATGTATAGTTGTTGGCATGAGGTAAAGCTTCCATCTCGCTCCTCCCGGGGGTGAGAAGGAACTGTGACTAAATATCTCTTTCCTGAAGGGGGGAAGAAACATTTTTCAAAGGCTCCAATGTTGGAAATGAATGATCTCTGGTTGCTTCAAAAGGAAATTGGTGTCAGATAATAACCTTAGGTGTGCTGTTACACCTGTGACAGACCTTTCCAACTTCTCTTTTTTAGGCGTGCTTAAGAGAAAGATCCCTTGTCCATCTCCTTTAGAGACTGTTTTATATAAGCCATTTCCTCTCTCTTTTTTCTTCCAGAAAGCAGAAGAACGTCCAAGTTTCCAAGTCCTCCTTGGGCAAATTATGGATTTAGCAAATGAAGATGTTTGATCCTCGTCGGTCACCCAATGTTCATTTTCCCCTGTGAATTGTTGCCACATTCTTCAGTTTGCTGAGGAATTGCTGAATGGACACGGTGAAAAACAGAATCAGCAAGAAGGCAATCACAACCAAAATAGTTCAATCGATTGAGAACTGTCTCCAAAACTGCCTTTTACTCACCTTTGTGTTTGTCTTCGAAGCCAGCCAAAATTAACAAGACAGCAAGTGCTGTTTAGGTGTTTTCCTATCCAGCAAGTTAAGGTGCAGTTTGATCATCCCATTTCCAAGTCAGCCGAAAAGAAAACCAGCATGAAATTGTCTGTCTTTATTTCTGATCTTTGACCCACCTCAGTCTCTGCCTTCCCATCACGATTATGTGTGCCAAACCCTCACAGATTTTGCCTACCTGGAGATTAATCTTGGATTATAGGAGAAATCCTGTTTGATAGGATGAAAAGTGAAATAGTGTTTGATAGGATGAAAACCCCTATTGGAATGCAGCAGGAAAAAAAAAACTATGATTACAGGCAAATGGCAGAGGCTTTTGGTATAAGAATGCCTAGGTCTTTCAAAATCACTTGAAACAAGATAATGGGATTTAATAAACGTTGGAGAACGCAGCTGTTTCAAAACGTCTTGTGCAGTGATGGATAAAAATGCAAAGAAGCGATAGGAAAAATGAATTGCATTTTATAAAGAGAAAATAAACTCCTTTGCTTTATCACCTTTCCTGGATTCTTGTTGACTTGTTCACTGGTGCTTTGTTCAACGTGAAGATCTCTTTTTAATTTTTGTTTACTGTAAAAGTCATCTGACTAATCTTATCATCCCAAATATTCTCTTCCCCAATAAATCACATTCAACGTCCTGAAAAATTCCTCTGCTCTCAGAAACTGAAGCCAGGAATCTTACTGTAGAACTCTTCAGATAAACTTTGGGGAAAATTTCCTTTCTTTAAAAAAACAGAAGCAGCACAAAACGGGTAAAAGTTGATTTGATACAGAACGGATAGAGCAGTGCAATGCACGAGACTTCACATCAAACTAGCGATACCTGAAGTCTATTTTGCTCAGAAGCAGTGAGAAAATAGAACGGGGAAGTAGTAAACAGGAAGGAAAAAAAAGAATTTGCCACAGGATGTGTTGTAGACTGAACTGCATGGTTTTTGGTTTTTTTTGCAAGAGATACTACGCAGATTTTGAAAACAAGCTCACAAAATTTAGGCTTCCAGTTATTATTGGTACTTGTAAATTTTTTCCAACTCTCTCATCTATCAATTTACTCTCTCTCTCACTTGCATGGAAATCCTGCTCATTCAGAGCTGGCGGATGAGCTATAAAAATGAACGATACAGAGGCACCGTAGGTGCAGATAATATGTATACAACATGCAAAGTCGAGGCTGCGTTCTTAAAATAGCTTTACAATGCAGTCTGTTCATTCCTGCAAAGGGAGGAGAGCAACCCAGAGACCGTGACTTAAGCAACTCTGCAATGTCGCTCTTAATACTGTTAAATGCAGGGTTTATGAGCTTGTACGTTCATCCTCAAAGGGGTTCAGGATTACAGTGTGCAGGGCTGAATTAGAAAAAAAATGTTTTCAATAATTTCACAGTGGAACCTATTGTGAATTATCCCCGCACTGCTTCCACATCCCAGTGTATTACTGAACCACAGTTTGCTGGATAAGCCATCATTAAAAGCATTGCTACCACACATCAGATGCATTTTGTTTGGTTCTGAATTAATACAGGAAATCTTTGTATTCCAGAACGCAATGCTTTAGAGGTGATGAAGCAAATTTGATTTGATATTAAAATTTGTTGTTGATCATTATTTGCAGGATCCAATCTGGGTCGGGACTGTCTCCCAAGTTTTCAGATTTGTGCTGAAGCCCATTTTCAGGGACCTTTTCTCCAGCAAGAGCAGAGGTTCCTTGTAGATGGGCTCCAGAAGGAGTCTGAAAGCTTAGAAGACAAAACCTCTGGTCTCAGTGACCAACCCAGATTGGATCCCCCAACATTATCCTGGGACACATATATTCACCTTCATTTATTATTTATTTATTTAAATTTATATACCGCCCCCCTCTCCCTAAGGGACTCGGGGCGGTGAACAGCCAGAATAAAATACACATATAAAACACATATACAATATTTAAAAATTAAAAGAATTAAATACATTGGCCCTTACAAAAGATTAAAAATAAGGGAATTAAGAAAGTTAAAACCAGATTAAAAAATTTAAAAACCCCTAGACCAGACTGGCTTGCTGAAATAAATAAGTTTTCAACACACGGCGGAAGGTCAGGAGATCAGGGATGGTCCTCATCTCCGGGGGTAATTCGTTCCAGAGAGAGGGTGCCCTCAATGAGAAGACCTGCATCCTTGGGGTCGCCAGCCGTCCAGCCGGCGGCACCCCGAGGTGGCCGACTCTATGGGAGCGTATCGGTCGGCAGGAGGCCGATAATGGCAGGAGGCGGTCTCGCAAATATCCTGGTCCCGAGCCATGGAGCGCTTTAAAGATGATAACTGAGACCTTGAAGCGCACCCTGAGGGCCACCGGGAGCCAATGCAGCTCACGCAGAAGTGGCGTAACATGGGAGCCCCGAGGAGCCCCCAACACCACCCGCGCGGCCGCATTCTGCACCAGCTGGAGCCTCCGGATGCTCTTCAAAGGCAGCCCCATGTAGAGAGCATTGGCATAGTCTAGGCGGGAGGTCACCAGGGCGGAAGTGACCATGCGAAGCACATCCCGATCCAGAAAGGGCCGCAACTGGTAGATCCTACTGACCTGGCCAAAAGCCCCCTTTTGTGGTCATTTATTTATTTGCTTAGCTTTGAAAAGAAAGGTATAAAAATAAACCATTAAAAAAAAATCCTTAGGAACCTCTTTTAGACAAGCTTCCTTTATCGGGTTTGTTCTTTTTATATATAGTGTCAAACCAATGTAATTACAGTGGCTATATTGCAATTTTATATGTGTGTGTGTGTATGTTGGGACTATATATATGTATGTATGTGTATGTATAGTTCATTGTCACTGCACCTCGTACAACGAAATTAAATACCACCTTCAGTGTACATTATTGTAACTATAAAAATTAAAAAAAAAGACACATTCTTCGCATTCTATACAATTGAAAACCCCTGGTATTGCATTCATATTGCACTGTACAATAGAATTCATATTCTACTGTTCAGAGATACATAGATATAGATATAAATATATAGATATATATGATACATATACAATACAATAGGGCCACTGTAATTACATTGGGTTGGTCCTCGTCGAGCGAGTACCGCTCCATCCCTAGAGAGGGCACCCCAACGCCTGATTTCCTCTTCCCTCTTCTCCCCCCGCCTTTTTTTTTTCTTTTCTCCCTCCCTGCCCGTCTTGCCGCTTCTCTCTCGGATGCTCCGCCGGAAAACGGAAGCGCGCGCGGGCCGGAAAAAGGAGAGGAAGAAGCAGGGCGCCGGACGCGCATGCGCGGAGGGGCCGGCCCCGGGGAGGCACGTGAAGGTCGCCCGTCCTGCCCGCTCCATCCATTCAGCCGCCCGCGCTCTTTCTCCTTCCCAGCCGGGACCGGCATGGACCCGTCGTCCGTCGCGGGAGACTTGGGGGCCGCCGTTAACGACCCGCAGCTGCAGCATTTCATCGAGGTGGAGACGCAGAAGCAGCGCTTCCAGCAGCTCGTGCACCAGATGACGGAGCTGTGCTGGGTAGGGAGGCAGGGCCGGCGGAACTCCCTGCCACTGGAGGAGGAGGGAGGGGAAGTAAGGGACCTCGTTAGTACGGGGGAGGGGGAATTTGGAGCCCCACGTTTATGTCGCTAAGCGAGACATTGGGGTTAAGTGGAGATTTGTGGGGTTTTGCCCCGTTTTTCTTGCTGTGGTCGTTAAATGAATCACGGCAGGGGTTAAACGAGTAACGTGGCTATGACGTGAATCTGATATTACCCCGTCCCCCTCCCAAATTGGTTTGGCTTGTGAGAAGGTTGCAAAAGGGGATCCGGGATGTTGCAACAGTCATAAGTCTTGAGTCAGCTGCCAGGTGTCTGAATTTGGATCAGGTGATCGTGGAGAGGCTGCAAACTGTTGGAAAAGTGGGCATGAGCCACTCTTTTGGGTGTCATCCCTGAACTAACTGTTGGAAGTAGAGAATGACCTGTAGCCCAAAAGTGCTTTTCCCTCCTTTTTTTCTCAAGGAGGCAAGACTGGGTTTTCTTGGTTTTTTTCTTTGAAGACCTTTCACTTCTCATCCCAGAAGCTTCTTCAGCTCTGATTGGATGGTGGGGAATGGAAGGATTTATACTCCTTGCAGACCTGGAGCTTCATCTGTGTCCTCAACGACCTTCTAAAAGGATGCAAATGACCAGCTGTCTGCAAGGAGTATAAATACCATCCAGTCAGAGCTGAAGAAGCTTCTTGGATGAGAAGCGAAACGTCTTCAAAGAAAAACCAAGAGAGTCCAGTTGCCTCTTGGGAAAAAAACACCTTTGGGACAACCGTGACCTGTTTGACAGAGAATCTCCTTAGTCAGAACTACTCCCCCATAAGGGACACTTGATTTCTCCCCCTTGGGTAAGGGGGCGTTGGAGCCATTATTAGAACAGCCTTTCCCTGCCCCTGAAGCTCGCCGGCACTTCTGCGGTATCCCCCAAAGTGTGGGGCGCACCAGCTTTGAGTAGGCTGACATAGAGCCTCCAGGGTCAGGAGCAGTCTCCTAGGAGTGGAGTTCTGGCTGCTGCTGGCAATAATAGGATGGTTCTACAGGGAGAGGAGCTCTTAACTTTGTGCCAAGCAGGCTTCTGGGTGGCATCTAGGAACCAGGAAGCTGCACTGAGTGGCACTCTTCTAAGTCTTATATTGGGAGCTCCTGGCTTGCCAATATGTAGAGCTTTGCCATTTGGCCTTCTAATGTGTGTTACATTTCTATCCACGCTTTTCCTTGAAAGGCTCAAAGCAGCTTAGATGGGGGTTTCCCCTAATTGGATTCACGCGACAGCCCTGTTTAAAGACAGCTTATGGTTCAGGGTCATCCAATGAGTTGCGTGATCCAGTGGGTCTCCCCGAGAACTGTTTCTGCCGCACATCACACTATTACAAGTACCGTCCAGTGTTGCCAATCCGACTCTTGAAACCCACTCTTGCTTCTCTGAGCAAAACAAGGGTAACCTTCATCTAACAATGTCATCCAATCTGCTCATCTGCCGGATTGATGCCTGGCTTCTATGCTTGACAAGCATGTCATTTTAGTACAAACACAACATTTGTGGCAAGTATCTATATCTATCTATCTATATCTATCTATCATCTAACTACCTACCTCTCTATCATCATCTACCTACCTACCTATCATCTACCTACCTACCGTATCTATCATCTACCTACCTACCATATCTATTATCTACATACCTACTTACCTCTCTATCATCTACCTACCTACTTAACTACTGTATCTAACTACCTACCTCTCTATCATTATCTATCTACCTACCTATCATCTACCTATCTACTGTATCATCTACCTATCTACTCTATCATCTACCTACCTAGCTATCATCTACCTATCTACTGTATCATCTACCTACCTACCTATCATCTACTTACCTACCGTATCTATCACCTACCTACCGTATCATCTACCTACCTACCTACTTAACTACTCTATTTACCTACCTACCTACCTATCTACTGTATCTATCTACCTACCATATCTATCTTTCATCTCTACTATCTGCCTGATTATTGTACCTACCATCTACCTACCTACCTATCTATCTACCTACCGTATCTACCTACCATATCTATCATCTCTACCTATCTACCTACTGTATCTACTATCTACCTCTACCTACATATCTATCATATATACCATCTATCTACCTACCGTATCTTATCTGTCACCTACCTACCTACTTACTATCTATCATTCTCTCTCTCTCTCTCTCTCTATCTATCTAAATTCATAAGTGTTACAAATTGTGCATGTTGAGTTTTTCTTTGTGGGTGGAAACAAGTCTGGGTACAGTTGGCAGCAACTGTATATTCAACTGTATTTGAATAGGCTAAAAAAGAAAAGAGAAAGCCAGATATATGTATTTCTGCTAGTCACAGGTCTGAGGTCTGAAACGATGGGATCCCCCTCGCTGTCGATTGACTTCTCTTTTGTGACACTAAACAGGAGAAATGCATGGATAAACCTGGCCCCAAGCTGGACAGCCGAGCCGAGACCTGCTTTGTGAACTGTGTCGAGCGTTTCATTGACACCAGTCAGTTTATTCTTAACCGGTTGGAGCAGACGCAGAAATCCAAGTCGCCCTTCTCCGAAAGTCTATCTGACTGAGCGGAAAGCCTTCGGTGGCGCTGTTTTCTTCCATTTGAAAAGGAGGACGCTGTTTTGAAATGGAAGGGGAGGAGAAAGAACTGAAGGAAGGATTTTTTTAACGATGATAAGCTGTGAGGGAGCTTGGCCCCCATGTTTGCAATGGACTTCAGAGCTTCCTGGTCACCTAGTCTAGTGCTGGTGTTAAAATCCCCCCACTGGGTGAACATGAATAACCATGCAACATCACACACCTGCTATTTAACCCGGACGTCTGCTATCCTAGATTTTAATATTTTCTTCTTCTTCCCCTGGATAATGGGAGCTTCGTGCCAGAATGGTGGCTTGATTATCTTTACTCAGAAGTAAGGTGGGGGAACGCACACCCCTTGAAACTTGAAAAATGTTCTTTTTTGAGATAAGGGGACTGGGAGGCCTAAGATACTAACGCGGCTCCGGGGAAAAGTAGAGGTGCAAATGTGCCTTTTAAAAAACGGTACTGTGCATAAGCATGTCTCTTTCAAGCAATCCAATTGTTTCTGGCTTGAATTAGCAGCCGAGTTAACCTTTGTAAAACACAGGTGGATCTTGCGGTTGGACAGAGGGACACGGGGATTAGTTTGCAAAAGAGACCTGTTGTCTTTCGTGAGGTGTTTTTCCAAACCTACCTCAGCACAGTAGAAACACTCCCTCCCCCCAAGACATGTGGCTGCTAAGAAGGGTTATTGCTCATGTGGTCATGTATGTCTCTTTTGCCAAGTACAAAAAAAAAAAAAATCAAATCTTGACTTTCTACATCAAATTCCTTGCCTCCCGATCAGTGGAATAAACATCAATTGGATGCATTTTAAACTCTGGAGTCGGTGGTCGTTCCTTCTAGCTCGCCGAACTTTTGACGTAGAGCAGGGGGTCTTCAAACTTGACAGCTTAAAACTCCCAGAATTCCTCCTTCAGTCACGTTAGCTCAGGAATTCTGGGAGATGGAAGCGCACAAGCCTTAAACTTGCCAAGTTCGAAGACCCTTGACATAGAGGGAATGCTTTTTAGTAGCAATTGCATGTTCCAGACTAACCTTCCTAAAAGTGTGGCTCTCAAAGCGAGTTAGATTTAAATTCTGGATTCGGCATCAATCTGAGAATGAGTTTCTGGTCCTTTATAGAACTAGAACGTTAAGTGTTCCCATTTTGCATTCAAGTCATATCTTGCAATTGACCTATTGCTGGCCAATTCATAAAGCAGGGAGTCCATGTAGTGTCTTAACTATTGGTTTTAATTGCTTCCTTGTCTGCTGACTGGGAATGTACGGCTCCAAGAAAGTTGCGGAGTTTGCTGGCCCTACTGCCTTCTTACCAAAGATCATGAAATACTGTTTTCATCAAGAGTGGTAAAGTCATTTGATATGTGAGGCGAAGAATTTTTGGAGAGATGAATGTATATATGAGAAGTTTTCAACAGGTTTCTGCTAAAAATTATTTCACTAGCTTAGACATGTCTTTAACTGTTCCAGATTCCAGAGGTATTGCTGTATTGGGCTGCAATGACTGATAAAAATACAGGTTAAAAGTTGCAACTGAGTCTTGGTATCCTTAAACCCGACACATGCTAAAGGTTTATTCTGGTGATCTCTACACTTTCACAAATTACCCCACCAGCCTTGTTAATTATGTTTTTCTCTTTTTCATGGTTTTATCTATGGCCACCCAAGTGAAAACCAGAAAATTATGGAGGGAAAAAAGTCCCACTTTCCAACAATTCATAAATGCAACCACTACATTTACTAACTTTCAAAAACGTTTAGAAGGGAGATCTTGGTACATGGAACAGGAGTGGGTTTATCCCCATTTTGAATGTGGTTAACTCTGGCTGATTGATACAAAGCTCATTTTTGCCTGGCTGCCCTATTCTCAAAACTAACATTATAGTATACATGTAAAAGCTGTTTTCTAGGAACAACTAAGAAAACTTTATTGGGTAAATGATAGAATGGAACCAAGCTGAATAAAAAGGTAATAAGCTGGAAACTTAAGAGGCCGCCTTTGTTATCACAGATCAGGAATTTAGGACTGGTATCTTGACTTATACTGGTTTGGACTAGCGGTTTCACTTTCTAGTCTGAAGGCTTAAGGCTTGGTTTTCCTAAATCTTCAAAGGAACAACAATCTACACAAATCACTTTTCTACACTTTAAATGGCCGATCATCCACCCTACATTTTGAGCTGCTGCTAGAATGAAAAACAGCAAGGAGATTTAGGAATTCACTTGAGTTATTGATTGCCAACACAAAAATTAGATGGCAGTATAAGCCCATTCCTGGACATGAAATAAGGGACTGATTTTTTTTTATTGAAGGAAAAAAAATAACAAGCCGAAGAAACACATTTGAAAAAATATTCTTTAATAACGCTTTTAAAAGTCACATTTTACATTTGCAACACACCTTATAATCATACAAAGAAAATAATTTATTTTAAATAATTCGTAAAGTTTTAAGGCAAAGCTTCAAAGGCTTTGTTACATTCAAAAGGCAGCAGAATACTGGATTCAGGAAGTAGAAGTAAGAATTTTTTTTCTTTTTAATCTTCAGGGTAAAAAAGTTTGTGAACACATTTCAATAAGCCTGTTGCTTATTTTTCCACATGTGCCTCGTTTAAAGAGCTATCCACTCCCTTTATGCCTTCAAACCTGACAGCCGTTCCATTTTCGTCACTCAGAAAAGGAGGAAAAAAATATTTGCCTTTTCCATGTTCCTCTCTGCCCTGATGTCAGTTTCCCTCCGGGGCGCCTCTTCCATTCCCAGGATGGGACAAGATTGCTTGCCTATTCTTGAGCTCATGGAAGTATTCATATTTTTAAAACGATACACCTTATAAGCGCATCACCGACCTACTTTTAATATATATGCTTTCAACAGTTGGTTTTGTGTGCTCTGGAGACGATCCTTATACCCCCCCCCCCCCCCCCAAGTCCCATCCACATTCACAAAACTTAACTTGGCATGCTGTCTTCTGGAAGCTGGAAAGAAAGCCCATCCCCAAAGCCACTACTAGCCTTATCAGCTCAAATCTAATAGGACTACTATCAAGCATTCTCCCAGTAAAAACACTTACTTTTGTAAAGAAATGGTTCCCAAATAGGATTTTGCACCGGGGGGGAGCAAAATAGGCATTGCCCCCGGGCGGGGGGAATATTTCTTCGGGGAGAAGGAAGTTTTACAAACTTCCGAAAGAGCTTAAATGGTTTTAAGTCAACTTTTTAGCTTTCAAAAGCATTGAATGTCTTGCTCCTCGGATTTGTCTCCTGTCTCTAAGTCCTCTGAATCCAGAAGAGGCTGGTGAAGACACGACCGGTTTTTGTCTCCCTCCCTCCACGAAGCCCTGGGTAGATCTTTCTGCTTAGGTCTCAGGAAAACGGGCAGCAGATCAGCAGCAAAGGGGACATCCCTGAAAGCATGGAGAAGGAAGATGCCCAGCACGATGGTAAGGAAGCCGCTGATGGTGCCGACGATGTTCATGAGGACCAGGTGCTGCCACTCTTTGAACAGAATGGCGGAGCAGGTCATGACGGCGGTGGTGAAGAGGACGTAGTAGATGGGGGTGACCACGGAGGTGTTGAAGATGTCCAGGGCCTTGTTCAGGTAGTTGATCTGGATGCCGATGCAGACCGCCAAGCTGAGGAAAAGCGCCCAGCCTAACGGTTCTTTCCAGGCGGCCTTCCCGGCAAACAGCTCCTTCAGGGCGATGCCCAAGCCTTTGACGCAAGCAACGGAGAGCGAGCCGATGGACGAGCAGATCAGAATGTACACCAAGACGTTCTTCTGCCCGTAGCGAGGTCCGGCCACGAAGATGAGAAGCGCCGAGCTCACCAGCACTGCAGGTGGCGAAGACAATGAATCCTGTGAGAGGAAGGAAAATAAGATGTTTCGTGTCTCGGACACCGCTGCTGCTGTTGTCGGAAATTTAGAACAGCACTAGGAGAAGTGACTTATGACCTGTGACGACCCAGAGTGTAACACAAATGTATCAAAATCCAAAACGTAAATAAGTGTCCTTTATTGCCACCAACTTGGCCCCACTGTTCAAAAAATTCTCAGTTGGAGATAAAACTTACTCAAAAATAGTCTTCAAAAGAAAGCAATACAGTCCGAACTTAATGAGCAGATAGAGGTGAAATAAAAAACCTAAACAAACTACAGTGAAGGAATTTCTACAACGGGCCAGGATAAGTGATTACCAACTTCAAGGAGATAACAAGGCACAGTCTGTTGGAAGGATGCCAACCAAGATAACTTCAGCCCCAAAAAACACACGCTTTGCTTCTGGCAACGCTGTGTTTTAACCGTCTCTCTTACATACTACTCTCCCCATCTGCAACCAATGAGGGGGATCATGGCCACTTCTTCTCTCGCGAGCCAAGTTGTTTCCTCCTCCATTTCTCCCTGCGTGTCCTAGGATGAAGAGGGGATGGGCCTGGTTCTTCTTTGACTGCCCAGCTGGCCTTTGCCCTTCCTCAGCCTCCTCCACAACCTCCGGAGCCACACCTCCACTCCCTGTTGGCTGTTCCTCCTCTCCCTCAGAGTCTGACTCTAACAAGGGCATGACATGATCATTCTTCATGCTTATAACCGTTGCAGGATATCCCCCAGGTCACGTAATCCAAATCCAGACTTTTGGCAACTGGAATGTATTTATTTGCAATGTCCCGGGCTCCTGTGTACCCCTTTTGTGACTTTCTGACAAGCAAAGTCAATGGGGAAGCTGGATTTACTTAACAACCACGCTACTAACTTCGTAACTGCAGTGTGTTAGGGTTCCAACGGATGCCCTAATTAATTCATGAGCCTCGAGCCAAGCTTCAAAAGAAATCCAATTATTTATTAGGAGCAACATGTCGGGCACTTTTCTCAAAGTGCAGTCCGGCTCTGCCCTACTTAATTTACCACCCACCTATGACTCTGTTTCTCCACCTTCCAGGGTGTGTCATAAATCACATTCTCCAACCAAAGCACACCTTTCCGGCTGGCTCTGGTAACCTGGGACACAATCTGTAGAAAAGTATGCATGGAATGTGCTTCTGGTCATAACAACCTAACCGTTCCATCAGATCTCCCCTCCTTCTCCTCCTTATGGTAACTCGAGAGCAGATCAGGAATGCTTTACAAGTTGACACAGTGATTCCTTTAAGAATAGTGGCAAGGAAGGTCGTAAAATGGGGCAAATCTCACTTAACAACTGTATTGGCTTTGCAACAGAAATTTTGGGCTCAATTGTGGTCATAATTTGAGGACTGCCTGCATAGGAAACAGGCTTTCTGTACCTGGATCCTTCAGTTTCTCTAACATTGACTCCAGACTGGCAACTGTTTCCTCTTGCGGAGCATGGATCACCATTACGGTAGATCCCAAAATGCACAGGAGGCACCCAATCTTTCCATGGATGTTCAACTGCTCGTTCAGGAAATAGGAGGCTAAAATTGCACTTTAGAACAAAAGAAACAACAAGATTAGTTTGCTTGAAGAGAAAACACAGCAGCTACAGAGATGGTCCTGGATGTTAAGGAGTCATCTCTGTATCTGACAACATGAATTTGAGCGCTAGCACTGATGATGTTCCCTAGTTGGGTTGTGAAACGTTTGCAAAAAAACAACCAAGCTCAGAGGGCACCAAGGGCCCCACAGTCCTCCTCCTCCTTTCCTCAAATCCCTCTTCCTTCTAAGCACTGATGATGTTCCCTAGTTGGGTTGTGAAACTGCAAGAAAACAACCAAGCTCAGAGAGCACCAAGGACCCCTCCTGTCAACCCCAAGCTAGAAATATTCTCCTTTATAAGATGAACTTACGTGACTAAAACACTAAGGGCTCCTAGAGGAGTAACCAGCGTGGCTGGAGCGAAAGCATAGGCCGCAAAATTTGCAGCTTCTCCAATCCCCACTATAAAAAAAACAAAACAAAAACACAACTTATCAGAAGTGCAAAAAACAAACTCCTAAATTATGAAATTCAGTTGTTGCTTGTTCTGAGTTTGACCCAAGATAGAGTCACTTACTGACTCCTTAGTTGTGATTGGAAATATTTAAAAGGGTTTTTTTTCTCCCCAGGATACAAAGTCCATTGGGCAGGGTAGGGAGCAAATAACTAAACTAACAACCTGAAGCACATCCATGAAGTTCCTTTTGTGTGTTTGTGAGTCTTCTAAGAGGTCAATGATGTCCCTAAAATACGATAATATTTAAATGGGATGATAATCGTTTTTGTAGATTTACACAACGCGCTTAAAAAACGAACAGCGGTAGATGCAAGTATTTTGTATTGATATGTCAGCACCAAGCTTACAATAACACGGTTAAAAGTAACATAGCAAGAGCATTGGTTAAACATGTGATGTATGTGGAAAACCAGCCACTGACAAACCTTATGCCCACGGAAGACGTAGATTGACATAAAATTATTTCTTCACACACAAAGGAGGCTTCACTCAATTGATGGCAACTGCTTCGGCAAAAATATATAAACATATTTGTAGATTTCTTAACAAAGTTTATGGGAAAGGAAACTCCTTCCTCAAGAATGTCTACATACTGCCACTAGTCTTATAAATTAAAATATATAAGGGAAGAGAGAGAAATCTCAAGATATACTTACTGGATATTAGTCCTCCCCACCAGAGCCATTCTCTCAGGTATGCATGACCTCCCAGGCCTAATAGAGGGAAAAAGCAATCAGAAACTGAGAAAGTGGATCACATAAAATGAGAATCTAGGCTGAGAAAAGATTCAACAGTTCCAGGAGACTAGGCAGCAGAACCCAGTGGGTTTAAAACAAAACCAATCCCCATATGACTTTTATCTTAGAAAGTTTTTACTGAAGATATGCGCAAAAGAGGAGAGGGAAAGATAGCACATAAAAACAATAGAACAAAAACTGATTTTTTTAAAAAGGAAAAAACAGTATCACAAATCCCTCAAGCAGCAAGTAATACTTAAAAGCTTCCTGATTTAAAATGAAAGAAAATGCCCGTTATTACGTAACATCGTAAAATCTATGCCAAAGGAGAACATGCTGTCCCCAAAGTACTTTTTCCAAAACGCAACCCCACTTTTCTTGTTTTTTTTTTCCTTTGAAAACATTTTACTTCTCATCTATTTCAACTCCTTCCCTCAAAACGACGCTATAGAGCACTGCACACCAGAACAACTAGACACAAGAACAGTTTTTTCCTGAAAGCCTTCACTCTGCTAAGCAAATAATTCCCTCAACCCTGTTCAACTATTTACAAAGTCTGCACTACTATTACTGTTAATCTTCTCATCACTCCTTATCACCCATCCCCTCCCACTTGTCACTGTATGACTGTAACTTTGTCGCTTGTATCTTTATGATTTATATTGACTGTTTCCTAGTCTGATTTGATTGCTTTTTGTATCCTATGACTATTATTAAGCTTTGCACCTTATGATTCTTGACTCTTGATGAATGGATTTTTTCTTTTATGGTTACTGAGAGCATTTGCACCAAAACAAATTCCTTGTGTGTCCAATCACACTTGGCTAATAAAGCTTTCTTTCTTTCTTTCTTTCTTTCTTTCTTTCTTTCTTTCTTTCTTTCTTTCTTTCTTTCTTTCTTTCTTTCTTTCTTTCTTTCTTTCTTTCTTTCTTTCTTTCTTTCTTTCTTTCCTTCCTTCCTTCTTTCTTTTCCTTTCTATCTATCATCTATCTGTCTGTCTGTCTGTCCGTCCGTCCGTCCATCCATTCATCCATCCATCCATCCAAGAAGCTTCTTCGGATAACACAGTGGGTCATTTTTTTGATAAGCAGATATATCCATTTTTTTCAAAACAGATTAATTACACCTCCTTCAATCCTGCCCCTAAAGTCATGGATCATGCTTTTCCAATTCTTCAGAACAATTCTCTTAGCCCAAGAGGACCTCAACTCCCAATAATATTTAAATTCTGCTTTTCTCATTCTCATGACCAGCTCCAGATCTACCCTTACCTGCTCGGACGGCCCCTCGGTTATTTAGTCGGAGAAGTCCTTTCTTCTTGAGAATAAAACTACTTCCAATAAACAGGCTGGAGGTGACAGCCAAACCCACACCGACGTAGAATTCGTAATGTCCTGTGAAGGTCCCCATCTGGCTCATTTTGAAGGAAAATGCCAGAGAGAAATTAGAGCTATCCAAGAAATGCTGCGTTAGATCTTCTGGACTGGTTTCTGAAAGTGACTCATTAATTAATCATCCCATAATCATCCACCCACATCCTCCCGGATACATCTACATGAAAGTACACTGACGCATGAGAACTCTATTTCCTAATAGTTCAGGTGTGTGGTAGTTTTGTGAAATGTTCTGGTTTTAGGCTTAACCGAGTGAAAAGTAGCTACTAGAGCTAGGGGGTCTTCAAACTTGACCGCTTTAAGACTTGTGGACTTCAGCTCTCAGAATTCCTCCTCCGGTCATGTTAGCTCAGTGATTCTGGGAGTTGCAAGTCCACAAGTCTTAAACTTGCCAAGTTTGAAGATCCTTGTACATAGAGCAAAAGAGATGAGAGAGAAGGAGATAGAGAGGGAGAAAGAGAGATGAGAGGGAGAGAGAGAGAGGGAGATAATTATTTCCCATAGAAAAGAAAACACCAGGTGCCACAAAACCTAAGTAAGCATAGCTGGGGTGTGTGTCATGTAACTGGGTGGGAGTGAGTGATATTCAGTTGGCCACACCCACCCAGGTTTTGTGGCTCCCAGTGTTTTATTTTCTGTGGGAAACTGGCTCTTTGAGTGTTTAAGGTTGCAGACCCAGTATTAAGAGTTTCCACAATGTAATTTAAGGTTGTGTGTGTGTGTGTGTGTGTGAATTTCCCAAGGCCAAGGATGCTTGGTCCCAAAGCAGCAGAAGGGTTTGGAAGAGAGGAAGTGGGCTCCCCCTTCAATAGGCATAAATATCTTCAAAAATAAATACAGCCCTTGCAAATCAAATCCAATCACCTCTTTTAATCACCTCTCCTTTCTGTCCCATTTGAAATCAGAATTGGGTAGCGATGGCGCGTAAGCCTAGTCATCCTGACGTTACAAATACCCAATACAACAGAATATCTGTAGTTCAGGACCGTGGGGTCCTCCCTGAATTTGGTTGTTTGCTTGCGGACATTTTATTACCCAACTAAGTAACATCATCAGCGCTCGGGAGTGTGGGGCTTGCTCCCTATTTATATACTTGCTGGTGCTGAGTGTTTTCCTCTTCGCAGTTGCTTGGTTACGCTCTTGTTTTCTGCCTGTGGTCTGGTGTTTAATCCCCGCTTAATCTGTGTGTGTTAGTTCCTGGAGAGGTAACTAAGGTAACTTTGCTTCTCTTCTTAGCTTCTTCATTCTCTCTTTTGAATAGTGGGCCATTGTGGTTTAGCTCCATGGGCTTGTTGACAGCGGATTTGTCTGAATGCCAGAGGTTGTGGGTGCTCCATCCCTGGAGGATCTGAAGAGGAGACCCGACAGCCCTTTATGCAGAGTGATGTAGGGTCTCCTGCTGGAGCAGGGGGCTGGTCTAGAAGACCTCCAAGGTCCCCTCCAACCCTACTACTCTATGTTCTACATTCTAAGGACTCTATATACATATATAAGGGAGGGAGGGGAGGGAGGGAGGGAGGAAGGAAGGAAGGAAGGAAGGAAGGAAGGAAGGAAGGAAGGAAGGAAGGAAGGAAGGAAAGAAGAAAGAAAGAAAGAAAGAAAGAAAGAAAGAAAGAAAGAAAGAAAGAAAGAAAGAAAGAAAGAAAGAAAGAAAGAAAGAAAGAGAGAGGGAGGGATAAAAGAATATATTCTACATTCTTATGAATACTTTCCCACAAACTATGGTTGAACCAGCAGAGGCCCTTTTAGGGTCTCAGTCAGAGGGGCTCTCCCTCAACCTGGGCATACCTCCTTGCCTGGGCACGATGGGTATTGTAGTCCAAAGGAAGGCTCCAGGGGGAAGACCGAAGCTGCTCCGTTTCCCTTCCCAACGTTTTAAGCCTCGCCTCATTTCCCCCCCCCCCCCCCACTCCATCACTGGATGTTTTTAAGAAGAGACCAGACAGCCACTTATCTAAATTGCTATAGGTTCTCCTGCTTGAGCAGGGGGCTGGACTAGAGGACCTCCAAGGTCCCTTCCAGCTTCTATTCTATTCTCTCAGAGTTATTTGCAACCCGCCCCACATCCAACTCCAGGCTCGTTTCCCCCTCCCCGCTCCCCAACTCACCCCAAAACTAGAGGACCCCTCCCCAAAAGAGAGGGGAAAGCCGACGAAAGCGAGCGACTCCGGCGATCCTGATGCGGACAGCTGATAGCACTGATTTCGCTACAGGGCAAGCGGCGAGCATGCGCAGAAGATCCCTCCCGTCCTCCTTTCTCTCCTCCCTCCCTCCCCCTTTCTGACCGCGGACCCGCCCCTTCCGGTTCTGCTTCCGCATCTTGGACAGTCTAGTCTAGGACCCGCGGCAGGTGAGTCCCCCGGTCTCCTAGGCTCCCCTCCCCCGCATCTTTTTTGGGAGGGTCCATAGCTTTGGAAGGGCGGGGGGGGAGGCCGGTTTTGGGGGCTCAGGGACCCCGCTTCCTCCCCTCTCCATCTGGGCGGGGGGGCGTCGAAGCTGCTTTTTTCTTAGTTTGGGGGTCGGGGTTGGTTTTCCTTGCTTTTCCACCAGGGTTTCTCCACCTTCGCCACTTTGGGCTTCCATTCCCAGAATCCCCCCCGTTCTGAAGTGGCTGAGGATGCGAAAGAGTTCCTTCCTGGGGAATTCTGGGAGTGGAAGTCCAAAGTGGCCAAGCTGGAGAATATTGGTTAGCTCGGGGATGGTTCGAGGGCTCCTTGGTCCCACCAATATTGAGAGGGCAAAGTACTAGAATATAAACTATGAGCAAATCCCATGCCTTACTAGCCCTCATGATGTTACCTAGCTGGGTAATGAAACGTCTGCAAGAAAACATCCAAGCTCAGAGAGCACCAAGGACACCACAGTCTTTTTCCTCCTCCTCTTCCTCTCCCTAGTAGCACTGATGATGCTACCTAGTTGGGTAAGGAAATGTCTGCAAGGTCAGAGAGAATCAAGGACTCCACAGTCTTCCTCCCCGCTTTCACTTCACAAACCTTGCTACCTTCTAGCACTGATGATATTACCTAGTTTCGGTCATGAAACGTCTGCAAGAAAGCAACCAAGTCAGAAAACACCAAGGACCCCACAATCCTCCTCCTCTTCCTCCCTCCTCTCCCTCCTAGCACTGTTGATGTTACCTAGTTGGGTAATGAAACGTCTGCAAGAAAACAACCAAGCTCAGAGAGCACCAAGAACCCCACAATCCTCCTCCTCCACCTCCTCTTCTTCCTTCCTCCCTCTTCTCCCTACTAGCACTGCTGATGTTACCTAGTTGGGTAATGAAACATCTGCAAGAAAGCAGCCAAGCTCAGAGAGCACCAAGGATCCCTCAAGTCCAACTACATTAAAATTGCCCTGAATGGGAAATACTGGGTTAAATGCTGAGATGCTTGTGGGGAAGGGGCAAAGGGGATCTTTCTGTCTCAGCAATGCATATGGCCCTGGCACTGGTCCTTCTAGTTGGCGTGTCTCTGTGTCCAGGCAGTCCTAGCTTACTTCTAAATCATGGTTCAACCAAACCTGGTTGATTTCAAGGTTTGATGCAGGAGAATCCATGTAACATTTTTGCCTCCTTTCCCCAGAGATGTTTCAGGCGTTTTGCCTGCTTTTTGGGTCTAGTTTACAAAACTGCCTTCCTCTCCCAAACTCTGGTTCTTTATAGATTGAAAACAGCATTTGGGATTGCGCCTCTTAAATTTCTCTGCGGATGGATACCTAGCTGAGAACCTTTCTGATTTGTTGGGTGATATATTCCTAATACGAAATTCTACAGGAGACAGATTCAAAAGAACCGTCCCGTATGCTTTTTATTGCAGAAATAATATCTCATTCCAGAAACAAAGGAGGACCATATGATGTGTCTAATAAACCCCCTTACATAGCAATTATATTGATCGGCAGATACTCCCTGGTTATTGTTGTTTTTTAACTCTCTTTCTTTGCATTTACGTTTAGTATTTTTGAATGATACAAGTTTTTATAAACCTTTGCGTGGAGCAAGAAGAGGAGGAATGGCGTCTGCAAGTAATTGTTTTACGTTTCTCTGGTGGCGGGTCTTTAGCTCGCTCTCGCTCTCTAGAAGATGTGCTGATTTGGGCGCAAAAGCTATTCTGCTTTCCTGAAATTATGCCCAGGAGAACTGCAGATTCCTGGGGTGTTGTGTGTGTCTGTGCGTATGTGTGATGGCTGTGCTTTGCCAGCTTTTACGAACATGGATCGAATCATTCTTGTTACAGTACTAATTTAACGGGAGCGGATCTTTCCTTCCTTTACGTGCTCCAGCAAGTGGCAGGAACTTTTCCCCAATGTCTGCATTTTCACGCTTCAAACCATCGAGTTCTGCTGTGTTCTTCTTAATCTGTATTTCTGGCCTCCTCGTGGCACCTTATTTGAAAGAGCTAAGAAGGCGCTTAAGATGGGCAGGGAGAGGAAGAGACAGAAAAGCTGCCCTTTTCTGCAGCTATGCAAACATTAATGTATTCTGATTTTTAAGTAGAAGCAACATCATCATCTTTAGTTAAATAATGGAAATAAGCAGTGCGGTTGCGATGAGCTAAGGAAAACCATTCTGCTTTCAAATTTAATGGCCTCTGTTGCATCTCTGGCCCTCAGGGCTGAAACTGGGACTTCGACACATGTCCCAAAGGCGTTTTTCCAAAAGGCAGCCGGACTTTGTTTTTCCTCGAAGACATTTCGCTTCTCATCCTGGAAGCTTCTTCAGTTCTGACTTTCAACATTCTCTCTGTGGATTTGACCATAGAGCCGGATTTCTCAACCGCAGCAACTGGAGCACAGGTGGGTTTCAGGTGTCAGAACTGAAGAAGCTTCTTGGATGAGGAGTGAAATATCTTCAAATGAAAGTCCGGTTGCCTTTTGAAAAAGCATCATTGGGACAACCATAACTTCAATGACTGAGAATCTCCATAAACTCTCAAATTGAAAAATCTTTCTGATTCCCCATCCAATATTTTAAGCATCCCACTACACTGATTTAATTCCATGCTGATTTTCCAATGAAAGATCTCTCCCCTTCTTCTGAAATAGTTTTTTCTTGAAAACGTTTCACTTCTCATCCTTCTCAAGGAAAAAAAACCCAAAAAAGTCCAGTTGCCTTTTTGGAAAAGTCTCTTTGGTACAAAGATGACCTGGATGATCCCCGTAGACATTAGCTTCAACTCATGGTGTAGTGCCTTGGTTCTCTCCGATAAGGTGCTTCCGGATGAAATACATTTGTATGCACCGCTATTGTGTGATTGCTAGCAGCTCAGCAAGTTGCGTAGCAGTGCTCAGGATAAGTGCTTGTTCAACGGTTGGGTAACTCTGCCTTTTTTTTTTTCTTGTTTTCTCAACCTCTAAGAAGTGAAGATGACCAAGAACAAGGATAACATCCCTCACGAGTTAGAGAGCCAGTTTGTTTTGCGGCTGCCTTCGGTAAGTGACCCGGTGGATAGGATAGGATAGGATACTATAGGATAGGAATAGAAGAATAGAATTAGAATAGAATAAAATAGAAGAATAGAATAAAGAAGGAATAGAGTAGAGTAGAATAGAATAGAATAATGCAGTATGAATAGAATTAGAATAGAATAGAGGAGGAATAGAATAGAGTAGAAGAATAGAACAGAACAGAGTAGAGTAGAAGAATGGAATGGAATGGAATAAGAATAGAATAGAACAGAATACAAAAAATGCAATAGGAATAGAATAGAATAGAAAAGAAAAGAAAAAGGAAAAGAAAAAGGAAAGCAGGGAATAGAATAAGAAGCGGAATAGAATAGAATAATGCAGTATGAATAGAATTAGAATAGAATAGAGAAGGAACAGAATAGAGTAGAGTAGAAAAATAGAATGGAATGGAATAAGAATAGAATAGAACAGAATACAAAAATGAAATTGGAATGGAATAGAATAGAATTTAGAATTTGAAGAATAGAACAGAAACATTGGAAGGGACCTTGGAGGTCTTCTAGTCCAACCCAAATGAGTAAATGCTAACATCACCTACCAACTTTCCCTTCGACCCTGGTTCTCGCTGCCTCTCTGCTTAGGAATATGCTTCTACAGTGCGGAGGGCTGTTCAGTCTGGGAGCGTCAACTTGAAGGACAGGCTCACGATTGAATTGCATGGTAAGGGGACACAACACACACCAGGCGCTTTCAATTCCTTCCCGGATCTAAGCACCTCCGTGGGCCGGATCCAGCTCACGGGGCCTTGAGGTTTCGACACTCCTGACAGAAGCAATTCTCCCGTCTCCCTGTCCCTGCAGCGGATGGCCGTCACGGAATTGTGAGAGTAGACCGGGTCCCCTTAGCTGCTAAGTTGGTGGACTTGCCTTGCACCATGGAAAGCTTGAAAACCATTGACAAGAAGACCTTCTATAAGACAGCTGACATTTGCCAGGTAAGATGCCCCGCACCGATCACAAAGAGGAGCCAGGATGGTTTTGCCTCTCCTTTTCGTAGGCATACCTTCATTTTCAACTCCCCTCTTAAACCTGTATTATTATTATTTTCCCATGCCACAAACAGTTACGGAATATAGTTGATCTTAACAGTTCTTTGAGGGTGCAGGATTTCTAATAAACTGCCATCCTGGAGCTTAAAACCCCATTAGTTCTGGATTGATTGAAGCTTGGGAGCCTTGAAAAGGAGATTAGAGCAGAGGTCACCAACCAGTGAGCTGAGGACCACTGGGGGTCCGCGAGAAAATTTTGGTGGTCCTCAGAGAAATGTCACCCCCAAAGCAATTAATCCAGGCTGCGCAGGAATACAAGGCTGCACCACCCACATGGTCTGTGGGAACACAAGGCTTGCATCGCTTGCATTGTGAACAACATGAGGTAGTGAGGGGAAGGGGGAAAGGGCAGAAGGAGGGAACTTGCCCCATGTGCCTGGCCTGGCCTGGCCTGGCCACTGGACTGCTTCTTTCTGCTTTCTTCTGCTTTTGGCTGCACGCAAGGAAGGCAGCAAAAGTCTTTCTTTCTCTCCCCCAAACTCTACCAGAAATGAGTCTTTGGGACCCTGCAAGGCCTCCTGCTCCACAACAAATCTCACAAAGACTCATTTCTGGTGGAGTTTGTGGGAGAGAAAGAAAGACTTCTGCTGCTTCTGCTGCTGCTTTCCTTGCATGAAGCCAAAAGTCTCTCTCTTCCCACCCCCCCCCCCCCCCCGGAGAACGGAGCTGGAGATGGTATCCTGCGATCCCAAATAAAGAACGATCGATCGGTAGGAAAACTGGATAGAGAAATTTCCTGCAGACTTTTTGGGGGATTTTCCCAGGGTCTCTGGTCCGCGGGATTTTAAATTATGAGTTTGGTGCTCCCTGAGGTCCAAAAGGTTGGCGACCCCTCGATTAGACAACTTGATGGATTTTTTTAAAAAAGGCAACTAGCTATGAAGATTCAGAGTCACTCTGAAGATATTGGAGTCCATCTCCAATACTGAAGCGATTTGTGCTCATATTATGAATTTAATAATATAATAATAAACTGAGTTTCATGTTTAATGAATAAAGTATATAATAATAATCTTTATTGTCACTGTACATATATACAGTGAAACAGATTTTTGCTTCTCCTGGTGCTATCCCTAACAAAAGTACAATACAACATGAATAATATAGAAAGTGGTCCTTATACAAGTAATTAAGGAGAAACCAGCCATGTTTCCATGTAGGCATGGAGTGATTGTAGTATTTGAGTCTGACAGCCCATGGATAAAAGCTGTTTTTAAACCTGCTTGTCCAGCTGGCTATACTTTTGTATCTTTCTGACAGTAAAAGTGAAAAAAGACACTGGCCAGATGTGAATCGTCCCTACGTATCTTCCTTACTTTGCTGAAGCACCGAGACCTGATGATGTTGTCCAGTGGTGTTAGGGGGCACTTTATGACTGATATCTGCTTGATTGACCACTCTGACAAGACTGAACTAAGCAAGCCTCTAGTTTGATCCTACAGTCCTTTCCTTGGGCTTTCAGATGCTTGTGTGCACTGTGGATGGAGAACTCTACCCTCCTTTGGAGGAACCAGCCGTGAGTACTGATGCTAGAGCCAACAAGAAGAAGGATAAGGACCGGGAGAAGAAGTTCATCTGGAACCATGGCAGTGAGTAGTTCTTGAGTCATTCACCTAGACTAGGGAGCCTTAACTTGTGCACTGTCCCCTACTGCCATGCCTTCACCATTCGCTGTGGCCCATCAGCAGGCCAGTCCTGGAATCTGGGGAAGGCTCTGAGGAATGCTTTATGTTGGAGGCAGAGATGGGGCCAGGGCCATCCGACAGTTATCAGCTGCCTTTGGAGTCGGAGAGCAGTGGGGCAGAAGAACAGCTGGAATCTGTTCCTGGTGGGTGCATGTGCAGAGCTGCCAGGAGAAGGGAACAGTTAAGGAACAAGGGTCAACTCAGGAGTAAAGACACAGGTGGATGGTGAATGGCCCTTCCCATAGGGAATAAAGAACAAAATGGGAGTGGTGTTTTCAGGAGACAATTAGTTCGTTTAATTAGTGTGAAGATCTGTTCGTGACTCCCACAGACTCCTTGCCAAGTATTTTCTTGTACAGCGTTGCATTTGAAAGCTATCAGCCAGGCAGCTCTCCAAGCCTGATAAGGTCTGTGGTTATAATTCACCCTTGAAAGACTGTTTCCTGGGATTTGATATGGCCCCCTGTAACCGCCAAATCTGCCTCTCCCACTCACCGTGCAGATAGACTTAACCTCTCCCTCCCGGGAAGAACCCCCCATCCTACGAATCTTCCGGCGCGCACTGAAGACCCACCTTTTCCAGCAGGCCGGTCTGGCCTAATGTCATTAGTTTTAATCTTTTAAATTTTTATCTGGTTTTTATTGGTCTTTTGTATTCTTAACTCAGCCATTAATTTAATAATTTTTTAATCTAGTTTTAATTTTTTTATGGATTGTATTGTTTTATTGAGGCTGTTCATCGCCCCGAGTGCCTATTTGAGAGAGGGGGGCGGTATAAAAGTTAAATAAATAAATAAATAAATTTTGCTGGATGTGAATGATAGGAATTCACATTAGGTAATAAAAAGGGGTTTTGTCGGGACGAGAAGTCTGTTTTGTGATTTTGGGAAGCCTAGGTCAGGACACCATTCATCAGGAAGGATGATGAGACCAGTTTGTGGCTCAGAACGCTGGCATCTCCGCTACGTCCCCAAAGACCCGTTGGCTGCACCCTCCTGTTCCATCTCCCCTTTGCCAATTAATTTGTTGCGTTCTTGCAGTTACGCTCCCAGTTGAAGAACGTCCGAAAGAGGAGATTCCGAAAGACAGCTAAGAAGAAGGTGAGTTGCGTAGGTGAGCCTTCGAGATCTGTTGCTTATGGAGGCCGGAACCAAAATGTAAAGCACGATTGACAATTCAAGTCGAGGATTGGCACTTATCTTGGCTTATTCTCACTTCGTTCTAGGAAGTTTATTCCAAGTGGGAAGTTTTAAAACCTCTGCTTTGAAAATGAGTTGAAAGGGCTTCCTTTGAGATACTTCCCAAACATGGAAGTTGAGCACAGTCCTCCACATCACCTCGGGGCCTGTGTGCAACTCGAGAAGATAGACAATTAAGTCCCCTGGAGCTATGACTTGAGTAGCTGCTTCTTGGTGGAAACAACCACTTGGTCCCACCTCCAAACTCCTGATATTTCATCCTTTCCTCTTGCAGCCAAGGTGTCATTCTGCATTGATCCTGTTTCTCCATCTTCTCCAGTTTTCCTCATCTTTCTCTCCTTCCCTCCCTCCCTCTCTCACACACACACAAACCAGAAGAAAGAACACAGGGTGTGGGAGTAGATCAGCAACAAGCTACTAAATATCCAGGTTGTCCCAAGGTGCTTTTTTTCAAGAGGCAACTGGACTTTTCTTGTCTTTTTTTCTTTGAAGAGGTTTCACTTATCATCTAAGAAACTTCTTCAGCTTTGATTGGATGGTGGGGAATGGAAGGATTGAGATGGTCCTTGCAGACAGTTGGTCTTTTGCATCCTTTTAGAGAGTCCTGGAGGCCACTTGGAGGTTTATCTGTGTCCTCAGGGTCACTTGAGTGATGCAAATGGGTGTGGAGCCATCTTGGAACCGTTGAAATTGGGGAAACAAAAACAGACCAGCTGTCTGCAAGGAGTATCAATCCTTCCAGTCAGAGCTGAAGAAGCTTCTTGGATGAGAAGCGAAATGTCTTCAAAGAAAAAGCAGGAAAGTCCAGTTGCCTCTTGGAAGGAAAAAACAAAAAGTACGCTGCTCGTTTTCGTGCCCTCTGAACCTGGGATGACAGCATGCTTAGTGTGAGTCCCTGCATAATTGTGCAGAGGTGAACGTGAAAAGTGAGGTTGGTGGCTACACAGATGTGCCCCAGAGCAGAAAGTTAGGAGGGAAATAAAACTCCAGAGGCAGAAACTCAGCTGGGAGAGTACGATCTCTTTTTTTCTTGGTTTCTTTGTTCCTTTTTTCTCTGGCGCAGTATATCGAGTCTCCGGATGTAGAGAAAGAAGTCAAGCGCCTTCTCAGCACAGATGCCGAAGCCGTCAGCGTCCGTATCCTTTTCCTCCCCCCGTTAAGAATTGCTTTGAAATAAATACAGGTAGTCCTCGCATTAAGACCACAATTGAGCCCCCGAATGTCCGTTGCTAAGCAAGGCAGTTGTTCAGTGAGTTTGGTCCCACTTCCCGACCTTTTTTTGCCACCGTTGTTAAGCAGATCACAGAAGTTGTTAAGTGAACCATGCGGTTGTTTAGTACAGGGGTGTCAAGCTCGATTTCATTGAGGGTCACATTAGGGTTGTATTTAATCTTGGTGGTGGGAGGGCGGCTGTCAACATTCCAGCAAACCTCCATTCCAGCCAGTAACTCCGAGACAGACATCCTCTCAAAAGTTCCTTTTTATTTGGATAGTAACTGGCACAACTGGGGAATCCCAAATCTGAAAGTTCCGGGCTTCCTTGCAATAAGTAAAAACTACAAAATCCATCCCCTGCGCCCATCATCACATCACATGGCCCAATCACCATCCGTCCCAAGTTAAGCCTTCCTTTCACTTATGCGCAACACAACCTGACCTTGAATCAGAAAAAGAATGTTATTATGTCTAACTAGATATACTATTAAATGGACTTTTCCTTAATTTGTCCGTGCCTGAATTCAGGCTGGGAAGTGATTGCCGAAGATGAAACAAAAGAAGCAGAGAATCATGGGTTACTTACAGGCTTGGATATTTCTTCTCCTGGCATGACCGGGCATAAGCAAGGCCATGGATCTTCAGGTATGGTCACATTTTAGGATGCTATCCCAGGGTTGCCAATTCTTGAAAAACCACTAGATGGTGACAAAGTGTTAATATTTCCAGCTCTCTATTGCTAACTTGTGATCCGCTGGAGTTTTGCAGCCTGCTTAGGATAGTCCTAACCACACACACACACACACACACACACACACACACACACACATATACATATATATTTTGTGTTACAACACCCTGTTAAGCCCCAATTAAGGGAGAAAGCATACTGCTTTCTTTTCTGTCTTTCGGCTCATCACCAGAGACCATATGTATGCCACAGTCAGCATGCATCTCTTTTAAACTCTCTTCCCAGCTGTGGCTAATGAAGGGAATCAGGGCCCTTTCCTCCCCCGTAAGCCATGCAACGCATGTTGCTCTCTTCTCCGTTCCTCCCTGCATGCCCTAGGATGAAGAGGGGGTGGGCCTGGGTCTTCCTCTGAACTCCCTCTCCCCTGCTTTGCCCAGCCGGACTTTGCCCCTGCCCAGTTTCCTCCACAACCAACGGAGCCACACTCCCACTCCCTGTCAGCTGCTCGGCTTCCCCCTTGGAATCAGATTCCGACAGGGCATGACACCTTCTCTGTCCAACCAGCAGAACGTGACGAACTCCGGGAGATGTTCAATGAAATCAGCAGCAGCAGCAGCGACGAAGACGAGAGGGATCACCACGACGATGAAGATCTGAACGTGATGGATACGGAGGAAGACTTGGAGAGGAGGCTGCAGGGCAAGCTGAACGAATCCAGCTGCCAGCAGCAAGAGAACGAAGGAACCAGCCAAATCGGTGGGGAAGGAAGCTGTGCTACGGGGGCTAAGGTGGTTTGGGGCGGTCCTTGGGGGCAGCCCTGGGTTTATTATTTCTCTCTTTGTAGTCATTGGAATCCAGAAGCAAATCGACAACCTGAAGGGCAAGCTGCAGGAGACTCAGGAGCGCAGGAAACGCCAAGAAGACCTCATCATGAAAGTGGAGAACCTGGCACTCAAGGTGACTCTGGAATTAATTGAATTTTTATCCCACCTTTATTCTTGTCTAGAAACTCCAGGTAGCAAACGTACCTAATACTTCGTCCTCTTCCTGTTTTTCCCAGAACAGCAACCCTTTGAGAGGTGGGTTGTGCTAGGAGAGGGAGGGCTGGCCCAAGACCACCCAGCCATCTTTCATGCCTAAGGCAGGACTAGAACTCCCCAGCTCCTAGTGATTGGCACAAAGTTACCCAGCTGGCTTTCGTGCTTAAGACAGGCCTAGAGCTCACAGTCTCCTGGTTCTTAGGCCTTCACCTTAACCCCTGATGGCGAGGCACAGATTCAAACTCAGCATCGATCACTGAAACGGCCTGGGTGACTGGCGAGCCTATGGCAGAGCCATTTGTGCCAGCATGCGAGCTGCAGGCAAACTTACCGCACTGCACATGTGCGGGCCTCACAGCTGATTTTTGGCGGGTTTGAGGCCTTTTTCGGCCTCCCAAAGGCTTTGAGGAAGGCTTCTGCAGGCTTTGGTGGCCGAAAACTAGCCCTGTTTTATCACTTCCTGTTTTTCCGAAAATACCGGAAGTGATAAAACAAGGCTAATTTTCGGCCAGCAAAGCCTGCAGAAGCCTTCCTCAAAGCCTCTGGGAGGCCGAAAAAGGCTTCAAACTGGCCGAAAATCAGCTGTGAGGCGCAGGTAAGGGGGATTGTGCGTGCATGTGTAGGGGCGTGGGGGTGCACATTGCCTTCTGGGTGCTGGCACGAGTGCAATTTTTGGCACGGGAGCCCAAAAACGTTAAGCCACCACTGCCCTAGACCAAACTGTCATCTGTTTTCACTCTAATTGGAGACCGCCTTACTGTGGCTGGAATTGGAAAGAATAATTTAGATTCTCCCAGGAATTCAAGGCTGCATGCCTAGGCCCCTCCTTCCATTTGAAGCCCATATCCCAGCCTTGCGAGAACAACCTAAGGATCCTAAGTCAGCCAGTCCATTTCAGCGATCGATGGCTGGGTTTGAATCTGTGCCTCTCAAATTCCAGCGGCAGTAGCTTAACTTCAGCAGCTCATGGGGTCTCTCTCTGCCAGAAGGCATCTTCTTGAGAAAAGGAAGCTATCTCTCCAGGATATATAATAGCAAAATAGTAAAGCACATGTTTGAATTTCCTAGGTTCAAATCTTGGCTTTTCCAGGTAAAAGGGAAAAAAAGCCTTAGGTTTATCCAGGTAGTTTTTTCTATGTGAAAGTTCTCTCCTAAACTTCCAGCAACTCTACAATAGGCCATACTGGATGGACAAAATAACTTGGCTACAATCCAGTTTCCTCTGCCCAGAAAGTCCACATTAACTATAAGTTCATTTTCTGGCCAGTGAAGAGGAAAGGAAGGGATTAAGCACTTTGTACGAGAGAAGAAATTTAGCACTGCTATCTTCCTTTTGTTCTGGAGCCATTTAACTCTGCTTTGTAGCACATCACATCTCTAGAGGGAGTTTGTAGATTCTTCCTCTTAAGGGTGGGGCAGACTGAGGTACATCCTGTTAAGGTTTTGGGATTTAAGAGTTAACCAGCAGTGAAGCTGATGCAATATAGGCTGATGCCACAAGGATGAATCAGCATAACATTTAGTACTGCCCCTTTAAGACTGGGGATGGGTTCTACCCCTTTAAGAGGTAGATGGGTTCTACCCCTTTCAACTTCCTTTAAAAGCATTTTAATGTAGAATTCTTGCAGCAATAGCAATAGTACTGAGACTTACATACCGCTTCACGGTACTTTTACAGAGCCCTCTCTTAAGTGATTTATAGAGTTAGCATCTTGCCCCCCAAAATCTGGGTCCTCATTTTACCCGCCTCAGAAGGATAGAAAGCTGAGTCAACCTTGAGCCCGGTGGGATTTGAACTGCCCAATTGCAGGCAGCAGAAGTAGCCTGCAGTACTGCACTGTAACCACCGCGCCAACGAAGCTCATAGATAACCTATCGGTCTAATTTCTAGACACGCCTCCAAGCTGTGTTGGATGAGTTCAAACAACAGGAAGAGCGAGAGAAGCAGCAGGTAAGATTTCTGCCATTTTGATCGGTTCTGAGTGGACAAAAGGCTTTTAGAAACCCACAAAGTGCAGCCATTTTAGCTGGGATGCACATTCAAAACACAGATTCACTGGTAGCCTGAGAAAATATTTGCAGGGCACTAAGTGATTACCAAGCCTTTGACTTAACGGTATAAGTTACTAGCTCTGAATTGCTTGAAACTTCCATCCATTTTGCACGTATGAGTAGCGAATCATCAGAGCAACTTCATGGTTACAAGTGAATGTTGCTTGGCTGAGCTGGCTGGGATTTAGGGGGTCATTTGCTTGGCATCTATAACCTCTTAGAATAGATCCTTTTTTAAAAAAAAATTAAGATATGGTAGAGACCCTGTATTTGTGAATGAGATGGTTGCTTCTGAATTGTTGTTTTTAGCAACTCGGATTAGCTCTGACGATGGCTGAGAAATCCATGAGGAGATTTTCCTGTGGAGATTCTGAATCATCCAGGTCATGGTTGTCTCAAAGGTGCTTTTCCAAGAGGCAACTGGGCTTTCTTATTCTCTGAAGATGTTTCGCTTCTCATCCAAGAAACTTCTTCAGCTCTGACGGGATGGTGGGGAATGGAAGGATTTATATGGTCCTTGCAGACAGCTGGTCATTTGCATCTTTTTAGCAAGTTGTTGAGGCCACTTGGAGGTTTATCTGTGCCCTCAGGGTCACCTGAGTGGTGCAAATGGGTGTGAAGCCATCTTGGAACTGCTGAAAGGTTGTCGACTGTAGACAGATAATGTTGCATCCCTTCCCCTTTGTTGAGGGAAGGCTGTTCAATTTTGACATCGATGCCCTCTTTGACCCCTCTTTCCAACCAGCAATGCTCTCTATCCAAAATGTGAACTTTGCTGTCTTAAATGCAGATGGACTGCTGAATCTTGTCCTGATGGTATGTTGTGCCATGCACTGGAGAAGAAACCTATCAGGACAAGATTCGGCAACCATGAGATTGTTTGCATTGTCTACACAGCCCTGAGGAAATCAAACGAAGGTCATGACTTTAGGAATTCATTTCATTCATTTGGAATGAAACTATGGATCTAGTGAGAACACTATTAAATGAGGAAATAATTATCCTAGAGGTTGGGAATAATAGGAATGGTTGTCTGCCTAGGGGAATCTGAGCCCTGATCTCTCTATCTGTAGGCAGACAATCTTTCCTATTATTCCCAACCTCTAGGATAATCCTTTCCTCTCGTTTTATAAAGATCCTTGGAACTTTATTTGAAGAAGGATGGGACTGATCATTTAACAATCTGTTTTCCTCCCATGTTTCCTTCTTGCCCTACAGCTGGCATCTCTTCAAGAGCAGCTAGAAGCGCTGATAGAAAAATGAACCAATAAACTCACGAGAAACTCAGATGTTGACAAAGAAGTTCCTTTTCTTGGTGCTGTGGCTTGCAGATTCTTCAGTATAACTTCTGAGCCTATCAGCAACTTCCTTGCAGAAATCTAGAGAAACATCTAGCCGGACTCCAGGAGTTGTGGCTTACAAATACCACATGTAGAACATTGCAGAAAACGGGAATGTTTTGCAAAGAATGGAATTTCCTGGAAGATGGCCACAAAAACAGTGTTCATTGCTGAGAGCAAAATTCACTTCAGGACAATCTTTGACTCTTTTCCAGCTCTGCATCTTGTTTGTTTTCTGATGAGCCAGTGTTGCAATGTTTTAAGTAGCATGAAATCCATTCTTTCTGGCATGAGGGATGATAACACTCTGCATATTTGTAAATACTGATGGTGAGAGACAAAAGTTTGCCTCCTAACATTCCCCTTTACACATTTTTGTTTTTATCTTCAAGTGCATTGTGAAATAAAAACAAAGTTTTCCGTATATACTGTGTGTTATTTCAAATATATTTCACAGGTTATCTGATGCTCTTCAAGTATATTGGATATAATGGCTTAACCACCTAGTAATCATTCTCACAACTGTTCCAATTTCAAAAATTGATAGTGGCAAAAATTTACCTTAGCAACCTGAAACTGTACAGACTTCCACTTTCAGAATTTCCCTAGCCAGCGTGCCCTAGAAAAAGATGTTTTCCCAGATATTTGGGGGGAAAACAAGATATTTTTATTCCTAAGAATTCTGTTTGTGATAGAGTCCTTGTGTTAGGGCACCTGCTTGGTGATTGCCAATCTCTCGAAAAGGATTTGTTCACATGAGAATTAGAATGTACAAAGTTTAGGCTTAATATAGATGCAAGTAAGGAAAAATCAGAATAAGAAAATAGCCCAAAAATACAATGAAACGGGAAGAAGAATTAGTATTAGGAATAGTTTGTCTAAGATGTTCCATCATAGGAATTTTTTTGCCTGTCTAATATAAATGTATGGCTCAACATACAGGTTAGGGTTAACGGAGTCCCAACCCACTTCCTGTCAGCTTTTCATCTTCTTCCTTGGATGCAGACTCCGACAGGGCATGATACACCCTTTGTTTTTAGCTTGATCTAATTTTAAAATTTTAAGACGGCAAATCCTGCATTAACCTGGCTGAAAGGAGATTAGCGGACGTTAAACTTCTACTGAGCCCTTGAAGAGAAGCTCTCAGCCTTTGAAAACTGAGTCCTTCGCTGCTGTGAGGAGCTTCTAGATAGTTGTCTAGAACCAGTTGCAACTGGTTTGGATATCTGTTGCGGTACGCGGGTAATAAAATATTTGGAAATTAGGTAGGCTTGGAGTGTCCTGTTGTGTAAAGAGAAGAATCGTCTTCACCCAGATTTGAAGGAAAGGAGAACGCAAAAATTACCACATAGTTATGGAAGAAACCTACCTCCTAAACGTGGAAGGTGTCAAGAAGAAGATTTTGTATGGAGGTTACGGGAAGCTGCCTCATTTTCAAGATGGGAGCAAGGTAATGGCCACCTGTACTAACTAGCAAGGTTGAGTTTAAGATGGGAACTGTAAGTAGCCATAATAGCTACAGGGCTGTGGGGTTTTTTTGAGAGAGAACAGCCCATTTTTTTGGAATGCACAGTTTGCAGTGGAGTGTTTCTCTGGAAATATTTTTTATGTTTTCTCAATCTAGATTGTTTTTTTAATCTTTAATCTTTCTACCTTTCCTATTTTTCTTCTAGGGCTTTTTCCTCATTTCTCTTAACATTTCTTTCTGTTTAGCTTTTAAGTTTATACAAATTATTCTAAGGAAAACAATGCTTGCATAGACTAGAGATAGTAATAGCAATAGCACTTAGACTTATATACCAATTCACAGTGCTTTACAGCCCTCTTTCAGTGGTTTACAGAGTCAGCCTATGGCCTCCAACTATCTGAGTCCTCAGATAGCTAGATAGATGATAGACACACAGGCAGGCAGGCAGGCAGACATCAATTCCAGGTTCTCTTATCCGTAGACCCAGTGGTGGTAAGAGAACTCAATGCTGTGATTTCTACTGGGAGACTGACTCCAACAAGGCAGAACCTTCGAACTAAAAAAAATGACACACACAAATACACACACAGAGGTTTCCTCAGGATGAATTAAGAACATTGCCTCTCTCAAGTTGTGTGTTTATGGGCTGATGCCACCCACTCATTGCTGCAGAATGGAGAATAAATTACGATCCAGATTCCATCTAGCAAGAAAAAGCTGCTAAACATTAGAAACAAAGGATTTATATTTAAAGCCAGGCAAGTTCCTCCCTTAACCAGGATTCACTGTAATCTTCCTCCGATGCAGATTACCTTCCACTTCCAGACCCTGAAAGACGATTTCGAGCGGACAGTGATCGATGACAGCCGGAATAGTGGGGTTCCCATGGAGATCATCATGGGGAAGATGTTCAAAATCGAAGTGTGGGAGACGTTGCTGACCTCCATGAGAATCAACGAGGTGGCCGAATTCTGGTGTGACGCTGTAGTGAGTGTTACTAAGATGAAGCTTAGGTTTGAATGGACAGGGCTACCTCTCTGTTAGGAGATACGGTGATCAGGAGTGTCTTTAGGTAAAAAGGGGGAGGGGATGCAATGACTCAATGGCTAAAGACACTGAGCTTGTCAGCTAGCTGTCAGCCTAGATTAAATTTTAGGGGTTTGAGGATGTAACAACAGAGTTTCTAGGCATTGGCCAGTCTGTTGTTGAAGTTGTATTTTCTACCATCAATAGTTTAGTTTGTCAAGCATGTATGAGAAAACAAGTCTAAGTAGGAACATACTTGTCATGCGTATGAGCAGAAATAATTAGAACAGACTTGAAATATTGAAACACGTAACTGGCTTTATTGAAGATACTGCAGTACCGGCACCCTTTAACCCATACCAAAGATAGTATGAGACAAAGGAGAACCCCGATTACCAGACAGACCATATATTTATATCCAAATATAATGATATAAACAAGTACAGATCACATGTTGTTTTTCAGTTACAAAGATACATAGTTTCTCATAGGAAAGTTATGGGTATTTCCAATGACCTCTTCTTGACATTTGGATTGGTACCAACATCCTTTTCCCGGATTTATCTCCAGATATCCGGTGGTGCAATTATCAGAGGATTATATTTTTGATTAATATGACTATATAATGTCAAGTAGTTCTCCACACATTCTAGAACCTCGTCCAAGGACAATTTCGCAATACCACATGTTTCTTATACAAAAACATATTTCTCAACTCTTCTGTTCTTTTAAAAAGGTCATTCTATGAACACAAAATGGCTACAGTCTGGTTCTGTAGTTTCTCAAGTATAACATCCAAATTTACTTATAACAATACCATATAAAGATATAAGTATAAACAGGTGTAAGTACTGTATATACATAATAAATGAGTTCAGATACATGGGAACAGTAGGACAGGGATGGTAGGCACGCTGGTGCGCTTATGCACGCCCCCTTATAGACCTCTTAGGAATGGAGTGAGGTCTATGGTAGACAGTTTAAGGTTAAAGTTTTGTGGGTTTGAGGATGTAACAACAGAGTCAGGTAGTGAGTTCCAGGCATTGACCACTCTGTTGCCGAAGTCGTATTTTCTGCAATCGAGTTTGGAGCAGGTTTACTTTGAGTTTGTATCTATGGTTTGCCCGTGTTGTTATTGTGGTTGAAGCTGAAGTAGTCATTGACAGGTAGGATTGTTGTAGCAGACAATTTTGTGTACTAAGCTTAGGTCAGACCACGGGCGGCGTAGTTCTAAGTTGTCTAGGTCCAAAATTTCAAGCCTGGTGAAGGTTTTCTTTTGCGAGCTGAGGAGTGAAGTACTCTTCTTGTGAAATACCCTTGGACTCATTCAATTGTATTATTGTCCATTATACAGTGTGGATTCCAGGCAGGTGAGCTGTATTCGAGTATTGATTTAGCACGAATCTTATCTGGAGATAAAGTCCTAGAGTAGGCATACATATATAATTCAATTTCTATGTTCTGCATGATCAGGGGTGGGATTCAAATTTTTAACAACCGGTTCTGTGGGCGTGGCTTAGGTGGTGGGCGTGGCTTGGTGGTCATGTGTCTGGGTGGACATGGCTTGGTGGTCATGTTATTGGCTGGGCGTGGCCAACTCAATATCACTCACATCGAGGCATGCATCTCCTCAGCCTGGCCTCTCATGACTGTGGGGATGCTGCAACAGTCGTAAGTGTGAAAAATGGTCATAAGTCACTTTTTTCAGTGTCATTGTAACTTTGAATGGTCACTCCACACAAGCAAAGCACCAGCAAAGAAGGGGAAAAAAAACTCCAGAGAGATTCCTGAGGCAGGAAGTCTAGTCCTGCCAAGAATGTAATAAGGGTTAATCAAGAGGCGGTTTCTGTAAGCAACACCAGAATGTTTCCTTCCTGCCTTCTGTACAGGATTAGGCCAGTAATTTCTTCTAACAACCGTTTCTCTGAACTGCTTAGAATGTTAACAACCAGTTCTAGCGAATAGGTGTGAACTGGTAGAATCCACCCCTGGGCATGACCCTTTCTTGTCTGCAATAAACATCTTCTGTAGCCTTGTCTTATCCATAAAACTCCTGTGATGAGCTCCTGTAGAGAGTCAAGGTTTATTGTTGTGCCCCATGTATTGTCCATCTATGATCGTCTGTTCTTACATGTTTCATTTTAATTGTGATTTGCTTTTTATGCTGTGACCCACCAAAGGCCTGAATGCAATTGCTGCGGGATGTAATACATATATAACATAAATAATAAATAACATCGGACACTTGAGGGATTAGATAGCGATCTTCAGGATAAGAATGATTATAGGCAAAGAGTTCCTTTGTCACCTAAGGATGGATGGAGGTGGTAGGCAATTGAAGGAAAGGGTTGGTGAACTCATGGTCCTGCAGCTTTCTTTCAAAGTTTAAACTGCCCACAAATTTAGAAGAGAGCTTTCTTTTTCTGCTGCTGTCTGAGGTCACTTCCTTTCTGATGTTCCTCCTTTATTGTATCTTCTGCTTCTCCACTATCTGTGAGGAATTTGATCTAATCTGTCACCCGTCTGTGTTTCCAGCATACGGGAATGTATGCTTTGGTCTCCAAAGGTTTGAGGCAAATTGCAGAAGGCAAAGATCCTCTCCACAGACAGAATCACCAATGTGGAATGGGCAACATGTTTGACTATCACAGCACCAGCTACGAAGATCTGGACGAGCTACAGAGGACACCTCAGCCCCTCATCTTCATCATGGAGCTATTCAAAGTGAGTTCACTTCCAAAAGGTATTTTGAGCTCTTCTGTGTTAGGGTTTCTCCACCTGGGCAACCTTATGGTGTGTGGACCTTCTTACATAATAATTTCTGGAATTGGGCCTGGCTAGTCTAGTGAAGAGAAGGATCAAGGGAGACAGGAGAGCTGTCTTCCAATATTTGAGGGGCTGCCACAGAGAGGAGGGGGTCAAGCTATTTTCAAGGAACCGAAGGCCAGACAAGGAATAAAGGATGGAAACTGATCAAGGAGAGATTCAACCTGGAAATAAGGAGAAACTTTCTGACAGTGAGAACAATCAACCAATGGAACAGAAGTTGCCATCAGAAGTTGTGGGAGCTTCATCACTGGAAGCTTTCAAGAAGAGACTGGACTGCCATCTGTCAGAAATGGGGTAGTTTCTCCTGCTTGGACAGGGGGTTGGATTAGATGATCCATAAGGTCCCTTCCAACTGTGTTAATCTGTTAATTAATCTGATAATTAATCTGATAATTAATCTGATAATTGATAATTTTCCCTATGCTGGATTCCATAGCATCTCTTCTTACATCCTTACCTTGATTTTAAGTAGCTTCCCTGGTGATTTACATTTCAAAATGGACTGGCTTGCTGTTATATCAGGTTAGCTTGCTCTGACAGGTAGTTGAAGGACACGATGGGTTGTAAATTGGATAAGCAGGATTTATATCCCCCCTATTGCTTCCCTGGTTTCTCAAGGTGGAGGACCCTTCTTCCTACAGAAGAGACACATGGGCCATGAGCAACGATGAGAAGTTGGCTGCCGTGCCAAAATTACACACGGAGGGCAACCGGCTGGTCTTGTCCAGGAAATTCAAGGAAGCATCAGAGAAGTATCAGGAAGCTGTCATCTGTTTGCGCAATCTCCAGGTTAAGGTGAGAGATGGATGGAATAAGAGGTACTTCTGCGTTGGATGTTAAGACCTTGAGCACAGAGCCTTCGGTAGCCGTTCTTATGACTTATATTCTCAAGGGAAAGTTTCTTTATGAGGTGCTTAGTAGCACTTCAGATAATAGATAGTGTTCTGACTCAGCTCCCCAAACATGACAAATCTTCTGAAGTGAACTCAAAGATTTCTTTAATTAGTAGTGCCGATGGCCCTGGCAAAAAGTTTCTCTCTCACCGCAGGCTAACAAGTCTGGCCAAAAAATGAATAGTTGTCTGCCACACCTATTCATCTCCATCTTGCCTTTTAACCCCAGAGGTAGGATGGGGCTTTGCTAGCAGCAGTGGCTCTTCCGTCCCAAGGACCAGCCCATAGAGTCCTGCTGCTCTCCTCTCTTCTGCCTTCTCCACATCTGTGCATCAGGCACTGGACCCAGCTGTTCTTCCTCTTCCGCATCAGCCAGCTGCAGACCTAGGGGCTGTTGACTCTCCATCTGAGGGCTGACAGAGGGCCCAGACTCTGCCACTGTCTCTGCTCCATTCCCTCTTCCCCCCTCGGAACTCTCAGGTTGCCTTGATGCTTGATTCCCACGCTTCCTCCTCTTCTGATTCAGCTGTTGGAGTGGCCGGCATCTGACAGGCCACATCCTTTCTCCATCAGCATCCGTAAGACATAATTCGGGAGAAGTTTCTCTAGATGGTTTAATGTGATTCTCAAGTTCCTGAAGCCCTTTTAGGTTCTTTTAATTTACGCCGTTTCTGCTAACTCCATCAACTTCTGCAGCCATTCGTCCAAGTTGAGAATCTTTCCATTTTTGGCTTAGGTGGGGTTTCTCAAATGCATCTCTGTGGGGCACAGAACAGATGGGCCCATGGTCTGATCTCCTCATGTCCTTTACAGTTGGGAAATGACCATTTTCTTCTCTTCTGGAACTTTTCACAGGAGAAGCCATGGGAGGAAGAATGGCTGAAGCTAGAAAGCCTCGTCACTCCCCTTGTATTGAATTACTGCCAGTGCCTGCTAGAGTTAGGAGAATACTACGAAGTGTTGGAACACACCACAGAAATCCTCCAGAAACATAATGGTATGGAAGTCACTCCTTGGTTTTGGCTTAATGAACTTAACCATTGTTGGTATTCTGACCCAAACCTTGTTCCAAGGAAACGAACACAAAACAGAGGTAACAGCAAAACCTTTTAATGATTCTTTACGAATTCCATTCCTTCCCAGTTAAAAGGCTGTTTCAAACTAATTGTCTCTGATAAGAATGAGCCTTACCAAGGTGGTGCAAGGCTGCCAAGAACACTGGATAAAGTTGCCAAGAAATATTTCAAACACAAAAAGTCTCCAGACACAAACTAAGAGAATCCAAATGTTCACCAAGCTTGAGTGCAAAAACTTCTTTGCTTCCTGCAAAGAACTCCTGTTTCTCAGCTGGCTTTTATCTCAGAAGGGAGGGGTCATTACCTTGCAGGCTTACTCCTGAGTCGCCCGTGCTGCTGCAGCTGCTATTTCCTTCGAGCAGCCCTGCGCGTATGCACCCTGGGCACAGGCTCCTGGGGGTCCTCTTCATCACTACTGCCAGCCCCCACAATCTCCAAAGACAGCATTCCACTCCCTGATAGTCCTGGCTCATCACACACAGCCCTTCATCTGAGTCCTCGCTCTCCAAGACCTCAGCCATCCACATCTACTGCCGGCAAACCACAACAGTTGGGTGTAAACTATCATTTATGAGGGTCCAATCTGCGATGTTTTCTAAAATTACATTTCTACCTTGGACTCCTATTTCTTTTATTGGACGATTGTCTTGGTTATGTCTCTTCCTCCTGTTCCTCACGTTACTCCTTCTGCACATTATAGTTTGTGGTAGAGGCCATATTTCCGTAAGATTATGTTGTTTGTGTGACAGAATAATTTCTGTATGATTTGGTCTTCTCCTCTCAGTAACAATGGTCGTTGAACATAAAGGGCTACATTTGAGAAGTGGTTGTGAATGATCACATTTTACAAGGATTTGTTTTGGAAAATTTAAACCCATCTTTGTTCTTTCCTAGAAAATGTCAAGGCATACTTCAAGCGGGCAAAAGCTCATGCTGCTGTTTGGAATGAGAAGGAAGCCCGAGCAGATTTTTTGAAGGCTGCCCAGCTGGATCCTTCGCTTGCGGCTGCAGTGAGAAAAGAGTTAAGGACCCTGGGAGAGAGGATGAGATCAAAACATGTGGAGGACCGCAAGAGATACCGGGATCTGTTCCAGCAGCCTCTTTCAAAAAGAGCCAGTGAAGTATCTGAAGAAACTTCTGTGGAACAAGAAGATCAGGCTGGCGATAGTCCTGCAGCAGGAAAGCAGCAAAAGAACCCAGAAGCTATGAAGCACGAGAGAGAATTTGGGGCAGAAAAGAATGAAACAAATGAAGGAGAAGTAGCTGAAGAAGAGAAAGGGATATTGGTAAAGGTTGAGGAAAGAGAGAGAGAAGATTTTGTATCTCAGAAGAAAACAGAAGAAACAGGGGCTGCACAACAAAAAGGAAGACAAGATGACCAGAAGGAAAGACAATTATTTCCTGATTCTGGAAACTGTACCGTAGAAAGTTCTGAGAACCAACAACAATTAAGGCCAGGACTACAGGAGATGAAAGCAGGGGTTGAAGCTGTGGAGATGGCTTCTAAGGCCTGGGAGGAAAATGGAGAGACTGATTTTATAACACTGACAGAAAAGCAAGACCTCCGAGCCACCCATAATAACTCTGATGGGATGGCAGTAAAGTCCATGAATGCCACAGAAGAATCCAGAGAAGGATACTATGAGACTGAAGGAGAATCCAGAGGAGGACACTATGAGACTGAAGGAGAATCCAGAGGAGGACACTATGAGACTGAAGGAGAATCCAGAGGAGGACACTATGAGACTGAAGGAGAATCCAGAGGAGGACACTATGAGACTGAAGGAGAATCCAGAGGACACTATGAGACTGAAGGAGAATCCAGAGGACGACACTATGAGACTGAAGAAGAATCCAGAGGATACTATGAGACTGAAGGAGAATCCAGAGGATATGAGACTGAAGGAGAATCCAGAGAAGGACACTATGAGACAGAAGAAGAATCCAGAAGAGGACACTATGAGACCGAAGGAGAATCCAGAGGACACTATGAGACTGAAGGAGAATCCAGAGGACGACACTATGAGACTGAAGAAGAATCCAGAGGAGGATACTATGAGACTGAAGGAGAATCCAGAGAAGGACACTATGAGACTAAAGGAGAATCCAGAGAAGGACACTATGAGACTGAAGTGAGGATTGGGCTGGATATTTTCACTGGAAAGGGAGAATATGAAGGAAGCCATGAGAACAAAGTTCATAAACTTCCTTGGAAACAGGCCAGTGTGGATCTTGGATCAGCACATGTCAAGGAAGGTACAAGAGTCAAGGGTTTTGAAGAAGAGGATCGTTCTCAAATCCAACAAGAAAAGTCCCAAAGAGGAATGGAGGCATCAAAAGATTTGGATTGGGTGGAAGAAGTAGCTTTGAGGAAGGAAAAAGGGGACATCGGTGACAATTCCATGCCAGAAAAGTTGTTTGAACATGAAGGAAGTCCAAGTTGCTATGAGGCAAGCCCTGAAGCCAGAGGGTCAGCTATTGAAGAAAATGAGAAAGAAGTAATCACGTATAGTGCAAACACAGAGACAAGCATTAGGGAAGCGAGAGATAACCATGAAGAAAAAGTTGGACATGATAAGGAAGGAATCAACATTCTGGACAGCTCTATAACACAGGAAAAGATTGAAGGGGACAAATTAAGACTGAAATACTTTGAGGCAGAGCTCATCCCCAGCACTGAAGCTAAACATTCAAAGATAGGACCACAAGGAACAACTTCTGACATGGAGCAGGTGGATTCGCAAGTTGCGTGGGAAGATCCTGGAAAAAGAGGAGGAGCTGAGCAAATCTGTGGAGAAGAATCTCTTTAGGGATGGTTTCAGATGTCAGGAATGGAACATGGAGGTTAGGATGAGGCATCATTTACCATGCATTGTGCAGAAGACAACAGACAAGCGTTTATTCAGGAGAGGTGGCTGGGTTGGAAACAGCAGGGCAGTGGCATGTTTCTATCCCAGGTCAAACTACCTTGATGCAGGAGAAAACTGGTTTCCAAGAAGGAAAACAATCTGAAAATGACAGTATGAGAGAGCCAGTTGACTAGCTTATCTTTGGGAACAGGGCCAACGTGAAGATTCCCATCTCCTTTGCTGAAGGAGCCATCTTGACGTCTTGAGATCCTTGACATCCCAATACTAAGATCTCATGGTCCCAATAAGTCATTTAGCAATTAATCGGTCAATCAGAGTAGAGCCAGAAGGGACCTTTGGAGGTCTTCTAGTCCAACCCCTGCTCAAACAGGACACCCTATGCCATTTCAATTAAATATCTGTCCAGTCTTGTCTTAAAAACCTCCAGTGATGAAGCACCTACAACTTCTGAAGGCCAGCTGTTCCACTGGTTAATTGTACTCACTGTTAGGAAGTTTCTCCTTAATTCCAGGTTGCTTCTCTCCTTGATTAGTTTCCATCCATTGATTCTTGTCTTGCCTTCTGGTGGTTTGGAAATCAAGTTGACCCCTTCTTCTTTGTGGCAGCTCCTCGAATAGCGGAATACTGCTATCATGTCCCCTTAGTCTATCTTTCCCTTTTTTTGAACTATTACCATCTGGCAGACGGTACAGGATAATAAAAACAAGGACAAATAGATTGAAAAACAGCTTCTGTCCCAGGGCAGTAACTCTTATTGAATTCTATCATACTGTGCAATATTAATGCAATATCAGGGGTTTTCAATTCAATGTATAGAATGTGAAGGATGTGTGTTTGTGTTTTATTTTCATAGTCATAATGTACAGTGAAGATGGTATTTAACTTCATTGTACGAGGTGCAGTGACAATAAAGTAAACTAAAAACTGGCCAAACCCAATTCCTGCAACCATTCTTCATATGTTTAATCCTCTCAGTTGCTCTTCTTTGTACTTTTTCCAAAGTCTCAACAACTTTTTTGTAACATGGTGACGAAAACTGGATGCAGGATTCCAGGTGTGGTCTTACAAAGGATTGATAAAGCGGAACTAATAGTTCTTTCTTCTCTATTTCATTACATTCTAAACCCAAGAGAATGTATCACGATTCCTTGCTGGCCTTTCTTGATCTGGCAGTGTTTTTGTGAAATTAAATATTGAGTGACCTTTAACGTCGTAAATCTGCTGGTGGTTTTCCATTAGCAAAGATGAAATAGTGATTGCTAACACTCAATAAACTTTAAAATAAAAGTGAGCTAGGTATGTTGGACTCAGTTGGGCTACTCTGACCTTTGAGCAATATTACGGCCCAAAATAGTAAGTGCAAGCTAGGGTAAAAAAAAAAACAAATACTAGATTGGTTTAATCACATTTTCATCAGATTAAATGAATTATTTGGACAGCTTTCAATATATTTCATGTTCTGCCCACCAAAATAACTTGCAGAGGTCTCTTGGGGTTGACATCTAAAACCTTTCAGGGCCTTTGCCTTAAAATGCAATCGTATCTGGATGTTTGAATTCAACCCCCGATCTGACAAAAAAAAATAAAATGGAAGTGTTCAGGCAACAGTCAGTAAGGGAATAATTCACTGACTCTTACCCTCGAATCTTCTTAGAAACTTTTATAAGCGTCAAGTGAGAGAAACTTATTTTCTGACATTAGGGGAAGAGAAGGATGGAGATTTGATATTCCCAGACAGAGGTGGTATTCAGCAGGTTCTGACCAGTTCTGGAGAACTGGAAATGGAAATTTTTAGTAGTTCGGAGAATCGGCAAATCCCACCTCTGACTGGCCCCGCCCCCATCTATTCTCCGCCTCCCAAGTCCCAGCTGATTGGCTGGGTCTTCTTTGGTTGCCCTGCATAGGAGAATGGAGCTGGAAAGCAGGTTAGTGGGGTGGGGAGGGAATGGGGAATTTGCAGTAACCTTCCCTTGCCACTCCCACTAAACCACGCCACGCCCACCAAGCCACGCCCACAGATCCGGTAGTAAAATTTTTTGAATCCCACTACTGTTCCCAGAGCCATATAACATTAAGTACAGGCAGTATTTACAACCAATTTTATTTATTTTTTGCTGACTGAGACATTTGTTAACTGAATTTGCCCCATTTTATGACCTTTCTTGCCACGCTTGTTAAATTAGTAACATGGTTGTTCAATGAATCTGGCTTCACTGTTGCCTTTGCTTGTCAGAAGGGTGCAAAAACCCCAGAAACACTGTGTGAAAAGTGTGAAAAAACCGTCATAAATCACTTTTTTCCGGTGCTGTTGTAATTTCTGTCACTAAATGAACTGTTGTAAGTCGAGGAATACCTTTATCACATTTTCATGTAATGAACAGGAAATGTCACCCAGTGCTTGGCCCTGTTTTCTAAGGCAAGCAATAATCCCAACCCAGTCAAGAAAGGCACCAAACGAAAGAACAGAAATACAAATTTATTGTCATTCTTTTCCAGAACAGAAGAAACGCAGAAAGCTTGAGTAGAGGACATTATAATCCTGTCCGGGTTAGTTTTAGCTCCTGATCTTTTCAGAGAAAGAAACCCTCCCCGTATTTGGCCCCACGTTCCCTTGCTTTTAACCCAGAGATTCCTCCCCTCATTCCATCGCCAAACAATCTGTCAGCTCATAAAACATTCCTATGCCTGTTTTAGTAGTTGCCAGCTGGAAGAGCAGTGCAGCAGTTTGAAAGCGGAAGTACATTCCAACTCTTTATCTTTAAAAGATTGTAACTAAACTACCAGAGCTTTTGCCCGTGAATATATTTAATTGGATGTGATAATAATCACAAAACACAGCCAGAGACAGTGAACAACATGGAAGAGCTTTATCATTAAGTTTTTGCAAAAGGGAATTCTGCTCACGGCAGAAGACATGGTTCCCAGAAAGGCTGGGGTTTATATACTGGTTCAAGTATACAGTCTCTGCCCCTTTCCTGGGTTCACAATCTATCCAACTATGTATCTCCCTACGGCACACCCATATTATTGTTGCGTAGCACCTGTTTCCTTATCTTTGGAAACTACCCTTGTTCTCATGACTTCTTCCTGTTATGTCCATCGAAACACAATGGATCATTAACCAGTTCCGTTCAGATCACTATGACCCAGTATCTCCCACATATATCCTAATGCCAAGAAATACAACTCCCACGTTCCACCCAAAAACCTGACATTTACTTTTTAAAACACAACAAGTTACAAAACATGTTTGTTAGATAGAGTTATATAATTGTCCAATAATCATTGTAAAAGGGCACATATCGAACAAATATGGAATCTCTTCTGTTCTTCATTTTCTCAGGTGTAACTTACAATATATATATTTTCCACATATAACATTGGAGAACGTGACTGATGACACCCAGCCTGTGAACGTCCTCAATTGGAGAATCTGGTTTAGGAGACACCCAGGGGGGAGAGGGGGAAACAGGGTAACAGGCGACTGTAAATTACATAGGCCAGAGTTGGCTTCATACAGGACAGTGCCGGTATGTCGCCTCTAATGAATCCTTTGAAGTTTTTTGAAGTTTGGCTCGAGAATCGTAATTTAATTAGGGCAATTGCTGGAACCCTGATACCTTAAGCCAACTCTGGCATAGGTAATTTACAGTCCCCTGTGACCCTGTTTCCCCCCTCCCCCCTGGGTGTGTCATAAATCAGATTCTCCAACTGAGCACGTTCCCAGATTGGGTGTCATCATTCGCATTCTCCAATTCAATATATTCGTGGGCAAAAACTCTGGTAGTTTAGTTACAATCTTTTAAAGATAAAGAGTTGGAATGTACTTCCGCTTTCAAACTGCTGCACCGCTCTTCCAGTTTTCCTTCCTCCCCCACTTGTTTTGGCAATTACTAAAACACTGAGTTTATTCTTGGCTGGTCCTCTTCTGTGGATCATGGACCACAAAAAGATGTCCTGGAAGATCAAAGGAGAGGAATTTGCTAGCCATTTCTTTTGCTGTACTTCTTAGAGGATCATAAGGATCAGGCAGCCTACCTATACGTTAAAAAGGGCATCACCAGCTGTTACATCCTACCCTGTTGGGTCCTTGGTGCTCTCTGAGCTGGGTTGTTTTCTTGCAGACGTTTGATTACCCAAGTAGGTAACATCATCAGTGCTAGGACGGATTGGGATTTTCTCTCAATTTATAATCTAGCAGCTTGCTCTGTCAGTGTTGGTGGGAATGGTCTTGGGGTTGTTTACTGTTTGACTTTTGTTTATTGTCTGACTGTTTGCCTGAGTTGTTTATTGTTAGGCTGTTGTCTACTGTTTGCCTGAGTTGGTAGTAACTTGACTGAGGTATTACTTATTGCTCAATTGTTGGTGTAGTATTAATCTTGGGCTCAACCAGGAACATTCTCACCAACACTGACAGAGCAGTGGAAGCCAATTTCTGCTTCCTAATCCTAGTAACCCCAAGAAACATCTAGAGAAGGAATCTAGCCTGTTTTCAAACATATCAAACTGAAACTCTTATTAGCCTGGTGTGAAATGAGTACCAGGAAAACAAATAGCTCTCGTGGGGAATTGCATTCCTCAGGTTTCCCTGGAGAAAAAAACGACACCACAAATAGAAAGGGCCGGCCAGCTGTAGGAGCATAATAGCGAGAACTGCAGCCGAACATAATCCAAAAGCATTAATTCCAAGAGGCTGGCTCAACATCTGTTGTTAGATCTCCCATTCAACCTGCTTTCCTGCAGAGAGTCTGCAAATCCAGATAGCAGCTCCAGATTTCCCTCCTTCTATAGCCAGCAACCATCACACAGGCAGTCTTTAAATATTTACTGCATAGAATCTACCCAAATATTCAAAATGCCGCAGTCTCTTTCCCCATTTTATAGTGTGACCTTACGTGCTATGACATCCTTCCTGTTAACATTTCAGTTTTGCCCTTGCTAACAGAATTGGAAGGAACCTTGTGGGTCATCTAGTCCAACCCCTTGGCCCAAGCACCGGCTTACCCTACTTTCAAACATCTGTAGCTTTCCTGACCATTTGCAATGTTATAATGAAGAACCATTCTTGGAGTCATCATCAATTGAAAAGTAAAACCCCGAGGTGTGCCTTCTACTTCTACAACGGCAAGTTTAACAAACGAGAGCCCCAAACAGTGTAACTTTCCAAGAGAGGTCACAAAAAGCACACCTCCTTTTTGAACAGATATGCTCTTTAGACCTTGGGGCTCTCTGAGATTGTTTCCTTGCAGATGTTTCATTACCCAAATGAATGCAGACGTTTCATTACCCAGGTTACATCATCCGTGCACCGACAGTCAATGCACTGAGGATGTTACCCAGCTGGGTAATGAAACATCTGCAAGAAAAGCATGAGCTTCAAAGAGCATCATGGACTACACATTTCAACCCTGAGCTACCAATAATCTCCTTTTATCAGCTCTTCAGTCCCTGCTCTGCAAGGATAAATGCCGCATACAGAGATCTTGTTCCAAATGCTACACATTAAATTCGACACTACGCAAACCGTCCAACCTACTTGACTAAAAACCCAAGTGATGTTTGTTTTAGAACAAATCATAATTCACAATCTCCAACTAACCTATATTGAGGCCTGTGATGACCCAGGGCATGGCACAAAGGCAACACAGTCAAATAATCAGGAGGAGTTCCTTTATTAGCTCCAACTTTGCCCCCAATGTCCTGATTACCTTCTGGCTGGAGGAAAACTCTCCCAGGAACAGCCTTTGGCTGCAAAAAATCAAGTCCAAAATATGGCCAACAAAAACTGTAACTATAAGTCCAATCAAGGCAAACTGAGGTAATTAGTCCGATAGGGCAAGAGCAAGAATTCCAGATGTGAAGACACGACAATAACTCAACATGGTTGGGAAGGTGACAGGAACTAACCTAGATAATTAAAATCAACACATGATAAACTCATGCTTGCTCCCAGCAGCTGCCGCACTCAGCATGCATCTCTTTTAAACTCTCATTCCCAGATGTGGCTAATGAAGGGAATCAGGGCCCTTTCCTCCCCCATAAGCCATGCAACCCATGTTGCCCTCTTCTCCGTTCCTCCCTGCGTGCCCTAGGATGAAGAGTGGGTGGGCCTGGATTTTCCTCTGAACTCCCTCTCCCTTGTTCTACCTCTTCCCTGCTCTGCCCAGCCGGACTTTGCTCTTCCCCAGTTTCTTCCCCAGCTAACTCCCACTCCCTGTCAGCTGTTTGTCTTCCTCCTCAGATTCAGACACAGGTAGAGGCATGACAAGGCCTTTAATTCAGGGTTGTAAATACACCCTTCCTAACGACTAGATATTCCAACAGTCATAGTTGGTACCATTGGTACAGAACCGAAGAAGCTTCTTGGGTGAGAAGTGAAACGTCTTCAAGAAAGGAAGTCCAGTTGCCTTTTGAAAAAACTCCTTTGGGACAACCATAACCTGGAGAACTGAGAATCTCCTGATTAGCACCCATGTGTGAGTACTATGACAAAATGCACACTGAATGCATGTGGGTGCATGTTCTTCACTCCCATTAAAACTAATACGTGTTGCAACCATGGGAAACAGACTTGTCTGGACTATAATTTCTACTCCCCTTTTGAATTTTGTTTTCCATACAGACACTTCTGTCCATTCCCTTTTTTTTTTAGTCCCATGGATGCAATGGAATCTGTATCATCCATCTACGCTTATGGCCCTGTGGGAGAAATTTGGGATATTTCCGTCTTGTGTTCTTATACATCAATGTACATTGATTACAAATCAGTGGAAATTAAAAATATCTCGAGTGATTCCAATAAGGAGCATGTTGGCTAAAACTTAACACTCCACCAGCAATAAGCATACATAATTTATCCGGTGTGATTTTTTGTTTTCTTGCTCACATCTCGGTTCTTTTGACTAACAGCAATTTTCTGAAATCAGGTATGCAAAGGATTGTTTCCCAGAAGACAAAACTGTCTGTTCAGAGTTGTTTTAAAGCCTAGAAGAGCTCCTTTCTAGAAAATCTATTTGGAATTTCTGGAGTCCTTGGTGGTCTCAGAGTTTGGCTGTTTCACTGCAAATGTTTCCTGAACCGACTAGATAGGATCAAGACACATAGAGATGAACCTTATTTATCATTCAAAAGAGACAATAACAAAGCTAAGAAGGAAACAAAAAGACCAAAGGACTCTCCAGCAACCAACATCCAGATAAGCAGGGATTACCACCAGACAAACAAGAAGGAAACAAGTAAAGAAACTACCAAGGAGAAACCACAACTCCACCAAAAACTGTAAGGGCAATCTACTATACAGTATATAAACAGGGAGCAAACCCCATTCCCTTCCAGCACTGATGGTGTTATCTAGTTGGGTTATGAGACATCTGCAAGCAAACAATCATGTTCAGAGAGCACCAAGGACTCCGCAGTACAAACCCAAACTATTGTCATTCTCTACTATTGGTAGCACAAGGGTAGCATTTCAATCAATCAGGCTCGAACTCTATGATCTACTCCTTACTGAAGGCTGCGTGGGAACAGCTCCCCCTGTGCATTTTCCGTAGCCTCAATGATCCACAGCCATGGGTTTCATCCTGCAATGTTCCCCACCATCCAGTCAGCGCTGAAGAAGCTTCTTGAAGGAGAAGCGAAATGTCTTCCAAGAAAAAACCAGAAAGTCCAGTTGGCTCTTGGGGAAAAAAAGCACCGTTGGGAACAATCAGATGGATGAAAGAAAACCGGCGCCCAACCCTCCCTGCTCCAGAGTCATTCCAGCAGAGAGCAATCCAGTGCCAAAAGACAAATCTCGCCTTTTTTTAAAAAAAACAACAACCCTGCTACAGCAAACAGGAGGTGAGAGTTTTTCTTCCATTATGTTAAAAAAACAAAACACCACCAAATCAAAACTCGGTAGCAACAGCAGCATTTGAAACAGATGGAAAGAAGCCAGCCAAAATAAACATACAACCAGGAATTAGAATTTAATGCATGATGGAGTCCATAACAGCACTTAAATACAATATAGACAACATTGTATTTACTATAAGGCTTTTTTGTTATTAAGCTTATCACTCATAAGGCTGCTGCTGTTGTTGCTGCTGCTAAAATGATGTCTTTCCAAAATCTGTTCTTTCTCTTCGAATTCTGTGAGATTTCTTCCGATTTCTTCCATCATTTCCAATGAGTGTGTTAGGCATGGAAATGACGCAGCCCTTTCCCAAGATCCTCATCACCGAGAAACGCAATTTTCTTTTCTTGTTTGTTTGAAATATCTGTCAACCGGTTCTTAACGAAAGTGGTTTCTGCCATCTTAAGCCACGACTTGACCACACGGGCTGAAGCCAAATCCTCGGTGGGTTCGCCTCAAGCTACCAAAGCTGACCACACAAAAGGCAACAATCCGCAGACCGTAAAAGAGAACAAACCCTTGGTTTGTGTTTTTGCTGGGAAAGATTTGTTCCCCTTGCTTTCCATGGGCCCTTTCACAGTTCCTCGAACCCGGTCCTCTTTTGGGCACCAGGTTCTGGCTTTGTTTTTGCTGATCTTAGATCACTCGTCCTTTGGCAAGCCCCCTGAAGTCTCTAAGCAGAGGTCTCCAGAGAGTCAAAGCTTGCACAGATCCTGGATAACTCTCCTCTGGGGACGCGGGTGAACCCCACCGCGTGAGGGAAAGACAGAAGTGAAGAGAAAGGAGAAGAGCAGTCGACAAAGAACTGGTTAGATAAAGTCTCTAGGCTTCGGGAGGTGTTAGATTAGGGAGGTTGGACCTGGAAGAGAAAAACGAAACTGAGTCATATCCAATGATGTTCAGATATGATTTTAAGCCAGAACCATTTTTGTTAGGCATAATACCAGAAAAATGTGATAAAGGGAATGCGTACTTGATATTGCAAGTTTTTAACAGCAACAAGAATTGTATTTGCCCAATATTGGGAAAGTGAGGAAACACCTGCAGAAGAAGAGATCTTTAAAAAAATTATTGGACTGGGCAGAAATGGACAGTTTAGCACAGAAGATAAAAGATAAAAGAAGACACAGAATATTTTCAAACTTGGGGCTTGTTTTATCAATGGTTGGACAACAGGGGTAGAAATTAGGAACTTAAGAAGTATTACTATGTAAACAAACTGATCCAGAACAGTATGCTATTCATTAAGCACCTACTGTATTTAAAGAGAAAACAAATTTTGTATATATACTAGCTCGATCCCCGTGCTTCTCTACGAAACTATGTGGCTTAATTTTTGGGTAGGAAAATAAGGCGGGGTGGAAATTCTGCCTGTGCTTACCAGCATCCATTGGTATTCAGCTGGCTAGTGTCTGTTAGTGTGTGAGAGAGTTGAGGGCTGTTTGGAAAGTGAAAGAGGAGACAGCAAGGAGCCTGGGCATGGCTTAGCTCAACTATTCTGTACTAAAGCTGCTTGATGCTCTGAAACTAAAACTGAAACTCCTCTGCTTGTGTTTTGCCTTTGGAAAAAATTTCTTTTCAGGTGGAGAGTGGGAGAACTCCTTAGTGTCAGAACATGTTAATAATAATATACAAAATACTAATGTTTTGATGGTCATTTCAAAAAACCCTTTCTTAGTGAGCACTTAGAAGCCAAGAGGAACATACATGCCAAATTTCAAGTTTGTAGGCTTTACGGTTCTGGAGATTTTGTGATGATACGTGAGTGGTGTTTCGCTTTTATTTTTATATATAATATATATTCAAGTTATTTTGATGAGGGTCATGTCTTTTGTCAGGAATTTATGGAATGTCTGCAACAAAATGGCATTCAACGTAATTAAAGATTTTTCACATCTTATGGGGATGGACGTATGTACACCAATGCTGGTTTTTAGAAAGGATGAAGCAGCTTCATGAGGACAGATACATCTTGATGTATGACATCACTGCTAAGCAAAAGCAGATTTAATATTAACAAGCTTGGCAAAGCAATTAGCAAATAGTTAGAGACTGAGAATTGCAGGCGCCAATCAGAAGCCCACGAGCCAGAAGCAATCGCTAAGATGGTGGCTTATACCAGCAGCTGCCAATTCCAAGTCTCTAGGAGAACTTGAGAGACTTCTTCAACAAGGCCAAGGGCTTAGATCTTTGTCCTGTTAGGAGAAAAGGGGATTGTAACTTAGGGCACATCTAAAGGATGAAGTTTGGCTGACTTGCTTTGGATTCCTGCGGGAAATCCAAAGCCCCTTGCTAATGGGATGGGACATACCTAGCAATCTTCTGTCCCCAACCATAAATTATTCTTCACTAGCTAAAATGTCGACATGTGAGGGTCTGGAGTGGGTGGCACATGGGGGCCAGTGGTTAGAATGCAGGATTGTAGACTAACTCTGCCCACAGCCTGGAGTTTGATCCTGGCCAGTTCAAAGTTGACTCAGTCTTCCATCCTTCTGAGGTTGGTAAAATGAGAACCCATATGGTTGAGGGCAATAGTCTGACTCTGTAAGCCACTCAGAGAGTGCTGTAAAGCACTATGGAGCAGTATATAAATCTAAGTGCTATTGTTTTGAGGTACTTCTGTTCAGAGCCCAGCCAATAGCTAAACCCTTTGTTCAAGATACTTTCTTCCGTTCTCTTTGTCTTGATGGATTTTTGTCTCAACCAAAAGCCTATCATAGCTCAGCTTTCTCTAAACCGGGGGTCTCCAACTTTGGCAACTTTAAGACTTGGGGTCTTCAACTCCCAGAATTCCTTAGCCAGCTATGCCATGCTGGCTGAGGAATTCTGGGAGTCGAAGTCCCCAAGTCTTAAAAGTTGCCAAGGTTGGAAACCCCTGCTCTAAACCAATGTCATCCAACAAAATGGCACTGCAGGCCTCAAGATTTCCAGCCAGAAGTCGAATCTTTCTTAGGATAATTGACTGGGAAAAACATCTAACACAAAATATGCATGTGAAAGTTGTTTTATGCCTTTCCACATGACCTGCCAGCAAGATCTATTTTTTATGATGATGCATCCTTGCTGCTGGGAGGCAGATTTCCAGGGGAAGCTCAACTGAGATAATATGGGTCGTCAGAAAATTCCTCCACCTTAACATACTCGTTTGAGACCGTTCATTATATTCTACCTCCGGTATTGGGGAAAGCATTCCGTAATTTCTCCATGATATCTTCTAGACACAGGCTGACATCTTGGGACTTCACCTCTACTTCATCTGTGAGAAAGGAGGGGAAAAAATAGTCATGCCAACACTGCAGAAGAGACCAGAAAAACATCCAGGATTTCTCTATCTACCTCCCAAATATTCCTGGGGCAATATAAGGAAGACTACTCCACCTGGCATTGCAAAGTCCTATCTCTAACAACATACCATGTTTTCCCAAAAATAAGACCCTGTTTTATATATATTTTGCCACCAAAAAAGGCACCAAGTCTTATTTTCGGGGAATGGCATCCACCGACTTTCCTCACTTGTTACTCCCAGCCTCCTTTTCGCTGTCAGAGGCCTTCAGGAATTTCTTCTTCTGCAGCTGGCAAGGCTTTCCTGAAGCTTTGTTGTCAACTACAGAGGCCTTCAGGAAAGCCTTGCCGGATCTTGTCAGCTGCAGAAGAAATGGGCCGGCAAGGCAGGTGTTGGGATGTGTGAGGCCTGGCTACAACTGTCTAAAAGTAGGTAGTAGGCCAGCTTCGCTCCCCCCATCCCCATTCTAGCTTAACTTTTACCCATACACTCTGGAGTGGACGGGATCTTAATTAGGGCTTATTTTTTGGGAGGGTAGGGCTTATATTAGGCATACATGTAAAAATCAAGCTAGGACTTACTTTCAGGGTAGGTCGTACTTACGGGGAAACAGGTTAGTTGATTGTGTTGTTTTTCCTGGTTGCTACTTATTTTAAGTTTTGCATTTACTTTTGTAAATTTATCATGCAATTTTTAGCTGCTCACTGTCTGTTCCCTGCCCAGACACTAGTTGAGAAGGATGGCTCTAAACACTGAGTCAGTGTGTTCCACAACCTTGGCAACTTGAAGAGTTGTGGACTTCAACATGGGCTCCAAGAAGCCCATTTTTAGTGGGTCACCAAGCGTCAAAATGAAGAAGATACTTTACCGAGAAGAAGGAGAAGCGTCACAGCATAAATAGAACCTCACCTGCCATTTCTGTGTTTGGAGTGCTTGCATCTTTTTCCCTAGGCTGACTCTCTTCGGATGGTTGAGGAGAAGAAGCCACGGTGGAAGTGGCAGAGCCTTCTTCTTTGGAATTGGCTGGGGGCTGGGAAGATGGCAAAGAAAATTAAACAAAGGCCTGAAGCAGCTTTCGAAGTTAAGCTAAGAGCTCTCTGTGAGTCTCGGGTTGCAAATTGTGTTCGTGAATCTCAGCGCAAGAAACATTCTATAAAAGAGAAATAGCGCATAGATAGAAATTGATTACTGTAATATGACAAGACTTTTATTCATGCAGGAGGAAGCAGAAATTAACTTGAAGTCAACAATGGTGAGATTCCCAGTTTCCCTACCGGTTCGGTGATCGTGCAGCATGCATGTGCGCACAGCTTTCCAAACACCGTGCCAATCAACTGAGAGGATAAAGAACAGCAAAGCGCAGGGGTGGGTCAGCTGATCGGCAAAGCTCTTCTTTTTTTACTACCAGTTGGGCCGAAGGTTCGGCTGAACCAGGCCGAACCAGTAGCATTTCACCACTGGAAGTCAAGACAAGACTACTAAGAAAGGGTTCTGTTCTCTTTTTGCTGCTTGGGAGTTAAATATCGGATTTCCTGGAGGAAATAGGAACAAGCAGATTGTAACAATTTGGTGAGGTTCGCTTAATATTATTATTATTATTATTATTTATTTGATTTATATACCGCCCCCTCTCCCCGAAGGGACTCGGGGCGGTGAACAGCCAATAAAAACACATATACAATATACAAAGTATGAGACAACATGATATATTAAAATTTAAAAACTGAAATCCAATATGGCTCTAATAAAATATAAACAAGTATTAAAAAGATTAAAACCCAATTAAAATTTAAAAACCCCTAGGCCAGTCCGGCCTGCCGAAATAAATGCGTTTTGAGCAACCGACGGAAGGCCATGAGATCGGGGGCGGCCCTTATCTCCGGGGGTAATTCGTTCCAGAGAGGGGGTGCTCCCAATGAGAAGGCCCGCACCCTCGGGGTCGCCAGCCGTCCAGCCGGCGGCACCCCGAGGAGGCCCACCCTATGGGAGCGTACCGGTCGGTGGGAAGCCGATGGTGGCAGGAGGCGGTCTCGCAAGTAACCTGGTCCCGAGCCATGGAGCGCTTTAAAGATAGTGACCAAGACCTTGAAGCGCACCCGGAGGGCCACCGGGAGCCAATGCAGCCCGCGTAGAAGTGGCATAACATGGGAGCCCCTAGGTGCCCCCATTACCACCCTCGCGGCTGCATTCTGCACCAACTGGAGCCTCCGGATGCTCTTCAAGGGCAGCCCCATGTAGAGAGCATTGGCATAGTCTAGGCGGGAGATCACCAGGGCGGAAGTGACCGTGCGAAGCGCATCCCGATCCAGAAAGGGCCGCAACTGGTAGATCCTACGGACCTGTCCAAAAGCCCCCCTGGCGACGGCCGCCACATGATCTTCCAATGACAGCCGTACATCCAGGAGGACACCCAGATTGCGGGCCCTCTCTGTGGGGGCAAGAATTTCCCCCCCCACAGCCAGCGATGGAACCAGCCGGCTGTATCGGGGTGCCGGGAAGCACAGCCACTCAGTCTTAGATGGGTTGAGCTGAAGCCTGTTCCGCCCCATCCAACACCGCACGGCCTCCAGGCATCGGGCCATCACTTCGACGGCTTCATCGGGGTGGCCCGGGGTAGAGATGTACAGCTGGGTGTCATCAGCGTACTGATGGAACTCTACCCCAAAGCCACGGATGATCTCACCAAGCGGCTTCATATATATGTTGAACAGGAGGGGCGAGAGCACCGACCCCTGAGGCACCCCGCAAACCAGGGGCCTCGGGGCCGACCTCTGCCCCCCTGCCAACACAAATTGCGAGCGGTCAGAGAGGAAGGAGGAGAACCACCGCATAACGGTGCCTCCCACCCCCAACCCCCCCAGCCGCTGCAATAGGATACTGTGGTCGACAGTATCAAAAGCCGCCGAAAGATCTAGGAGGACCAGGACAGAGGAATAACCCCTGTCACGGGCCCTCCAGAGATCATCCACCAATGCGACCAGCGCCGTCTCTGTGCTGTGCCCGGGCCTGAAGCCCGATTGGCGTGGATCCAAATAGACAGCTTCATCCAGGTGCTGGGGAAACTGTTGTGCCACCACACTCTCAACAACCTTCGCCATAAAGCGAAGGTTGGAGACAGGACGATAATTAGATAACAAAGTTGGGTCCAGGGACGGTTTCTTGAGGAGGGGTCTCACCACCGCCTCTTTCAAGGCGGCGGGTAGATATCCCTCACTCAAGGAAGCGTTAATAATGCCCTGGAACCAACCTCGTGTCACCTCCCGGGTGGCTAACACCAGCCAGGAGGGACACGGGTCCAATAAACATGTGGTCGCATTCAGTCCCCGCAGTAACCTGTCCACATCTTCGGGGGTCACAGGATCAAACTCGTCCCAAATGACTGTTCCAAATTCCGCCCCCGATTCCCCACCCAGAACTGCCCATTCGGAGTCCAAGCCATCCCGGATCTGAGTGATTTTATCCACCAGGAACTTTGAAAAATCCTCAGCCTGTCCCTGCAAGGGGTCCTCCCGCGCTCCCCCTTCTAAGAGGGAGCGGGTCACTCTAAACAGGGCAGCCGGGCGGTTTCCTGCGGACGCAATAAGGGTGGAAAAGTAAAGACGCCTTGCCACCCTTATCGCCACTAAATAGGTCTTAATAAAAGACCGTAAAAGTGTTCGGTCAGGTCCGGAGCGAGTGGTCCTCCAAATACTCTCCAGGCGTCTTTTCCGGCGCTTCATCTCCCTCAGCTCCCCGGAAAACCAGGGGGCCGAGCGAGAGCGGTGCCGGGTCAGAGGCCGCAAGGGCACGACCCGGTCCAGGGCCCCAGCCGCCACCCTTTCCCAGGTGGCGACTAGGTCCCCCACCGAGTCGTGAGTCCGAATGTCGGGATATGGCCCAAGCTCCATCAGGAACCTATCTGGATCCATCAGGCGCCTGGGGCGGTACCAACGTATTTGGTCCGCCTCCCTGCGATGGGGAGGAGCGGCCTGGAAGTCTAGCCTAAGGAGCGAATGATCTGACCATGACAAGGGTTCAATAGAAACATCCCCAACACCTAGATCATCCTGCCACTGTCCAGAGACAAAAACCAGATCCAGAATGTGACCCCCAGTATGCGTGGGTTCCTTAATTAATTGGGTCAGGCCCAATTAATATGGACAACCATCCAACTGCACGGACTTCAAAATACTCAGCAGTGCCGTTCGGTAAACTGGGCTGGAGAAGGTTGAATTGGGCCTTGATCTTATCTAGGCAGGTTCTGAATTGATGCACGTTTCAGGTAAACAGCAGTCCAGCTTCTCAGCAATGCAGTTGGTGGATCACAGGCTGAGTGAGACGTGAATTCTACTTCCCTGGACATATATAAGCAACGACTGGAAAGTTTTGGCCAATGACAATAAAACCGTAGTCTAAATGAAGTTCTTCATATGGATCTAATGTTGGTCTCCATGTTGGGTTGAAGGTAACCCAGAAGAGATCATTTGGTTATTTTCCATTTCTTCCTGCCCACAAATCTTCCCCTTTTACAGAATAAACACTGGTGTGCAGTTACCTGAAGGAGAAGCTCCCTCAAGCGCTGCAGCTGAGATTCTAACTGCTTGTTGTGGTCCTCCAAGATTTGCATCCGGGTCTCCAGGCGGCTCTTGTGCTGTCGAAGAATGCGGGCTTCGGCCAAGAGCTCTTCACTGGGGGGATCCTGGGCTGTTTCAGGAGCTCCTTGGGTGGATTCAGCTGCCTCTTCATGCTTCCACTTCAGACGTCTCAGCTCTCCCTGAAGGACCCTGTGGAAAGGAAACCTGTTAGAGTAGGGGTCTCCAACCTTAGCAACTTTAAGCCTGGAGGACTTCAACTCCCAGAATTCCCAGCCAGCAAGGAGTTGGTCCTCCAGGCTTAAAGTTGCCAAGGTCGGAGATCCCTTTGTTAGAGCAACCAGTTCTCAACTGCTAGACAGCAGCAGAGAATTAAGGTTTTCATAGAAGAGAACATTTGGAGCTCAGGGGTGGTTGGTGCTATCTGTGCTTGGTTGCTTTCTTGTAGACGTTTCATTACCCAACTCGGTAACATCATCAGTGCACTGGTGACGTCACCCAGTTGGGTAATGAAACCTCTTCAAAACAACCAAGCTCAGGGAGCACAGCACCAAGGACTCCACAATTTAAAGTTTTCTCTATCTCTTTGTTGCTATCTAGTGTTTGTCTGGATTTTTGCAATCTGGATCTAGACCCAGCTGAGCGACCAGCTGAACAATCATCAGATCACGGGGCCTATCCTTCCCAATCTGGTCCACATGGATTAACTTGAGTTCAAAGAAAATTCCATCCTGGAATATTCACTGGGGACGCCAAAAATAACTCCCTGTATATTTAGAAATGCAACTCACATGGGATTTGCCATGTTGTGCTTCAGTTATCAGATCTGGTCTTCAAAAACTCAGATAACCAAGAAGGAGCAGCAAAAAATACAGAAAACCAATTTTTAGCTGCTATCGAGCAGTTGCCTGGATTTTAGAAGACCAGATCTGATGGACCTAAAGAAGGACTTTGGGAGCTTTGCAGTAGAGCACGTTCTTCCCTTTCAGAAGCCACCACTCAGTGATCAACACCAGCTCACCTATTTTCATCCTCCAGGTGGGCCAAAATTCTTTCCAGTTCTCCTTTATCATCTGTCCTGGTGCCATCCTGGGCCTCTTGGCTGGAGATAGGCTCTCCGTCGGTGACAGGGCTGGAATGGCGCAAAAGATATTGATCTTCATCCCTGTTGTGAATAGAGCTATGATGAGGTTGAGGTAGTGGAGAGAAGAGTAACCGGGATGTGAATTGATGGAGAAGAGATGGAGATGCGGAAAGCACCAAAGCTTCCAAGAGACAAGACAGGTGGGAAAGTCTGGATGCTCATGCATTTGCCAGGGTCTATCAACCCTCAGAAGGACCATCTCTGCCCCCAGGCTTCCCTGGAAAAGATTTCCTCCTCTGATCAGCAGGAAGAAGTAGCACCAGCAGGATACATTGTCCTGGGAGCAATTTTGGGAAGTGGAAAGGGCAACCTGGTGGTCTCCATGACCAACTGGACGCCTGGCAGAGGAGATGGCCCACTAGAGCAGGGGTCTCCAATCTTGGCAACTTTAAGACTTGTGGACTTCAATTCCCAGAATTCCTCAGCCAGCTGAGGAATTCTGGGAGCTGAAGTCCACAAGTCTTAAAGTTATCAAGGTTGGAGATGCCTGCACCAAAGGATGCTCAGCCTAAAGTCCTCTCAAACTTGGAAGAGACCCAATGAAGAGGGATGGTTTATTAGACCACATTAGACCAGCCAAATCAATTCTAACCAGATGATTAGGAACTATAAAATTCCTTTTCACAGTATCTTCTGGTCTCCTCCTTTTCCATCATTGCAAGATAAGTTTGGCTTGGTGCGCTAGATTAGGTCTGCGGGCTGAGAAGGATGCAGGTTGCCAAAGAATTGATAGGCTACATAAGAAAAGAAAAGAGGGAGGGGGAAAGTGAGAAGTTGCAACTCACAAGCTATCATCCGGAGAAAGGTTGTCGTTGTAAAAAGAAGAGGTCTGGCTTTCCATCTCGGCAAGCCTACAACAGAAGAAAGCAGAGTCAATGGACAATGATGATCTCCCTTGTCATGGAGGGTGTGCATCTTTAGTTTTTATGATGTTTATTTATTTATTTATTTATTTATTTATTTAACTTATATATCACCCCCTCTCCCAATTGGGACTCGGGGCGGTGTACAGCCTAAATAAAACAACACAGTTACAAATATAAAAATTAAAATCAATTAAAAAGATTAAATTAGTGACTGAGATAACGATATAAAACTATAAAAACAGGGTAAAAAAGTTACAAAATTAAAACCATTCCAATAAAACTAGGCCAGACCGGCCTGTTGGAAAAGGTAGGGTCTTCAATGCGCGCTGGAAGGTGCGCAGGTCAGGGATAGTTCGCATCTCTGGGGGTAATTCATTCCAGAGGAAAAATGCACCCGCAGAGAAAGCCCAAGCTCTCAGGGCCGCCAGCCGGCATCGCCCAACTGACGGCACCCCGAGGAGGCCCATCCTGTGAGAGCGCACTGGCCGGCGGGAGGCCGATGGTGGCAGCAGGCGGTCCCGCATGTACCCGGGTCCCAAGCCATGGAGCGCTTTAAAGATGACCACCAACACCTTGAATCGCACCCGGAAGGCCACCGGAAGCCAATGCAGCTCGCGCAAGAGTGGTGTAACATGGGAGCTCCGAGAAGCCCCCAGAATTACCCACGCGGCCGCATTCTGCACCAGCTGAAGCCTCCGGATGCTCTTCAAGGGGAGCCCCATGTAGAGAGCATTGCAATAGTCTAGGCGAGAGATGACGAGGGCAGAAATGCATCCCGATCCAGCTTATTATCAGCATTCCAACTAACCACCTCCAAACCAATAAACTCTGAAACAAACAATTCCTCAAAGTTCCATTTTATTAGAGTTGTCATATTGACACATCTGGGAAAACCCGAATTTGAGAGTTCCGGGTTTTCCCTTCCCAAAATAAATTCAAAGACTGCACCCCTCAGTCCATCACGTGGCCCAATCAAATCGTTGTTTCAACTGGTGTCATTCCTCCAGTCACTGCTCTCCAGGTGCAGGGCAACATGTCCTTGACTCTCTGAGAAAGAATGTTGTTGTGTCTAGTCTTCCACCTCTCTATGAAATCCCCCCTCCCAAATTCCCAGGCACTGCATGTGGCAGCCCCGAAGCTTCCAAGTTAAAAATGGCTTCCAAGGCTGACATTTATTAACATGGATTTTTATAGTTTGTAACTGTGTTTTTTTTTTCCCTATTGTGGTTTTGTGCAACCCGGAATCACTCTTGGTGAGATAAAATTGATTAAATCATTTGATTAAAGAAAACTGTCCACCGCTTTACTACCTTGGAGTGGACCAGCTGAGTTTGCCTCTTCTTCCTCTACCCTTTGAACCGCGTCTACCATCTCCTTCCACTTAATGTTTGACCTTGGGATTGGGCCTCTCATTCAGCTGAGGGGTGTAATGACCTCAGGTGTAAATGCTATGTCAGACCTGCCCTAGTCTGGTCCCTTAGGGAAGTAAAACTATCGATTCCATTCAAAGTGAGAAGGCACTTTCACCAAGAGATGCTGATTGCAGGAGAATCAAGAGGAATTTAAAATTCCTGTGTGCTTATACAGAACTAAAACTCCAGATTTCCCTGATCCCTCCTCCTATGGTCTGTCTGTGCTCAGCCAATCCAGCACCGCCGAGATATTATGAGAAGCACTGAGGTGTTTGGGCCGGTGAAATTCCACACTCAGGGCAAACAGCCTTGAGGATGCCAGTACCCGGATTCCAAAATGCTCTGTCCTTCCTCAACTGTCAATTCCTCAATTTCCCTCTCCAAATTTCCATATAAAAGTATACAGGTTTACTGTCCATTGCTTCTCCCCCTTCTTCCCCAATTGATAAGAGAACGCCAGCAAGGTGCCAAGCCGAAGCTAATGGATCTGACATGATTTGACCCAAGAGAATTGGTGGTTTGAATTTATCATTGTTATAGTTTAGAATTAGGAAGAGAAGCAGGGATATTGTAGGACAAAAAGCCTTAGAGGGGAAAAATATGGCCAGTCTTGGATAGAAGATGCTTTCATTTGGGCGGTGAGAGAGCTATCAGATGGATTGGCCTTGGGCAACAAGGTGCCTTAGATTTTCCTTGCCCAGTCCTGGTTTCTTCCTTGAGAGCTTCCAAATCTCACCTGCTAGCAAAGTGCTCAATCCGAGAATGGGTGTCAGCATGTGGTAACATCGGAGAAGAGGCTGGCCTGGAAAAAACCCAAAAAAAGAATCGTAAAATTTTAAAAAGGTAACTAGCAGATCAATGAAAACATCTGCTGCATCAGTGGGAGATTCCAGTTGGTCAAGGAAAAGATCTCCGAGAAGCTGGTGCCCAACGTGCCTGTTTACGTACATAATTTTTATTAAATAAAGTTTTTACGCAGTGGAAAGATAAACACAAAATGATATAGAAATAAAAATGATAAAGTGTTGAACAGACCCTTAAAAAAAAATTTAATGAGCCCGTAATCCCTTGAGGAGAGGAGTCAAGGCAATTGAATGGAGCTGAGTATTTACTGGCCAGATGCCCTTCCTGTCACCAATGCAGAGTTTGCAGCGGATATTTACACATTGTGCCCAGAGAGAGAAATATCTGCCGCTGCCTAGGATCGAACTCACAGCCTCCTGATTGTGAGGCGAGAGCTCCACCTCCAGGCCACTGCACCACTCCCCTCATACCCATCCCTTATTAATCGGTAAGCCCAGAAATCGCCAGTTCATTCTTATCCATTTTCAGCAAAAAGCCCATCAAAGGTTTCCAGTCTTTTATGAAAGAGAAGCAGTGTCCCAAATGCCCAAACCCAGTTCTGGTTGCTCAGAGGAGCTGTGAAGTAGAAGCCAAGAGGATTTCACAACTGTTTCTGGACTCGCAACTCACGTTTCGGCGACATCTGCCTCCAGTACAGATTGGACTGGCAGGTACCCTCTCTGGGGATGCTTGCTGAAGTACTGCTTGGACCGGAACTTGTTTTTCAAGGTGGTAGCAAAATCCCTCATGTTCTCACTGGAGGTGGTCTGCAAAGAATGAGGGACACCTTCAGGATTAAGGTCTGCAAAGAACCAGGATTAAGAGCCAGGAACAACTTCAGCCTAATACTTGATTCCAACAGGAGCAGGATAGAACTTTTGGAAGATTATAATCAGCAGATGGAAAGCAAGAAGTTGTTGAACTATTCTGAATCCTGACGAATAGCATCAGCCTTGCAAGCAGTGGTGAGATTCAAATTTTTTTACTACCGGTTCTGTGGGCGTGGCTTGGTGGGCATGGCAGGGGAAGGATACTGTAAAATCCCCATTTCCACCCCACTTCAGGGAAAGGATACTGTAAAATCTCCATTCCCTCCCCACTCCACTAACTTGCTTTCCAGCTCCATTCTTCTGTGCAGGGCACCCAAAGGAGACCCAACCAATCAGCTGGGACTCAGGAGGCAGAGAATAGATGGGGGCGGGGCCAGTCAGAGGTGGTATTTGCCAGTTCTCCAAACTACACAAAATTTCTGCTACCGGTTCTCTAGAACCGGTTAGAACCGGCTGAATACCACCTCTGTTTGCAAGGTAGTCCAGACAATAAGTACACCCGGAAGTACTTGCTCTACTTCATTGTATGGTTACATTAATTGAATCTTGCAAGTTTGAAAGTATGTATCTCCCCTCTTGCCTTTACAGCTCAAGAAACTGGGGGTGTAGGTTCTTTTCTGTGATGTTGGCTGTGCTCTCATTCCTTCTGTAGGTTAAGTTGACCCTTATCCAACTGTGCCCTTGGCTGCAGCTCTTCCCCCTCTTTGCCAAGGCCGTTCCCATGGACCATTATTAGTTATACTGGTATAATGGTATAGATCAGGGGTCATCAAACTTGACAGCTTTCAGACTTGTGGACTTCAACTCCCAGAATTCCTCCTCCAGTTATGTTAGCTCAGGAATTCTGGGAGCTGAAGTCCACAAGTCTTAAACTTGCCAAGTTTGAAGACCCTTAGTACTATAGACCATCATACCAGTACTGCAGGCTACTTCTGCTGCCTGCCGGCTGCCTGCAATTTGGCAGTTCGAATCTCACCAGGTTCAAGGTTGACTCAGCCTTCCATCTTTCCGAGGTCAGTAAAATGAGGACCCAGATTGTTGGGGGTGATAAGCTGACTCTGTAAACCTCTTAGGGAGGGCTATAAAGCACTGTGAAGCATATATAAGTCTAAGTGCTAGTGTTATTGCTATAATTACAAATAGCCCCTGAGAAATGAACTAGTTGTGATTTGATTGGTCAATTTTGAAGTGCAGAGATTCACAAAGCACATTTCAATACTCAGTTTGCTGAGATCAACCTGACTGAAATCTGGGATGCACAATCATTTGAAGTATAGAATTTTTATTTTACAGACAAAGAAATAAAGGGAGACTAGTATAGATCTATTTCGAGCTATTTGGCTCTCGTCAGCTAGCCATACAATTTAAAATAAAAATATAAACTCAACACACACAGAAATAGTTTGTCGCAAAAGCGACTGCCTGCGAAGGCCTTGGATTGGGGCTGAAAGGTGGAAATGGAAGCATATTTGAGTAGACCAGGTTGTCCTGATTGACTGGTTTCACCAGAAAAACACTTCATCTGAAGTTTGATTCTCCAATCATTATTGTTGCCTTACTCTTTTTTTTTTCCATTAAAAAAGAGAGAGAGAAAGTCGGTAATAAGTAGCAAATTCTATGCTCAGCCCTATGCAGAACTGCACAACCTGCCCCATAAGGGGCATCACTTAACCAGCGCCCAACCACTGTGCATAGTCCTTTGCCGACAATGCCTTCCTTCTCTTACCATCGTATAGTATTCCATGATGGGATAATGCAGCTTGTTCCCTTTGCTGGCTCGTCCCGTCAAGAAACAAGCCTGGCAGATGTCCACATTGAACTGCTTGAGGCTGCGGTATCTAGAGCAACCGAAAAAAATAATGTTCATTGTTACCGGCAAACCCAAACATTGAGGCCAACCAAAAGCCTGCACAACCAAAACTCGTCTGAATTGCACCAAACCAGGATACAGACAGACTCTGCATGGTGAGATGGTCTCCAATTTAAACAAACTTTCATTTAAAAAAAAAAAAAATTCCAAACTTGTTAAATTACTATAGATTTCCCAGTTGGATATATTACTTTTTATGTTTTTAAATTGCATCCTGAAATATTGGTTTTCGTTTGGCAGCTGAATTCTGTCGGGGGCACAACTGGATCTTGTCACTTTGCATGGCACTGCAAGCTTCTTTTCTTGGTCTTCTGAAAACTCCGTGCATGGCCAGAGGTACGGGAAAGATCCAATTCAGCGGAAGTTTGTGACATGGAGAAATAAGAGGCAGGGATTGGGGTGGGGTGGGGTGGGGGCCTTTGTTCTTGCCCTGATGCTGATCAAAACTGAAAAGCAGTTCCTGTGTGCTGACACTTGGCGATGGGAGAAAACTGAGTACCTCCCGATGACTCATTCCTAACAGCTAAGTCTACGAAGAGGCATCCAAGGATTTTGATTATGGCAATGGAAATCTTTCTCTCTTATTCAGGGGTGTCAAACTCCATTTCATGGAGGGCTACATCAGGGTTGTGTTTGAACTCGGGGGGGAGGACAAGGATGGATGTGGCCAGAGTGGGCGTGGCCAGCTGGATGTCACTCGTGTTGGGGGCATTTGTGGCAGCCCAAGAGCTCTGCCACCAACGATGGGCTCCCAAACTCCATTTTCGGTCACGGTGGCCTCCTGCTGCTCTCTGCCAGTAAAATCGGAGCTGGATGTGTGTGTGTGCAGTCCCCCTGGGCTCCAGTTTTGACCGCGATGGGCCAGCAGAGCTTAGGGGGAGGCCGAACGTTTTTGCTGACAGAGGGTGGGAGCAAATCACAGCTGAAAATGGGCCAGTTCCTTGCTGTTTCCAAGGCAACCCTGTGGGCCAGATCTAAGCACCCTGGGGCTGGATTCAGCCCGCGGCCTTGAGTTCATACTCCTGCTCTTATTGAATGATTCATAATCTTCCTCGGTCTTCTTTCTCTTTAGCTAAAAATAACCCCAAGAGGGCTATTTATATTGTTTCGCCTTGTTGTGTCTCCAATCTTAAAAAGTTCTTAAAAAGAAAGCTCATCGCTTTTTTTTTAACTTTATCCTTTTGCTAAAAATGTCTTGAGGGTGCCATATGTCTTTTTCAAACTTGTTTTGTTTGTCTACTGTCAAGTCAGGCTCAAATCGAATCCCTTTTTATCTGACTACCTGAAAAGTGACATCAGAGGCACTAAATCCAGACTGGCCACTTAGGGCTATAAATTTCTTAGACGATGATCAGTTTAGATATATCAAAAATGATTGATTCAGCCAGGGGTATTTGAATCAAAAAAGAACGCACTGTTTCACACTGCATTATGATGGCTAGATACTGTCAGCTCATAAATCAGAGTTGGGCTCCGAGGTGCAGTGAATTGTACTTGGCACGCGAGTTTCCAATCACTTTGTGTGCTGTGTTTGAGGTGTGCTTAAGAAAACATAGAGTTTATCATGTAAACAGTGGATTAGTCCTTTGTCTGGAATTGTCATGCCCCTGTCCAGTCTGAATCCCAGGAGGAGGATGAACAGCTGACAGGGAGTGGAGTATGACTCCATTGGCTATAGAGGAAACTGGGGAAGGGCAAAGTCTGGCTGGGCAGATCAGGGAAGAGGCAGAACAAGGGAGAGGGAGTTCAGAGGAAGACCCAGGCCCACCTTCATCCTAGGGCATGCAGAGAGGAATGAAGAAGAGAGCAACGTGGGTTGCATGGCTTACGGGGGAGGAAAGGGCCCTGATTCCCTTCATTAACCACAGCTGGGAAGAGAGTTTAAAAGAGATGCATGCTGAGTACGGCAATTGCTGGGAGCAAACGTGAGTTTATCTTGTGTTGACTTTGTTTATCTGTGTTCCTGGGGTCTTCCCAACCGTGTTGAGTTATTGCTGTGCCTTCACGTCTGGAATTCTTGCTCCTGCCCTGCTGGACTAATTACCTCATTTTGCCTTGATTGGACTTATAGTTACAGTTTTGGTTTACTACGTTTTGGACCTGAGTCTCTGCAGCCAAAGGCTGTTCTTGGGAGAGTTCTTCTCCAGCCAGAAGGTAACCAGGACATTGGGAGCAAAGTTGGAGCTAATAAAGGGACTCTTATGGATCATCTGACTGTGTTGCCTTTGTGCCACCCCCGGGGTCATCACAGGAATTCTGCTTTTATGTGTGATTGCAGAGGTGATTTTTATATGCATAAAGATGAAAGGAACTTACGGATACCTACACTAGAAGAATGGATGGTGACGTTGATGAAATTGGCAAAATCGAGAGTGTTGATTGATCGATTTTATTTCTATTTGGAAGCCACTTTTGATTTGATTTTATTTTTTGGGTGAGAAACTGAAAAAACCCCGAAATGCTGATTTGGGGATTTGATGATCGGAATGATGTGGGATGGTAGGAATAATGTAGATTACATGTTCACCATTACTTTTTAACTAGCCTTCTTTCCCTTTAGCTAAAAATCCTCCCCCAACACGGCTATTTATATTGTTTGGCCTTGTTGCGTCTCCAATCTTAAAAAGTTCTTAAAAGGAAAGCTTTTGTGTCTCATCTCTTTTTTAAACTTCATCTTTTTGCTAAAAACGTTGCAGCCGTCTTGAGGGTGCCATATGTCTTTTTCAAACTGTCTGTTTGTCCATTTACTGCCAAGTCAGGCTCAAACCAAATCCTTTTTTAATCTGGCTACCTGAAAAGTGACATCAGAGGCACTAAATTCAGAAGGGCAGCCAAGTTTGGGAGCCTGTGTCTCTCATTTGCTGGGGAGGGTGGGGGTGGGGAGTGGGGAGATTAGATGATATGCCCCTTTGTAAGACAGCTAGTAACAGTCGGAACAACCAAACCAGTGGTGGGATTCAAACATTTTTACTACCAGTTCTGTGGACATGGCTTGGTGGGCATGGCAGGGGAAGGATACTGCAAAATCCCCATTCCCTCCTCACTAACCTGCTTTCCAGCTCCATTCTCTTGTGCAGGGCAATCAAAGAAGACCCAGCCAATGAGCTGGGACTCCATGGGAGGCAGAAAATAGAGGGGTTGGCAGAGCCAGTCAGAGGTGAGATTGGCCGGTTCTCCGAACTACTCAAAATGTCCGCTATCGGTTCTCCAGAACTGGTCAGACCCTGATGAATACCACCTCTGAACCAAACTACTATCTCAAGACAGGAGGAGGGAAGGTTTGACATCCAAGAGGGTTTTGAAGAGACATGTAGACCTCTGGCCTACATCTTATGGGCATAAGATGTATCATATGTCATATCTTAATGTCAAATATCACAGAGAATTAAGATGCATCCTGAATTGTGTGACTATTATCTCTGCCTCAGTGCACAGTTAGTAAAAAAAACAAAACAAACAATGGAGCAGCTTGTCTTCAGAAGTTGTGGGAGTTTCATCACCAGAAGCTTTCAAGAAGAGATTGGATAGCCACTTGTCAGAAATGGTATAGGATCTCCTGCTTGAGCAAGGGGTTGGACTAGAGGAACTGCAAGATTCCTCCCAACTCTGTTATTCTATTAAAAAGGATCAACCTGTACCCAGCAGCCTTCCAGCAGAATGACCTTCCGCGTTTCTTTCCATACCTGAAGCCTTTGATGGGACATTGCCTGCAGATGGAGCACTTAGTCTGGTGTTTTACTTGCTCAGCAATGGCTACTCGGTGAAGGACGGCCAACCACACCATTGACTGTGGCTCTAAGTTTGCCCATTCCAGGAATTGAGCTGCCTCAATGGATGTTTTGCCATTTCCCTAGAAGAAGGAAAGGAGACAATCAAATCCCACAACCTCCAAGGCTAGTACACTTTTTCCCTCTGAATGTGTAATATAAAACTCCCCCCTTTTGGACTCTGTAATCCCTTAATTCGGGGCATGGACTGGATGGAGGACTGGATGGAACTGAGCATTTACTGGCCAGATACCCTTCCTGACACCTACGTGGGTGTTCACAGCAGATACATTTTCCTCTGAATCTATGATATGCCAGATTCAATTCCTTGGGCTTGAGAAGGAACAGGGCTGAAAGTATTGGATTTGGTGAATTTAACATTTATTGATTGATTGATTGATTGATTGTACTTATATATCGCCCTATTTCCCTGACAGGACTCAGGGCGGTGCACAGCCAAATTAAAATACAGAGGATAATACATGACAACAAGTTGGATTAAAGCAACCTTGGAAAGAATATGATTAGATATGCATGCTAGTCAGGATATTTAAGGTTTTCGCTTGTTTATAATTTTACAAAGAAATGTTTTAGTCTAGCAAGTAAATTTCCAATTTCAAGCCTCAAAGATAGAGTCACCAAAACTGCATTTGCTACAACTTGGAACTGGAATATTGCAATCACGTTCTATGGGTCTCTTCTACCTCGTTCTTAGATAAAGGTTCCTTCTCAAAATATCAATGGGGATTAAAACCAACGGTGTCCTGGAAATACATGTTTGTCAAAAAAAAAAGGTCAAGATGACAGCTGCAGTGATCTGATTAAAGCCAAACAAACTGGGATGCATCTCCCACTCCTTTTCTGCAATGTCTTCGCCTACCACACATCTCGATGTCCTCACTGGGTCACCAGTTGCCTTCCTGCCCTTCCTGCCCATCTGGACTGTGACGTTGTTGTGGTTAGCCGGCAGCAGGTGCAGATGGCTGAGGAGAGCGAGGACTCAGATGAGGGGACAGGACCATTAGGGAGTGGACTGCTGCCTTCGGAGATTGTGGGGGCTGGCAGCAGCGATGAGGAGGTTCCCGAGAAGCCTGTGCCAAGTGCCAAGTGCGCGTGTGCACAGGATTGCTCGCAAGCAAGAGCAGTTACAACCGCAAGGGCGACTTGGGAGTAAGGCTGCAAGGTAATGGCCCCTCCTTCAAGCAGATAAAAGCCAGGTGTGAAACAAACGTTCTTTGCAGAAGGCAAAGACATTTTGAAACTCCAGCCTTGTGGACATTCCAGTATCCTGAGTTTGTATTTAAAGATTCGTGTATTGCAAATTATTTCTTGTCTGTTATCTTTTGGCAAGTCTCGCACAGTTTGGCAAGACTTGTGTTTATCACAGCTAATTATTTTGCAGAAGTATTAAAAGGTTTCTGTTCCCTTTGGATTATGTTTGGGTCAGAACAGGTGTCCTGGGAACAGTAACCAGGAAAGACAGTGCAGCCGGGTCGCGAGCGAATAGGCAGCTCGGCGGATGAAGTGGGCATCTGGAGCCCATGGAATGAGAGGGCTGCCTGAGGACGCATTAAGCAGACTATGGTGGCTCGCTGGACCAGTTCCAATTCCCAGCTGACAGGCGCTAAAGACATGAGGCGCGGGTTGTTGGAGGGGTTTTTTAACTACTGGATCGTAGTTACCAGTGCAGTGGTTAAGGGGAAATAGAAGGGATAGGGTTAGGGTATATAGGAACACCAGGGAGGTGGATGGATCACTACTGCTTGGGCTTTACTGGTATTGTAGCACGGAGTAAAGATACTACCGGAACACCTGTTTGGTCTGTATTTATTTCATCCGCTTTATTGCATTCTGGACTTGCTAAGAGTAGCTGAGAATCTTACTCCTTTTTTACATGTGTGCTGTATGCATGCCATACATAAAAAAGGTAATAGGGCTCCAATCCCATGCTTCCGCCTGCCATTTTGATTTTTCTAACCCACCTCCCAGGAAAAGTGGAAAGAGCTTCACTTACAAAGCGGAAACAGCTACGGACACTGGGCTCCACGTTGCTCCCGCCAAAGGCCGCCACTTCGCCCAGCTGCCGCGGGACTTGGATAGCTTCGTGGAGCAAGATGCCGAGGTGCCTCTGGTCGCAGAGACCACTGGAATTGGCCACCTGGCTAAAGAGGTCTGAAAGCAGGAGAGGAAGGAAGGAAGGAAGGGCGTGCATAGATGACAGGGAGGAGAGAGAAGAGAGGAAGAGTGGCTGAAATGACAACCTTCCTCATGCTATCGTCCCGGTCTCGTAGGAAGAAAATAAGCTTGACCCAAACCTATGTCTGAACTGTTAAAAATTCAAAGGAGAAATTTTAGTTCTGCCAAGGCTCCGAATTCTTTATATTCTCCCTGAACTACAATCCGCGGCATTCTTTGGAAAAAGACACAATGGCTGATATGTGAATGTGCACATGTCAAGCTTCGAAGGGTATTCAGGCTGCTTTCACAGATTGCCAACAGGCAGGGGGATAAGGGAGGGAGACATTGGGATGTGCATTTCAGACGATAACAAGAAACTGTGTAATGGGAGTCAAGGACACTCCAGCAGTAGTCAGCCAGAGGCGTGGCCATTTTCCCATAACAACCCCTGGACACCTAATTGGGCAGTGTGACATGCCCTCAAGATTCTCTTCCCCAGATACTCCTCTATAAGATATTCCTCTATAAGGAGCATCTGGCAGAGAAAACAATGGCCTTCTTTAAATGGCCTTCCGTGTGATGACCTGGAGCGTGGCACAAAGGCAACACAGTCACATGAGTAAGAAGAGTCCTTTTAGTACCTCCAACATTGCCCCCAATGTCCAGGTTACCTTTGGCTGGAGAAAAAAAAAACTCTCCCAAGAACAGTCTTTAAGTGGAGGAAATTCAGTCCGAAAACAAAGTACATAAAAACTGAAAGTAAAAAATCCAAATAAACCACGCTGCAGTAATTAACTGGACAGGGCAGGAGAAGGAATTGCAGCCAGCAAAACACACACAGTTGGGAAGATGCCAGGAACCCAGATAAGCCTCGATGATACCAGATAATTCACGATTTGCTCCCAACAGTTTGGCTGTGCGCAGCTTCCCTTTTTAAACACTGTGTTCCCAGCTGCAGCTAATGAAGGGAATCAGGGCCCTTTCCTCCCCCATAAGCCACACAACCTACATTGCTCCCTTTTCCGTTCCTCCCTGCGTGCCCTAGGATGAAGAGGGGGGGAAGCCTAGGTCTTCCTCCGAATTTCCTTTCCCCCTGCTCTGCCCAGCCAGATTTGCCCTTCCCCAGTTTCTTCCCCAGTCAACAGAGCCACACTCCCACTCCCTGTCAGCTGCTCGGCCTCCCCCTCCGAATCAGATTCTGACAGGGGCATGACTCTGGAGCCTTCCCTAAAAAGTTCTCTCTTTTTGGAACAGAAAAAGACTCAAAATTTGGGAGATCTCCCTATGGCAGAACGGCCCATTCCTCTTTTCTATCGGTGCAACAGCTTTACTCTCCCCTGCCAAAATTAAGAGCCGGAGAGCTATGAAACATGGCTGCCATCCAGACCGAGGACCGTTTCTTGGATGGGGCTGCCCGTGACTCTCTCTCTCTCCATCCTTGCTAAATCTGGAAGCCTCCCACTCGGATTCCACCAGCCAGTCTTCTGCAGGGTGACTCACACTGGAATTTCTCCTTCACCTCTGTGCCGCAGAGGCACGCGATTCCTGTCTTGAAGGAAAGGGCCCGCATCTTCCCGCTACGCCCACTGAAAGAAAAAAGAGCGGGGTGAAATGTTTGTCCTCTGTTCCCTGAGAAAAGCTCTTTTGCCAGCTTGTCAGAAGAACGGGAGCCCTTCTTTACAAAGCTTTTTTGAATAGAAAGTCGCCATCTGCTTCTTTGGCGTTTCCATGCACAGTTCTTAGCCTCCCCTCTGGAGAGAGAGAGAGAGGAGAATTCCATTTCAGTTCACATTCCCATGTCCCCCAACGAGTCTGAATTTTGCTGGAGATTTCCCACCCTGATGAAAGAAAAATAGCAGCAGCCCAAACAATGAACAGGACCTGTAAGAGCCCGTCTGGAACGGATGAGAATTTTGCTGCCATGAAACGCACATCTTAAAGATAAAAGAACTTGCTGGAATTCTTGGGCTGTGACTTGAATTGTCCTCTAAGAAATAACATGGATTTAATATAAATCCTAGGTTCTCGTGCTTTGGATTATCTCCTCCCAGTCTTGGAAGAAGGAGCACCGGAGGAAGATTTTATTTATGTATTTGGGAAATCGACATGGCTGCCCACTCGCTGACAGTGACTTTGGGCGGCTTACAAGCAGTGAAACCTGATATAAAAATAATAATAACGCCCCCCCCCCCCCCATCTCCCTGGCAACAACACACAGCCAAATAGAGACACTGGATGGGCTCCATCTCATTCTGGGTTCCCAGCCAGGCCCATTGGCAAAACCAAGTCTTCATGAAAGAATGTCAAATTGAGGGCCAATCTCATTTCTGCAGGGATGATATTCCAAAGGGAGGGAGACACCACTGAGAAGGCCCTTCTTCTGGATCCCACCAGATATACTTTCTTAGGAGATGGGACCCACAACATTCCTTGCCTCTGGTGAATTGGGTGGATGTAACCAGCAAGAGATAGTCCCTCAGATAACCCAGCCCCAAGCCATGGAGATGGGACATTGGTGACAATAGCAATAGCACTTAGACTTATATACCGCTTCACAGTGCTTTTACAGCCTTCTCTAAGCGGTTTACAGAGTCAGCATATTGCTCCCAACAGTCTAGGTCTTCATTTTACCAACCTCGGAAGGACAGACGGTCGAGTCAACCTTGAGCTAGTCAGGATCGAACTTCAGGCTGTGGACAGAGTTAGCCTGCAATACTACATTCTAATCACTGCGCCACCACAGTTCAGTAGGAAAAAAAGGGGAAGGGAGGGAGGGAGGGAGGAAGGAAAGGCAACAGCAATAGCACTTAACTTATATACCCCTTCACAATGCTTTTACAGCCCTCTCTAAGCGGTTTACAGAGTCAGCCTATTGCCCCCAACAATTTGGATCCTCATTTTACCCACCTCGGAAGGATGGAAGGCTGAGTCATCCTTGAGCTGGTCAGGATTGAACTGCAGGCTGTGGACAGAGTTAGCCTACAATACTACATACTAATCACTGCGCCACCACAGCTCAGTAGGAAGAAAAGGGCAAGGGAGGGAGGGACCTTGGAAGGATGGGAGGCTGAGTCAACCTTGAGCCTGGTGGGATTTGAACTGCCAAATTGCAGGCAGCCGGCAGTCGGCAGAAGTAGCCTGCAGTACTGCACTCTAACCACTGCGCCACTGCGGCTCATGCTTCAGATAGACCTACGGTAATGATCTCATTTTTGCCCCTGGGATGAAGGAGGAAAGGACTGCCTTTCTCTGAAGTAACCACCCCAGAGAAAGAGAGGCGTTTTAGCAAGGTTTTGTTCTCTGCATGGGTGTCTCTCCCCCAATACCTGTCAAAAACGTTCAGCAGCCAATTCAGGCTCATGTCCACGCAGAGAGGGACGTTGACCAGTATGCCTCTTTCCTCCTCGAGCCGTTCATACAGAGCAGTCAGGCAATGGATCACTTCCACCACATCCATCACGTGGTCACTGGGCTGGAGCTCATGTTCATTAAACACCTCCAAGGCTGTGGACAGTGTCACCATATCCACTGTGAGGCAGAAAAAAAAGGAGGGTCAATACCAGGAGATTATTGTGGGAGATAAAGGGGGGGCGGGAAGCAGCTACAATACATCTCGATAGCTATAGCACTTAGACTTATATACCGCTTTACAGTGCTTTATAGCTCTCTCTAAGCGGTTTACAGAGTCAGCATCTTGCCTCCAATAAGCTGGGTCCCCATTTTGCCAATCTCAGAAGGATGGAAGGCTCAGTCAACCTTGAGCCAGGCATGGTCAAACTGCTGCCAATGGGCAGAATTAGCTTGCAACACTGCATTCTAACCACTGGGAAAGAAGGAGGGAGGGAGAGAGGGAGGGAGGGAGGGAAGGAAGGAAGGAAGGAAGGAAGGAAAGTAGCTATAGTACTTAGACATATACTGCTTCACAATGCTTTACAGACCTCTCTAAGCAGTCTCCAAGTCAGCCTGTTGCCCCCAATAACCTGGCTCCTCATTTGACCGACCTCAGAAGGATCTGAATTCTATTGGAGGCAAATAGAACTTGACTGGACGGAGGAAGGAGAATGCAAGGAAGGACAAGGACTTACGTCTCAAAGCCTTCTGAACCCGGCGTAGCTTCATGGCCGTACGGTAAGCAGAATACTTGATGTTGTTTAAGTCAGCTGAAAAAACGAAAAAGGAAAGAAAGAAGGAAGACATCAATTTCATATCCTTCCCTTTGACGATTGGAGATCCTTGGCTCCCCAGAATAATAGCCATAGCACTTAGATTTACATACCGCTTCGCAATGCTTTACAGCCCTTGCTAAGCCGTTTAGAGAGTCAGCCTATCGCCCCCAACAATCTGGCTCTTCATTTTACCCACCTCGGAAGGATGGAAGGCTGAATTAACATTGAGCCAGTGAGGATCGAACTGCTAGCAGTCGGCAGAATTACTCTGCAATACTACATTCTAACCACTGTGCCACCATGGCTTAGATAGCAAGAGCACTTAGACTTATATACTGCTCCAAAGTGCTTTACAGCCCTCTCTAAATGGTTTACACTTAGAATCAGCCTATTTTCCCCAACAATCTGGGTCCTCATTTTACCCACCTCGGAAGGATGGAAGGCTGAGTCAACCTTGAGCCTGGTGGGATTCGAACTGCCAAATTGCAGACGGCGGCAGTCAGCAGAAGTAGCCTACAGTACTGCACTCTAACCACTGCGCCACTGTGGCTCATAATCCCTTCTCCTTTTTAGGACCAACATCCAAAACACTTTGGAACTGCAACTCCTGGGTTTTCTCTAGAGGTAGTCTGCCTGGGAATTGTAGCCATAACATATTTGGGGGGTGACAGGCAGGGAAAGATCATTCTGGAGTTTATGGATTGCTAGTTCCCCTTGTCCATGAAATGATATTACAGGTAGGTCTCAATTAACAAAAGTTCCTTTATTGACCATTCGAAGTTACAACAGCGTTGAAAAAAAGTGACTTGTGACACTCAAAACACCATTACAGTATCCCTGGTCACAAGATCAAAATTAAAATGCTTGGAAACTGACTCATATGACAGTTGCCGTGTCCCCTTTTGCGTCCTTCTGACAAGCACCGTCTGTGGGGATGCCAGATTCACTTAAACAACCGTGTTACTAACTTAACAACTGCAGCGATTCACTTCACTAGTGGCAAGGAAGGTCATAAAATGGGGCGAAACTCACTTAACAAATGTTTCACTTAGCAACAGAAATGTTGGGCTCGTGGTTGTAACTCGAGGATTACCCGTACTGTCTTTCTTACCCAGCGTTTGGTATAATTCGGTCATCTTTGGATGGTCCCAACAGGTTGTCTGGGCTTGGTGGCTAGAAAAAAAAAGTATACTAAATGAAGTCATCAGGCGACTTTCACCTATAATTATACCTGTCACACAATGGAAGAGACACAAACTTGGGTACCTCGTGAATCTAGGATGGGGAAAAAAACGGGGGTCCAGGAAAACCTCCCACTTGCTGAATTTTGATCATAATAATAAAACTTAAATTGGACGCTTGGATGGAGACAAATAACAATACGAGTCCCAGGCTCATATAAATAATACAAAAATACACTTGGGCTCCTGCACTGAGAACATAATGAATTAGTACAGAGAGGGAAAAAAAATCAATGATATTGATTTCTACAAGGTGCAGAATGAAGGTTTAAAGAAAAGGATATGGCCGGAGCGCTGAAGGTTGCTAAGAATAATGAAGGTCGGGATACAAGAGGAAGCTTCGCAGGGCATAGCTTGGTACTCACTTGATGTAGTAAGGGACTTTATTGGGAGAAATGGCTCGTTCCCAGGGGACCTGAACTGAGGCTGCAAAAGGAAAAAGAAGACAATGTTTGTTAGCTCAGGGTTGAACTGCGGAGTCCTTGGTACTCTCTGAGCTTGCTTGTTTTCTTGCAGATGTTTCATTACCTTATTAAGTAACATCATCAGTGCTAGGAGGGAGAGGAGGGAGGAGGATGAAGAAGAAGAAGAAGGAGCAGAAGAAACAGAAGAGAAGAAGAAGAAGAAGAAGAAGAAGAAGAAGAAGAAGAAGAAGAAGAAGAAGAGAAGAAGAAGAAGAAGGAAGAAGAAGAAGAAGAAGAAGAAGAAGAAGAAGAAGAAGAAGAAGAAGAAGAAGAAGAAGAAGAAGAAGAAGAAGAAGAAGAAGAAGAAGAAGAAGAGGACTGTAGGGTCCTTGGTGCTTTCTGAGTTTGGTTGTCTTCTTGCAGATGTTTCATTACCTTACTAGGTAACATAATCAGTGTTGGTAGGAAGTGGTGCTTGCTTTCATTTTATGCCACCGGTATATAAAATCCCATGAGTATATAAAAAGAAAGCAATTCCCCATTTAGGAAAAAAAACAAAAAACAGTGCACCTACTCGAGAGGAAGTGTTGAGATCCTGGCCCAAAGTCCCGGTGGGCATCTTGAAGGTGCTTCAGACGATCATTGATGGAGACCTGTGCGGAAGATGGACCCGTCAAACCAAGTGGTGCGAAAAGTTCAGCCTTTCGGTACGAGCAAGCAGTTCGTGGCTTAGCACATCTAGAGACCTTTGAAAAGCCCGCTGTTCTACCGCCGAATCCTCCCCAAGGTAGGGAGGATGGGCCTTGTAGTTCAGCACAACCCAAATGTGCCTAGCCGCAGGGAAAGCTAAAGTGGGGTACCGATAAAAACGTACGCAGCAGGTAGCTAACCAAGTCCACTTGTCTATATTTGGGGAAGACGGGGTGGGTGGGAGGAGGACGAGGCACCAGGTTGCTCCAAACCTTGTCCAAGTTGTCTCACCTGTAGCTGTTTCCAGCGCGTGTTGATGTGTTCTAGTGCACGGGAGTTCTCCATGGAGAGATGGACATCAGAGATGGCCAGCTGATGTGCAAGGTCATTCACAAGTTTCACTCCGTCTTTCATGGGGGAGAGCTCCTCTTGGAACAACTGGCGAGCCACATCAGCCCAAAAAAGAGCAGGAGAGATCAAAGGGGTGGAAGGGGAGAGACAGAAAGAAAGCAACTAATCAGTAACCGAGATCATTGACTCATAGATACCATCTTGATTTCTGCCAACCTTCTGACCTCCAACTAGTAATTCTGTGATTTCAGAACATGATTTAAGAACGGATACGTTGGGCGTATTCAGCCTATTGTGATTAGTTCCACAAACCCTCACTTAACCAGAGGAATGCACAAAATATGGAATGGTGATTATATGAAGCTTGCTGTTCTGACCTAAACCTTGTTCCAAGGAAACAAACACGAAATGGAGGTAACAGCAAAACCTTTTAATGATTCTTTACGAATTCCATTCCTTCACAGTTAAAAGGTTGTTTCAAACTGATTGTCTCTGATAAGAACGAGCCTTGCCAAGGTGGTGCAAGGCTGCCAAGAACACTAGATAAAATTGCGAAGAAGTATTTCAAACACAAAGTTTCCAGACACAAATTAAGAGAGTCTGAACATCCATCAGACTTGAAGTGCAAAAACGTCTTTGCTTCCTGCAAAGAACTCCCGTTTCTCAGCTGGCTTTTATCTCTTAAGGGAGGGGCCATTACCTTGCAGCCTTACTTCTGAGTCACCTGTGCTGCTGCAGCTGCTCTTTCCTTCGAGCAGCCCTGTGAGCACACGCACTTGGCACAGGCTCCTCGGGAACCTCTTCATCACTGCTGCCAACCTCCACAATCTCCAAAGGCAGCACTCCACTCCCTGATGGTCCTGGCCCCATCCCTGCATCGCACACAGGCCTCTCATCTGAATCCTTGCTCTCTGAGACCTCAACTGTCCGCATCTGCTGCCGGCGAACCACAACACTTGCTAACAAACCTTTTCTGTCCTCAGACATTTTTGCATTGGGCAAGAGTTGGGAGGTAAGGAATCAAATGGATGCCGTAAGTCTGGCAGAGATTGAAAGCATCTACTTCACTCCTTAAAACTCTGGTGTTCTTCTCCCCAATCTGATCTTTGCTCTACTAATGTTTGGAATATATCACACAAAACATTGTAGTATCTTCCAGGTGGTAAATGCTCTATAGCCCTGACTCAACCCAACATTGGACCCTCAGTCACTCTGCATGCTTCTAGAGTTACTGCCCTGTTGCACAATGAGATGCTGAGTCTACATCTGTCTAATCCAGGGGTCGGCAACCTTAAACACTCAAAGAGCCACAAAGGTCCTAACTGGAATTCCCCTGTTCAATTCTGAAGCCGACCGGAAGTCAGGTTGCTCCTCCTCGTGCAGCGGCGTCCTTTTTCCTCTGCTGACCAGAAGTCCAGTTCCCCCACCATAGAGTCTTCTCCTAGTGCAGCATCCTTTTTCCTCTGCTGACCAGAAGCATCTTTTTTCCTTTTACTGACTGGCGACAGGGAGCCATAGCAGAGGGATGAAAGAGTCACATGCGGCTCCAGAGCCATGGATTGCCGACCTGGTCTAATCTTCCCTCCAGATCTCTTAGATGACAAGTAAAGGATGAGTGACCAAAGATTACCTTGGTGGCCTGGATGTGCTCCGGCAAAGAATCGATGAAGAGATCTCCAATGGGTTCCCATGTCTCTTGCACACTTTCAGCTTGGTTGAGGGTGGTGCTGAGTTCCTCCATGGTTGCTTTGATCTCCAGCAGCTGCTCTAGGGTCCTCTCAATGTGACGGTGCTGGTCGACACAGCGGGCAGTCAGCTTCTCCCACAATTCGCTGGCCACCGTTGCCTGTTTCCACACGAAACGGCTGATATTCTGGATCCGGTGTCTTGGGGAGACATCTAAAAAGAGAACATCGAGGAGAGGAAAGACCTGGTGTTGAATTTCCAATAAGGCAATTGTGTCATCAGAAAATCCAATGGACTTTCAAACGTCAGACTGGAGAGCAGAACATTAGAACAACTTGTAGGATCAGACCAATAGTTATCTAGTTCAGGGGTCTCCAACCATGGCAACTTTAAGACTTGTGGACTTCAGCTCTCATGAGGAATTCTGGGAGTTGAAGTCCACAAGTCTTAAAGTTGCCAAAGTTGGAGACCCCTGATCTAGTTCAACATTCTGAATTACACAACTGTGGGTGGAAACTCACCAGCACAGAGTGGAGAGTGATCACTCTGTTCCACCACAACTCTGTTGTGATAATCAATAGCCAGCATTTACTTTATGCTGCTTATAATTCAAGAGGTTGCACATATTTCAGTGATAAATATATTAGCAGTAGATAAAAATAGAAGGCAAACAGGTTTTGGGAAGACAAGGAAGGAGGGAGGAGATGGGAGGGAAGGAAGGTTGGATAGTATTGTCTACACCATGGTTCTATGTACCCATTTCCTCTGCATGGATGGTGGGGCCTCCTGAGTTTATGAGCTTATGGGAAGTCTGTATTTTGGATACAGAAGAAACTTCCTGTGGAAATAATCTCAGATTCAAATATGAATAAGTATAAGAATGTATCTAAGGGAAAGGGGGGAAAAATCTGTGGACAGAGAAGAAAAAAGAATTCATGAACATTGAAGGCAGAATGAGAGATGATGGTTTGGAGAAGAGGAATGGAATGGAATGATATTGTGATGACCCAGGGTGGGATACAAAAGCAACAAAGTCACAAAAACAGGTGAAGTCTCTTTAATTCCTTCAACTTGGCTTCAAAGGTCCAATTATCATTGACTGGAGAAAAAACTCCCCTACAAACAGTTGCGAAAAGGAAGAACTTCCGTTCAAACTGAAAATACATATACATTATAAATAGAAAAAAACAACAACACAAACCACACTGAAACAATTAATGAGACAAGGCAGGATAAGGGCTTGAAGACATCCACAGATATCGAAATACGCCAAGGACGCCAAAACTCAGATAAGAACTGACAAACTAGAAATATTTTCACACTTTGCTTCCAGCACTGGCCCATGTGCACTTTGTCCTATTAAACAGTCCTCACAGCTGCAGCCCATGAAGGGGATCAAGGCCCTTTCCTCCCCTGTAGACCATGCCATTCATATTTCTCCCTTATCCACTCCTCCCTGCATGCCCTAGGATGGAGAGGGGACCTGGGTCTTCTTCTGAATGCCCATCTGGCCTGTGCCCTTCCCCAGTTTCCTCCACAACCTCGGAGCCACACTCCCACTCCCTGTCAGCTGTTCTTCTTCTCCCTCACAGTCAGATTCTAACAGGGGCATGACAGATATCCATGGGAAGATCATGGTTAGCTGGCTGACATCTCAGTCAAAAGATAACACAACACCTTTTTTGATGTACCGTCACTGGAATAACTGACCATCAATTATTTGGGGCAACTAGGCTTCCTAATTCTAAATATTTGATTTTTCCAGTTCCAGGTTCTTATTCATTCTGGGTAACCTTTTACTATCAAAGGACTTTTCTTGGGCTGGGCTTTTAAGCCACAGGCTATTATTAAAGTTCTCCCTAAGATACCCCTTTGAAAAGCAGGAGGGCATTACTGTGTCCACTAATACTGCTCTGGGGAGATTATTTTTCAAGATGAGAAGTCAAGTTGAAAGACCAATCCACAAGCCGCTATACTCCACCTGCTGAGCTGGCAGCCCTTTTAAGTTCTGAAGAAGTCAAGAAGAAGAGAAAATGTTTGGAAAGTGCAAGACCAGATGTATGGAGAAAATGAGCAGATTTTTCCCGACCTTTGCTGTCAAGATTTACATCTTCCACTTCTTCAAATGGGTGCTGAGTAAGGAAAACTTGAGCCGATTCCAAAATGGAATAAATGTATGGTCCCCGAGACTTCACTTCTTCCATGAAGGCCTACATCAGGGAGAGAAGACCAGAAGAACTGAAGGGAACCTCAGAAAATACTGTGTCTGTACACAAGACAGAGCCCTTAAAAGTCACAATTGTCTTCGGTTGAATCAACTATTTTTGGATATGTACTAATTAGAAATGGCAGCTTTCGCTGGTATTTATATGTATGGTGTTCAGCTTTGTTCAGGTATTTTCCCACGTCATTATAGTTGTGCTTTTAAAGTTGTGGCGACATTTCAGCAGAATCTCATCTGCCATCATCAGGCTGGTGTATTGAGTTTGTCTGTATGTCAAGCTTTCACAGCTGTTTTTGTTTTAAGGCTAGCACCAAATTTAAAACAGAAACCGCTGTGAGAGCCTGACACATACAGGAACCCAATATATACAGTATATACACACACATGCAACCCCCCCCAAATAAATTTTATTTGTACATTTTTCTTTAACATACTTGAGTGCTTAATAAACAATGTATTGTCTGAGTCATTCTGAGTCAAGTATTCTTCCAACTTCTAATTTGTACCTTTATTGTTTAACCATTGGTAAAATAAATCCCATGTTAAAAAATATTCTGTATCTTCTTTATCCTTTATCTTTAATGTTAACCTATCCATCTCAGCACAGTCTATTTTTTTAAATTATGTTTTCATATGTAGGAATTTCTTCATTTTTCCAATATTCTTGCTGCTGTCAACACATGTAATTTATTTTATTTTATTTATTTATCGTATTTTTATACCGCTCCCTCTCCCAAGAAGGGACTCGGGGCGATGTACAGACTAAACATATAAAAGATACAGTCAAACGGCAATTAAAATCAGAAGTAAAAATAAATAGATGAAAATAGAATAAATGAGTAAAATAAGTAAGTAAATGACTGAGTCCCATCAAATAGAATTAAAGTCTTATTAGAATTTAACTGGATCGTATTTTTTTCTGGTAATATACCTAACAAAAATATTTCTGGCTTTAAATCTATATGCTGCTTTATCACAAGGGTCTTCAAACTTGGCAAGTTTAAGACTTGTGGACTTCAACTCCCAGAATTCCTGAGCTAACAAGACCGGAGGAGGAATTCTGGGAGTTGAACTCCACAAGTCTTAAAGTTGTCAAGTTTGAAGACCCTTGCTTTACCATTTTCTCTAACCATACGTATGTGGTGTTTGGAAACTCCTTGTGGATTCTGTTGGCTTTCTCAGATGTTCTGCATGATGCTAGGGTTTGTTATGGACTGTTGGTGCCTACCGTATGCCTCTCTTTCTCCTGCTGTACCAGGAGAACATCCCCACGAAGTGGTAGCTGGGCAGAAATTTCCTCATCCTTTTGGCTAAGCCAGTCAATGATCTCCTGCAAAGGAATCTGCAGCTTGCCGCTGTGATCTGAGAAGGCCTCTAGGCGAGCGCTGAGGAGACAAAGAAGATGTTTTAGAATTTTAGAATTTATTTGATTTGTCAATCGTTTACAAGATAATAGGTATAAGTTAATAACATAGTTATGAATACATGGATACATAGAAGAAAAATAAAAAAAATAAAAGAAACAATAGGACAGGGACGGTAGGCACATTGGTGCGCTTATGCACGCCCCCTACAGACCTCTTAGGAAAAGGGTGAGGTCAATAGTAGACAGTCTAAAGTTAAAGTTTTTGGGGTTTGGGGAAGAAACCACAGAGTCAGGTAGAGTATTCCAGACATTGACCACTCTGTTGCTGAAGTCGTATTTCCTGCAATCAAGTTTGGTGCGGTTAACCTTGAGCTTGTATCTATTGTGTGCTATTGTGTTGTTATGGTTGAAGCTGAAGTATTCATTGACAGGTAGGACATTGCAATGTATGATTTTATATACCATACTTAGATCAGACCGAAGGCGGCGTAATTCAAGGTTTTCTAGGTCTAGAATTTCAAGTCTGGTGGCATAAGGTATTCTACAACGAGTAGAGGAGTGGAGAACTCTTTTTGTGAAATATTTCTGGACTTTCTCAACTGTGCTAATATCAGATACGTAATGTGGGTTCCAGACTTATGAGCTGTATTCGAGTATTGGTCTAGCAAATGTTTTGTATGCTCTAGTTAGTAGTATGATATTACCAGAGAAAAAGCTATGTAGGATTAGGTTAACAACATCTTAATGCCTTTTTGGCTATGTAGTTACAGTTGGCTCTAGCACTTAGATCATTTGAGATGAGTACTCCAAGATCCTTTACAGAGCTTGGATCATCAACAAGGTCTTGACTATTCAGCTTGTATTTTATTTTTTGATTTTTTTTGCCAATATGCAAGACAGAGCATTTATTTGTTGAGATTTGAAGTTGCCATTTGTTTGACCAAATGTTGAACTGTGGAAGGACAGAAAAGAGAAGATGTTGAAGCAAAGTTACACTTGGGACTTTGAGGGCTGCTTACCGAAGGCTGTGTGATTTCTTCTTAATTTCATTCCAGCATAGATTCATTTCCAGGGTCATCTGGGGCCCAACAGCACCGTTGGGAGGATTCTTGTTCAGACTGGTTGATATGGCGCCATCACGAGCTGTTTTAACCTAAGTGTAAAGACAGAGAACCTGATCCAGGGAAGGGAAGGGAAGCACAAAAGGAACCGAATCGATTTGATTCAGGCATTTCCCTCCCTAAATACGTTGCTCTTCATTTATTTAGCAGATTTATGTAGCCATCTCTCTCATAGAATGGGACACTGGTTGTCGCAGAACCTCAGGGATAATTAAAACAGTATGATAGGTATTAAAACACTTAAGTACAAATTAAAATGGGAAAAATTGAAAAAGCAAGGTTGCGAGAGAATACCAATCAACTCCTGTAATACAACCACCTTGCAGGCTCCCTCCTGAGGTTGATGATTATTTAGATCTTTGAGTTTTAGTTACTTGTTACTTTGGGCATCCCATGGGCAGAAAGGCAGAATAATATTAGTAACCAGAATTGTACTTGAAGGGGAGGGGAGGGGAGTAGATTTCATGGAGTGATGGAGAGTCAGCAGCTCACGGCAAATGTTTGCTTGGAGTAAATCTGGTTCACAAGAAATTTAGGACAAAATTGCACACAGCAATAGATGACTATGCTATCCAGATCATTGTAGTTTTCAAAATGTGGATTCTTTTCTATACAATGAATGATATCATGCCTCACAACAAGCTCTAGTCATCATCATTGTCATCAACATCAACATCATCAATGTCAACATTGTCAATGTCATTGACAATCTCAGTGTCAACATTGTCAATGTCAATGTCGACATCAAAGTCAACATTGTCACCGCCAACATCAACATTGTCAACATCAATGTCAATATCAACATCAACATTGTCAACGTCGACATCAACATCAATGTCAACATTGACATCAACACCAACATCAATGTAAACATCAACTTCACCACTTCTACCATCTGGCTAAGAGGTTAATCATCTATTGCTCTTCCTGTTCAAGTTATAGAATCAATGTCCTTAATTATCAAGCTCCAGTTATGAAACTTGTGGGCCCCATTATGCCTATATTTGCCTTTTGACTTCCAGATACCTGACTTTCTTATTTTAAGTCATTTTTATGAAAAGAAACAAGATATGGGAAGCTATTATGCAGACCATCCATCTAAGGATCCATGTCAACTAGCTGTCTTTGACTGACATCACATGGAGCAGGTCTGGGACTGGTTGATCATTTAAGAGAAGGTCATCACTGGCCAAAGGCTAAAGCGGGAAGCGTTAAAAAATATCTCAGAAGAAGATACCAGAAAACCATTTCCATGATCCATATCCCATTTTCCAAAAGAGCTACATAGATGCTTCCATGGAGCCATCAGCAGTTGATCTCAACTCAAGGGAGACTTCACCTTTACCCACATTTTCTGTTAAGCTTGTTGCTACTCAGGCACAGAACACACACACTTTGAGTTACTTGTTTTCTCTTATTGCTGGTTTTTTTTTTTTTTGGTCGAGGTCATAGTTTGTATTCCGAAGCTTCCACCCAGATTGTCATAAACCAAGATGCTCTAAATTGATTTTTGCACATCTTCCATTCATTCAAAGTTTGCCATAATGTAGGCATTTAAAATTGGGGAAGGGTGCCTCAGGAGGGCATTTTATCATCTGTCTGCCACCATGTTAGCTTCTTGCACTGCCTTTTACCAAATTCGCGTTGGCTTCCCTCTTTGCAGGCTCCCTTGTGCCAGATCAACACAGAGGGAGTTTGGTAGCACCAAACAGTACAATTTCCCCATTTCAGTTTGGTGCATTTTACAGCACTACCTTATTTCAGGGGCATGCAAGCCCTAAAATGCCCACTTTTGATTTCCATATGTTTGAGAAATCACAAACAGAAGTACACCCAAATCAGATCACTGCAGTCCAAAACATTTTTTCCTTAAGCGGGGTAGCCAATTTCTTCTCTAACCAAAGAGGTTTACAAGCAAACGGCAATGAAAGAGACACAATACATTTGTCATTTTGTTCTAGGAAGCTGTTTTTCCCAAACATTTTATTTAAATTATCTTTTTTTTTAATAAAAGCTACCTTCAGCCTACTGTTGGTTTAAATGTCAGCCTTTCCCAGCTCAGAGTTGCCTTGAACTGTGAGATGGGCAGCAAATAAATGTGATACTAACAATAATGATAATACTGTAGTAATTGGTGCCTTTGGTACAATCCCAAAACAACTGGAGCATTACTTGAACACAACAGGCATTGACAAAATCACCATCAGTCAATTGCAAAAGGCAACTTCACTTGGAACAGCTCACATCCTGCAACCGTACCTTGAATGCCACCAAACAACATCTGTCCACAATGTCCTTGGGAAGGCCTCAATAGATGAATAAAAATGTCAACTCCAGTCTCAATTTCTGGATGACTGCACGATAAACCATAATCATCCCGTTACCTACTTGTATTTTTTTTAATCTGCTGGGGGAAAAAAACCCCAAAGATGGCAGAGAGAAAAATGGGGGTCAAAAATGGTAGATAGAAAAACCTGTATCTTTCAGATACCCTATGTTGGCTTCAAAGAAGACCCTGATTTGATTCCCAGTTAGAGTTGCAATGGATCTTTTTTTTCCCCTTGGCAATTAAAGAGAGATTTCAGTACAAAGACATTATTACTACAGAGCAAATACCAGTGACACAGAAAATGGAATACTTTAGAGCTGCTTCCATCTGCAGTTCTTTTGTCCCAAGTGTTTCAGCACAGCTACATTTAAGCATCATCAACTTCTTCATGGAAGGTTTACTTTTGAGAGCAGCCTTGTCTGTCTTAATATTCCACATTCTGCAGGAACTGGGCTCTTACGAAGCAAAAACCCAGTTAGAAATCCGGTAGGTAGCTGAATGGAGGACTTCTCCAGTACAGTCTCCTACCATGGACTGATTTTTTTAAAAAAATCTTGTTCAAATTAGACCTTGTAACATTTTACATTATGTCTCTATCAAGCCCATTAAGGAATTATTTTATCAGGGAAGGAAATTTAGAGAGAAAGAACAATTGCACTCAGCAAATTAATGGTTACTAATTGGAGACCTGAAATAGTTTTATGCAAAGAGAGAGCGTGAGAGAGCAAGAGAGCAAGAGAAAGGGAGAGTGAGAGAGAGTGAGATATGATAAATAGATACAGCAGATTAAAGAAACAAGATTAGACAGAGAACAAAGATAATGGTAGATAGATGATAATGATAGTAGATAGATACGGGGGGAGGGGGAGAGGGAGAAAGAGAGATACAGATAGATAGATACAGATAAATACAGATAGATAGATGATAGATGGATAAATAGAATAAGAGAAAGATGATAGACAGAAAGATGATGGATACTGTAGATATAGATAGAAGGATAGATAAAAGAGATAAGAGATAGATAGAATGAATATATATATATATATATATATATATATATATATATATATATATATATATATATATATATATATATATATAGAGAGAGAGAGAGAGAGAGAGAGAGAGAGAGAGAGAGAGGGAGGGAGGGAGGGAGGGAGGGAGGGACAGACAGGCAGACAGATAGAGATGGAGAGAAAGATGGCAAAAAGGGCTTTTCCCAGGAATTTCTCCACGTTCCAAAAATCTTTCTGTGCTAACAGAGCTTCTGTTTTAATTTTGGGGAGCATTGCCCCATTTGTAACAGATAAAAAGGTTCCTTCTTATTCCATGAGATAGACCCTGAATATATACCCTGAATATAGCCAAAACAGCCTCCCCTTATCAGAGTTTCCCTGGCTGTGCCCATTTCAAGCCAGGTTCCTCTCCTCGCCTGACTCCATCCTAAATACACCACAACATCAAAAGCAATACAGATTTATGAAAAGAAAGAGAGAGAGAGGGAGAGAGAGGAAGAGAGAGAGGGAGAGGGAGAGAGAGAGATAATACTGCCAGCTCCAACTTAAAAAGATGCCCTTTATAAATCATTCACATCAAAGCTGTGGTGCGTCTTGCTGTGGTCACCTGGGATTTTCCACGTGCCCAAGCAGACTAACAACTTGCTCTGTAACCATGGTAGTTACCCAAAGCCCAAGAGGAGAACTCTTATCAGAAGCCAGAATATCCTATATGCCTCCAGGCATGACATTTTGGGCTTAGATAACTTAGAACTACGTCTGACCTCAGCGCAATACATAAAATTATCCATTGCGATGTCCTACCCGGCAATGACTACTCCAGCTTCAACCTCAACAATACATGAGCACACAATAGATACAAACTCAGGGTAAACCACACCAAACTCGATTGCAGGAAATACGACTTCAGCAACAGAGTGGTCAATGTCTGGAATACTCTACCTGACTCTGTGGTTTCTTCCCCAAACCCGAAACATTTTAACCTCAGACTGTCTACTGTTGACCTCACCTAAGAGGTCTGTAAGGGATGTGCATAAGCGCACCAGCATGCCTACCATCCCTGTCTTACTGTCCCCATTTATTCGTCCTCATTTATTATATATGTACTTATACCTGTTTATACTTACATATATTATCAAATGCATGCTTGACAAAATAAATAAATAAAATAAATAAGAAGGACAGCAGAAGCAACCTCAGAGGAAAAAAAACAGCCTGGGTGGATAGATGACCTACAAAAGATATCCACCATTCGTGCAGCAATGCCGGAGGAAGTCCCAGGGCCATGGCTCAATGTGAAATGGGACATTCCTTCACTTGATATCAAATATTATTTTTAAAAAATACGTTTTTATTGGGCTATAAAGTGTTATAAAATGGAGTGGTGCGGTGGCGTAGAGGTGGGGTTGTCGCCTCACAATCAGGAGGCTGTGAGTTCAATCCTAGGTAGAGGCAGCTAACACTGGTGACAGGAAGGGCATCCGGCCAGTAAACACTCTGCTAGTTCCATTCAGTTGCCCAGAGTCCACCCCACTAAAGATTATGGGATCGTTAAAAGTAGAAGATGATAAAGTATTATCAAATACAAAATACAAAAGCAAATAAGAAGGGAGGAAGGGTTAGGAAAGAAAAAGAAGCATTGACTTCTGACTCTCTCTGTTACAGCAGAATAAGGCATTAACAACAAATCACAACTTTTTGTTTTACCGTAATGACTATGAACCAGTCACTTCTACAAAAGTCAACCTGGGAAACCCCAAATCAGAGTTTCATTCTTTTCCACCTCAAGCACGAAGTTCAGAAGCGGTTTCCCTGTGGAAACAAAAGTACTTATGTTCTTTCCTTTAATCAGAGTAGTCAGTTCTGCCATCTCACCCAACTCCATCAACTTCTGCAATATTTGAAAATCAAATATTCCTGAATTATGCGTGTGCCATTTTCCAGCTTCAGACTCAAATATATCAGCCGTTCCTGCTACAAAAGAAGCCAGTCTGGTCGATCCATTCACACACACATACCCTCTCAATAACCCCATCCACACACCCAATTGATGCACGATGGCTTTCTTTTGAGATCAAGGCAGGCATTCAGCCTTTGTGGACCATGGCTTACCTAGCCAGAAGTTGGGGAAAGAGCTCCATGGGGAAGGCCCTGCCTGGTGGCCAGCTCCCTAGTCTCTGAACCACCACCACCACCACCCAAAAAATGGAGAAGAAACGAAGAAAGGAGAAGTGACAGAAAGGGCAGGGCAAGGAGTGGGGCAAAGATGTTGCTTGCTGCCTTCAGGCTGTGACCCCCCTGGAATCTGCAGGAGGTGGGGGCAGAGGGACAACCAGCCGTTCTCTCCGTGAATCAGGGCTTTGTCTAGGTGGAATTCCAACAACTTCCAAGCCATGTTTGACTCTGGAAAGGCGGGGGAGGGAGACAACAAGACAGAGAACGTAAGAGCTGCTTAGGGGCGAAGAAGGCTTAAATGTTACGGGTGAGGCTCCTGGACTCCCCCAAGCATGGACGTGTGACAGTCATGCTTGATTTTTCACTACTTTTATTTATCTAGCTCAGTCGGTAGAGCATGGGACTCTTAATCCCAAGGTCGTGGGTTCGAGCCCCACATTGGGCGCCAAAATGTAAAGTCCGGCTATAACTTAAGATCACAATGTGCCAAAAATGAACTTAAGCAGAGGCTTTGAAGAACAAAATCTAACTTTTATTGATCAATAAAAGGGTAAGACCTCTCCTTGAATACACACAGATATGTGAGGAAAATTACAAAGCACATAGACGAAAGTAACTCTTCTTATATCTTAAGATTCTTAAGAAGTAGAGTAACTGCATTGTAAAACACTCTAATTTAGATTTACATCCTTCCTGTAAAAAGACAAACGTCCTTCTGGTACTTGTTTATCTTTCATTATCCCTTCTCCTATTGTCTGTTAAATGATTACTTAAGAGGGCTATTGACAACATACTTCAAAAGTGTTTATTCCTTCAACATTCTCAGTGGGGGTGGAACATAAAGCAGATGGATCCAGATTGATTTAAATGGGATAATCATATGTCTTCATATGAGAGAGAGATGTAACTAATTGCAGGCTAGTTTTACAACACACGAAAGGTTAGAGAAATATTTTCTACAACAGCAAGATAAGAAATGCCTATAGAGATAAATACTTCTATATACATAGGAAAACAACTGCCTAACATCAAGATAAGACATACCTATAGAGTAATAAATACTTCTACATACATAGGAAAACAACTGCCTAACATCAAGATAAAATATGCCTATAGAGTAACTCTCTACTTAATGCTATATTTTATTTCTTTCCTTTATTTATTACTCTAACATTCCAAACATACCAATTTGATTTGTCAACAGCTTACAAGATATATATTAGCTAATAATACTGATCCATCTTCCCTTAAAATATTAACATGGTCTGAGAATCAGTGTCTCCACTAGATAGTTGACAGTCAACTGAAACTAGATTAATCAACTAAAATTAGCTAACTTCCTCAAACCCCAAATAAGTTACCCAACCTAATCCACATACCAAATGTGGATTTATGTCTGCAAACATAAACAGAATTAATTAAATTAGGTCTCCCAGAGGAACTGCTTGTTCCCAATAAGCCTACCTACTCTCTCTCTCTCTCTCTCTCATGCGCCTCAAGCGTCACCCTAAAATCAGCATGTAGACAGTTCACCCTGCACAAACTCCCCCTATAAAAATCTCCTACTGCACCCCATTTCTCTACAGCCTGCCCTCAAAAGAGAACTGTTTTTTTAGCACTACATATTTCTCCTTTCCTCACAGCTGTCTGGATCTCATTTTTATTTATTCTTGCGCAGTCTTGGCTCCAGTTGGAACCCCAAATTATTCTTCTGACACTGGCATCTGGAATTCTTAAGGAGTCTCTGTTTTCTCTCGGGAGAGCAGGAATTTGTGGCTCGCGCCCAATCCTTAGCACCGAAGAAGGAAAACATGCATTGTTTCCAACCAAGAGGATTCCATTCCCATCAACAAGGTTCTCCCACGGATTTTTGCTTCAAAGGGCATTTCCTTGCTCCAACTCGCCTACAAGCACGGGATTAAAAGTCCCTTCTCACTTCTTCCCCAGTTCTGCCTCTTTCTTCTTCCATCAACCAGCCTGATGTGTTACTCAACACCTCTATTTTATAGAAAAGAATAACAGAGTTGGAAGGGACCTTGGAGGTCTTCTAGTCCAAACCCCTGTTTAGGCAGGAAACGCTACAGCATTTCAGACAAATGGTTATCCAATCTCTTCTTAAAAACTTCCAGTGTTGGAACATTGACATCTTCTGGAGGCAGGTTGTTCCACTGGTTAATTGTCAGGAAATTTCTCCTTAGTTCTAGGTTGCTTCTCTCCTTGATTAGTCTCCATCCATTGCTTCTTGTCCTGCCCTCAGATGCTCTGGAGAATAGCTGGACCCCCTCTTCTTTGTGGCAGTCCCTCAGATATTGGAAGACTGCTATCATGTCACCCCTACTCCTTTTCATCAGACTAGACATACCCAATTCCAGCAACTGTTCTTTATATGTTTTAGCCTCCAGTCCCCTAATCCTCTTGGTTGCTCTTCTCTGCACTCTTTCTAGAGTCTCAACATCTTTTTTACTTCGTGGCAACCAAAACCGGATGCAGTTTTGCCTCGCTTTTCGCTCCATTCTGAGGCCTAAACCTCTCTCTGTTGATGACCTTCTACAAACCATCATGGATGGTACTGAGAAATTTCTCTAAGCTTTGCATTTTTTAAATACCTCAGAAAGTATTTCCCAGCTACTCTGTGCACAGAGAGTAAGGCTGGAATAGAAAACAGAAGACCAGTTAGAGCAGGGAAAGAGCCACTTTGACTTAATGGTTAAGGCACCAAACTGGAAAGCAGAGACCCTGAGTTCAAGTCTCGCCAAAGCCATGAAAGTCAGCTGGGTGACCTCGGTCAATCACCAGGATGTAGTGAGTTCTAATCCTACCTTAGGCAGGAAAGCTGACTGGGTGACTTTGGATTAATCAACAGGCGACAGTGAATTCTAGTCCCACCTTAGCCATGAAAGCCAGGTGGATGACTTTGGGCCTGTCCCTCTCTTTTAGCCCAACCTACCCGACAGAGGGTGGTTTCTGTGTGGAAAAATAGGAGAAGGAAGGTGTGCTGCATGTGTTTGCCGCTTTGAATTAATTGTAAAAAAAAAAAATCACAAAGGCAGAACAAACTGGGCCATGTGTGGTTCTCAACAGGAGATAGAGAGAAACAGAGGCAGAATCATCCTTAAAATTTTATGGTAAGGGAACGCCATCTTGAATCAGAATTCTTTTTTCCTTTTCTCTCTGAAAGTGGGAGTTTGATTTTGTTGAAGTGGATAAAGAAATGAGGAGAGAGGCTTAGGGGAGAAAATAAATTAAAAAAGGAAACAGCCAAGGATATAACGCTGCTTAGAAGTCGTTGCTGCAATGTGCAGGGTCTCGAAACAATGAAAAAAAGACATGCACCTTACTGCACTTAACTTACTGCACCTGTGCAGGGTTTGCCAATTGCACAGGGGCAGATAGGACAGCGCTCCAGAGGGTTAATGTCGTTGCCCAGAGGATCATGGGTTGCCCTCTCCCCTCTTTGGAAGAGCTTTATAGCTCCCACTGCCTTAAGAAAGTTCAAAACATAATGGAATGTGCAGAAACGAGCAGATTAACATTAGCAATTAGAGAGAAAGAAGAAAAAGTATTATAAAGTATGGGATTTATTCTATCAATGGTTAAATAGAAAAGTAAGAAATGGAAGTATATTATAGTAGCAATGATATGTTGTAACTGATTATCTTTAAATAAAATATAATATGAATACAAATTAGTAAGAATTGAGATGTGCTCCGAAGGATAACATGGAATTGAAATTAAAGTCTAATGATTGTATAGTAATAATATAATACGATATTAAAAGTTCATTAATGCAATATGAAAGTAAATTTAAGAGGAAAAAACTATAGATATTCTGCACAGGACATATGTACCAAACGACACACTGTACAATTGAAAGAAGGTTTTATTTGTTGTTTTTTATGTACTATGTTTTGTGTTTATGTTTGTTGTTAAAAATAAAAAAAATTACACACACACAAAAAGAAAGAAAATTCAAAACATTCTTAAAGATCCATCTCATCCTAGGCACCCCTTTTTTAAAAAAAACTATTACCATCTGCCAGATGGTACAGGATAATAAAAACAAGGACAAATAGGTTGAAAAACAGATTCTATCCCAGGACAGTAGCTCTATTGAATTCTACTGTACAGTGCAATTTTAATGCAGTATCAGGGTTTCTCAATTCAGTTGTATAGAATGCGAAGGATGTGTGTTTGTGTTTTATTTTTTATAGCCATAATGTGATGACCCAAGGTGGGATACAAAACAAACACAGTCATAGAAAACAGGTGAAATCCCTTTTATTCCGTCACTTTGCTTCCAAGCTCTGAATATTCTTGACAGAAGCCAAAAAGCTCCCACACAAACAGTTACAAGAAGAAGCGAAAAAGCAACACAAACCAGGCAAGATAAGGGCTGGAGGACGTCCACGGATAACACATACTGGGAAGGATGCCAAACTCAGAGAGGAATCATAAACTAGAGATATTTCCATGCTTTGTTTCCAGCGTTTGCCTGTATGCAGGTCCGTACTCTTATTCAGTTGTCACAGCTGCAGCCTATGAAGAGGATCAAGGCCTTCTCCTCCCGGGTAGACAACCTCTCTCCCTTATCCTCTCCTCCCTGCGTGCCCTAAGATGGAGAGGAGATGGGCCTGGGTCTCTGCCCTTCCCCAGCCTCCTCCACAACCTCCGGAGCCACACTTCCACTCCCTGTCGGCCGTTCCTTCTCTCCCTCAGAGTCAGTCTCCACCAGGGGCATGACACATAACGTACACTGAAGATGGCATTTAATTTCATTATACGAGATGCAATGCCAAAAAAGCAAACTAAACTAAACTAAGTGAAATTCCAGGGTGGTGCCCATATTACAAGCCTGGTTCCGTGACTTCAAATGAAGGATCGTTTTCTTTATCAGATCCATGAAGGTGTGTCGGAGTAACACCTTGCACAGGTAAGGCAAAGAAGAAGACAGCTGCTGGGTGGAGTTTAAAAGGTCTTACCTGAGACTGAGGGTAGGAGGTGCTGTTGCGACGGGACGGCCCGGCGTTGTGCCATTCACGACATCTGGGGAGGGTGAATGAGCATCCCTGCATGACCATGGGCTGCATTAGAACAGATGCTCATGAGGACCAACCCTGGGCTGAGCAGTGGCCGCTGGAAGGAAGGTGAAGGACAGAAGTGTTATTCCATCTTTCCACAGGACCTACAGCGGCATCTCAATCTCGGCCGTGGATGGACTTCAACTCCCAGAATTCCCCAGCCCCCAAGTCAGAGGTCCCAGGATCTGTCTCTCTGTCCGTCCATCTGTCCGTCCGTCCGTCCACCCACCCATCTACCTATCTTTCTATTTATTTATTTGTTAAGTTTATACCTCACAATCAAGCTTCCAATATATAAAATAGCAGAAGTTAAAAACATTTAGGCATTAAAAGTTAAAACATTATCATTTACATTGGAACGAATACAGAATAACAATGTTGGAAAGGGTCTTGGAGGTCATTTAGTCCAACCCCCTGCTCAAGCAGGAGACTCTAGACCTTTCCAGACAAATGGATGTCCAGTCTCTTCTTGAAAACCTCCAGCGATGTCTATGGAGATTCTCAGTCCTCCAGGTCATGGTTGTCCCAAAGGTGCTTTTGCAAGAGGCAACTGGACTTTCTGGGTTTTTTTTTTCCTTTGAAGACGTTTCGCTTCTCACCCAAGAAGCTTCTTCAGTTCCAATGACCAGCTGTCTGCAAGGAGTATAAATCCTTCCATTCCCCACCATCCAGTCAGAGCTGAAGAAGCTTCTTGGATGAGAAGCGAAAGGTCTTCAAAAGAAAAACCAGGAAGTCCAGTTGCCTCTTGAAAAAAGCAACTTTGGGACTCCAGTGATGGAGCACCCACAACTTCTGGAGGTAAGACGTTCCACTGGTTAATTTTTCTCACTGACAGGAAATTTATCCTGGAAAAGGAGAATGTGGATACAAAGGGTCAATGAGTAGATGCAGTGGAGGTGGGATCTTCTAATCTATTAGCCACCTCCAGAATGGGACCCTAGGGGGCCTGAAGCCAATTGGCAGAGCCAGGTTTTACTTCAAGATAGATACAGATTAACAGAGTTGGAAGGGACCTTGTAGGTCATCTAGTCCAACCCCCAGCCCAAACAGGAGACCCGACACCATTTCTGACAAATGGCAGTTCAATCTCTTCTTGAAAGCCTCCAGTGATGAACCTCCCACAACTTCTGAAGGCAAACTTGACTGAGCTTATTTATTTTTATATATTATTGACTTTGTTCATGAAAAAACGTTTCCTCAATTTGAGCAAAGCCTGAAGCCCTCTGATCTAGACTTCCAAACCATATGTGATGGTAGGAAAGCTATCTCGCATGCCTGCTGTTTGGAAACTTCCCCTCAAATACTACAAAGCCCATCGCTCGCTCGCTCTTCGGGAGAGAATTTCTTCCAGCGGGCCCATCCTGGAAGAAGAATCTCTCTGGGGTGCTCCTCTCTCCACCCCACTTTTTCAAACCGGATGAAACCGACGGCTCGTGGGAAAACAACCAAAAAGAAGACCAGAAAACCATTGGGCGAAGAAGGAGAAACAAATGAAATGTTTTGAAGTTCTGAAAGATTCTGGGAAGCGACATCAAATCAAGCAGAGCAAACCTTGGAGTGCCTCTCCCTGGAGACTGGGTGCAGAGCAACTTTGTGCATCTGTATGTCTATGTGTGAATGTGGTTGTACGTACACGTTTGAGTCAGTGTTGACTTGTGGCAACTGGGACTTCTTCCTGTAGTTTTCTTGGCGGGATTTTAAAAGTCTTTTACCACATTCTACTCCTATTTTCAGACCTTTGTATTTTTTTCCCTCTTTCTCAGTTCTTTCTCTTCTATTTTGCTGTCTCCATGTACTACCACATCCACTATCCATACTTTTTTGTCTTTTTATCAATAGTTGTTAAGTCTGGGGTGTTATTATCATTATTATTAATCCAACTACCTACACTACGCTGGCTAGAGCCTCCTTTATGATCAAGACAGCATAAAAGCTGAATTAAATGAGCAAATAACAGCATCATGGAACAAAATAATGAATTTCCTTGCATTTTGCAACTTTTACGGCTCTGCTTGCAAAACCACGGTTCCAATTGCTAGTATTACTACTATTATTCTACTCGGGCTGCAAGCATCTCTTTTCCGGGTACCACAGCATGATCTGAGAGGCATTTGTGGATAATAGATCTCTTTTCACTTTTAGCACTGTATTTTACTTTTCCAATTGTTAGTGCCACAGACAAAGATAAAGTACAAGGCATTTTCTAGGTACTGTCAGGATTTCTGTGAGTTCCAGCTAAAAAGAAATCCCACTGAAACTTTGTGCAGTAAAGACTTCAATAGAATTCGTTTAGGGGGAATTGTTCAAATCGTTGTTTTTGAAACATGGCTTTTTGTACTACCATCACAAAATGTAAAGTAAAAAGTTTAGATCAAATAATGGTAACATGGGAAAGAAAAAGAACAAAATATTTAGCTTAACATGGTGATTAAATGAACTAAGCACAACAAAAACTAAAACTATGTAAGAATATTAATAGCTATGTGAAATAAATTTAATTCTTAAACATTAAGTCTGGACTGTACAGCTACCCATGATTTTTATTTTTTTAACCATATAGCCTTTAAAAAAACTTTTAAAAGATCTTTAAAAAAACATTTAAAACATAACACACTTAAACCTTGGAACAATTCTTTAAAATCAGAAGACATAAAATATCTTTCCACTTAAATAAAATTATCATCTTTGCTGTACCCCCAAACTTGATAAAGTCAAAACAATCCATAAAATAATAAATCCAACATTTTATCAAGAACATAATTAAATGTTATAGTGAGATCCTAAACATGTTTTCTCCAAGATTATCTTAATATAAATATTAATGTAAAAAGTAGAACAAATTATAACAGAACAAGACCATGAGTTAAAGAATATCAGATTCTTTGAAGCCACATTAGTGACAGAAAGTGCTATGTGAGACCAGTCATTGTAATTTATTCCACCCTGCACCATAATTAAAACATAATTTACCCCAAAGGATAAAAGAGTGTTTTAAAAAGGAATGTTTAAAGAGAGATGACAAAGCAGGTCTGACTGATTTATAAATAAGAATTCAGTTGAATTCCAAATACCTCTAACTAACAAACCAGATGAGCAGAAAAATGGAAGGGCTCCACTCTACCTATCATAGCTTAGTTCACCCAACTAGCTTACCTGTAATAAACTCTGTTTCCTCCTTTCACTCAACCCCCTTATACCACACAACTTACTACACATATCAATAACACACCAGGTTGAAATCTGATTGGCTAATTTGTGGTTTTGTTTGTGGTGAGAATAACACCATACAATCCAGAAATTCCAACTGCCAGTCTCTGTGGGCAGCCTTTTGTTAACTAAAGAAATATTCTGGGCTTTTGCCCTAATACATCTACATTATTTTTATTGGATTCTTTAAAGTAAGATGTAGACTAGTGTATAATTCAAGTGCTCTTGAACTTTTACTATCCTATCTCACTAGCTAGAAAATGTTTCTCCTTTCTAGCTAATGCTCCTGATTGTTTGAAGATAATTTCTGGTCCATTTGATCCCCTTAATTAAAAAGGAAGCAATCACAATATTGTGTAGCTATGCATTTGGAGGTTCAGTGCCATTCTTTCTATTGCTTGGAAAGTGATGTTAGTGAATGGTACCTCAGGATTCTATGGAATATTTTGAATACTTGGTGGAATGGGTCAATCAATGTATTTTAATTCTTTGTATGTCAACATTCCAAAATCACTATCTCAGAGAGAAACATTCTTCTGTGTCAAAAGATTTCTCCTGCTATGAAAGGCAGGTTAAAGTACATCAGATTCAGCAAATCATCTAAATGGGGTTTGCACATAAAGTCAAGAACGATTTATACAAGAAGCAAAGTTTAGCGCAGCACTGGGTTGGATAACATTGTTTTAGGCTGAGAATCTCTTGATTCTGGAGTGGTGTGCTAAAGGATCACTCTCCAAAAATAATAATAAAATGGTGCCAGAAGAGAAAACAAGGTTCATGTTTGAATAACATTCTCCAAACATCTTTGACGTTGTTTCCCATCCTTTGATAGAATTCTCTTCTTCTGTCCTGTGAAGTATTTGGATTGGGAGGAAACTTCTAGAGGGGCTTGGAAGTTGCACTCAGAACTTGGAGAGGTGTACACAACCCCAGCAATGTGTGAACCCAGTTTCTTGGCCCAGCTTACTATTTGTATCTGCAAGGTAACGATGCCCCGTTTTGTACAAAATTAAAAGAAGACCCTAGTTAAAAATCCATCTGAACATCATTAACCTCATTGAAATGATCAGGAAGCCCCTGAAATCAACCACAAGAAATGTGTATTCACGCATCCCCTGGTTTTGCCAGACCTCCTAAAGTGGCCAGATTTCAAGCTCTAGTTGCTTTGATTCCCTCTTCATAACTCATCACTAGGACTGCAGTATCGACTTGGGTCAAACAGTTTGATTGTGGGCGGTGGGGGGGGGGGGGGTTGTTTCAATTTTATTTTAAAGCAAAAGGATCTGGCACGTGGGATGGGAAAGTACCTCTAGTCAGAAGTGCCTTTGCCGGGATTGTGATTTTTTTTAAAAGGTAAAAACATTTAAGGCGTCCTTTTGCTGGGTTTTCTCTTTGGATTCTTGCCAGCCTGCCCTGAAATTGGTACCGATGTCTCTCCTCTCCCCCCCCCCCCCCCCCCCCCCGTTCTCTGATCCTGTTCCTTGGCTGGATGACCACATCCGAGAACAAGGGCAATGGGAGCCTGTAAAGTCATGCAGCTCAAGAGCGGCTGAGCACAGCATCGGTTTCAGACACCTTTTCAAGGTAGCGGCTCATGTGGATCTCTTCTCGCCCCCCCAAAAAGGTGGGTTATCCTGCTTATATGCCCCCCTCCCCCTTTCGTAGAGCCAGGCATCCAAGCTTTTTTAGGGTGTTGCCTCATGCTATGTTCCCATCACATCTGAGCAAAGTTGCAGCCTTTTTCTTCTTATCTCCAGAGAGATGTCACTGGGATCAATTTGGGGGGGGGGATTTGGGGAGGGGGCTGCGGGAAAGAGGTAGGGTGCTCTTTGGGGACGGCGTTTTGGGGACGGGGCTCCCTCCGCTGCTGCTAAAAGGCTGGGTGCTCTGTTCCCTTTGGGGTAAAAGCTCGGCGAGGCTTGTCTTGTAGAACATCTCATTGGAAAACCAGCCATGAAATTGGGCAGAAGGAGGTGCTGAAACAAGCAGAAGGGAAAGGAGACCCTTCGGGCAAGGACGCCCAGAGGAAGGAAGAAGAGGAGGATGGCGGGGAAGCACAGAGGCTGGATGAGGATGGGTGGGATGTAGACGAGGACGGGAGGGAAGAGGGTGCTCGGCTTCTCCAACCCCAGCCGGCCTACCTGGAAGGGTTTCCCGGCGGCGAGGGAAGGACGCGGCAGCTGCTGCTCTTCAGCCTGCCCGGATCGAGGCTTCCTCCGGGGGAGCCACCACAGCAGCGTCCAGAGCCCGGCCAGGCGATCGCATCGCCCCCCGAAGGACGACGCGGAGATCCAGCAGATCGCTCGACGCTGCTGGCCCCTGGCGGCGGCGATGGCTGCCGCGAAAAGCCAACGTGCTGCGCCCGGAGCCGGTTCGGCGAGGAAGAGGAGGAAGGGCGGGGGGGAATGGCTCTTTTTGCAAAGGCAGAAAGCGAGGCGCGTCCGCCCGCCCGCCGGGGCGAGGAGGAGGAGGAGAAGGGACCGATCCGGCAAGGGTGGGGTGGGGGGAGGCGGGGATCGCCCCCTGCCGCTGCGTGACCCTCTTCTCCGGCGCGGGACCGACTGGCAACGGGGGCGCCGAGCGGGCAAAATCGAGGCGTGTCGTTCCACGCGCGCCTCTTCCGGGCGAGTCCATGCGCCGCCCGCCCTTGCTTCAAGGAAGGCTGCGCGGGTGGGGAAAGGAGACACCGACTCCCCACACACACACGTGGGACGGGGGTCCTGCTTGGAGCAAGGGAGGGGGATCAAAAGGACCAGGAGTTTGGCTGATGGGAAGGGAGGGGGAAAAGAGAGAGAGGAGCTTTTGGAGAGGTGGCAACTTTTGGGGGCGCCAGGATGGTTCTGGCAGCAAGGAGGAAAATCTTCCTCTCCAGGAAGATAGATCCTCGAGGGTGTATTCCCTCCCCATCACCACCACCACCACCGCAGGAGACTGGCTATGTTAGTGGTGGCCCCCACCGCTTTGGAAATGCCTCCCCCCCCCTCCGGTTATTGATGGCTCTTTTGCATCTTCTAGCCAAGCCAAATTCGTTGGGCGATATTCATTTTTCCAGCTTGGGGCGTGATTTATGGGTCCAAGTTTTACGGCTCCCCAAAAGTGGCAGATTGTAAATGTGGCAGATAAATAAAATGGACGTTTATAGCAGAAGGATTCACTGGGGGACACCCCTGGGAATTAAGATAATCGGCTAGATGGCATTTAGGGACATTAAAAATGAAGGAACGCACCAAAAGATGCTCCTGCTTCTAACTCCTGCTTTTTTATTCTGTGATAAGAGCAAAGATTGTGTTAGTGAACACATAACTTGGCTGGAAAATTATATGGACACTGAGAAGCACTTTAAAAAAACAGTAACTTTTTATTTAAAAAAAACCCTATTGGCAGCTGCAAATTGCAGGCGTTAAGAACTAGAACATAAACAAAGCACCCCAAATTTAAATCTTAAGCACTAGGCTGGTGGAAATTTATGGGAATAGCCCCAATCAGCCACAACATTGCCTCATTAATAGGCTGGAGGAAAAGCAGCAGCTAGAAAGGGTTGTGGTTTTTTGAATATTGTTAGGAGAATCCGCTAGTTAATTAAAGGTTAATTCAACCTATAACCCATTTATGATAGAATATTTAAAGATGGTTGCAAAATTAGATGCATGGAGCTCAAACAGTAGTTGAAACATGTAACTTGATATCCTTTCTCCCAAATTGATTGATTATGTGCCAAGTCTGTTTCAACTCTTCTCAATCCAATAGATTTTATCTGTGATATTCTGTCCCTAAACAGAATATCTTCAGAACTTTTAAGGGAGCACCTACTGTTGCTGTAATGGAGTCTTCTCTTTCCGTCCATCTTAGCCAACATTAGGGCATTCTCCAGAGAGATGTTTCTGAAGTAGGATAATTTGAACTTGGTCCTTTGTTCCTTGAAGGAGAACTCTGGCGTGACTTTCTCCCAAAATTGTCAGAAAAATCAAGAAGAAATTAAGCAGATTAAAAAGGAAATTGGACAAGTATAGAATACTAAAAAATTAGGTGAGATGTCTTCATATTCTGTCATTTTTGTTCATCTCTGGTCAAGGCAAATATGAATTCAAATGTAAATCATGGTTTGCTCTTTCCTGGCTGTCTACTCTTCAAACTGTCTCATTGGGATGGAGGTAGATCATTGAAAATTCCCAATTTGTATTCTGTTTGAAATCACTTGGTGATAGCCCTTCAACAAGACAGGAAGTGAAATTGGACATGTCCATGCACTTTGCTCCAAATTGGCCTGAATGGCAGTTGAATCACTCCCATCTTCTTCATTCAAACTTTTTCCATGGTCTTTTGGGCACCGCATTGCCCGATGTCACCCATTCAACTTTAAACAAAAAAAAAAACCTGTTTAGAAATGGCTATTGAACTTCCTGGACTTCAATTCTCTGATTCTCCTCTCCCACTTGTAAGTGATGAACAAGAGGAACCAAAGCAATCAGAGAAGCACAATTATGTTTAAACCAATATGATAGGCAGAGAGCTGGAACTCCAGTCTTGTTTTCAGCAGATCTCAGCTAAGGCTTCTTTCATTCAGAAATGACAACTTGAGGGAAGCTGTGCGTGAGAGCCACTGAGGCTCGACAACTACAACACATTCATTTGTACCCCATTAAATGAGGCTTTTCTTAACTTAGAAATGCCAACTCAAAGCCTTTGACGCCATCCAGAATGATGACTTCTCCATGCATGTAGAAAATTCAATTTCTTGGAGAGAAGGTTGGCTTCTAGCCCATGAGTTGGCAACCGCGAGCCTGCCAGTTGTTACTGGATAGCAGCAGCTGATCCTTTCCTATTGGCCAAGAGAGGGCTTCGGGTAATTGGAGCTCCAACATTTGGATGGCTGCACATTAACTTGACATGGTATATATGCAGGATAAGTGGTACATGGAGGAACTTCAAAGGAAGAGGCGCATCCCAGAGCCAAAGCTGCCTACCATATCTATTTGTGAGAACTATCCACCTTTCCCTTTGAACACCAAGCTGTGGGAAAACCAGGCTCTTACAAGAATTGCTGTCGGAGCAGGGAGCTCAAATTGCCTAAAGATAAAAGCAAACCACAAGATATAAAAAGAAACAATATTGTAAGTCGAGGCAGACCTACAAGTCAGACTAGAGTTGTTATCAAAATCTGATTTGGGCTGGTGGGAGAAGAAGTTGAGAGGAGGAAACTGTTACCAATTAGTTTTAAGCCGTTTTCTTCTAACCCCCCCCCCCCCCCCCAAAAAAAAAAAAAATTAAAAACCTTAGGAAACCACCCAGTCAAGCTTTGCTTTAAACTGTTCCGTTCTCCAAATGGATCCAGCTGCACCTTTCTTAAATGAGATTCCTGATTTATTCATAGCATGAGGGATGCAGAGCAGTAACACAAGTGGGCCAGAATGAGCACAGCTGGAATGCTAAGCAAGCCATTTTACCATTCCGAGAGGAAGGGAGAGAAGTAATGGCTGGTCTATCAGGAGAAAAGAAGAGAATTAAAGATCCAGTAAGGTGACACCGTATTAACAGATAGTGGAAGCGTTCAGAAATCCTTCTGTAATTTTTATGCAAATTTGTACAAGAGAGAGGTCTCCCTGGAAAAAACTGATGAATATTTGAAAAAAACAACAACAGAACTTACCAAAGCTTTCATAATCTAGAAACAAATTTTATGAGTATGAAACAAAACATAACAAGTTTCAAAATCTCAGAAGCCATAAAAAAAATCAAAATAGAGAAAGCACCATAGCATACCAAAACAAACCCTGAGGGAATACAAAGTTCACACTATAAATGTTTTGAGGACTAACCTTTGCAACCACTGAAAAGAGCAATAAAATTATATTTAGCAGGGATCTTGGAAAGAGAATAATACTGCTTTATTGCCAAATTTAATTTGACTAAAGTATTTACATCAATATTGGCTGATAGGTTAAAGAAGATTTTACAGGATTTTACTCATGATGGTCAATGTGAATTCTTACTAAAAGACAATTAAGAGATAATGTGAGAATTATATTGAATATAGTAGAGTATCTGCAACAACATAACGAGACCCAAGTGGCACTGATTTTTCTGGATGCAGAAAAACATTTTGAATTTTATATTTACAGTTTTGGAAGGATATGGATTTTTGGGAGAATTTTATTCAAAGGATTAAATCAATGTACATAACTTAGAAGGTGCATATTATTTGTTAATAGTGATTTAATGAAACCATGTGAAATACAGAAGAGGGATGTTCCTTTACTTTTTATGTTAGTTCCAGACATTAGACAGGATGAGAAAATAATTGGTTTGAAAATTTAAAAAGAGACTTATAATTTGAGGACTACTGCTGATGTAGATTTGATTTTACACAGCCTCAGAATAGTATTGAACACTTAATGAAGAAACTGAAGACTTTGTTGCATTAGCTGGTTTAAAAGTAAATAAACCAAAAACAAAGATCTTGGTTAAAAATATGACTACATCAGACCAAGAAACTTTTGATTTGTACCTTTTTCAGAAAGTCTTCATACAAATGATGTCATTCCACAAACTGCAACAGAATTTCATGTACCACATGCAATATTCAGAAAACCAAAATCCATAAAATGGAAGCATCACTGTAACAAACCAAAGCCAAATACTTTTTAATTTATATTACAAGCATTTTATGCATAAATAAGTTCTATACAATTATTTACAATTTATCTACAAGTCAAAAGAAAAACCTACATTAGACAATTGTTCAATCCATTGTGAGGGCTTTATGGTTTATCACTGAAAGATGATGATTTAGCCATCCAAAAGTGGTCAAAGGCTGGAAAATCCTGCTGTAATTTGCTTGAATGTTTCTAGTAATGAATTCAATCGGGTTACTTAATTCCAAAACAAAGCAAAAAGTTAGCAATAGGAATTAGGCATGCTCTATTTCTTTCATGAAAGTAAGTTTGTACTCTCAAGGCCAAAGAGCCCTTTGCATAAAGAGGAAAGGTTTAATGTCACAAAGATCAGCTGGGCAAAAATCTGTATGTATGCTGTTATTGTTATCAAGAACCATCTGTACGGATATCAGTACTGAGGCACTGAAAGGATTCCTCTCTTCAGAAACAGAAGTCCATTAGAATCCAAGGTGAGCTTTGACAGAAGGTGGGAAGAAATCCAGTCACAAGAGTCAATCTTCAATATCCATTTAGTTGCCTGGTTTTGTTTGAGAAGGTCGAAATGCACGCTTGATGCTACTTTTAATGAAGACTTTCAACCCTTGTAATTCTTGGGAGTACAGATATTCCAAGTACCAATCCCATCTCCTCCCCTGCAGATAAAGCATTAGAGTAGTTTACATCTCCAGGTACAGAAATTCTCTTTTGCCATGTCTATGGAGATTCTCAGTCATCCAGGTCATGGTTTGTCCCAAGGGTGCTTTTTTCAAGAGGCAACTGGAGTTTCTGGTTTTCCTTTGAAGATGTGTCGCTTCTCATCCAAGAAGCTTCTTCAGCTCAAATGTCCAGTGTCTGCAAGGAGTATCAATCCTTCCATTCCCAATCATCCAGTCAGAGCTGAAGAAGCTTCTTGGATGAGAAGCGAAATGTTTTCAAAGGACAACCAGAAAGTCCAGTTGCTTCTTGAAAAAAGCACCTTTGGGTCTCCTTTGCCATACAATTTTTCTCCCGACTCTATAATCCCTTGCACTGGGGTGGAGTTGGGGCAACTGAACAGATCTTGAGCGTTTACTGGATGGATGCCCTTCCTGACACCTACATGGAGTTCACAGAAGACGATAACTTGTTGCATCCAGAAAGAGAAAAATCTGCCTCTATCTAGGATCAAACTCACAGCCTCCTCATTGTGAGGTGACTTCTCCAACCCTTAGGCCCCACGCTGCTCTTCTTTGCCATACAATATCTACTCATTTTCTGTGGAACCTCTTAGTACCCAGATCAATTTACAAAAACATGAGCCTAGAAGTACTAATATTTTGTAAGTCACACCTAGCCATGTGGAATCATTTATTATTGTATAGTCTTATTCTCAGAAGCAATTCCCAGCTAGTTACAATATAGCAAACTTCCCAAGAAATTTAATCATTTTCAAAACGTATGGCTTTTTACCTGAATTAGTTTGACATCTGGGATTTTGTGTTCTGATTGTATCTGAAAAGAAAAGGACAATTTAAAATAATAAATTGTTTTGTGAGCCTTGAGCAGGTATTTAAGAAAGTTATTGGTTAATACGGCCTAGAAACTACATCAAAAATGTGCCCTTTCCAAGAATAACATGATACTGCTGAAGGACAAAAGGTACCATAAGGAATCTTTTGGGGTTCTAAAAAATAAAGTGTATCTCTAAACCACGTCATGAAATTAGGATACATTAACGCAAACCTGGGATTTTATAATGGTCCTATATAAATTGGTTTATATTAGACTGGTTTTAGAAAATACCTGGGTCTCCTTGAATTCAACATGAGGAAGTTCAGTGAATCAAAAAAAAAAAAAAAATCTAGGCCACTTACAGAACAGATAGCTCTTTCTGCCGCTAAGCGATTGCCATTCCGCTATAAACTGAATTGTAATTGATTTAACTGCTGGGGACATTTAACTCTCTGCAATGAGCTTCTCGCTATTTCTGTCTTCAGTAGTGCTCCTCACCTTATTCTTCCATCTCTTCTGCAGGATATCTCGATTTCATATTATAGTGATTTATTAAATCCCTATTGGTCATTTTCGGCATAAGGCAGTTTCTATCTGTCAGAAAACTGAACATGCCTACCAGTCATTGAAGCTAGCAATTGCCGAAGATTCCCCCAAAGGGCTGCTTTGTCTTTAGCAATTGAAGGAGAATGCTTATTGATGACAAATCTGCTTTCTCCAAATCACTTAGAAATAAGGATCAAATTGTTAGTTTTCTTTAGCGCTCCTAAGAGATGAGATCTCACTGCAGAGCCCTGATGTATTATAGATACCATAGGGAGTAGAAACACACACTTCGACAGACAGGAATGAAAATAATGTTGTTCAGCAAAACAAAACAAAAATGGTTCTGAGATCTGTACTCCCTGAACTATGTTGAACTCTTTGAAAGGAGATGCTGTGGTTTGTCTCCTGGAGATCTGAGGCTCCCCCAGTGGAGGTAAACCAACAGTGTGACATTTTTTCTGCCATCTTTTCTCCCTAAATAACAGCTGGTCCTATATATTAAGATCAGCTAGATTGATGAGAGATCACTGTTCATGTCAGCATGTACAAATTAGCATAATTAATCTGTTATGTAGGAAAAACAAAGTAATGATTTTGATGCCTTGCCTAAAAATGATGCCCATTTCTATAAATATTCATTAACCCTAATTCTGTTTCTACACTAGTAAGGAAAAAGAAAAAAGAAACATGGATCTCGGAGGAAACAGAGCACCTCCATGGAGAAATCTTCAGTGTTTCTAAATTTCTTTAAGCATTGCCATAAAAAGTTAAGTTTAAGAACTAGAAGTCTTTTTTTTTTAAGGAAATAAAGTTAGATTATACAGAGCATGTATCATATTGGGCTTAGTCCCTAACTGTGAATAGGATATTTGATTGTAATCAAAGCAGCAAGAAAAGCCCCTTTTAAGTCTAAGTTCTAAAGAAAGAAACATTCATAGGGTACTTGACAAAAGGAATTAAGAGACCTGTTATGCCTTAACTGATCAATGTCTTGACAGCGAGCTTCTACAGCTACTCTGAAAGTTGAATCTAACTCTTTGTAGGAGATGGGTAGTTCAGAAATGTGATATAAAATATATATAACTGTAGTGTGTGTCTTTTAATGACCCCATAATCCCTTGCGGGGTGGACTCTGGGCATCTGAATGGAGCCAGCACAGTATTTAATGGCCAGATGCCCTTCCTGTCGCCAATGTGGAGTTTTGTTCAGCAGATATATTCTCATTGTGCCCAGATAAATACCTGCCTCTACCTAGGATCGAACTCACAGCCACCTGATTGTGATGTGAGAGCTCCATCTCAAGGCCATTGCACCACTGTGTGTGTGTGTGTGTGTGTGTGTGTGTACATACACATAGACACACATACAGAATGAATCTCACACTTATTCTTAAGTACATGAAAGCTTGTGTTTTTATAGCATAGTTGCAGCTGAACCACACTGTGCTAATGAATGAAATATGAGAGAAGGAAGACTAGCAAAGGATATAACAAAGGTTTAGGTGTAAGCAAAATTTGACAAAATAGGGAGGATGGTTCTCCAAGATAAAATCTCAGTTTACCTGCTGCACAAAGAGTATCGCATAACCTGTCAAGGCCGGATGGTACACAATGTTCAAGGCCTTTCTGTATTCCTGCACCGAGGTCTTCTCCAGCAATCCGGGCTCCATATAAATCCCCTGAGGGTGGGAGTCTGTCTGGAAGACGTTTGAGGTCCACAGGCATCCAACCATGCTTGTTATATATCGGTTGTATTCTTGGCAAATCTGGCGGCTAAACTTAATCTGCAGCGATGACTGAGAGGATCAAGGAAGACAAAGTTTGCAATAGCTCTTTCACCCTTGCTAAAAGCAACCGTTTGCATTACTTACAGAATACCAGATTGTATGAAAAGGCAAAAGACAGAAATTGCTTTCTCAGGCAAAGTCAGAAAAAAAGAATGGAATCTTTGATCAGGCACAGTAATTTTGGAAAACAAATTTGAAAGGGAAGACGGAGAGAAGCTAATTACTATATTGTGGCAATGACAAAGCAGGCACTGTGCCTTGTTTTATTGTACCTTTTTGGCTTGTAGGTAATTTTTTGCAGCTATCAAATTAGTTCGATACCTAAAATAGAAAAAAGAAGACGATTTGACTATTTTTTTAAACTCCAAACAGGACTGCTAAAATACCAATGCATAAGCGATGGCTAAGAAAGATAGCTGACTTCTTGGCTACTTGCATTGCTGGTCCTCATTCCCAACATTTTAGGCATCAAGAAATCTTTCCTGTCCAGTTTTATGGAAAGTTATTAAGTTAGTAACGTGGCTGTTAAGGGACTTTGCTTATCAGAAGGCCACAAAAGGTGATCAAATCACTCCAGGACGCTGCAACCTGTCATAAATATGAACCAGTTGCCAAGCGTCTGAATTTTGGTCACATGACCTGGGGTTACAGTAATGGTTGTAAGTGTGAAAAATGATCCGAAGTCCCTTTTTTCAGTGCGGTTGCAACGGTCACTAAATGAATGGTTGTAAGTTGCGGACTGTATAAAACAACCATGAAACCCAATAGGCGTTATGGAGGAACAATAGTACAGCATTCAGTCACTATAGAAACTGGAAATCCCTCAACAATAAGGACCAACTCCTCCTCCATACGATGATATAATTTTCAGCATAACTCCCAGAATGCCTCTTTCCAGGTAGACTATCTGCAGCTTTTGAGGGGAGGAAAATAACCTAAAGAATCCTAACATAATATTCAGCAACTGGTGCAAGAACTAGAAGCAAAACTGCTGAAAAACAACATTGTTGAGCCTTGAGCCTTGTAAAAACATATCCAGATACCCAGTTGACCTCAATAACTCAATTCTTTGCTGACCATGAGCAAACAGGGCATCGTGTCCCCAATTAACATCACTATGTTGTTCTACACAATTAAAACTGGAGTTTCAAATGATTTAAGCTTCACCAAGACGATTTTTGTAATTTTATTGCAGTGTATCTGTCCATCAAATCACGTTGGATTTGATGGGTGTGATGTTTGTGAAATATTTAATATTAAAAAGTTGACTCTTGATTTCACAGTGTGGCTGAAGAGATTGCTTACACACGCATATGAAATAGCTGCCCGAGACCATTCTGTCCCTTTCAGTCACCCTTCGTGGGGAAAAAGCATGAAAGCGAGTAACCAAGGCAACAGTAGGTTTAAGAGAAATAAGTCATCAACTGGGAATTCATTTTTATAACCATCCTGTTTATCAAATTTGAGCCCGGAATTTTTGGCCAAAGAAAGCAGCTCTTGGCACAATGCTAGCATTTTAGGGAAGGAAACGATGAGGCATTAAAAATATATTTCTTCACATCTGGGTATAAAATAACAAGTGTATAGGTCTCAAAGAACCCTTCTCAAGCTAAGTCAACAGTTTCTTTTAAACTCCAATATTTAAATTGCAAGTCGTTCACATTGATATTTGACCTCAAGCTTTGAAGTGCTTTTTCACATAATGCTGAAGCAGACACTGTTTTTCTCTCTCTAAGGCAGAGTTCTTACTTGTACAGGTAGCCCTCAACTTAAGGTCACAATTGGGACTGAAGCCTCTGTTGATGAGTGAAGTGGACATTAAATGAGATTAGTCATCAACTGTAATCCCAGCTCTCCCACTTGTTGGTTGTTAAGCAATGTAGGGAATTGTTAAATTATTGTGCAGAGGTTCTTCAGGGGTAGAGGGAAGCACGTGGAAATCTGCCATGGGCCAGGTGGCCTTAGTGGCTACAGGGTCCGCTGTTGAGTGGAAACTTCCCACAGGCCAGGAGGCCGAGACTACTTTATTGCCCCACCACACCTAGAAGACCCAGTCTTTTTCACTGCCCCACCATACCTGGACCTCTTGGCCTATGGGGTTGTAATATCAAATGGTCACTGAACAGTTGTTCTGACCCAGCTCCCAAACACAACAAACCCTCTGCAGTTAAATAAATGTTCCCTTTATTAGAAGTGCCAGCAGCCCTGGCAAAAAGTTTCTCTCTCTCACAGCAGGCTAACAAGTCTGTCCGGCAGGGAGATGGGTAGTTGTCTGTCACCTATTTGTCTCCGCCCCCTGCCTTTTATCCCCAGAGCTAGGGTGGGGCTTTCTAGCAGCAGTGGCTCTTCCGTCCCGAGGATCGGCCCACGGATTTCCACTGCTCTCCTCTGCCTTCTGTACAGCCATGCGTCAGGCACTGGACCCAGCTGTTCCTCCTCTTCCTCATCAGTCACCTCCAGACCTGGGGGCTGTTGACTCTCCATCTGAGGCCTGACGGATGGTCCAGGCTCTGCCTCTGCCTCTCTCTCTGCTAGCTCCATTCCTTCCTCCCCCTCGGACTCTCAGGTTGCCTTGATGCTGACCCTGACTCCCATACCTCTTCCTCCTCCTCTGATTTGGCTGCTGGAGGGACTGGCGGTTGACAGGCCACAACAACAGTTAGTTGCAAGTCAAGGACTACCTGTGTACCAAGACTAGATGTCTAGACTAGTCTCACAAGCCAACCATAAAGATTGTGTGTATTCTTCTAGTGAAGAAAAAAATCAGAATTCATAGCCTACATGTTCATGAATTTAAACTAGCTAAATGATTTGCATTAATGTATGGCATTCTCTCTTTGCATAACTACATGGATGTCATCAGAACAGAACTCAGTGTGTTCCACAACCTCAGCCCAACTTAAGTCCTCAACTTAAAAACAGTTCGTTTAGTGACCATTCGAAGTTATAACAGCACTGAAAAAAGTGACATATGACCGTTTTTCACACTTATGACTGCTGCAGGATCCCCATGGTCACCTAATCAAAATTTGAACACTTGACAACTGACTCATATTTATGACGGTTGCAGTGTCTCGGGGTCATGTGATCCCCTTTTATGACCTTCCCACAAGCAAAGTCAATGGGGAATCAGATTCACTTAACAACCATGTTACTAATTTAACAACTGTAGTGATTCGCTTAACAAATGTGGCAAGAAAGGTCATGAAATGGGACCAGATTCACTCAATAACTTAAATCCTGGGCTCAATTGTGGCCGTACGTTGAGGACTACCTGCACTGCTTTACCCAGAACCAGAGATTATGGCCTCCCAGATGGTTCAAAAGATAACAATAGCATGGGGAAGAAAGACAAGGGCCTGTCAGTACCTGAACATAATGTGACACAGCTGATCCACTGCGACAGAATCCATGCTGAGAAGTGCTGGATAGAAAACTCCTGCAGGAGGGATCACAAGCAAGGGGACCTTGTACTTGTGAAACATGTCACATACCTAGAATAGGGAAGGGATTTCAGTACAGTATTTGCGTATAAAAATTGAGAGAATGTCATATCCTTGTCATCTACTTATTCACACTGGGCTCCCGTCATTACACAAAACTTAATACAGATTCACTATAGATAAAAAACATAGGTAATGAGATTGGCTGTTACTATTGGACTTTCTCCTGTACAGAAATGTTTAGAAGATTTTTTTCATCTATTTATTTGGAGATCGTTCCAATTGGTGCTACTCAATAATGCAAATCTTTAAAAAACACACTAGATACCCAATGTATTAGGTTTGAGATACTTCATTGAAATTTAGTAAAGTCTTCAAATCTTTATTGTTTGTAATAGTTTGGTGGTTATCTTAGTTGGTTTTACTGCTATGCTTAAACAGATTAATTTTTTTGTTGAGGCTCCCTTTTGACTGCAATCTTTCTGAAACTGGAGCAGCATTATCCTAAGGAAAAATAATGGGTTCTGTATAAACAAAAGGGTTTGAATCCTTTAAATTCCTTCCTTCCTTCCTTTTCATTCCATCTGTCTGTCTGTCTGCCTGCGTTCTGCCTTGTATTTTTGACTGACATCCAAGTGAACAGAATTTCCTGGTTTTTTTTTTACAAATAACTCAAGGTGGCGAACACATCCAACACATCTACTAGAATCTCTTCACTAATGCTATCAAAGTGCATTATCTAAATGCTTGGAACAAAGTTACAGCGAGACTAGCTTACATACTATTTCATAGAAATCCAGAACGAAATGCATTAAAAAAGCAGAGTTGTTCTCCAAGTGCAAGGCAATGGTTGAAAGCCGGCCAACAAAGTGGATGAGTTCTGTTATAGAATTAACCAGGCTTGAAATAGAAGTGTTCCTGCAGCAGAATGAGACACAAGTATGAGCATTCACGTTGGAAATGACTTCTACGTATAAGAGTTTTTCTTTTTTCTCGCTTCCAGATGGAAACCGCAGTGCAGAACAGGTGGAACCATCTTTTTAAAAGATGATACTTACAGGACGTCTGTTTTTAACTCAGATGCCATGTCCGCCTGTGAGAATTGCCAATTCAGCCAGTTCAGTAGCAGTTCCCTTAGGCTTTCAAGAACACTACACTACAGAAAAAGAACAAGGGCACAAAAACACGTATTGAAGAGCTGCAATTCAGTCTCAAGTAACTATGCTATGATAATACTAATTTTATAGATAGACAGACAGACAGATAGACAAAGAGCAATCAAAAGACAATAACAGAGCAAGACATTTTTGCAAGGTCAGTAAAATGATAAAAGCAGGTATTTTTTTAAAGGGATTTTTCAATTAAATACTAGATTTGTATTTTTGCTGTTGTTACTGATAAATGTTCCCATCTCTCTCTTCCCTCCTTAAACCTTGATTCTACCTCATTGCACAAATGTACGTAAGAGAAAACTGCATGCTTCTTTTGGCCTAAGTAGCCCTGCGTTAGTCAGTGAATCCAAATATTGCTTTCCGCAGGTTGGATAAAAATTGTTAATGTTTTGGAAAAATGATAAGTCAGTAGAGGGCATATTTCCTTAGGATGGCACAAATCACGTTAGTTGTGTCAAAATGTCTATTCAGGGGCCCATCATTTACCTTAAAATAAAGTGATGAGGTGAAAAACAGCTGTGTCAACGGCTTGCAGAGATAAGACTTCATTTCTGAAAGTGAAGACACAAAGAGGGACTTTTAAGTCAGCCATACTCAACTTACAGAACAGGCCAAGATTGGTTGGCTCTGCATCACGTACCTGAAAAGGTGTTGAGGGGAATCCAACTGATCATCTGCAGGATTTGTGACCTACAGCAGCAGCCATCCCAGAAGGGCAGGCTTCGGTACAAAAATTCTTCACAAGACGAGAAGCCCTCCTGAAAAGCACAAACTCTTATCAGGGAAACCTAGATTTTCTTCCAAATAAGTTCTCCTACTTTCTTCTGGGCAGCAGGTTCTTAACCATCCACTCTGGGACAAGACATCAATGGCATCACTTAGTTGGCCAGGGAAGGAGATACCTAACATGGAGACTATTCAATGCCATTGGATGAGGTATCTTCATGATACCCTACCCTGTGGTGATGAAGAATCTCACCCAGTGGTTTCCTGGGGATGTTCTATTTAACACAGGGGGTGGAGAGAGTATCGAATCCTGTAAAACCCCACGTAATAGGGATATAGGGTGGTTGGCCAGCAGAGCTGGTGGCAGACTCAGACAGTGAGGAGGTTGGGGAGGAACAAGGGCCAGCCCTAGAGTCTGGGGAAGACTCTGACTAGTGCTCTGCATCAGACGCAGAGATGAGGCTAGGGTTAGGGTTAGTACTGAGCTCTCTGTGTGCCCCATCCTGTGCCCTGAGGAATGGGATGCTGCCATTCCAAGACACACCCGGGTAGTGCCAAGCACAAAAATATTCTTTGGATAGGGAAAGGCATAAAACTAACCTGCAAGAAACATTCAGCTTCCAAAATCGTGCCCAAGAATTCTTTGAATTCCAGTTCATATTTCTGGTTTTCAATCTTAGTCCAAGGGCATTCTGTATTATAAATAAGAAATAGAGACAAAAATTTGGTTCGGATATGATCCTTTCTTCTTCTCTGCCTCTCCGAGAAATAATAAGACATTATTTGTGTATGTCTTTTAGCTTACAGGTAGTCCTCAACTTACAACCACAATTAGGCCCAACATTTCCACTGCTAAGCGAAACACTTGTTAAATGAGTTTTGTCCCATTTTGCCACTTTTCTTTCCACACTTAAGTGAATCACAACAGTTGTTAAGTTAGTAACATGGTTAATTGAATCCGCCTTCCCCATTGACTGTGGTTGTCATGAGGTCGACAAAGGGGACCACATGACTCTGGGACACTGAAACTGACATAAATAGGAGTCAATTGCCAAGCGTCTGAATACCAGTCACGTAACCACAAGGATGCTGCAATGAGTATAAGGGAGAAAAAAGATCACACGTCACGTTTTCTCATTGCTGTTGTAATTTTGAGCAGTCCTAAAATGAATGGTTGCAAGTTGAGGGCCACTTGTAATTTATCTCCACTTAGATGGCACCAATCACAAGAATGAGTTCCCCTACCTTCTCTGAAAGTTTGGCCAAGCCAATAGTACATCCTCTGGTAAACGGCATCGTCTGTGATACAATTGATGTAGTGGAGCAGCAGGTGATTTCCTAACACTGAGCCTATTTGGGAAGGAAGCTATGAAAGCAATCAGGAGAAGACACTGTCAACTAACACACGTATAATGTAGTCATTATTGAGCTAAGGCTACTTTGTTTCTTGATCATTTTTCAACAAACACTCAGAAGCTGCTTCAATTGCTACAATAACTTAATGGTAAACAGTTCTGTTTAGAAAACACCCCCCCCTCCTGGCTTGAATTAAAAAGGAAAGTTACCTAAGACAAGACACCACAGAATAAGCATAGAAATGATCAGGAATGTAACAAAAACTTCCTCAATGGAAGTTCATATTTTTACAATACATCGTAACTAGCACAGACTTTCTGGTCTTTTAAAAACTGGGATCCATTTTAAAATTATTAGATTTGTATTAGATTAGACAGGCATTTATTATTGCAGTATATAAACAAGCTTCTGGGGGCTAAGCCAAGCACTTGCACTCCTATTCCTTGTAGTTTCTGTTCACTTGGATGTCAGCCACTTACTTCTAAACAATGGATGTTCTCCAAAAGCTGGGAGAAAGTCTGAAGATGCTGCACTGGGAAGAATTCAGGATGACTATTGAAATCGATAAAATTGGCTGTTGAACTCTGAGCAGAGTAATCAGAGTTGCTGCTACTCGCAGGAATCATCAATTTTGAATTCAATTTCTACAAAAAGCAGAAAATAAATATATTTCCATAATGTGAGTGAGTGTGTGTGTACACACACATACACATAAAAGATGAAGCATCAAGAAATCAGTTACTATTGTAATGGAACATGGTTTGGCAAATAATAAAAAAAACTGATCGAGAATTATAAATAGGAGCAATATAAGGAATAGCCTAGAAGATAAATGACTGCCAATACAACCAAAAACATCAATGAAAAATTGACAATCACAGACTAGGAACCGCATTTAAACAATCTAAAGCAAGGGTTGCTAACCTTTTGGACCTCAGGGACCACCAAACTCATAATTTTAAATCCAGGCACTAACTGGTTCTGTGAGCATGGCCTAATTTGTGGGTGTGGCTTGGTGGTCATGTGATTGGCTGGGCATGGCTTGTATGTAAATATTATATTTATATAAATATTGAATTTTTTATTAAAAAAGAGCAACTTTTATCCAAAATCAGGAAAAGCAGGCAGGCAGATTGAGTTGCTCAACGAATCATTCAGTGATCTATCTGCCATCGGTTATCTCAGTCTGTCACATAAAATTTGCATTGAATAATAGAATTTTCAGTCCTAAGGGAAATTTGGCTGTGCTTAAAAGCAGAGCCGAAGATCTAAAGACTAGCTAGAAAGCATGAAATCCAACCATTTCCTGCTTTCTAGCTAATCTAAATCTCCCTGCACAGCAGAACAGCTGATGGTCCGAAAAAGGAAAAATAGCAATTTAGCAGGCAAGTTTGCTGGGTAAGGAGTAAGTGGGCTGGAAGGGTTCCCGTGGGCCATGTGGGCGGCGCAGCCTTGTGTTTCTGCGCAACCTGGATTAATTGCTTTGGGGGGATGCTCTGGGGGTGAGATTTCTCTGTGGCTCACCAAAATTTTCTCACAGCCCACCAGTTGGCGACTACTGATCTAAAGTAACTTACTTTCTTTGGGGGCTGGAATGCTAAAACTGGTTGCGATGTGGGTGAAATGCCATAAATCCGTTGCTTTATGTTACCAATTGCAGTTTTCCACATGTTTTCTGTATTCTTAAATCGCATCTGAGAAGAAGTGAAAATTGTCATTATCCAAGATGAAAAAGTGCATTAAACTGTGTGTGTCAAACTTTCCTTTTCGAAATGTTTAGATGGATAAAACTTAAGAGTTCAGTGGGGAGAAGATGATTCAATGCAGTAGCAGTATGAATTAGACTCCAATTCAACAATATCTATTTTCACTGAAATCATTTATATATAGTTTTAATGGTACTCAATTTACGAATTCTTTGGTATTAGGACATGAGATTATTTCAGAAAGGATTGTACAGGAAGAGTCTTCATCTTCTGCTTCAAAGTTTGCTCACTCTTCTTCTCTGGTCTACAGGCTCTAACTACACACAAAGGCACACCACTTCATATGTATCTTCTTGTAATCATCAAGAACTTAAGAACTTGGGAATAGTCCTCTCACAGAGAAATCAAAGGAATAGCCCTTCCATTCAGTCATCCTTTCTCTCACCTTTGTGCTTTGGAACAAATGTGAAGACACCATGCTTGGAGCAAAGCTTTTATACATTAAGAGAAGAGCCTGCAATGGAGCTTCTGATCCCTGAGTAAACATATGAACAAAAACAAAGTCCAAAGTTAATTGCTGGAAAAGGATGAAAGTAAAGTCCTCTTATTGTAACTCACAAGTATAGGAAGCTGAGGATTATTCTAAATCCTGATCCGTGAAAGCAGTTATGAAAAGAGAAGTAAAATCTAAAAAAAGTAGCCTCTACTGACATAAACACTTGGTGGGCACTTTCTTTTTATGGGACAGTACTGTCACTTGCAAAGCAAAGATTGCATTACTTCTCAAGCAAAGTCTCAAACAGCAGTTGAAACATTAGATCCTTCTATATTGTTATATTATTCTTAAAATGTAACTTACTAGTCATGTAATGATAGATAATGGATGCCAGTGACTTTAAAAGATCAATTGCTTGAACGATTTTTAAATATCTATACGTAATTAGTGTTGGTATATATATTTGTTTTCGTGGATTTTCATGGGTACAGGTATGCAGGTCTTGGCGTGCTTGGGTCTTTTCTCGTGTAATATTGAGAGTATCTTGGCAACCTTTCAACAAGGTCCCACTCGTCAACTTCAGGCTGGTGCTTTTGGCTTCGTGCTTGCGCGAGCAAAGCGTGATCTGAGCTGCCGTCTCTCTATAAATACTGGTGGGGAGGTTGGCTGTGTTGTCATTTCTTTTTCCATCAACCAATCAAGAAATGACAACACAGCCAACCTCCCCACCAGTATTTATAGAGACGGCAGTTCAGATCACGCTTTGCTCGCACAAGCACGAAGCCTAAAGCACCATCTTGAAGATGGCGAGTGGGACCTTGTCGAAACGTCGCCAAGATACTCTCAATCTTACACAGGAAAAGACCTGAACACGCCAAGACCTGCATGCATGCATATGCATATGCATATACATACATACATACATATATTTTAAGAACTGAACACTGAGATAAAAATGGAAATAAACAAATAAATGGTAGATATTGATTAGCTTTCACCCTGTGCAAAAGCTATCCCATCACAGATGTGAACTTAAAATTTTATAAATTGTACTTCACATGACTTTAGTTTCAAATGACTCACCATCTTGGCTCTTAAATCTAAGAGTCGTCGCACACGGAAAGGTTTCACTAGGAAGAAAGATAGTGTCTAATTATTTGGTGTTTTAAGATTTTGATGAGACTATATATATAAAAAGTGATTTTTATTCTAAGACACGTGTGTCAAACTCGTGGCGTCACATAGCTGTCACGAGACGTTTCACAACAGTTTTTCCCTTTGTGGAGCTGGGGTGGGCGTGGCCTGCATGTGACACATCTGGCTTCTGTGGGCTGCCAGTTTGACACCCCTGTTCTAAGAGATGAACATACTAGACTCAGGCTAAAATAGCATATACAAGCAAAATTCCCTTATTCTGTGTTATAATCTTATAATCTGGAACATTAAAGATTTGAACGCTGTTTCTTCTAAAAAAAACCCAACCCCTTTGTGGGTAATTCAAGTCAACAGAATAGGATAGCAATGAAAATTTAAAAAGTAGCTTTATTATCTCAAAGTCTTTAAGGAAGAAAACAAGAAAAAATACTTTCTTTTGAAAGCACATTAAACATTCTGATTCCAATTATCATCTCACCATTTTCTCTTCTGGTCAGCAAATATAGCACATGGCAAACGAAGGGGCACTATAGGAAAAAAAAAGTATCAAAGGAATACATAATTGGGCAGAGTCTATGCTTTATACTTCTCCAAAATAACATAAGGAGTTAGCATTTCTTTTAAAACAGGATACATTAGTGGCATTATCTTGGACAATTTGCCCTTTAATTCCTTAAAAACATCAGTTTATGGGGTTGCAGCAAGCGCTATATCACATGACTGGGCTGGTTCTCTAAAAGCAGACAGTGCTGGATCAATCTGGAAGCGATTTTAGGAGTTTCAGAGACTGAAATGGGATCCTTAAAAATTTGCAGTGCTTTAAATACCTATTCACTCCTTGTTCAACCTCCCAATGGGAAAAAGATGCATGTCTTTAGCCCTTCTCGCTCTGGGAGACACAAGCAGCATGGCTTCATGTAGTATATGGCCCCAGGTGGTATTTTGGTGCCTGTTTTTTTAAAACTTTCTAATCCACCATTACAGCAGCAAAAATATACCTAATTATGTTCCTTTTTTGAACAACTAAGGACCGTATCTTTAATTACAATCCAAATAAGGAGTTAGGCATTGCATAGTAGTTCTTTGGATCCCAAGGCAAAAAAGTTTGTTTGCCTATCAACATAGGCAAACAAAGCTGAAATGCTGCACATCCCTATTACACAAGGAAATATTTTTAAAAAACCACAAATATTAATTTTCATCTTACCAATTTTTCATCCTGTAAGAAGTTGAAGAAGAACCCATAGAGTGCATTAACCTTTTCTTTATGATCAATCAAATCATACATTGCAATTAACCATTTTAAGAAAAGAACCTAATGGGAAGAAAACAGGAATTGATTAGTTGATATGAATGTGGATCATAGTATTAGTGTTCAAAGGAGACAGATATAAAAGAACTGTAGACGTCAACAGGACACGCCATACTACCGTAGTGAAGATATTATAAGGTCCAAGATATCAGGATATGCTTGCCAAGTTACCTGAGTATTGCGAGAACATTTGCCAACACAAAGCCATGAAACAGCTGAAACAATTGAATCCTCTGTTATTGCTGAAATGGGAATCAGGTTCTTCAACAATCGAACATTTACCACTTCAGCTGGAAGAGATTAATTTTTCATAAGGCTTAAGTACTGAAATGCCCAAGTAAAATGTAGAAACACAAGAGGAGAGAAAAAGATAATATAATTGTTGTTGTTTTTTTACCAAACTTGCCGCTGAGTGCTATATTCAGCAAGGCATCAATTTCTTCTGGAGTCAAACCTCTTTCTTGAGCAATCTTTTCCACACTTAATAAGTGTTTCTGCAAAGCCTCATTCTTCGGGGAAGTACGATCTTTAACTAGAAAAAAAAATCAAGACTTGAGATGATCGTAGATACAATCCTCGTGAGCAGCAAGCATCTCATAGAAAAATCTGCCCACTTGCTTACTTCACCATCAAGTTTCATGCTCCAAACAAATATATATATTCATTTCATTCAATTTTGAGGCCACCCAAGCGTTTATTGACTCTGGCCACTTTACAAGAGAAAAATAACACATATAGAAAAGGACAAGAAAAGGACCAGAAGTTTAACTCAATATCAGTTTTAAAAAAACATCACCAATAAAATATTTCCTACAAAATGAACACCCTTTGGAAAATAGACCTTTTTTATCACTTGTAAAAATGTGTTATTCACCTGGAAAAGTGTTAATATATGCTAGGACCAATATGATCAATAAAAAAGTCTCACAATGATTTCAACTATTGACCTTTTTTGCAAGGCCTTTATTGAATGAACATTAAAACTTACACTATCCATCTGTTCTAATTAAGAGTACAAATAGATATGCTAAAGTAAGGGTTTGCATTCTTATATGCGCTGTCAAATCAAGTATTTGAAAACAGCCACATTTTAGGCATAAACATATTGGTAATCCAAGATTAAATATTTTATCATTTTTACAGTATTTAAATAAAGCATCCAATTAACATTAATTAAAACAGATGACCGTTACGCTAACATGTACGCAGTAAAATTGTGTTCTGTTGAAAACAGTGCCCTGCTGAAAGGCAATAATGACACTCAGATACATTATCAGATTCCTAGTCGCCTTTTTTGATCCAGGCAGGCACCTGCTAGATCTGATTTAGACACTTGGGTTTTCTTTGTTTGAGGGCATTAAATGCTTAGCCCTGCTTTTATCCTTACTTTTTGTCAAAAAAATCAGTGCTTCTTCAAGAGGATCCTGGGTGCAGTCTGTCTCTTCATTGGAAGGTATTTTATGGTCTTTATGTCCCTGGGTATTTTGATGGCCATTTGCTATCCATGTGGATATATCAGTTTGTTTACTTGAAACCACTGGTAAATTCTGCTTTTGCTTTTTAGCAGCTACTCCTCTCTTCATCCTTTTCAATTCCAAACATAGAAATACCAACAGGGCCTATTGTTTTCATTTGCCAGAAATAACGCTGCGTCCAACCATATTAAGCTGTAGCATCTATATTAAAAGAACTACCTGGAAAAGACAGAATACCATCTTAAGCAGATTACAAACACACAACAATGCTATGATGAAATCAAACTATGGGAATGCATTCCTGAGCAAACTAAAAAACAATCAAAACTGGAAAAATGTTTTTTATTTGTAGAGGCAGTCTATATCGCTGATCTGGATGAGAACCAGTGGCCTAATGGCAATTACAACTGCCTCACATGTAATACTTCCCTGGTTCGAATCCCAGTAAGGGTATGGCTAGCTGACAAGAGCTAAATAGCTCGAAATAGATCTATACTAGTCTCCCTTGTTTAATTATTTATCAGCTCAAAAACCTAACACACACACACACATGTATATATATATATATACACCGGTATATATATATATATATATATATGCAGGTCTTGGTGTGTTCGGGTCTTTTCCTGTGTAAGAATGAGTCTCAATCTTACACGGGAAAAGACCCGAACACACCAAGACCTGCATACCTGTACCCGTGAAAATCTACGAAAACAAATATATATAAACAAATATATCCATATTTCAGAGGCTCTGAGGAGTTAACAGTATTATTATAAAAAGATTTAAAAACAATGATCACTTAACACAAGTGCATCTAAAACACCAAACTGGAGATGACTGCTATAATGGGAGCATACTATAAAAGATTTGTTTTTCCCACCATGTACATGTATACATCCGAACTAGACTGTGTTGTTTCTCTGTGTCATATATGTGGGTAATGCACACTTTTTTTTATTTTGTCATGTAGCGTACATTGGAGGTGCTGACCTTGAGAGCTGTATGCAACAAAATTTCATTTTAATATGTGCCAATTTGTGTACAAAGTGACAATAAAGTTCCTAAGTTAAGTAAGTTAAGCTATACATACATTTCCCCATGTCCAGTCTTTCCTGAGTGTTGGGGTGCAAAATTCTTTCACTTCCTCCTGATTAGCAGGTTGCCTAGAAATTCAGGCCCCTGACTCTGTGCACAGCTAAAGACCTATTCCCTGAATTTGGAAGAGAAAAACACTTTTTAAGCTTTGCAAAAGCGGCTTTTTTTGCCTATCTGAAAATACAAATCACCAAATCATACAGCAAAACAAGAAGCACTTTTTGAAGAGAATTGAGTATTTTTATAGGTACAGACACCAATGATCCATATATGCAATATATGACAACATTAACAACCACAAGTTCATTGCCAAACATAGCTAAATACACCCATTAGCCAGAGGTGGGCAACTATTATTATCAGGGAAATATGATATAATAAATAAAATAAATAAAAAGGATCCCACCAAGGGCTTCTTATTTCCTGTTGCTAATGCTGATTCCCAGCTCCTTCCATCTTTAGGGGCAGGTTACTCATCCTCCTAGCACACAAGCCAACCAAAACCTTCAAAAATATCCTCAGCAAACCAAAAGACCCAACAACCCCAGAAGGGGGGGAAAATAAACTTACACAGGAATCATCTATATACAACATACAATGTAAAAAGCTGCAAGGAGAGTCTGGTGTGGCCGAGTTTAAAGGGACGCCCCCCCCCGCCCCCCCAGAAACAAACCAGTCAGCCGGTTTTCGACACTGGGGTTGAGCCCAGCCCCAAAGCTGGGAAGGTGTCGGGCCAACGTTAGTTACCTGGGCGCAGAGGGCTCCGACTCTCGTCTGAACGCTGGGAACCGGCCTGGCAGAAGACGCGTCACTTCAGACAACCCACGGCGGGGTGGGGGGAGCGTGTCGCGGGTGCAAAAGCCCTCAGGGGCGCCTCTTCGGAGTCCAACCAGTCTTCCCGCCTTTCTCCTTCTTCCCACCAGGCTTCGGGCCCTCCTTCGACCGGCTCCGTCCGTTCCTCCTCCGGCTTCTGCCGCCTCAGGCCCTACCTAGGCCGCTCCGCTATCACAACAACCGCCGCGACCAATTTTTTTAACCGCCGTCCGGTTCAAATTTTTTCCCCGCCTCCCACGCGCAGGCGTACCTCGCCGTCCGGACGCCAGAAGGGGTGGAGCCGCGAGCCCAGAGCCGTTTCCCATTGGTTAAGCCGGCTCCTACCGTCGGCCCGGAGGGTCGCTGATTCGCCGTGAGCACGCGCAGGCGCGTTTTCTCTCGCTTCTTTTTTTCTCTCGCTTCAATTTCAGATGCCGGAGTAAGGATGACGTCATCCGAGTCTTCGGAGCGAAAAGAGCCGGGCGGAACTTTGAAAGGAAAGCGCGCATGCGCGACACCTGGACTATTTACTAACTGGGAATTGTGGCTTTTGACTCGTTTTGCTACGAATTTGCTGCTTTGAATTCTTCTGCAAGCTTCGGTAGTGATGGCGTCTAAAGAGCTTTTTTTTCTCCTCAAGTACAGAGATACATCTCGACTTGCACCCATTCGTTACAAAGGCACTGAAAAAAAATATTTTTGACAGTTTTTCATACTTACAACTATAGCAGTATCCTCAAGAAGATCATGCCATCAAAATTCAGAGGCTCGGCAACTGGCATGTATTGATGATGGTCTAAATACCTTATATTTTTTTTCTCAAGTACAGAGATACACCTCAACTTGCACCCATTTAATTAATAGGGGTGAAATCCACTGTGCAGTGGTTCACTTAACAGCGGTGGCAAGGAAGGTCGTAAAATGGGGCAAAACTCACTTCACAACTGTCTCGCTCAATAATGGAAATGTTGGCCTCAGATATAGTTGAGGACTCCCTGTATCAAGGTCTTATTAGTGCTTCAGTGAGCAGCCTGATGTTATTCATCTATTCTAAATGCTGTTTAAAAAAAATAGCATTTGGGGCTGATGGTCTACAGATTTCACAGCCATGTTACAAGTGGGAAAATGATGATATGCCCATATTCATATTCAGTGTGATGTCTCTTTCTTATTTTTGTCTAGATCTGTCATTTGTCACTGAACCAGATATATTTTTATTTCGTGACTAAGAGTCACCGTTATATTCGCTATGGTGAAAAGATAAAATTTGAAACCTTTTCAACTTATTTGCCGACCGTTCGTACATCCATTATCTGTGGATGTATTGCGATGGTAATGCAGGATATCGATTTTTTTTTTCATTCCTTCTTTTTCTCCTTTCAAAAAGCTAGATCTTGGAAGCTCTGAGGCAAAAGGGGAATAAAAGTTGAAAAATCAAGCTGGAAGGGACACTCTTTTGTAAGCAGCTTTTCCCAACCAGATGCTCCACAGATATGTATTAATCTCTGGCACATGGATCGAGATTAGGGTCATTGCAATCCAGCAGATCTTCATCATCACCAACACTGGATACTCTCAAAATACAGCTCCTCCTCCTGTCCAACCAACACAACTAGATTATTGGAGGAGAAAGAGATTTTTAGTTCAAAATAACTGGACAGCTCTAAGGCCAAGTCAAATTCTTTTCTAAGCACTCCCATTAGAGACAGAAAACCTAATATCTCACCCATTCTACTTGCTGTTATTTCTGAATTACAGGCAGGCACTGAAAAAAGTGAGTTATGACTGGTTTCTGCACTTATGACCATTGCAGCTGGGAGTTCGCAGGGGTTCGGGAGAGCCCCTAGCTAAGATTCTGTGCAGTTCGGAGAACCCCCAAATCCCACTCCTGGCTGGCCCTGCCCATTCTGCCCCTCCCCTCCCAGGAGTCTCCACAAAGCCCATTTTGGATGCAGGTAAGTGGAGGACACACATGGACGCTCAGGGAGGGTAAAAAAACAGGCCTCCCAGAAGTTTGGGAAGGCCGGAAATGGGCCTGTTTCTGGCTTCCAGAGAGCCTCCGGGGCCTGGGGAGGCTGTTTTCACCCCCTTGGAGGCTTGAGAAAAGCCTCCGGAGCCCGGGGAAGGTGAAAACAGCCCCTCCCCCACTATGGTGCAGGAGGTCAACTAGGCCACGCCCACCATGGCCACGCCCACCCAGCCACGGGGCAGAGAACCCCTTGCTAAAATTTTTGAGGCCTACTCCTGGCAGTATCCTTATCACGTGATCAAAATTCAGATGCTTGGCAAGAGGTTCATATTTATGACAGTCGGAGTGTCGTGCGATCCACTTTTGTGACCTTCTGCCAAACAAAGTCAACGGGGAAGCCAGATTCATTGAATAACTATATCACTAAGAATTGTGGTGATTCATTTAACAACTGCGGCAAGAAAAGTCACAAAATGGGGCAAAACTCACTTAACAAATGTCTCGCTTAGCAACAAAAACGTTGGGCTCCATTGTCATAAGTTGAAGACTATCTGTATTGAGATTTCATAATTAATAAGCATGATTACCAAGCTGGGCTTTCTTACACAGATCCACAGAGAATGTCCTAAAGACCAATTTGCTTTAATTTAATTCTCTAATCCCAAATTCAAATTTGATTTAAACTACAAATCTTTGGTTACACTCAAAAAGCATGTTTTTGGACACTGAAGGCTGTCTTAACAGATCTTAACAGATAATCAGAGTTGGAAAGGACCTTATAGGTCATCTAGTCCAACCCCCCCACCCAAGCAGGAGACCCTATACCATTTCTGACAGATGGCAGTCCAATCTCTTCTTGAAGGTCTCAAGTGATGGCGCTTCCACAACTTCCGAAGGCAGCTTCTGTTCCATGGGTTGATTGTTCTCACTGTCAGAAAGTTTCTCCTTATTCCCAGGTTGAATCTCTCCTTGCTCAGTTTTCATCCATTATTCCTTGTCTGGCCTTCAGGTGCTTTAGAAAATAGCTTGACCCCTTCCTCCTCTCTGTGGCAGCCCCTCAAATATTGGAAGACTGCTATCATATCTCCCCTGGTCCTTCTCTTCTCTTCACTAGACTAGCCAAGCCCAATTCCTGTAACCGTTCTTCATATGTTTTAGTCTCCAATCCCCTAATCATTCTGGTTGCTCTTCTCTGTACTTTTTCTAGAGTCTCAACATCTTTTTTATAATGTGGTGAGCAAAACTGGATGCAGTATTCCAGGTACTGCATCCACTAAGAAGGAGTAAAGCAGGTTTGCAGAAACAAACCCCATTAGATCCAATGAGGTTTACTTATGAGAAAATGTATACAGGATTGCAATGCATGAGTTCTTTCTACAAAAGTACACTAAAACATCCTTTTTTCCAATTTGCAGAAAATATTCTATACACTGAATGTTTAAAATTGTATTACTCTGTTTTTCAAATGGCCACATATTCATTAAAAACTGTCTAGTACTTCATGAATGAAATTCTGTTCTATATTTCATAACCAATATGTTAGGTTCAATTTGAGTTAATGAAATTATGCAATTCAATTGCTTTTAGACTCAAATGGCATATTTGCATAGAAGGGCAAACTTTTCAGTACATTGGACAGCAATCTTGTTCGGCATTTCTCAAAAACTTTGTGAATGGCATACAGCATATAAAAGCCATTGTGACTTTTTGCCTAATACTGTTCTCTACATTTCGGTGGTAGTGTCAAACCTTTGTTATCCCAATTGAACTGAACTCATCACAGAAAACTGATTATGTTCGTCATGACTGAGAGCCTCAGAGATTCAAACTGGAGTTTAAAATGGCCCCAGAGACAATACTTGAATTTATTTAACGCTTGGCTTCTGCAGATGGAGTTAGAATCCCTTGACATATTGGCCAATATTCTATGGAATAAGATGGTATGGAAAAATTCAGACTTACTTTTCCCTCTTAATCTTGATATGAATGTACATCAGTATTTTCTCTGAGGATATTTGTTCAGTCTTAAATGTAGAAAAATACCGACTGCTTGTAGAAAATCTTATATTTTTGATGCATGACAATTTGCCTGAAGATCATGCAGTCATTTTAATAGTGATTTCTTGGAAGGAATATTTGCCCAACCTCATTCATTGGGATAATAGGCAATCTAGCCTCACATATTTACATATCTCTATGGTGACAAGCCTCCAGTGACATCATGTGATGTCATGAGAACATGTTACAAATAATGTACCATACATGATGGATACGTCATATTCTCGCAAACACTTTTGACTATGCTGTTTTTCATTTTGAAACATTGCCTTTAGGGTTTATTTTGATCACTTCTCCGATCTCATTTCAACACATTTCAATATGTTCAAACTGAATTGAGAGCAGCTACCCCTCAGGGCTCTTGATTCTGCTTTCTGTCATTCAGAAACCTATACGTGACACAATAAAAGCCAATGGGTGGTGCAAATATATATATATACTGTATATACGTAAAAGAATTGCAACGTCCCATGATTTAACAAGCAGATTTCCTCCAAATTTCAAAAAGTTTATTTTTTTATAAATTGGGCAAGGGCTGGGGAAGGGAAGAGCAGGAGGAGAATGCAAAGCAGACAATACGAAGAAAGCAACACCTATATTTATATGTAGCTTTTAAAAATGTATTTCTCTTGACAGTCGAGACTCGCCTTTCATGTTCATCCCAAGCAGAACAATAAAAACCTCTCATAAAAACATTGCACTCACAATGCCTTGGCTTAAGAAGAGAGACCTATGCAGAAGAGGAAATGGATGGCGCTGTTAGCCTCGCCCGAAAGCAGTGTGGCTCATCCTGGAATGGCTGGGGAATTCTGGGAATCGAAGTCCACTCGTCTTAAAAGCCTCCATAGTTGAAAAACACGGCCTTAATCCTTGACTCTTGTGAGTACAAGTGGATGGCCAAAGAAGCCAATTTACATTGGGGACAGATAATGAATAGTCCCTGATCTTTTGCCAACAGCCAACAGCCAGACTTAGGAGAGAAGAGGCCTAATGGATCGACTATCGTCTCTGCAAGATCCTTTATTATCTGCTGAGAAAGGGGTGAGGCATGCATTGCTTGGCGCAGTAGGTGAACCAGGATAGTGACTGAGCAAAGACTGCATTGTTAATTTTGTTTTCTTTCCTCTCCCCAGCTTTTCTGCCTCCGAAGGACTGCTTTTTTTGGCACACAGGCAATTCAGGCAAAGCAATTCAGCTGTCCACCTCTTTCCACACACATGCACACAGAGACACAGATGCACGTGGACACTTACACACTTGATACAAAGAGACACTTTTTTTTTTTATAGATCCGATGCAGGATGACGACACACTGGTGTGTGGGAGGTGGAGGGCTATATAGCAGAGGGCAGCTCTAGAGGTTCAGAGTGCTGTAAGCCAGGTTGGAATTTAACTGGCCCCTCGAAGGATTTCCCCCATGCTCCAAAATGGAACCCTTTGCCAAAACCGATTAACCAATCAAGGACAAAAAAAGAAACAGGTTGGCTCTGTCGTAGATCTTCTGCACAGAGAGCTGTAAAGAGGGTCCATAGGGCCCGTGCAGAGGGTACCCACTAGGAGATTTTGATTTTGCCCTTCTCCGGGGCTGCGTCTGCCAGCGACGGTTGCTCATCCCCGTTCACTGTCAGGGTCCTCTTCTCTGGAGGCTGGTCCTCAGGTTGGCGTGCAATCAGCAGGCGGCAGGTGAGCAGGATCCCAAAGACCAAGGCGTGGGCGTAGCGCTTGAGTGGGTCCCCCACCAGTTGGTGAAAGAAGAGCACGGCCAACACCAGCAGAAGCAGCACAAAGTTGGCCACGTCCTTGGGGCGGCCCGGAACCAGGGTCATGACAATCCCGCAGGCCACCTCCAGGGCTCCGATGCTCTTGCGAAGAATGATGGAGCTGACTCCCAACCTCTTCAGCATGGGCAGCGCCCTCACGTAGGTCTTGTAGGCCCGCTTCTGTAAGCAAAAGAACACGAGCACAGCATTCGTGACCGGTTTGGACCCGAGTATAGTTTATGGTATCAGCCTTGGGAAGCGGACGGGGGCAGAGTTTGGATCGGCTTTGGATCCAGTCCAACAGGAAACACCAATCTTATCACGGGGGGAAAGAAGGGGGAAACGGACAGTAATGAACAAAGTGATTGTTCTGACCCACGCCCTTTCCCGACAAATCAAACACAATTCAAATAGAACAGAAACCTTGTAATGCTTTTTCAAAATAATTAGCTGTGATAAGCACAAGTATTATCAAACTGTTCAAGACTTGCCAAAAGATAACAGACAAGAAATAATTTGCACAATAAGAATCTTCAAATACAAACTCAGGATACTGGAATGTCCACGAGGCTGGAGTTTCAAAACGTCTTTGCCTTCTGCAAAGTACATTTGTTTCACAGCTGGCTTTTGTCTTCCTGGAGGAGGGGCCATTCCCTTTCAGCCTTACTCCCGAATCACCCGTGCTGTTGTAACTGCTCTTTCCTCCGAGCAATCCTGTGCACACTTAGCACAGGCTCCTCAGGAACCTCCTCATCACTGCTGCCAGCCCCCACAATCTCTGAAGGCAGCAGTCCACTCCCTAATGGTCCTGGCCCCTCATCTGAGTCCTCGCTTTCCTCAGCCATCCTCACCGGCTGCCAGCTAACCACAACAGTGATCTTCTTCCATTGGTATTTTGTAGGATAAGGTTGGAGAAGAGGACCATAGCTCAGTGGTAGAATACTTAGTCTAGATGAAGAAGGTCTTAGATTCTAGCTTCTCTGGATGGAGAATGTCCTACTGAACTCTTGCATTGGTGTATTCAGTAAACAGCCTTTGGATGGATGAAGAGTTGGACAGATGGACCCATTCATTGGTATAAGTAGACAATCTTGAAATGAATGAATGGAGGGATGGATGGAGGGATAGAATGATGGATGAATTGATGGATGGTTGGATGAACGTTTGCATTGGTAGTAGACAATCTTGGAATGGATGGATGGGTAGAATAATGGATGGGTTGATTGATGGATGGTTGGATGGTTAACCCTAACCCTAGCATTGGTATAGTCAGTAGATAATCTTGGAATGGATGGATGAATGGATGGCTGAGCTAACAATAAAATAATTTCTTCAGGTCCCAGGGATGGCTCATGAGCAATCTTTGTCAAATATATGAGCTACTGAACATCACTTTGACTATTTATGTGGAGTATGTAGATCAGGTGTGTCCAACCCACAGCCCATGGCTGCATGTGGCCCTGGACTGCTAGTAATTGGCTCCATAAAAAAACATAAAGCACATGTAAGTTTGTTAACTATATTTTATATGCAGCCCAAATGATTTCTCTTCACTCAATGCAGCCCAGGCAAGCCAAAAGGCTGGACAGCTGTGCTCCTATCAATTTATGTGAAAGAAAGATCTCTTTTGAATCTAGCGGAGCTTCTGACTTCATTGGCAGGCAGCTGTCCTGAGAACTGCATGGAAATGATTCATCTTTGCCTTCACTCATGATTTTTTTTTCTTTCCTGACTTCCCGCTCCAGCTTTCCCTGGAAGCTTCCCATCCTGCATGGCTTCCAAGATCAGACAAAGCCAGAGGGTGCCATCGGATGAAGCAACTTACAGCAATAAATGTCCGATATTCTGAGAGGCCACCAGTGACCAATATAAAAAAATAAAAGGCTTTGAACAAACCCTTGTTATTACAGTCCCTGAATAAGCAGTGTACAGTTAAAAGAATGGAAATTGTATAAAACAAAATATAAATCATCAGCTCCTGGGAAAACAAATTGGATTGGGTGGGCAAATCAACAGAATGTATTTATATGTGTGTGTGGATAAAGTAACTGCAGAGAGGAAATCTTGTAACCATTGAAAAAAAATGATGCACAGCTATAAATATGGAAAAGCAATCCAGACTTCCTAAAGCTGTAAAAGTCTTTTTCAGATAAGGAAGTGGGAAATAAACAGAGCCATTAAGTTTCATCTGAAAACCTGCAGTGTTATACACCATCCTTTCATAGCAATGCACTGAAAAACACGGTGTTTATTGGGCTGATGTTCGTACATGTTAAGCTATGATGTGCTTAATTATGGTTTAATGAGTACTGTAGCACACAACTGACTGGTTCATGTAGTAAATGAAAGCATAATCTGTGCCTTTCAAATCACAGTAGCAAATAATACACTAAATCACAAATAAGCACTAGTATGTTAGTTGAAATGAGATACGTATCTTTCCTTCCCAAAAAGCATTCATTCATCATGAGAAATCAGTTTGTTCCATTGCTCCGTTGGTCCTCAAGGACTAGATTTATACCTTGTGTTAAGCCCATCATTTGTGAGCTTAGCCACAACTGAATCCTTACATCACACTATGCCATCAAACATGTTTTGCAAATCATGAAGAGATTATGTCACATACTACATCGTATGAACCGGATGAGTATAACAATTAGTGAAAGGAATATTTGTTACAACACCAGGGCAAATATAATGAATTAAAAAGGAAAAGCAGTTCAGTTGACCAGTGGTATCAAGCTCTTGGAAATACAAAGATATCATTTTATCAGGATAAGAAAGAGGAGGACCTGAAGTTGACAACCCTAGGCACAGAGAGTCATTCATGTAATATTTAAGACTGTAGTGAGAGGAGGGGAGAGAAGAGAAGAGGGGAGAGGAGAGAAGGGAAGAGAGGAGAGGAGGGAAGGGAAGGAAAGAGGAGAGGAGGAGGAGAGGAAAGGAAAAGAAAAGAAAAGGGAAGAGAAGGCGGAAGGGAAGAAAGGACAAGAGGGAAGGGAAGTGAAGAGAAAGGGAGAGGAGAAGGGAAGGGAAGAAAAGAGAAAAAAGAGAAGAGAAGAGATCACCATACTAGAAAGTTCCACTATTGTTTATTCCCAGAAATTACAAGTCTGGCCATTTCTGTAATATTCTATGAATGAGCATTACTGCATTATGAGTGACCTCCTGGAAGAGACAAGAAAGAAAGAAAAAGAAGGAAAGAAAGAAAGAAAGAAACCCCTTCATTATTTGATTGCCTGCATTATCACACAACTGGATCTCACCACCAGATTCCTTCATTAAAAAAAATTATATAGAAAAGTGCTGGACATAGATTTGCTTTCTGAGGGAAAAGGAAAGCCCCCCGCTCCTTTCAGCTCCCTAGTCCAGGCTGATGGAAGACCCTGATTTGTCATGTTCTAGAAGCTTCTCTGAGGGAAGAACATCACTGTTGCGTTGGGCTGCAGGCAACCTGAGCCATGTGGGTGCCTGTAACAAGTTATCAGGAATATGGAAGCCAAATAATGGGACTATTTGTGAGTCAATCACAACAACGCTGGAGGTGGAGGTGGGTTGTCTTCTAGATTTATGTGGGCCACCTTCTCCTCGCCCTAATAAGCAACTACTTAGGGGTGGAAGAAGTTCCCTTCTGTTTCTGTCGAAGACGAACCATCGGTAGCCCTGAGCTGTCTCATCCCCTTCCAACACCAAAAATCCTTTTAGAAACATCTCACCCTGGCTTCTCCTTCCTCCTGGAACTAATAAAGAGGTCCTTTCTGCTCTAGAGTGTCTTCCTAGGCTTCTGCAACTGCTTTCCCTCCTTCCATTCTTTTACTCTTCGTTGGATGCCTTGGGAAGAAGGGAACGCCAAAGGAACCTTGCAAACGGAAGATGGGAAGGAAGCAAAGGAAGCAACGAGGAAGGTTGGATGTGGATGGGCCTTCGGTCCCTTTTCTTGCACCTCTCCAAGCATTGCTGTCATCCGTGTCTCTGAGCTCCTACAATTTTGCCAGCTGGCAAAATGTCTCCCCTCCCCTCCTCTCCCCACCCAACTCTTTATTTTGCTCACCATCTCATTGTAGGCGTCCTTGCTGAGCCTGGGGGTCAGTTTGATGGTCCCCATGAAGACGAAGAAGAGCCCCAGGGCCACCGAGAGGGCCACGATGGTGATGGTTCGCGGGGAGGCCATTCGGACCAGGATGCTGCCGTTTGCTCCGATCCCTTGGCTATGTCAAGGGATGGTCAGTCACCATGGAAGGAGATGGATGGGTGGGGAGGGGGAGGGGGAGCGGAAGGCTGCAGAAATCCGGGAGGATGACACAAAGCAAGGGGGGATGCCTCTTCAGCTCAGCCGCCTCTGGGTCCTAACGTCCCACTTTTTCACCGCGTTGGCAAGGTGACACCTGCAAACAAGAGGCAGGAAAGGCAGTGGAAGAGACGGTGGGAGCTGGTTATGGCATCCACCCGCTGACATTTCGGGCAAAAGGCTCGCCCTCGCTCTGTGGGCCATGCAAGGAAGCTGCAGAACAGTTGAATGCCCGTTGATGTAAATGCTAAGAACGTGTCATGGCAGCTGACCTCTTTCTTTTACCTTGACAATTATCAGGTGATTAAGGATGGGAAAAATAGCTCTAAAACAATTTCAAACTACTTCTACTACTACCATTTTGGTCAGATATTTTGGAAAAGGCCATGATTCCTTTTTATGATCTTAGTCCAGAATCAACCAACAACTTATTGTATGTATGTATTTATTTTGCTCTGGTTTTGTTGCTTCTGATTTTTAAAACCTTGCTGGTCATTGAATGAATAAATATTGATTGACTGACCTTAGTCCAGAAAGAAATGTAAAAGTATTTAATAGGATCTTTTCCTTCTCTTTAATTTAACCATCAAGCCAATCCTCAAATCCACCAATTGAAAAGAAAAAGATCTTTGTACATCAAACACTTCTCCTCCTCCTCCTCCTCCTCTTCTTCTTCTTCTTCTTCTTCCTTCTCCTCCTCCTCCTCCTCCTCTTCCTGCTCTCTAGCACTGATGTTACTTAGTCGAGTAATGAAACATCTACAAGAAAACAACCAAGTTCAGAAAGCACCAAGGACCCCTCAGTCCTTTCTTCTTCTTCTTCTTCTTCTTCTTCTTCTTCTTCTTCTTCTTCTTCTTCTTCTTCTTCTTCTTCTTCTTCTTCTTCTTCTTCTTCTTCTTCTTCTTCTTCTTCTTCTTCTTCTTCTTCTTCTTCTTCTTTCTTCTTCTTCTTCTTCTTCTTCTTCTCCTTCTCCTTCTCCCCCCCCTTTCTTCTCAGCAGCTAACCTCTTTGACTATTCCATTTTCATATATTATGTAGTAGCTGTTTTTAGGACACCACAAGAATCTTTATTTGGCTATAAAACACTTGCAATTGTAAGGTCCTACTCTGTAGTCCACAGGAACTGACCACGCATTTCCCTTCTCATCTGTATCAGCCAGTCTGCTGCCCATTTCCCACCCACCTGTGAAACCAAAGACATTAAAAATGGAGGAAGGAAACTTCAAATTGACTCAATAAATTGGTGGGATTTATTGCAATCCACACTGTGCCCTGTTTGTGGTCAATATTGAGTGACTGGAGTTCACCAGAGATGTGCCACAACTGTATAATTACAAAGATAATGAACATTTTCTGCTGCTAGAAACACACAAATCCTTATTATTGAGTTAGAAGAAGTGCAGATGGTCACCAAAATGTATTGGCTTCTGAGAAGTGGACATTCCATCATTGCAAGTTTTGAAGAAGAGACTAGACAGCTACTTGTCTGAAATAGTATAGGATCTCCTGCTTAAACAGGAGGCTGGACTAGAAGACCTCCAAGGTCCCTTCCAGCTCTGTTCTGTTCTGTTCTCTCCTACCCTACTCTACCCTACTTTATTCCATTCCATTCCATATTTTCTATTCTATTCTATTCTATTCTATTCTATTCTATTCTATTCTATTCTATTCTATTCTATTCTATTCTATTCTATTCTATTCTTTGCTCTGCTCTGCTCTGCTCTGCTATTCCATTCCATTCCATATTTTCTATTCTATTCTGTTCTCTTCTATTCCATTCCATTCCATTCCTTATTTTCTGTTCTATTCCATTCCAATATTTTCCATTCTATTCTATTCCATTCCATTCCATTCCTTATTTTCTATTCTATTCTATTCCATTCCATATTTTCTATTCTATTCTATTCCATTCCATTCCATTCTAATCCCTTATAGCACTCAATTTTGAGCAGTAAATCACAGGAGATATGAATGGAAGTATCAAACAATTGGTGGCTTGGAGTCTGGGCAATTTTATTGTCCCGAGTTCAAACTTCTCCATTTGTCTTCTTAGTAAGCTGGCCAACTCTTTAGAAGTTCAACCACGAAAGCAGCCTGAAGACACGCGGATAATGGACACGCATGCACTTTCAATGGGATTTTTGGTTGTGTTTCCAGAGTTCAAAAGCAGTTGTTAATTTTTTTAAAAGCTATTTTTAAGCCCATCCAAAGTTTTATGCTACCCTTTTTGGTGCATCTATACCTCAAAATGGAAGGGAAGCATACCCGCAATGTTTGGTGGCAATCATCATAAGGAGATACAAGAGAGAATTTGGGGAGTATTGATGGATCAGGGTCACAAAATGCTTATCCTGTAGTGAAGAGAGCTGTACAGGTCGTCCTTGACTCATGACCACAATTGAGCCCAATAGGTCTGTTGTTAAGCGAGACATTTGTTAAGTGAGTTTTGCCTCATTTTACGACCTTCCTTGCCATGGTTTTTAAGTGAATCATTGCAGTTGATAAGTAATCTGGTTGTTAAGTGAATCTGGCTTCTCCCATTGCTTGTCAGAAGGTTGCAAAATCTGATCACGTGAACACAGCAACGGTCATGTGATGACCCAAAGGGGCGTGGCACAATAATAACAAAGTCACCAAAGTAGATAAATTCCCTTTAATGCCTCCAACTTGGCCCCCAATGTCCAGTTATTCTTGGCTGGAGATCAAACTCTTCCAAAAAAAGTTTACAAAGAGAAGAAATGCAGTCCAAACCCAAAGTAGAGATAAATTAGAAACAAAAAAAACCAACACAAACCACGCTGAAGTAAATTAACACGACAGGCCAGGATAATAAATTGCAGGCTTCCGAAAGATAACAAAGCACGCACAGTTGGGAAGACGCCAAAACCCAGATAAGCCTCGACCAAGATAATGCATGCTTTGTTTCCAGCAAGGAGCTGTGTGCAAACGCCCTTATATCCTGGTCTCCCAGCTGCAACTAATGAAAGGGATCAGGGCCCTTTCCTCTCCCGTAAGCCACGTTGCTCCCTTCTCCATTCCTCCCTGCATGCCCTAGGATGAAGAGGGGGTGGCCCTGGGTCATCTTCTGAATGCCCAGCCAGGCTGTGGCCTTCCTCCGTTTCTTCCACAGCCATCGGAACCACACTCCCATTCCCTGTCAGTTGCTCAATCTTCCCCTCAGAATCAGACTCCAACAAGGGCATGACAGGTCATAAGTGTGAACCAGTTGCCAAACATCTGAATTTTGATCACATGATCAGGAGGATGCTTCTAAGGTTGTAACTGGGAAAAACAGTCATAAGTCTCATTTTTCAGAGCCATTGCAACTTTGGTGGCTAAATGAATTGTTGTAAGTTGAGGATTATCTCTACTTGAAGAAGAAAAATCCAGGAGTAAGATAAAGAATATTAGGCTTACTAAACACTTCCTGATTTTGGAGAAAGCAAATCTCTTAAGATCTGTTAAAATTAAGCTTGCAACACTGCATAAATCATTTACAACTGGTTTTGATTTACGAACAAAGACATTCAACTGGCAATTGGATTCTTATTATTTAAAAGTTATTAATATACCGTAAGCACTGAACTGAACAGCAGGTGGCAGGCATATTCTTAGAAAAAAATAAATAAATTCTGAATCCTTTTCAAAAGATCTGAAAAAAAAAACCCGGAGGCTTGTAACCTTTATCAAATACACCAATTTTCACTGCTGGCTTGTTTTGCATAAGAATTGACAGTAAGCTAAGCAGATATTGAAATTTTACTCACTGGATATTCCCATTTCTTTTTTTATACGTTTTATTTATACATTTTCCTATAATATATGTAAAAGCTCAATAAACAATGTAATATTTGGGTCACTTTATCTATACATAATGTCAATAATAATAATAACAATATTTACTTGTATGTAATAGTATTCTTCCAACTTCTAATTTCTACCTCTGCTGTCTTACCATCTGAAGAACAAATCCCATGTTAAATACTCTTCTGTATCCTCTTTATTCTTTATCTTTACAATTAACCTATCCATTTCCGCACAATCTAATATTTTTTTAATTATACTTTCATTTGTAGGAGTTCCCTTTTATTTTCCAATGTTGTACAAATACAATTCTTCCTGCTGTCAAGACATGTAATATTAAATAGACAACTCCTTTGTCATATTTTTCTGGTACTATACCTAACAAAAAATATTTCTGGCTTTAAATCTGTATGTTGCTTTATCATTTTTCTCTAACCAAGTATGTATTTTTGTCCAATATTTATTTTGCTTTTGGGCATATCCACTGTGGATATTCCCATTTCTTGATAGATTCCCTTAGCCGTAGCCTGTCTCCTTTTCAACATCTTCATGGGTCTTCAGAGGCAGAAAATGGAATGATGATTTACAAGTTTTCAAATTTTAGATCTGGTAGATTTCTCCAGACATCCAGTGATCCTGTATGGCATCTGTTTAAATCCTTCTGTGGAATAGACACCAGAACAAAGGTAGCTGTAACTTTGATTGTAAATTTGACTATTGTATCTCTTTCATCTGTCCAATCTAACTGGCATTGTCCCAATCATGAAGCTATTCGTGAACCTCCTCAAATGAAACAAAATGCTTTTAAACGAAGGTTTTGTAGGTTTTTTTTTTGTAAAACACATATGCACTTAATGCAGACTTCCAGTATGATATTCTGAGGATATTCCAGGAATTCGCTCTCCTTCATCATGTCATTATCTTTTTAGCAATTTTATCCTCTGGCTGGTGGATCCCCAAAGGCAGATTTTGAGATATTATCTTCTCTATTACAAAAGACAGAACAGCTCATTCTTTTCTTTTTCTTCAGCTATGAGCCTCCTCATTTGTCAATAAAAACAGCACTAATGACAGTTCTGTCGTGTTCCAAATGGCCTTACAAGGAAAACAATCAATATTTTCCAGCAGATATCATGTTCCAATAACTTGATCTCGATTCGCTCCTCAGCTATGCCTCCAGTTACAGTTTTGCAGAGAAAATAACCTCTTTTTTTTTACTGTAGATTTAGTTCGCTCCCTTTTCCTGCAAGATTATAAATAAGTTATGAACGATACAGTAAACCACGTGGCACAACAGTGTCAAGCACAGGTGAGAGGTTGGTTTTCAGAATAACAGAGTTGGAAGGGAGCTTGGAGGTCTTCTAATCCAACTTCAAATCTCAACAAATAAATGCTCTGTCTTACATATTGGCAAAAAAAATCAGAAAATAAAATACAGGCTGAATAGTCAAGACCTTATTGATGATTCAAGCTCTGTAAAGCACCTTGGAATACTCATCTCTAATGATCTAAGTGCTAGAGCCCACTGTAACGACATAGCCAAAAAGGCATTAAGAGTTGTTAACCTAATCCTAGGTAGCTTTTTCTCTGGTAATATCGCACTACTAACTAGAGCATACAAAACATTTGCTAGACCAATACTCGAATACAGCTTATCTGTCTGGAACCCACATTACGTATCTGATATTAGCACAGTTGAGAAAGTCCAGAAATATTTCACAAGAAGAGTTCTCCACTCCTCTACTCGTTGCAGAATAATTTATGCCACCAGACTCGAAATTCTAGACCTAGAAAACCTTGAATTACGCCGTCTTCGGTCTGATCTAAGTATGGTATATAAAATCATACATTGCAATGTCCTACCTGTCAATGAATACTTCAGCTTCAACCATAACAACACAAGAGCAAACAATAGATACAACTGAAGATTAATCGCACCAAATTTGATTGCAGGAAATACGACTTCAGCAACAGAGTGGTCAATGTCTGGAATACTCTACCATGACTCTGTGGTTTCTTTCCCAAACCCCAAAAACTTTAAACTTAGACTGTCTACTATTGATCTCACCCCTTTCCTAATAGGTCTGTAGGGGGCGTGCATAAGCGCACCAACGTGCCTACCGTCCCTGTCCTATTGTTTCTTTTATTATTCTTATATGTACCCATTTCATGTATTCATAACTATGTATGTACTTATTATACCTATTATCTTGTAAGCGATTGACAAATCAAAAAAAAAATCTAAAAAAAAATTCTAATCCCCCCCCCCCCCCTGCTCAAACAGGAGACCTTTATCATTTCAGGCAAATAGCTATCCAGTCTCTTCTTAAAAACTTTCAGTGATGGAGCACCTACAACTTCTGAAGGCAAGATACACCGGTGGTTAATTGTTCTCGCTGTCAGGAATTTCTCTTATTTCTGGATTGATTCTCTCCTTGATTAGTTTCCATCCATTGCTTCTTCTCCTGCTTTCAGGTGCTTTAGCAATGCCATGATAAAGGCAAAGGAGAACCAGCATATTTTTTTTTAGAAGGAAGTGAAAGAAACTTCCTTGTGGACTTTTCTTCCACTTTTCTTCTCCTTTTCTGGGTACTGTCCAACCTGATGTTGCACTGGACTTGTTCTGGACTTTCTTCTTGGGTGAGGCCTTACAAGGCACTATTCATGGTGCACCACTTGAGGATGGTCTGTCATGTCCATCAGAATCTGACTCAGAGGAGGAAGCAATCAGCTGACAGGGAGTAGGAGTGTGGTTCTATTGGCTGTGGAGGAAACTGGGGAAGGGCAAAGTCCATCTGGGCAGAACAGGAAAGAGGTAGAGCAAGGGAGAGGGAATTCAGAGAAAGATCCAGGCCCATCCCCTCTTCATCCTAGGGCACGCAGGGAGGAATGGAGAAGGGAGCAACGTGGGTTGTGTGGCTTATAGGGAAGGAAAGGGCCCTGATTCCCTTCATTAGCTGCAGCTGGGGAAAAAAGAGAAGCTGCACGCAACAAGCTGTTGGGAGCAAACATGAATTTATCTTGTATCGTGGTAGCTTATCTGTATTCCTGGCATCTTCCCAACTGTGTGAGTTTTGCCATGGTTTCAAGTCTGAAATTCCTTCTCATGCCCTGTCAAGCTAATTACTTCAATTTGGTTTATTTGGATTTAAAGTTACAGTTTGTGTGTATCTTGTTTTGGACTGAATTTTCTACAGTTAAGGGCTGTTCCTGGGAGAGTTTTTCTCCAGCCAAAGGTAATCTGGACATTGGGGGCAACGGTGGAGATAATAAAGGGACTCTTATTGCTTATTTGACTGTGTTGTCTTTGTTCCACACCCTTTGGGTCATCACAATGGTCAATTGGATTTTGGAAAGCTCTTAAGTACTTCCCAGCACTCCTGTGAGATGTAGGAATAAGGCAGCAGGAGCATCCAACTTTACTCAAGACCAAGCATCGAGTTGATAGGCTACACAGAGATTCTATGTCCCATGTTCTGCTGAGAAGTACTTGAAGTTTGCAGGTTCACTCTGATCATCTGGGAAGACCCGAATGCCAAAAGGAGAAATTATTCTGTGCAAGGTGAAACTTATGAACTGGTGTGGGAAATGGATAATGATTACGGTAGCAGCATGGTAGCACCATGATTAGAATGCTGTATTGCAGGCTAACTCTCCCGACTGCCAGCAGTTCGATCCTGAACAATTCAAGGTTGACTCATCCTTCCACCCTTCCGAGGTTGGTAAAATGAGGACCCAGATTGTTAGGGGCAATAGGCTGACTCTGTAAACTGCTAAGAGGAGGGCTTTGGGAGCACTGTGAAGTGCTATAAAAGTGCTACTGTTATGGGAAATGAATTTGCAGCAAGAAATCATTTTTTTACCATCCAATCAATAGGATGCTGTTCCCAGGCACAGATGAGAAATTACATTATTTGTCATGGATTCTAAAGATGATAGGCTAGCAAAATCCCATACAAGTCTTGCTTCCTTTACAGAAAGCGGCAGTGAGAACACCATTAGGATGGGGGAATGAATGAGATAGCAGCTTCCGCCTCTTCTCCCAGCAATTTTTCCCCCAAAATAGCTCTCTTTTTGTTTCATTGGGCCCTCTTGACTTTACAGTCAACAGAGTTTGCATTTTGCTGTGCTCAGAATGAGTTCAGGGGGTGTGGCTGCAAATAACACCATTGAGATGTCTTTGCTGCAGTTATCCCTTTCCCTATACATCTAATTAACTTGTACACCTGTAAATCAAAATAAGTGTCATGCCCCTGTCAGAGTCTGAATCCGAGGAGGAAGACGAATGGCTGACAGGAAGTCTGGCTCCGTTGGCTGTGGAGGAAGCTGGGGAAGGGCAAAGTCCGGCTAGACAGAGCAGAGGAGAGATAGAATAAGGGAGAGGGGATTCAGAGGAAGACCCAGGCCCACCCCCTCTTCATCCTAGGGCACGCAGGGAGGAACAGAGAAGAGAGCAACATGGGTTGCATGGCTTAAGGGGGAGGAAAAGGCCCTGATTCCCTTTCATTAGCCACACCTGAGAATTAAAGTTTAAAAGAATTGAATACCGACTATGGTAGCTGCTGAGAGCAAACATGACTTTATCCTGTGTTGTCGTTGCTTATCTGTGTTCCTGGTGTTTTCCCAACTGTGTGAGTTTTGCCATGTCTGGAATTCTTGTCCTGCCCTGCTGGACTAATTATCTCATTGTTACAGTTTTTGTTGACCACATTTTGGACTTGATTCTCTGCAGCCAAAGGCTGTTCCTGGGAGAGTTTTTCTCCAGCCTGAAGGTAACCAGGACATTGGGGGCAAAGTTGGAGCTAATAAAGGGACTCCTCCTCATTATCTGACTGTGTTGTCTTTGTGCCACGCCCCTTTGGGTCATCAAAACAAGCATTTTTACAGCATCCTTGCTATGTTCTCAGCACTATTGTGACTTGAAGAATGTGGAACCCTGTCTCTGTGTCTTTCTGCATTACATGCCACATCTTCATTCTAGTGGAAAGCAACATGTGACAGACAAATTTTTCACATTAAAGATGGCCCAGAGCGGGATTTGGGGTCTCTATAGTGATTCTCCTGTGATTCAGGCCTGGCTGAGAGCTAATTTGACTTGAAAAAGAGGATGGGTTGTGGATGGCAGAGGAACAAACCGGAACAGATTAACCTGTAAACAGCCAAGGTTTTGTTTTGATCGTCTTGGCAACTGTTGTTCTGTCCGTGTAGATAAACTAGAATGCCATTCTCAGATCAAGATGGGGAAGATATGCAGAGAGAACTTCTCAAAATTAGGAACGGTCCAGTTAGCAAAGTCGATTGTAATAATAGCAATCATTTTAACACTTAAAAAAAAAATCAAATGAAGCCTAACTTTTTGGCTGAAAATACCACCCTTTACCTTGTAAAGGATAATTCTCCTGCATCCAGAGCATATCACTTTTCCTTAGGATTTTGCCTGCTCTTTAGTCAAACCAACATATTCTTCTAAACGTTTGAGAGCTGTGCTTTTATCAGTGGTGGGATTCAAAAATTTTTACTACCAGTTCTTGGGCATGGTGTGGCTTGGTGGGCATGGCAGGGGAAGGCTACTGCAAAATCCCCATTCCCTCCCCTCTCCTGGGGGAAGGTTACTGAAAAATCCCCATTCCCTCCCCACCCCACTAACCTGTTTTCCAGTTCTGTTCTCCTGTGCAGGGCAACCAAAGAAGACCCAGCCAATCAGCTGGGACTCAATGGGAGGCAGAGAAGAGATGGGAGCCGGGCCATTCAGAGGTGGTATTGAAGAGGATGAGCATCTTAAAAGCAATGGCCTGTGCTTTATTCTCATGCAGAATGGAAATTGAGGAGCTGAATGGACCATAACAGGATCCAAAGCTGGAACAAGGTGGGGATTTCAATTTCTGGATTCCTTAGTGCCCTGAAACTCTTGCCTAATTGGCCAATGAAACATCTGCAAGCAAACAACTAAACTCAGAGAACATGAAGAATTCCACAGTTCAACCCTGAACTACAGGCATTCTCTTCAGTTGAGACCAAGGTTTAAATCCTTCTTCAACTGCAAAATTTATTGGGTGGTTTTGAACAACCTCACAATGTTATTGTGAAGTTAAAAGGAGAAGCTAATTAACTTAAATTAACTTGAATTAAATTAGAGGGCAGGATAAAAAAAAAATCAATGGATGGAAACTTATCAAGGAGAGAAGCAACCTGGAATTAAGGAGAAACTTTCTAACAATGAGAAAAACTTGCTTTCAGAAATTGTGGGTGCTTTATCACTGGAGGTTTTTAAGAAGAGACTGGAATCCACTTGTCTGAAAGGGTATAGAATCTCCTGCTTGAGCAGGGGGTTGGACTAGAAGACCTCTAAGGTCCCTTCCAGTTCTATTCTGAATTGAACTGGAAAAATCCAGATCTAACTCTATTCTGTTTTTTCCCTCTTGACCACAACATTATGAGATGGGACCTCAAGAAAATCCCACAAAAGAAGCACAAATTGCTGGTTCCTCTAGACCAGCATGTTTTCTTCTTCATCATCTGCGTGTTCATTAGGCTATTACTCCCATAGGAACATCTTGAGGGCATCATATAAGCTAATGGCATTAACAACTCTCTTGTGTCTCCAGTTGACATTTTCCCCATCACCTGCTGAGCTATCTTAATTGGAAATGTCATGGATAGAACCCAGGACCTCCTCCATCCAAAAAGTCCACCTATCATTGTACTCTGCTCCTTTTCCAAAAAGTAAAACTGAATAACAGCCACTTGAAGCAAACCTTCTTCCATGAATCACCCTGCTCCTTCCATCCCTTTCCATTTTACTTGACCAAGTGGTTCTTCATCAACTGCGGGTGGTATCTAGAAAGGCTTCAAGATTGTGACTTGCTGAACCCAATGCCAACCAGGCTGCCAACACTTCATTAAATAAATGTTTCCCTTCCCTTCATTCTTGGCACATCCTGCAGAGAGGAGTCTGTGCAGCAGCAGCCAAAAAAGCCAATGCAATCCTAAGTTGCATTAACAAAGGGACACAATCAAGACCATGGGAGATACTAACACCACTCTATCAAGCCTTAGTAAGACCACACCTAGAATCCTACATCCAGTTTTGGCCACCACACTATGAAAAAGATGTCAAGGGTCTAGAAAAAGTGAAGAGAAGAACAACCAGGATGATTAGGGGACTGGAGGTTAAAACATACAATGATCAGTTGCAGGAACTGGGCATGGCTAGTCTAGTGAAGAGAAGGACCAAGGAGACAGGATAACAGTGCTTCAATATTTGAGGGGCTGCCACAGAGAGGAAGGGGTCAAGCTGTTTTCCAAGGCACCTGAAGGCCAGACAAGGATTAATGGATGGAAATTGAACAAGGAGAGATTCAACCATGGAAATAAGGATAAATTTTCTGACAATGAGAACAATCAACCCATGGAACAGAAGTTGCCTTTGGAAGTTGTGGGAGCTTCATCATTGGAGGCTTTCAAGAAGAGACTGGTCTGCCATCTGTCAGAAATGGGAAGACAGGGGGTTGGATCAGGTGACCTACAAGGTCCCTTTCAACTTAATCTGTATCTTAAGATAAAAACTCTTTTTGGAGCAGGTTAGGAATCACATTTGCAGATGAGCTCTGGAAGCCGACAACCCTTTTGAATTTTCTTTTTGCATCCGATAGACCAAATTAGATACCTTGTACTTCAAAATGTAGGCATTCGGTCTGTCTGCCAAGGTTAAACTGATATTTCATATTTGAGTTACTCCCTTCTGAAATATGAGCACCGGGGCTAGATAAAATCATTCTCAAAAGTTTTGGTATTTATGGGGCTTTAATCATTCTGTAAAATGAACAGCAGGCAAAAAAGATGGGTTGCGTTTGTGTAGGTCGGTTTGTTCCATGCTCCTGTTCTTTGATAGATGAACAAACGGTACTTTTTAATGGTATCAAAAGCAATCATCTACATTTATATTAAAATAACATGGTACTTCTGGTTAAATGTGTTTTCAGTCGTAATAAGGTGCAAGATAAGGTAATGCACAATTAAGTATGCAGGGAGAGGCACTATTCAAATCGTAGACATTATGATTTATCATCACAGAACAGATCTTCTGGGTCAAAGAGAGCAAATGAACTGCACCAACTCTTGTAATGACAACTTTAGTGAATCACAGATCAAGAATGAACCTCGGAGATCATTTCATTGACCTCAATGCTCAGGAGGGGATCCATAATAGCAAATGAAAATGCAACAGTGTTGAGCAGCCTAGGCGTCTCTAACCTTGGCAATTTATGACTTGTGGACATCAACTCCCAGAGTTCCTCAGCCAGTCAACAATGCATTTTTAAATACAAGTCTCTGCCTTTACTCATAATTAAAATTGGAGATTATGTCATGTATCTCTACTGTTTTAAATGCAGAATTGGATGTCTTGGGAATGAGGGTTAGGCTGAGTAATATTCTCTCTTTTTAAAAATGTGACTTATTAAGTTTCAACAAAAGATAAAGTACAGAGAAAGAGAAATGAAAAATTAAGAAAAAAAGGGGAGCTCAAGGAAAAAGCAATTTGGGGTACAGAACAAGAAAAGAAAAATACAGAAAAGGTGCTTTTTGAAAACGCACCTGGACTTTCTTGGAGGGGTTTTCTCCCTTGAAAATGTTTCGCTTTTCATCCAAGAAGCTTCTTCAGTTCTGAATGGTCATGGAAGCACTTATATTCTTAGTGGTCATCTGGTCATTAGCTTCTTGGATGAAAAGCAAAATGTTTCCAAGGAAAAACCAAGAAAGTCCAGTTGGGAAAAAAACACCTTTGGGACAGAGGTGGTATTCAGCAGGTTCTGATCAGTTCTGGAGAACCGGTAGCAGAAATTTTGAGTAATTCAGAGAACTGGCAAATACCACCTCTGAATGGCCCCACCAACCCCATCTCTTCTCTGCCTCCCATTGAGTCCCAGCTGATTGGCTGGGTCTTCTTTGCTTGCCCTGCACAGGAGAATGGAGCTGGAAAGCAGGTTAGTGGGGTGGGGAGGGAATGGGGATTTTCCCACCAAGCCATACCCACAGAACCAGTAGTAAAAAAAATTGAATTCCCACCACAGCTTTGGGACAACCATGATCAGAATGATTGACAATCTCCATAGACATTGACCAAGAGGTATACCAAGAGAAGGATGCCGAGGAAAGACGTTGGTAGAAAGTATAACAATTGCATCTGAATAGTAATCCTTGAGAACCATCCCATAAACCATGGGTTCTATGTAAATGTCCTACCTGGATTCTTGTGGAACTTGGTACATGCTTAATCAGGCTAGTAAACCTTGTGCTGGACAGGTATGCATGGATGTGCTTTCTTAGTTTAGGAAGTCCTCAGTAAATATTGTAAACCTGGGTTTGTTTCTATGTCTCTGGATTCCTGGATAAAAAAAAGTATTGGAAATGCTTTCTGGCCATTAATTAATTAATTAATTTATTTATTTAATTAAACTTTTATACCGCTCCCTCTCCCAAAAGGGATTCGGGGCGGTGTACAGCCTACTAAAAACACATAATAAATACTCAATAAATACAATTAAAATAAATTAAACCAAATTGATCCGGCTGTCTAACCCAAAAATAGAGTTAAAAATTAAAAACTAATAAAACCCCGATTAAAATTAAGTTAAAAAACTAAAAATACAGTTACTGGGCCAGGCCAGCCTGTTGAAAAAATAGGGTTTTCACTGCGCGCCAGAAGGTCAGAATATCCGTCATAGCCCGTATCTCCGGGGGGAGATCATTCCAAAGGGAGGGGGCTCCCACAGAGAAAGCCCGAACCCTCGGGGCCGTCAACCGACAACGGCCGGGCGGCGGTACCCCGAGGAGGGCAACCCTGTGGGAGCGTACTGGGCGGCGGGAGGTTGATGATGGCAGCAGGCGGTCCCGTAAGTACCCAGGTCCCGAGCCATGGAGCACTTTAAATACTGTCAGTACCACCTTGAATCGAATCCGGAAGGCCACAGGAAGCCAGTGCAGCCTGCGGAGAAGCGGTGTAACGTGGGAGCTCCGAGGAGCACCCACGATCACCCGCGCGGCTGCATTCTGGACCAGCTGCAGCCTCCGGAGACTCTTCAAGGGGAGCCCCATGTAGAGAGCATTGCAATAATCCAGGCGGGAGATGACGAGGGCGGAAGTGACTGTGCGAAGTGCGCCCAGATCCAGAAAGGGCCGCAACTGGTAAATCAGACGAATCTGATAGAAAGCCCCCCTGGCGACGGCTGCAATATGTTCTTCTAAAGACAGCCGTACGTCCAGGAGGACACCCAAGTTGCGCGCCCTTTCCACAGGGGTCAAGACCTCTCCCCCCACGGCCAGCGAAGGAACCATTAATGGGATGGAAATAGAGACCCAAACATTCCCAACACATCACTGTCCAACTTCTGTTGCTTGGACACATCAACACAGACGGTCATTCTGTCTCATTCAGTCACTGGTTCTATTGTTGAAATGCTCTTATCCATAGGAACTTTTTTCTAACAGTCAGAATTTGCCTTCCTGTAAGACCATTATGCCATTGTCCTATGGTCTCAGATGATAAGAAATAAGCCATCAAGCTCCTTCCATGCGATATCTCTTCAATTGCTTATGCAGGGAATCCTTTATCTCTCTCCCTATCCACTTCTGGTGTTCTCTTCCCAGGTTCAGTTCTAACTTATTTGCAGAACTTCTAATTGATTGTACTTCCTACTCCTGTATCTCTTTATTTTTGTTGAAACTATGGTTTCTGGAGTCTTCCTATATGGATTGGCCATCATGAGAAGTGTGATATTCTTTTGATTTGATCAGTGTCACTATTTTATGTTGCTTTGTTTCCAAAAGTCAACAGGTTGGGGCTTTTGATTGACAATAATTTACTGTTATTACCGTGAGTGTAACAATAAGAGCTAACTGGGACTTGAAACAGCATTTTTCACTGTGGAAGAAATCTCTCCTTATGCCCCAACCCCAAATACCTCAAAATATTGAGGGAGCCAACAACTAGCGCAAAACATAATTTTAGTTTGCACGTCAATCCAAAAATTTCCCAATTTGTTCTATTGTTAAATTCCAGCAGTCTCTCTGCTGAGATGTTCGGTTCATTAGCCTAGCATACCTGACTGGGGAAAAACGACCTTTTACAGAACAGGGAAGATGTATGTATATATGTACAGTATGTATGTATGTGTGCATGCACACGCACACACACACAAACACACACACTTTTAATAAGTTGTTTCTTAGGGCAAAGTGTTTGCCACAAGATTTGTGGCAAACTAAGTTCTGTCACACAAGTACTGAACCAAAGCTTGGTAGACTGAAAAACATGTAATAAAACTCAGCAATTGAGCCCAAAGGAGAGAATATCTTTTAAAACTGGAGAAAGGGAAAATTATGTGCCTCCCTGCCCCCCCCGGCACGCGTGCCGCCCCCCCCGGCACGCGGCACCCTGTACGTAACTTTCTCTTTTTTCAGTTTTAAAAGATATTCTCTCCTCTGGGCATGTGTGCCAGGGGCGTGGCATGCATGCCAGGGAGTGTGGCACGTGTGCCAGGGGGTGTGGCATGCGTGCCAGGGGGTGGGGCAGGGTGGCACGCAGCACCCTGCACGTAATTTTCTCTTTCTTCACTTTTAAAAGATATTTTCGGGAGGGGGGGGGTGTGGCACGTGGAAGCGTTTCTGCTGCTGCTCGGGTGACAGGAGGCTTCCGCACACACCCGAGCAATGAAAGCGTTCCTGCCGCTGCTCGGGTGTGTGCGGAAGAGGAGGCAGTAGGTGTGTGCGGAAGCCTCCTCTTCCGCACACACCCGAGCAGCGGCAGGAACGCTTCCACGTTTCTGCCGGCGCTGCTGCTGTTCTCGTGCCGGCAGGAACTGTGGAAGCCATGGAGGCAGCTCCCCCGCCCGAGAAACAGCAGAAACGCTTCTACCTGCTGGTGCGAGAACAGTGGCAGCGCCGTGCAGAGCACTGTTAAAGGCAAGTTTCCCCCCCCCCCCCGCCCTCCCCCTCCCAGCATGTTTTAAACTAGGCCTAAATTTGGGGGGAGGGGCTTAATTTCATTTCATGCCTAGAAAACATGCTGGGTCTTCCTATTGGTGGAGGCCGTATTGTTGGAGAAACACGGTAATATTTCCTCTGAGTATTTTCTCTAGATACAAAGATATGAGTTAAAAGGGTGATAGTGAAATAAATACAGTACTCTCCACAGCTTTTTGCTTCCAAATGGTCAGTCAGTCCTGTTGGTTAATTTGCTGCAATCCTCCTCATTCTAATCTGGATTGAATATCTGCCTTGTCTTCCTTAAGCCTCAGGAAAATCAAGCCTGTAAAACTGTCATTTTGAAAAATTGCCACTTCAGCATAAAGAGAGAGAGAGAGAAAGAGACAGAGAGAGAGACAGAGACAGAGAGACAAAGAGAGAGAGAAATATGTCTCATTTCCTAACACATCATAATTCGGGGTTCTGGAGGAAGCAGCAATCAGATCTGTCATAGGTTTTAAATGGGTTGAGGAAACAATAATGGGTGATTGGTAGGACAAGCATATATTACTGAATAAATCATTTTGTTCACAGGCTAGATTAATCCTGAGGGAACAGGGCTGGCAGAAAAGCATGCTCATCCCCTAAGCATTGTGAAATAACTGTGTGTCTTGGGGAAAGAGCTTGAAATTCAGGTTTGTCTTCCATTCCTATTCAAAGTCTAAAGTAAAACCAATGTTGTGGCCCGTCGGCTGCCAGCAGAACTAGCAGCAGAGTCAGGCGAGGAGGAGGTTGAAGGGGAACCTGGGCCAGTTTCGGAGCCTTTGGAAGGCCCTGATAAGGAAGCAGAATCAGAGGCAGAGCTGGGGCCTTCCGTCTTCCCCCAGTTGGAGAGGCAGCTGTCTTTGGGGCCTGAACTGAGTGAGGAGGAGGAACAGATGGGTATGTGTAGCGAGGAGAGGAGAACAAAGGAAATCAATATGCCGGATCTCAGGGAACTATATATATAAAACATTCTGCCTTCTTTAAATATTCCTCAAAATATTTTATTCTTTTGAGGGAGAGTGGCTTCTCACAATACAGTTATCTGTCCACAGTTTTTGAAATCTATATTAAGCCCCCCCCCCCCAAATAAATAAATAAATAAATAAATAAATTTCATGGAGTTCTAGACAGGGCTGGCTCAAGGCCCATGACAGCTCCATAACTCTACTTCAGCATGTTGGAAGAAATATCCTTCTGGGTTCAGTTCCAAGTGGGGAAGAAAGACACTGGAAACATGGTGACTGCTTGGAAAGATGGTTTAATGGTGGACAGGATCTCATGCCTTGGGTGAAGAAAGAAGGAATGAGATGAGATGCTGAAAGTGCCTGGGTTTTATAACCTCTGTTGGGATTTGAATTTGAGCTTATATTCTGATTGGTTGTCAGACTCCCATGGGGCCATGCAGGGCAACCCTGTAGGCTGTGCTGAGTCCCAGGCTTGGTTGAGCCTTGCTGGATGATGATGTAATGAAAGGGCTTTGGGCGATTCCTATTATAACTCTATCTGGAGTAGATCTTTGTTATGTAGAATAGACTGGCCTAGGTCAGAGTAATGGTCCATTAGCAAAGATGGTGATGGGGGCTGAGTTTCTGCTTCTGAGTTTCTACTCTTTTTAGGGGAAATACTCTGCCTTTTTAATATTTCCTAGGATATTTCATTTTTCTACGGTAGGAGAGGGGTGGGTGCTAACTTCCTACAAGAATTATTCAGAAAAATTGGGGGAAACCACCAATATTTTATTTAGGAACAGGAAAACCAGCCGGAATGCGTCTTTTTTGCAAGATGGACTCTACCTTAAACATGCATTGCTCAAGATTTATCTTGTTTCTTTTAAAAGTTAACAGGTTAAGGAGTGTCAGGTGAGGGTCTGCCTTTAATTCCCAAACCAAAGAGCTCTGAACCGCTGGTAAAAAACTGTGAGACTGACAAAGGATCTTGCTTTCGTGCCAGAGATTGGCCTGCCTTTCCTTCCATCAGGCATCAAGGCCCTACATGGATTTTATTCCACTTGGCTGAACTCAAGTCTATCCATAAATTTAAGATGTTCTTAAGATGATTAATAAAACCGGGGACTTTTTCTGCTTGCAACCCTTATTTAGGCCTATAGGCTGGGTTTGCATCAGGCTCAGCAACTGAGTTTCTTCCAGAGGAGAATGTTAGGATGTTAGCACAGTTCTGGTTTCCAAAATACCTGGTTGTAATCCCCTCCAGGAGCAAAAAACTTTGGGGAAAATCCCACAAATGCTGGCACTCTCACTTCTAATTTAAATGCAATCCGAATCCAGCAACATTAGACCCTGAGGATGTGTCATATTTCAACATATAGGGATATCAAATCCCGGCTGCAAAAAATCAGCCCAGTTTTCTGTATTGCTGGGCCACCATCTGGTGGCCATCTGGATTTTTGTAAGTCAAGCTGATAACCTCACTGACACACTGTTTTTTGGGTTTTTTTATTATTTTATTTTATTTATTTTGACATTTTTAAACTGTCCATTTCCTTCAGAAAGAGATTCTGGCTGATGTACAATACAATGTTAAAATATAAAAACAGTATATTAAAAATTTAGAAGAACCCAAATGGCAATACTGCTTCCCCTCCCCGCTCCTCCTTAATAGTTTACAATGCTTCAACTTTGTGTATTAAAGGAGGGAGAAAGAGAGAAAAGAGAGAGAGAGAGAGAGAAGACAGAGGACAGAGAGAGAAAAAAGAAAGAAAAGAGAGAGAAAAGAGAGAGAGAAAAGAGAAAGAGAAAAGAGAGAGAGAAAAGAGAGAAAAGAGAAAGAGAAAAGAGAGAGAAAAGAGAAGAGAGAAAAAAGAAGAGAAAGGAGAGAAAAGAGAAGAGAGAAAAGAGAAGAGAAAGGAGAGAAAAGAGAAAGAGAAAAGAGAGAAAAGAGAAAGAGAAAAGAGAGAAAAGAGAAAGAGAAAAGAGAGAGAAAAGAGAGAGAAAAGAGAAGAGAGAAAAAAGAAGAGAAAAGAGAGAAAATAGAAAGAGAAGAGAGAGAAAAGAAAGAGAGAAAAGAGAAAGAGAAAAGAGAGAAAAGAGAAAGAGAAAAGAGAGAGAAAAGAAAAGAGAAAAAAGAAAAGAGAGAAAGGAGAGAAAAGAGAAAGAGAAAGAGAGAAAAGGAGAGAGAAAAGAGAGAGAAGAGGGAGAAAAGAAAGAGAGGGAGAGAGAGAGAAAGAAGAGATATATATTCTTAACCATGACTTATTTTTAAAAACAAGTTTCATACAATAGGCACAACACACACAGAGGTACCAAAAGGAATGACAAGGCTGAGACCATCTTGAGAAGGATGGTTGGTGGGCTTTGTCCTGGTCCTACTAGCCAGGATTCTGTTTCCGCGCCTGCCTTTTTCATCGCAGACTCTCTAAGCCTCTGTATTCCTGAGATTTCTTGGTCAAATGTATTGTGAATCCCTTCAGCGACAGATTTGGTCCGAGGCCTTTTGAGACCTTCTCTTCGGGTTTTCTCCCTGCTTTTTTTGGTGATGCAGGACGAGCTCCGGGTTTCCATAGAAACCGTTGCCTGGAGATACTCTTTGTAGTAGAATTTATTCCACTGCTTGACGATAGAAGCTGCCTGTTCACAAGCCCAGATGGGAAATTCTACAGATTCTCTTTGGGAAGGAAAAGCCATTTTGGGGGGGAGGTGGGGGTGAAGAATTCTGAAGGATCCCCTCCCTACTTCAAACACTTCACCTCTCCCTCCAACGTTAGTTGGCGGATTTTCCTCCTCACTTCCCACGGGAAAGAAGAGTGGTGGATGGCAAAAAACGTTCCCATCACCAGCTCCTGTCTCAGGTCCACAGGAAGTTCAAAAAATGAAAGAGAAGACCTCTACTAGATCACTTGAAAGGTACATCTCTTCCCAAGAAGACGGGAAAAAAAACCTGGAGTTTCACTGATTTATCATAGGACTAAGATGAATAGCTGAGGTTAACAGTTTCCCAGTTACTTATTTATTTTTATTTATCTCAATTATTTGGTTTGTCAAGTATGTATGAGAAAACAAGTATAAGTGTCGTGTCCCTGGTGGAGACTGACTCTGAGGGAGAGGAGGAACAACCAACAGGGAGTGGAAGTGTGGCTCCGGAGGTTGTGGAGGAGGCCGGGGAAGGGCAGAGGCAGGCTGGGCAGTCAGAGGAGAACCCAGGCCCATCCCCTCTCCATCCTAGGGCACGCAGGGAGGAGAGGATAAGGGAGAGACGTGGTCTACTGGGGAGGAGAGGGCCTTGATCCTCTTCATGGGCTGCAGCTGTGACAACTAGATAAGAGGATGGACATGCATACGGGCAAGCGCTGGAAACAAAGCATGGAAATATCTCTAATTTATTGTTCCTCTCTGAGTTTGGCGTCCTTCCCAGTATGTGTTCTGATATCTGTGGACATCTTCAAGCCCTTATCTTCCCTGGTTTGTGTTGTTTGTTTACTCTTTATAATTTAAACGGCATTTCCTCCTTCTTGTAACTGCTTGTGTGGGAGTTTTTTTGTCTCCAGTCAAGGATATTCGGAGCTTGGAAGCAAAGTGAAGGAATAAAAGGGGCTTCACCTATTTTTTTGTGACTGTGTTTATTTTGTATCCCACCCTGGGTCATCACAATAAGTATGTTGTGGTTCACCAGCAGCCTGTGCAGATGGCAGGGGAATCGGACAGTGGGGAAGAAAGGGGACCAGTCCGAGAGTCTGGGGAGGACTCAGACGAGGGTCCTGCATCTGATGCAGAGATGGGGCCAGGATCATCTGGGAGTGGGGTGCTGCCTCTTGAGCCTCCAGAGTCTGGCAGCAGCAAGGCAGAGGAACAAAGGGAGCCTGTTCCTAGTGCGCGTGTGCACAGAGCTGCTAGAAGGCAAGAGCAGCTGAGACAAAAGGGCCGACTCGGAGTAAGGCTGGGAGGTGACTGCCCCTCCCATAAGGTATAAAGGACAGGCAAAGGTGATGAAACCTTTGCAGGAAGCAAAGTCATTCGCTCTGTTCAGATTAAACCTTGAAGCTCTGTGTGGACTTTGTACTTGGGTTGTTTTTATAGTTCATTTGGCACTTTAGTTGTTGGGAGCAATTCACAGGAGATTAGGTGGTTGCTTATCTTGAGGGACTGTTTGGAACTCATTACGGGCTGGGAATTATCATAAAACAAGAGTTGTTTTGACAAAGTGTGCGCTAAATTATGGTCTCAGGAAGCCTTGGTCAGAACAAAGTACGAACATAACATATAAACATATAAGTATAAACAGGTATAAGTATATACATAATAAATAGAAACATTGGGACGAGGATGGTAGGCACGCTGGTGCACTTATGTACGCCCTCATACAGGCTTCTTAGGAATGGAGTAAGGTCCACGGTAGACAGTTTAAGGTTAAAGTTTTGGGGTTTTGAGGATGTAACAACAGAGTCAGGTAGTGAGTTCCAGGCATTGACCACTCTGTTGCTGAAGTCGTATTTTCTGCAATCGAGTTTGGAGCGGTTTACTTTGAGTTTGTATCTATGGTTTGCCCGTGTGTTATTGTGGTTAAAGCTGAAGTAGTCGTTGGCAAATAGGGCATTGTAAAAGAAAATTTTGTGTACTAAGCTTAGATCAGACCATAGGCGGCGTAGTTCTAGGTTGTCTAGGTCCAAAATTTCAAGCCTGGTGGCATCAGGTATGCTATTGCGAGAGATATTACTTTACTGATTTATTTATTCATTTATTTACTTTACCGATTGGGTTCTGTAAAATCCAGTGGTGGCAATCTCTTCTTTCTTGAGTTTCTATATAGTGGTTTCTAGGAGTTGGAAGTGGTGCTTTCTGCCATTTTGAGGCAAGGAAATACGTGAAAAGTGGAACATATGCTCTAATGCTTGAGCAGGGGGCTGGACTAGAGGACCTCCAAGGTCCCTTCCAACTCTATTCTAATTCTAATCTGAATTTAAACTAGCTTTAAAAGCAGGCACCCCAGACCTCATTCTGCCCACCGCCAGGAATACAGGAGAAAAAGCTATGAATTGCCTACTTGCATAATCATTTAGGATCCTAAGAAAGGGGACCTCAACCTCTGGGCCGTGGCCTAGTCAGAATTGGGCCACACAATCTGGCTGCAGTACACATGTAGGCACACACACGCAGCTCAATGTGTGTGAGTAGCAGGCTGGCGGACACTCACATGCGTGCGTGCTGGCCCACTGCTCACACAAGTAAAGCTGCACGTGGGCCACCAGCTCACAAGGACTGTGTGTGTGTGTACTTCCATAGCCTGGTTTCCCTTCTCCCTACCTCAGCCAGGCCTCCTGTTAATAGTTTCCATTCTTCTGTGTAGTTGCATGAGATAAACCTGTAGTACTTTTGAACCCTATCCTAGTTCCTGACTTCTTGCATTTGACAGGAAATGTGCAACTTCCTGAACGTATAGAGATAGTAGAGAGCCAGTTAATGTAGTGGTTAAGGCCTCCGGCTAGAAAGCAAGAGACTGTGAATGAATGAACGAACGAATGAATGAATGAATGAATGAACGAATGAATTCTTTACTGGCCAAGTGTGATTGGACACACAAGGAATTTGTCTTGGTGCAAATATTCTCAGTGTACATAAAAAGAAAAAGTACATTCGCCAAGAATCATAAGGTACAACACTTAATAATAGACATAGGGTGCAAATAAGCAATAAAATCATACTAGGAAACAGTCAATGTGAATTCTATGTCCCACCCAAAGCTAGTCGGGCCAGCCCTTCTCTTTCAGCCCTAGCAAGACTTCTGAAAGTCTTGCCAAGAAAACTGCAGGTTTTCATCCAGGCAGCTGCCAGGAGTCAAAAACTGACTTGAAGGAACCTTCTAAAAATTTGTTGTTGTTAGTTGTAAAGTCGTGTCCGACCCATCACGACCCCGTGGACAACGTTCCTCCAGGCCTTCCTGTCCTCTACCATCTTCTGGAGTCCATTTAAGCTCATGCTGACTGCTTCCATGACTCCATCCAGCCACCTCCTTCTCTGACATATCCTTCTTCTTCTTTTGCCCTCAATCTTTCCCAGCATTAGAATCTTCTCCAGCAAGTCCTTCCTTCTCATTAGGTGGCCAAAGTATGTGAGTTTCATCTTCAGGATCTGGCCTTCTAAGGAGCAAATCAGGGTGGATCTCCTCTAGGACTGACCGGTTGGATGGCCTTGCAGTCCAAGGGACTCACTCGCAGGAGTCTTCTCCGGCACCAGAGTTCAAAAGGCCTCCATTCTTTGGCGCTCAGCCTTCCTTATGGCCCACTTTTCACAACCATACATTGCAACTGGGAAAACCAGAGCCTTGACTATACTTCTAAAAATGCACATGTTAAATAAAAGGAGATATCTGTAGCTCAGGGTTTGACCATGAAGTCCTGGGGGCTCTCTGTGTTGGTTGTTTTCTTGCACACATCTCATCTATCTGACATTTCATTACTATTAATGACCACTGAAGTGTGTTACCTAGTTTGTTAATGAAACATCTGCAGGCAAACAAGCCAAGCTCAGAGATGACTGTACGTCAGAGTTGCACATTTTTAAAACTCCCGCTGAAAACAGCAGCATAAGAAATAGAGGTTCCACAAGGATCATGCTGAATGTCATGGCTAGTTCTGCATTTGTTCAAGGATGAAGTCTTATCTCTGAAAGTGTTTTTCATCTTAGAAGCTTGCTTTCCACTCTTCAAACTGCCCAGATCTGGCCATTCAAGATAACTGGCTGCTTCAGTCGAGGAAATGCATTGCGTTTAAGCTCAAAAGACACTGCAGGCAAAGAACTTTCCATTCCTCAGGAGAGTTGAAAAAAAAATTTTCCCTCAGAAGAATTCATGTTATTTAAGGCCTAAGTTTCTCCTTCTGCTTCATCCCGGTTAAAATCCTGCATCCCTTTTGCATCGGATGAGGTGAGCTAATGATGGCTTATGCCTTATTTATTTATTTAGTTTAGTTTGTCAAACATGTATGAGAAAACAAGTAAAAGTTTACGAACACATCAACATGTAAGTATAAATGTGTATAAGTATATACATAATAAATGAGTATGAATAAACGGAAATGTAGGACAGGGACGGTAGGCACGCTGGTGCGCTTATGCACGTCCCCTTACAGACCTCTTAGGAATGGAGGGAGGTTTAAGGTTAAAGTTTTGGGGGTTTGAGGCTGTGGTGGGATTCAAAAATTTTTACTACCGGTTCTGTGGCAGTGGCTTGGTGGGTGTGGCAGAGGAAGAAAACTGTAAAATCCCTAGTCAGAGGTGGTATTTGCTGGTTCTCCGAACTACTCAAAATTTCCACTACTAGTTCTCCAGAACTGGTCAGAACCTGCTGAATACCACCTCTGGTTTGAGGATGTAACCACAGAGTCAGGTAGGGAGTTCCAAGCGTTGACCACTCTGTTGCTGAAGTTGTATTTTCTGCAATCGAGTTTGGAGCGGTTTACTTTGAGTTTGTGTCTGGTGTTTGCCCGTGTGTCATTGTGGTTGAAGCTGAAGTAACCATTGAGAGGTAGGACGTTGTGGCAGGCAATTTTGGGTACTAAGCTTAGTTAAGAATGCATTTATCAAAATGCGTTTGATTGAAGAGGAATGGCTGGTTTTCTTTTCATTGCAAACCCAACAGGGAAACACTGCCTGTTGCCGAAGAAGGAAAAGCAGCTAGTTGGGAAAACCGGTCTTGAAAGGAGAAATGTGCAGGCAGGATCTTCTGGTTGAGTTAGTCATTAGCTTGGCCTCTTCAATAATCAGGATATCTTGGTTTCTTGTCAGCACGGGGCGAGTGCAATTGAGAGAGAGGAGATGTAATGCCCTGACCACTTTATTGGCTGGGATCTTTTCTGCAAAGAAAAGTGCTTTGAAAATATATATATATATATATATACATATATATATACATATATATATAAAATATATATTTATTGTCAAACAGACAACAAATGGTCAAAATTGGGAGAGTCCTATCAAATTGTATACCTGTCAACAGTGGTGTCCCCCAAGGCAGTATTCTAGGACCAACTCTCTTCATACTCTACATAAATGACCTCTGTGATCATATCAAGAGCAACTACGTTCTCTTCACTGATGATGTAAAGCTATTCAACACCACAGACAATACTGCTACCCTTCAAAAAGACCTTAACCACATATCAGAATGGTCAAACAAATGGCAACTTCAGATCTCAATAAATAAATGCTCTGTCCTACATATTGGCAAGAAAAATCAGAAAATAAAATACAGGCTGAATACTCAAGACCTTGTTGATGATCCAAACTCTGTAAAGAATCTTGGAGTACTCATCTCAAATGACCTAAGTGCTAGAGCCCACTGTAACTACATAGCCAAAAAGGCATTAAGAGTTGTTAACCTAATCTTACGTAGCTTTTTCTCTGGTAATATCACACTACTAACTAGAGGTCTGTAGGGGGCGTGCATAAGCGCACCAACGTGCCTACCGTCCCTGTCCTATTGTTTCTTTTTTATTTTATTTTTCTTATATGTATCCATGTATTCATAACTATGTTTTACTTATACCTCTTATCTTGTAAGCAATTGACAAATAAATAAATAAAAATAAATAAAATAATTTTTTTCTCTCCCAAGGAAAAGGTTTCATTTTTGACCCCTGCCCCCTTGCTCCCATCCTGCCTGCCGAGTCATGGGGTTGCTATTTTGAAAACGCAACAGCCTGGCTCCCTGAGTTGTTTGATCAACAGTAGCCAGATGAATTTTCTTGGCCCAACAGCGTGTCTGTTTGCAGATCAAACAGGATTGCTGCTTAGAAAAAAAAAGTTCAAAAGAGATTGTAAATGCAGGGAAATATGAAGTGTGAACTGCATCGCAAAAGTTGGAGAGGGCACATTTTAGGTGAAGTTTAAGCTTTTGGGAAGAAGGTATTAATTGAAACGTGCAGCATTAGATAAATTGGCATTCCTGATTTGAATTCGATGAACTTTCCCTCTTTAATTTACCTTTAAAATTACAAATTTGGGACAAGTCAAGGAACCCATTGAAAGTTTCTAAATCATTACTTCTCAACTTTGAGAACTTTAAGACATCTGGATTTCAACGTTCAGAATTCCCCAGCCAGCTTTTGTAGCACTCAACAGCTCAAACTACAATCAAAAAGTAGCTTAAGAGACGCAATCTTTCATTATGGTTTGTCTTTTGAATTGTTTTAATAAGCAGCAACTCCATTTGTCACCCAGCCAGCTTTTATGCCTATGGTAGGACTGGAACTCACCATCACTGGTGATTGGGCCAAAGTCAGCCAGTTGGCTTTCATGCATGAGGCAGGACTAGAACTCACAGTCTCCTGGTGATTGGCCCAAAGTCAGCCAGTCGGCTTTCATGCCTAAGGCAGGACTGGAACTCACCGTCTCCTGCTGATCGGCCCAAAGTCAGCCAGTCGGCTTTCATGCCTAAGGGAGGACTAGAACTCACCGTCTCCTGCTGATCGGCCCAAAGTCAGCCAGTCGGCTTTCATGCCTAAGGCAGGACTGGAACTCACCGTCTCCTGCTGATCGGCCCAAAGTCAGCCAGTCGGCTTTCATGCCTAAGGGAGGACTAGAACTCACCGTCTCCTGCTGATCGGCCCAAAGTCAGCCAGTCGGCTTTCATGCCTAAGGGAGGACTAGAACTCACCATCTCCTGCTGATTGGCCCAAAGTCAGCCAGTCGGCTTTCATGCCTAAGGCAGGACTGGAACTCACCATCTCCTGCTGATTGGCCCAAAGTCAGCCAGTCGGCTTTCATGCCTAAGGGAGGACTAGAACTCACAGTCTCCTGCTGATTGGCCCAAAGTCAGCCAGTCGGCTTTCATGCCTAAGGGAGGACTAGAACTCACAGTCTCCTGGTGATTGGGCCAAAGTCACCCAGCCAGCATTCATGCCTAAGGCAGGACTACAACTAATAATTTCTGAGAGATTGACCCAAAGTTATCCAACTGGCTTTTACAGCTAAGGTGGGACTAGAATTCACTCTCCTACTTTCTAGCCTGATGCCTCTACCACTAAACCAAAGTGGCTCTACTTATTTATTCACTTATTTACTTTAGTCCAACTTGTTGCAAGGCAAACTTGAAACCGATTGCAAAACTCCCCCAGTACTCAGCTGGCACCAGGGCACCCGGCTGTCTTTAGACTCAGTTCATGGCTATATTTGGAAGGGAGAATTGTGTCTCGCCGCATGTTTCACGGGCAGCCTTTCCCCCAGAGCACAGCTTCCTTCATGGTCCTAGTGAAACTCCAACCAGGCACCAAAGAAGGAGTAGCACCCACACGTTATTATGTTCAGGGCACACTTTCATGAGTTCAAAAGTTCAATACCCAAAATGCTGGAGGTCAACCCAGGAAGCTGGTTTGGGATCAAGAATCTTGCTGGTTGCCCAGCCTTTACTCTATTCCATCCATCTAGAGTGGCTCGGGGGCTAAGACGCTGAACTTCTCGATCAGAAAGGTCGGCAGTTCAGCGGTTCGAATCCCTAGCGCCGCGTAACGGGGTGAGCTCCCGTTACTTATCCCAGCTTCTGCCAACCTAGCAGTTCGAAAGCACGTAAAAAAAAATGCAAGTAGAAAATAGGGAGCCTTTTGTAGGCACAAAAGAAGAAAAAACAACACCTGAATATTTTTCAGCAGAAAAGGGAACCCGCTCCGAACACCACAACTGGCCTCTTATTTTAAGTTTTCACAAGAAGGATATTTGATTCAGGCTACCACTTCAGAGATGCAGTAGCTCAGGGGCTAAGGCGCAGAGCTTGTCGATCAGAAAGGTCAGCAGTTCGGCGGTTCGAATCCCTAGCGCCGCGTAATGGAGTGAGCTCCCGTTACTTGTCCCAGCTTCTGCCAACCTAGCAGTTCGAAAGCACGTAAAAATTGCAAGTAGAAAAATAGGGATCACTTTGGGTGGGAAAGTAACAGAGTTCCATGCGCCTTTGGCGTTTAGTGATGCCGGCCACATGACCACGGAGACGTCTTCGGACAGCGCTGGCTCTTCGGCTTTGTGACAGGGATGAGCACCGCCCCCTAGAGCTGGAAACAACTAGCACGGATGTGCGAGGGGAACATTTACCTTTACTTTTACTACCCGATCTATCTTCATCCTTCTCTTTTTCCTAGGCACGTATCTCCTCGTTCTGCCTTTCCAGAAGGAAGTTCTCAAACTCTCTTGTGGCCTTGTCTCTTAATTGGCCTGATTCCAAATCACCTGGATTGTCGGTTTCCTTATTTTGCTCGTACAGAGTCCATTCTCATTTCTTGAATTTGCAGGCCCAGCCCAACCTATCCTAAATACATACGTGCATATGCATGGACACACACACGCACACATGGACAGAAACACGTCCCATCTATTTCAGAATTCCAGCCTAATCTTATTCTTTGTCTGTGTTTTTCAGACAGGCACTGCATGTGAATACTTTAAAATTATTTGTTTTACCTCCTTCTCTTGGGATGGTGCAGTAAGGTGCTATAAGTAAACACAGGGATGGTTTCTTCCCTTGTGCCCCGACTCTGCTGGATGCTTAATTTTCACAGATGACACAATACGGTGACTAAATTATTTTGTCTAATGTGCATGTATATTAACTCATAGGGTGTGGCTGCAGTGTTATTCATCCCTTTTATTATTTTTTACTTCACCCCTTTATAGCCTGTAAACATTATTATTATTATTTTATCTCTTTTATTCATTAAACATGTTCAGACTGGGTTTGGCATTTTTGTCTACCTATCGAGTCCTTACCAAGGACCCGGGATAGGCAGATATGGATGTCTGATGGTGTTAAGGTATCGTTGACGCAGGATGGAAGCTATTCCACGTAAAGCTGCCTTCTGCAATTGACTGACGACAAATTTGTCAATGCCAATGGTGTTCAAGTGGTGCCCCAGTTGTTTTGTGATTATACTCAAGGTGCCTATTACTAAATATAAATGGTTGATAAAACTAAACATATATTTGCATGCTAGTATTAATTAAAAATGCAGTAAAATGTAATAAATATGTTGCTGTATTTATATGATAAAGTGCATTGAAGGGTTAACATACACAGATTAGCATGGGGCCCCTATGTTCGAGGGGCCCACGGGCAAGTGCCCATCAGGCCCATGCGTTGACAGCCCTGGGCACTGCCATATCCACTATCTAGATTTTTTTTTTGTCTTTCCTATCAACAGCTGTTAAGTTCATGATGTTATGTGGCAGTTGTCTGTCTGTCAGAATTCTGAAGTCCCATTATTATTATTTATTATTATTTTATTCATTAAACCTGAAGCTCGTGTAACTGAACATTTAAAAATGTATCACAAGGATCACTGACTGGTGCTGATGGTTGATATGGGTTGCTGCCAGCATCCTACTGGAGGTATCAACCAAGTATTTTCTTAACATGTACGATGTTCCGAATAGCTCAGTTTTTTGTAGCTCCGCTGCAATTTCTTGATGTATTTTCTAAAATTCTTGGACATGGTACCAATATTATTGCACATGGTACCAATAGCATTATTATTATTATTATTATTATTATTATTATTATTAGTAGTAGTAGTAGTAGTAGTAGTAGTAGTAGTAGTAGTATTTTCTGTTGTTTTGCAAGTACACTGAGTGCTTCTAAGACAAATTCCTTTTTGTATCTAACTATACTTGGCCAAATAAATAAGGTATAAAGTATAAGCAGAAGAATTTCACCTTAGCACAACATTATAGGTGCATGCAACTTTAGAGAATGAGATATTTAACTCGACTGTATGGTGCCTTTAAAAGCCCTCCGTACTGGTCACAATCTGGACATGCCTCCCCCAAGCTTCTTTATTGGATTTTCTGGAACAGGTTGATTCACTCTGGAAAACCCGGGCTGTGAACTAAGAGCTAGAAAGATTTTGATTAGGCGGTTTAATCACCCCCAGCCTGTCACAAGGAAGTGGACTTGCTAGCATGTGACGAGATGCAGGCTGCTTCTGTTGAACTCTCTTTGGCTGGCAGAGAATAAACAAATGAACTGGCAGAATTTCAGTTTCACAACCTTAGGGAGGGCGGAAAAAATATTATGGCAATCCTGACCCTCTGGTTTTGAATTGGCTTCTCCCCCACCCCCCAGCTCTGCCTTGGGCTTTTGCTGCCACTCTTCGATTTGTGTGAGAGCTTTTGTTGCACAATTATCGAGATGCATGTCCGAGATTCAAAGCTAGGAAATATCGGGTAAGTGCCAACAGCTTGTGTAGAGCTCCTGTACTCCTTATCTTAAATACTTCTGGGAATTTGGACTCCAGAGGATACTTAAAAGATTAACTGCTTAACTGCCCCCATCCCCTGGGATAAATGTAATGTTTGTCAACAAATCCGTTGCCAATCTCTTCTGTTACGTATGTATGTTCTTGTTGAATTGTCTTGTGCGTTTCCATGCTAACAGGCTCCGGGTTGCTGTTGTATCAATGCATGCAAGGAAAACATAAGCCAAGCCTTTAAAACATTCTTGATTTTAATGCAAGCCCAAAGCATCTCTCCCCCACTTATCGAAGGGTTTTAGCCTGGGGGATGGCCTCTGTCTAACAATGCTAATATTGACCCAGATTGTTTTGGGCAATAGGCTGACTCTGTAAACTGTTTAGAGCACCAACCTTTCAGACCTCAGGGACCCCTAAATTCATAATTTTAAACCCCACAGATCACTAATATGATTTTTTTTTATAAAGATAAATAGTAATCAGTGCAATATTTTAAAAAAATGCAAATAATTTTTCTGCGGGACCACCCAAATTTTCTCGCACAGATCACTGGTTGGTGACAGCTGGTTTTAGAGAGGGCTGGAAAGCATTTATATAAGTAAGTGCTATTGCCATTAATTAATAATAGGGGGTTTGTAGGGAAAGGGTCTTTCAAGTCTCATTCTGAAATCACTTTTAGAATGGAATGGAATGGAATAGAATAGAATAATGGAATGAAGAATAGAATAGGAATAGGAATATTGGAATGAAGAATACAGTAGAATAGAGTAATATAGAATATAGTACTGTACAATACAATAAGGAATAGAATAGAATTAGGAATATAATAGAGTATGGAATGGAATGGAATAGAATAGAATAGAATAGAATAGGGTAGGGTAGGGTAGGGTAGGGTAGAGTAGAATAGAATAGAATAGAATAGAACAGAATAGAATCCTTTATTGGCCTAGTGTGATTGGACACACAAGGAATTTGTCTTTGGTGCATATGCTCTCAGTGTACATAAAGAAAAAATAAAATACATTCATCAAGAATCATAAGATACAACACTTAGTGATAGCCATAGCTTAGTATAAGCAATCAAATCATGCACGTGTTTACGTTCTCTCTCTCTCTCTCTCTCTCTCTTTAGCAGACTCACGTCCAGCCGCCTATAAGCGTCGCCAAGCAGTCCGACGTCCAACCGGTGAAACCCAGCCTCAGCCCCACTTGGCAAGCCCCGAAGACCTGATCAAACCCGGTTCCAGGCGGCGCCGGAGGGACTCCCCGCCACTGGAGGCAGGGAGGCTGGCGCTCCACGAAGGGCGTGCACTAGGACCCGGGGGCCCGCCTCTCAGAGCCGGAGCAGGCACACCTGTTTTCCCGGCTCCGGCTCAACTGAGCGGGCGGGCGGCGGAGCGTGTGTGTGGCCAGCCGGGCTCTGCTAGCAGCTGCAGCAGCAACAGCGGCGGGACCCTCCTCTGCAAGGAGGCGCCCGCGGGCCCCGAAGAGGCGAGAGAGACGCCCGCGGGCTTCCCACGTGGGGCTGGCGAGAAGCCGGCTTTCGAGCGGGGCGGCGGGGGGTAGGTGGGTGGGATCAACCCACCGAGAGCCGGAGCCGCAAATCTCGCTTCCCACCTGGGAACCGGGCGCTCCGGTGGAGCGGACTTGACCGGGGCGCCGCCCTGCCCGGCCGGCGCTCGGGACTAAGCGCCGACTCAGTCTTGCTTCCCCACCTTCTGTGAAATGGGCGCATTTGGAAAGGCCGTGCTCGCTGGCGCCTCCGCTGGGGTGGGGCGCTTCGCTGGCCCTCCTGCCGGCCGTTGCCGAACCAGCTGCCTGGACTCGCCCTGGAAAAGTGGCTGAAGGAGAAGGAAGGAAGGGGGGCTTGCATTGGCAAGGCAAGGCGGGTCCAGAAGAGGGGAGGGAGGGAGGGGAGAAAGGTGGGCTCCCGGTCTTTTTCAGGGTGTGTGTGGGTGGAACCGCTGCGAAAGGAGGGATGGGCCCCGGGCGAGTCGCGGCGGCGGACTCCTCGGTGGAAGAATGCTCCGACGCCTCGGTGGGAAGGAGGACCCAACGCCGCCCCCGCCAGGTCCTGCGCCGGGTGGCTTCGCAGGCGGTGACCAGGACCAGCCCGCCGCTGGGCATCCTCTTCACCACGCTTCTGTATTGCGGGGAGCTGGCCTCGGCCTGCGTGGTGACCGCCTCCTACAGCCGCTCCGACGACCAGTTCTGGATGGTCCTGACGCTGCTCTTGATGCTGGTCTCCTCTGTCATGGTGCAGCTCACTCTCATCTTCGTCAACCGGGACCTGACCAGCGACAAGCCCTTCATCCTCTTCATGCACCTGGTGCTCCTGGGGCCTCTTATCAGGTGAGCTGGGGCAGCTCTTCCCTTCCCTGTCCCAAAACTTGGCTCCTCCACTGGGCTGGTCAGCAGAGCCTCAAGATGGGTTCAAGGACTATCATGTCCACAATCCACAAACAGGTTCAATTAGGCCTGTCTTCCTCCAGCTGTGCAAGGACTACTGTGCCCAGAATCCACAAACGGGTTCAATTAGGCCTGTCTTCCCCCAGCTGTACAGGGACTACCATGCCCAGAATCCACAAATGGGTTCAAAGGTATCTATCCCAGCTGTGCAGGAACTACCACGCCCAGAACCCACAAGCGGATTCAAGGCCTGTCTTTCCCCCAGCTGTGCAGGGACTACCACGCCCAGAATCCACATTCAGCTTCAAGCTGTCTCAAAATACCTTGGGAAGCTTGCGGCTTATGAGAAAACTAAAAAAGTGGTGCTTGGTTAGGTTCTCATTTGGTAAGGAGGGTTTGTAATTGTCAAAATGAATTGTCAAAATGAACAAAACCAGATGTTTAGGCATTGCAGCCGCCAGACAAGCTTGCAAGGTGGGGCTCGTGCATTATTAACACTCGTCTGTGGTTCATTGAAACATGGTTTGTGGGATAAACCATAATGGGTCAGAGTCACACATGGCTCCAAATACTTAAATCGGGGTTTTATCTCTCATATAAGTGGCTAGCTGGATGCTAAACTGAGGAGCCCAGCTGCATCCCAACCAGGACAGGCCAAAATGCAGGGAATACATGTTGTGCCTTGTGCTTTTTAAGACGAGCGATGTGAAAATAGCAGCTCAGTTGATTTGAATGTGTACCAGTCTGAGTTCCTCAACCTTCTCAAAACCAAGATTTCTTGGTTTCAACTCCCAGAATTTCCCAGCCAGCCATGGAAGTTGAGTTGAACTCCAGACAACTGGACAATTTTGTGTTCTCTTGCAGGTATTTCATTACCAAACGAGTTAATATTATCTTAGGGTGTGAGGTTTCCTCTTATTTTATGCCCCTAATAATACAAAATGCCACAATTAAAATATAACATGCTATTACAATATAAAACGAGAGCAAACCCCACTCCCTGCTAGCCCTGGTGATGTTACCTAGTTTGGTAATAAAACATCTGCAAGAAAACAAGCTTAAAGAGCACCACAGTTCAACCCTTGAGCTCTTCCATTGGAACTCCAGTCATCTTAAAATTGGCCAAAGTTGAGAAATGCAATCATAAAAAGTATCGGACCATGCTTGCTTTAAAAATTAGTTCCCAGATTAGCCATGTGTCTTCCTCACTCCCCTCCCACACGCCATGCTCATTTTGCTAAGTGTGGTTCTGGCTATTTGTCCTTGATTTTGTGTGTATGTGTGTGTGCTAGAAGCTAAGAGGCAAGTCCGGTTTGGAAGCCAATGTTCTCCGTGAAGGAATGTTGATCAGAATAGAAGGTTGAGTTTCTGCCCTTTCACCAGGAAATGTGATCTTCTCAGAATGTATAGTATGCTCAAAATGCCCTTGGGAGCTGTGAGAACTGAAGATACTTGTAGTGCCTGAAGTTAGGAAGGCCGGAGACCCCATCTAATCTAGGAACTAAAAAAGCAGGGCACCGTGCTGGAGGTGTGAGGTTATTTTTGCATACGTTTTTATTTTATTCAAGGCAAAGTTCAAATACAAAATACTAAACTCCCCAAAAATCCAAATTAAAAATAAAATGAAAAAAAAAAAAAACCACCACAAAATAATCAAAACTGTAAAAAAGAAAAAGGTCCATCAAAAAAGGACATTTAACCCCCACCCTAATTGAATACTGATTAATACATTGCTACGACATTAGTTCCCATCCCATGCAAAACAGGCCCTCCCAAAAAATTTAAACTAGTAAATCAATTTGCAAATTTATTGACCCGCCTTCCATATATGATACTAGTGACAAAGTAGTCAGCAAGAAAAAAATGCTGATATTAAAACAAAACAAAATTCAATTTTTGAACCTCTCTGTTGGAGGTGTGAGATGATTAAGCTCTGCCTGTTCACCTAATTATTTTGGGGCTGTTGTTGCTCTTCCTTTAGGAGAGGGAATTCCCCCTTTAGATAGGTGTTCCTAAGTTCCTGTCTTCTTGACAGCGGTGGGATACAATTTTTTTTTGCTACCGGTTCTGTGGGTGTGGCTTGGTGGGCGTGGCAGGGGAAGGAGACTGCAAAATCTCCATTCCCTCCCCACCCCTCTAACCTGCTTTCCAGCTCCGTTCTCCTGTGCAGGGCAACCAAAGAAGACCCAACCAATCAGCTGGGACTCGGGAGGCGGAGAATAGATGGGGGCGGGGCCAGTCAGAGGTGGTATTGGCTGGTTCTCCGAACTATTCAAAATTTCCACTACTGGTTCTCCAGAACTGGTCAGAAGTGGCTGAATGCCACGCCTGCTTCTTGGTGATGTCAAAGATTCCCCCTGTCAACTTTCTTCGTTTTTTTTTTTTTTTAATTTCAAGATGAGAGGTTGCTTTTTGACTCCATTTTTTCCCCTCCGACGATATTAATAGGCTGAACTTGAAATCTAGGTTGACAAAAACAAAACTGCAACATTGCCTCGGTGACATCATGACACTTGAAGTGTTATTTTGAGAGAATTGGGGCCTCTGCCACACTCAATGAGTTCTTCACCATACTTCTCCTTTCTTCTTCCTGGGGACCGGTTTCCACACCTTCTTTACCCAGCTCAGCTACCAAGAAATCCAGTTAAATCTCCTTGTGGTGGTTGCAGTGGTTAGAATACAGAATTGCAGGCAAACTCTGCCCACATCCTGACCGGCTCAAGGTTGACTCAGCCTTCCTTCCTTCCGAGGTAGGTAAAATGAGGACCCAGATTGTTTGGGGACAAGAGGCTGACTCTGTAAACCGCTTAGAGAGGGCTGTAAAAGCACCATGAAGCGGTATATAAGTCTAAGGGCTGTTGCCCTTCTTCCCTCCCTCCCTCCCTCCCTCCCAGTGATTAGAATGCAGTATTGCAAGCTAAATCTGCTCACTGCCAAGAGTTCGATCCTGACCTGCTCAAGGTTGACTTAGCCTTCCATCCTTCTGAGATGGGTCAAATGAGGACCCAGATTGTTGGGTCCTCATGTAAACCACTTAGAGAGGGCTGTAAAGCACCGTGAAGCCAGGGGTGGGATTCTACCAGTTCGCACCTATTCGCTAGAACCGGTTGTTAACATTCTAAGCAGTTTGGAGAACCGGTTGTTAGAAGAAATTACTGGCCTAATCCTGTAAGGAAGGCAGGAAGGAAACATTCTGGTGTTGCTTACAGAAATTGCCTCTCCGTTAACCCTTATTACATTCTTGGCAGGACTAGACTTCCTGCCTCAGGAACTTCTCTGGAGTTTTTTCCCCTCCTTTGCTGGTACTTTGCTTGTGTGGAGTGACCATTCAAAGTTACAATGGCACTGAAAAAGTGACTTATGACCATTTTTCACACTTATGACTGTTGCAGCAGCCTCACAGTCATGAAAGGCCAGGCGAGGAGATGCGTGCCTCAATGTGATTGATATTGAGTTGGCCAAGCCCAGCCAGTCACATGACCACCAAGTCACATGACCACCAAGCCATGTCCACCCAGTCACATGACCACCAAGCCACGCCCACCACCTAAGCTATGCCCATAGAACCGGTTGTTAAAAAATTTGAATCCCAGCCCTGCGTGAAGCGGTATATAAATCTAATTACTTTTGCTATTGCTCTTCCTTCCGTTCTTCCTTCCCCTCCCCTTCCCTCCCCATCTATCCATCCCAGCTCAAGGTTGACTCAGCCTTCCATCCATCCGATGTAAAATGAAGATCCAGATTGTTGGGTGCCATAGGCTGACTCTGTAAATCGGTTAGAGAAGGGCTGTAAAAGCACTGTGAAGCGGTATAAAAATCTAAGTGGATTGCTATTAGGAACCCTGGTGGCACTGTGGTTAGAATGCAGTATTGTGGGCAAACTCTGCCCACTGCCAGCAGTTCAGTCCTGACTGGCTCAAGGTAGACTCAAGCCTTCCATCCTTCCGAGGTTCGTAAAATGAGGACCCGGATCGTTGGGGTGCAATGTGCTGACATGTGTTAACTGCCCAGAATGAGTGACGTATAAATCTAGGTCCTATTGCTATTTTTATTATTGATGGTTCCAGAAGCCCGTACTACTTTAGCTGGGTGAAAAGCTTCCACCTGGAGTATGGAGTTCCTGTCCACCTGAAGGTATCATGTCAATCTTTAAACCAGAAGAAGATTGACCAGGACTCTTTGTCCTTTCCGGGTCACTTGAAATGGCACCTAGAAAGATACAAAGATTTTTAATATAAGGGCCTATTTATGTACTTAGGTTATCAGGCTTCATCAGTTTGATAACACTCATTGCACATTAAGATAAAAGTAAGGTAAACATTATATTGGAACACAAAAGACTCAAATGAAAAGCAGGCTGGACTTCTTCAGTTTATTTCAGAATGTCCAACCCTTCAAACCAGACCAGGTCAGTTGCCGTAGAGATTCCAGGAATAATCTATAATAATACAGTAGGGCATAAAAAGAGAATCTGGAAACTCTACCACAGCTTTTTTCTGTCTCTTATAGTAAACAAAGTCAAGGCAGGGTTATCCTGAGTTTCTTTCTCACAGTTTCTTCAACTTCTGGAGGGGACTGGAGGCTAAAACATATGATGAATGTTTGCAGGAGCCAGGCATGGCTAGTCTAGTGAAGAGAAGGACCAGGGGAGGCATGATAGCAGTCTTCCAATATTTGAGGGGCTGCCATAGAGAGGAAAGGGGCAAGCTATTTTCCAAAGTTTGCCAAAAGACAGAAAAGGAATAATGGATGGAAACTAAACAAGGAGAGATTCAACCTAAAAATAAGGAGGTATTTCCTGACAGTGAGAGCAATCAACCCATGGAGCAGAAGTTGCCTTCAGAAGTTGTGGGAGCTTCATCAATGGAAGCTTTCAAGAAGAGACTGAACTACCATCTGTCAGATAATGATGTAGGGTCTCCTGCTGGGGTGGGAGGATTGGACTAGATGACCCACAAGGTCCCTTCCAACTCTGTTAATCTTCTCCAAGTTGCTTTTTGGAACACGGTCATCTCTAAATTGCTTTTTTTTTATTGAGGTTGGAAATTGAGGGTCTCCAGATTTGGTTGCAGCATTGCTGAGCTTCAGTTTTCAGGTGTCAAGAGTCATAGTTTTCCACAGCAGTCTGTTCCTTGATCCTTTCTAAGAGGCAACCCTACTACGGTGAGGCCTTCTACGTTGATCTTGTGCTACATGGTCATTTGGAGCACGATATAGATACACATTGTCTTGGGGCATGACCTGTAGGGAACTGCTAGGTGGAGCAAAGAGAAGTATTTTGGCCCTCTGTTCTAATTCTGGAAGATGCCATTAGACCACTGTATTTGATGGGTTGCAGATTCAAGATATACACAAGAAGGAACATCTCCACTTGATAGGTTCAAGATAGATAAAAGGAAGGAATTTAGCTTTTTACAAAGCTCAAGGCTAACTGCTAGCGATCCACTATTAGATCAAACAATTTCAACTATTTATCACTAACCAAACTTTTTCTCAACCCCAGAAGCCTTGGTAGACAACAGCAACCCCCGCCCCCAACCAGCCAATTGCATTAGGTTTAGTTGGGATAGGAAATTCCAGGAGCTTCAAGCTAGACTGGGCAATTTGAAATGAAATCACAACAACTCAAATCGACAGAAGGCAAATCAAACCGTTGCCTTATTGTAGCCAAAAAAAACCCAGCACGGATATATCCATTAGGACTCCATATGAAGAAAAAATTTCCCTTAAATGGAGGAGTTTCCTGAAAAATCTTGCATGCATCCCTCCCAGCTGCAAACTTTGCTAGAAAAAATGGTTATATATCACAGATGAGGAAAGGAGGTGGTTAAAATTGTGGGGAATAATAAGAATTGCTGTATTTTTTGAAACTTGAACTGAGTCCAAGGTTTTGTTCTAGCTTCTCCCATTTGCCTGCTCTGGTCTGGATTGTTTGGGAAATGTGGCTTGCAGCCCTTGACCCAAAGACCATCCAGCCTACAACAATTTTTAAAACTTTTGTGTGTGTGTGTGTGTGTGTCTTAGTTTGCAGAAACAGAGCAATGCTGGAAACGAGAGGGCTGAATTCTGTTAATTCACCCATGGCAGTGGTGGGATTCAAAAATTTCTACTACCAGTTCCGTGGGCATGGCTTGGTGGGCATGGTGTGGCTTGGTGGGCGTGGCAGGGGAAGGATACTGCAAAATCCCCATTCCCTCCCCACCCCACTAACCTGCTTTCCAGCTCCGTTCTCCTGTTCAGGGCAACAAAAGAAGACCCAGCCGATCAGCTGGGACTCAATGGGAGGCAGAGAATAGATGGGGGCAGGGGCAGTCAGAGGTGGGATTTGCCGGTTCTCCAAACTATTCAAAATTTCCGCTTCCGGTTCTCCAGAACCGGTCAGAACCTGCTGAATGCCACCTCTGCTCCATGGGATACCTTCTAGCTGGGTTGGAGTTCAACTCCCATAATCCCTGTGCCGGCGCCAAATTGAACTTGGAAAGCACCATGGAAGGACTCTAGTTGTGTTTGTGTGATACAAACTAAGCATCCCAGCCTTGGTGCTGAGCGTAGAGTCGAGCGGTTCATACCAACCTGGAAAAATGATTTCATTGTATAAACTAGGTTTACACTTACCATGATTAAATATGAACATATGAATCCACTAACAGCCAGTAAGTTACATTTTGGATAGATGATTCGGTAAGTCTTTGAACTTAACAACCACAGCTGGAGCCAAACTGAAAGCAAAACAAAAGGAGAAATGTGCCCTTCCCCTTTTGCATTTGAGCATGCAAGAAGGGACAGGAAAGGAGAAAGGGAAAGAGGAAAGGAGAAGAAGGAAAGATGGGAAGAGAGGAAGGAAGGAAAAATAAGGAAGGAGGGGAAGGAAGAAGAAAGGAGAAGGAAGAAGGAAGGAAAAAGAAGAAAAGAAAGAAAAGAAGAAGAAAGAATGAAGAGGGAAGGAAAAAGACAAGGAAGGAAGAAAGAATGAAGATGGAAGGAAAAAGAAGACAAGGAAGAAGAAAGAATGAAGAGGGAAGGAAAGAAGAAAAGGAAGGAAGAAGAAGGAAGAGAGAAGGAAAAAGAAGGGAAGGAAAGAAGGAAGGAGATTATAATGAGAAGGAGGGAGGATGTGAAGCAAGTCCTGCCTTAGCACTTGGACCCCACAGGTGTCCCCAACAGGATTGATGTCTTGCTGGCCACACACACCCTGCCCCCCCAAAAAACTCCCCCTCCCCAGGTCAAACACAACGGCCCTCAATGAAATCAGGTTTGACACCCCTGTGCTTAAAGGAATCATTGTCGGTTGGTCGATCTCTACTTGAGGAGTGCAGCTTTGATAGGGTGCCAAAATATCTTAGTTCTCTTGCATAGGTTGGCTGCTTTTTATCCCCTTTCTTCTGCAAGCTCCTTCAGAAAATGCAACCGTGGGGTCTCCCCACTCCCTCACCGCTTGCTAGCTCGTAGCAGCATCCAATATGTCAGCCAACAAGCTAGCATCCCTCCGATTGGAGCCAGGAGACGAGACGAGGGCCAACTGTCCGCCCTTCCCTCCCTTGTTCTTTCTTTGGCCCTCTTCTGCACCCTGTTCCACCCTTTGATTTTTAGCTCCCTGGCCTTCCTTCATCAATGAGAACAGAGCCAGCTTGTCTAAGGCTCTATTTTCAGCATCGGGAGGTCAACAAAGAACCCTTTTCTACCCTGGCTGTTTGCACGCCGCACCTCCCTTTCCTTCCAAGCCGATGAGAAGGGGTTTTTTTTGTGAAAGCCTTTAAGGTAGTTCACCCTGGTAGGGGCTCTGGCTTGGGTTGGGTTGAAGGTGAAATCACCTAAAAATAATAATTTTGGCGGTAGCGCTCGCCCTGGGAATAGACTGAGCTCTTTCATAAGGTATGGCTCTTACAGCTGGCCCCCTTGCACGTGCAGAATTCAATAGTAGAACTTTGGAAGGATGTTGAGATGTGTTTCTGTTTAGAAATTAAAATCATTGCCGCTTCTGGAAAGTAGATTTCGAGGGGCAAGGTGTTGCAGAAAGAAATCCGTTTTAGAGGGAAAGGAAATACGTTTAGGGGAAGAGGAAGTAAATGGATAAATTTAGCACAGAAAGAGGAATTTACACATCTTCATTCTCTGTGCAAAAAAATAATAATAGACTAACCTAAAAAAGCAGTTCAATGTCTTAAGCCATACAAAAAACACTCCTCTTCTGTGTGAGCCAGCTCACGTGGATGCCAAGCCATGATTTATGGTCTGGCATGACAATCTAGCACAGTCTAGCCTCTTGCGACTTTATCACAGTTAAGTCACTATATGACTTATGAACTTTATTTTTAAGACCGCACGGCATTTATTTTTGGAGGTAGATTAACCTGAATCTTTCAAGAAATATTTTCCCAGAAAAGATAATTACGGTATCCTTTTCTATCCAAGACAACAACTTGTCTTACGGCTTCTCAAATCAATTTATCACTGCCTGAATCTGGCTTGCTTCTTCAGATGCATCAGAATGAAGTGATACGTGGCCCACCAAAGCAGAAAGCTTAATACGTTTGCAGCTCCTTAAGGTGCCCCAAGACTTTTCCTTCTGGGTTGTGCCATGGACGTGCCTTTTGAGTCAGTTCCCAAGACATGGCATCATGGTTTCATTTGGACATTGGCCAACTCTGTGCGCTGCCTTTCTAACAAACCTAGCTGTCTCACAGCTCACTGGAAACTGTTTACGAAGTTTGCAAAATCTAGGAATTTCAAGGTCTGTCTGAGTCAATCGGAGGGAAAGCACACAGCCTTGCCTCTCGGGTCATGCTGCTGGTGGAAGGCATGTGCTCTCAGGCTCAGCCTGGGGAGCTTAATGTGGGCAGGTCTCTTTGGGACTGTGGGAAAATCTTGAACCCAGCAGCTGTACAAAATATGATGTCTAAGGCCCAAGCAAGGAATCTGTTTCGGTCTGCTTCTGTAGGAGGAAATAAAACAAACAAGGGAGGATTCTAGTGTAGAAAGTTTGCACCCACCCCTCTCCTAGAAGAATGAAATATTCTGGGAAATATTAAAAAGGCAGAATATTATATTTCCCTGAATGAGAAAAGGAGAAACATGTTTTAAAGACAAAGCAGCTTCCTGCAGCTCCCTGCCCCCTCTTCAGCTCCAGGGTGATGGGATTAAGGCATGGCCCTCAGAAAATGATAGCATTACCCATCTCACCACACGGCACCTGGGAAGATTGCATTAGCCAGCACTCAGGTGAAGCCATGTGGTCCAGACAAAGTCTACAAAGTTAGCTAAGACCCCGCCCCTGGGAGTCTGACAGCCAATGGGATACATTTCTTACACAGGAAACAGGAAACACTAAGGTGGGACACAACAGAGGGTATGAAACCAAGGGATTCTCAGCATCTCTTCCCTTTTTCGCCCAGGAGCTCCAAGACATGTCCACCATTAAACCTTCTTTCTAAACAGCCTCCATGTTTCTAGTGTCTTTTTCCCCACTTAGAACTGAAGCCAGAAGAATATTGCTTCCAACACTGCGATAGGGCTAGACTTCCAGTGCTCCATTACAATAGGCCACAAATAACAGTAAATTCAGTGTATGCCTATCTTGAATAGAGGCTTTCTGGTTTCTTCCTTGCATCACCTTGGCAGGAGAACAGCTCCCTGTGGTTTGTTTTCATTTTTGGAATGAGCTGTTGAGTGATCCCGGTTGCCGCCTCTTGTGTGGTCTCAGGGTTGCTTGGGGTTTGCTCATAGTTGGGCAAGCAATGCTTCTCAAGTGAGGACCAACACATTTGTAAGGGAGTGGTTCTAGATACCATACTAAAAAGCAAAGACATCCCCCTGCCAATAAAAGTGTGTATAGTCAAGGCTGTGGTTTTCCCAGTTGCAATGCATGGCTGTGAAAGTTGGACCACAAGGACGGCTGAGCACCAAAGAATGGAGGCTTTTTGAACTCTGGTGCTGGAGGAGACTCCTGCGAGTGAGTCCCTTGAACTGCAAGGCCATCCAACCGGTCAGTCCGAGAGGAGATCCACCCTGACTGCTCCTTAGAAGGCCAGATCCTGAAGATGAAACTCAAAGACTTTGGCCACCTCATGAGAAGGAAGGACTCCCTGGAGAAGAGCCTCATGCTGGGAACGATTGAGGGCAAAAGAAGAAGAAGGGCATCCCCTTCTTCAGAGAAGGAGAGGGATGGATGGAGTCCCTGAAGCAGTCAGCATGAGCTTCAATGGACTCCAGAAGGTGGTAGAGGACAGGAAGGCCAGGAGGAACGTTGTCCACGGGGTCGTGATGGGTCAGTTACGACTTCACAACTAACAACAACAAAAGGACGGAGAAGTTTGTCCTTTGTGAAGATTCCTGGAATTATAACTCCAAACCGTTGAGGGTCTCAAGTTAACTTAGCATGGGCCTTTTCAAACTTTGGTTCTGAACCCTAGGACTTGATGGGATTCCATCAAAGAAGCCCACAAAAAAATGACATGTTGTTTTTGACTTAACAACCATTCATTTTGTAACAAAGCTATAGCAGCCCTGAAAAAAAGTAACGTACGACCAGTTTTTTTGCACTTACAACCAGCGTAGTGCACGCAAGCATGCGCGCGCGCGCACACACACACATCATGTGATCAGGATTTGGACATTGGTGTTTTTATTTTGTTTTATTATTTCCTGAGTTTGCCAGCCTCTGAAGGGAAAATGAAGTAAGAAAGTTAAGAATGGCATTTCGTATTGTTAAGCCAATTAAATAGCCAGGCAACACGATGTTTATTAAGCGCTAAGAAATGTAATTAATAGAAAATTTATAAAATTTATTTTTAAACAAAGTCTAAGTAATTGATCCGCGCCCAGAAGGCTGAATGTTTTTTTACGATGCGGATTGGCAAACCTGTCTGTTCCCTCCCTCTGTCCCCTCCGCCAACAAGGATGGATGGTGGGGTGGAATGTTTTATTTCCTCGCTCTTTCCTTCCCTGCAGATGTTTGGAGTCCATGGTGATGTTCTACCGCCAAGGCCGGGAGGAGGAGCCATACGTCACCATCACCCGCAAGAAGCATCTCCATAGCGACTGCGAGATCGAGATCGAGCAGGAAGTGGGACACCTGGTGCGCCGGCTGGTCACGCACCGTAATGCTTTCAAGCGCATGGCGGTCATTCAGGCCTTCCTGGGCTCCACCCCGCAGCTCACCCTACAGCTTTACGTCACTGTAGTAGAGGAGCAGGTCCCCCCCAGCAGAGGTGAGGACAGAACGGGGCCAAAGGATGGGAGGGGAAAGGAAACTGAAGGGATGGAGAGTAGAAGGGGAGGTCCTGTCAGTGTATGAGAGAGTTGAGGGCTGTTTGGAAACTGATACATTATTTGCTGTGTGAGCAAGAAAGCGACAGCAAGGAGCCTGGGCGTGGCTTAGCTCAACTGTACTAAAGCTGTTTGGCGCTGTGATACTGAAACTGAAAACTCTCCTCTCCTCTGCTTGTGTTTTGCATTTGGAACAGATTTCTTTTCAGGTGGGGAAGGGGAATAGAACTCCTTAGCATCAGAGCGTTTTAATAATAATATACAAAAATACTAATGCTCTGATGGTCATTTTGAAAAATCCTTTCTTAGTGAGCACCTAGAAGCCAAGAGGAACATAACGTGCCAAATTTCAAGTTTGTAGGCTTTACGGTTCTGGAGATTTTGTGATGATGCGTGAGTGGGATTTCGCTTTTATATATATATAGATTTATTAATAGTTTTTTCTTTGACATCCATAAGTGCTTTGTGAACAACGTATTGTCTGGGTCAAATATACTTTATACACAATACTAATAATAATGATACAATTTAGATATACATAGTCATAATCTTTCAACGTCTAACATTTGCGTATACATTGTAATTATAATACATTTTATATCAGTATACGTAATACTATTTACCCAATTTTTACTTTCTACCTCTTTTTTTCTACCTCTTAATAAAATAGCCCCCATGTGAAAAGAAGTATTCTATATCTATCCATCATCTCTTGCTCTTTTTAATATTTCAACTCTTACTGACTTTTTGGTAAATCTTTCATGCTTCTCCTTTGGGATCATGCAGCGCCTTCCATCATGCTTATTTAATCTAAGTATTTCATCTGCCTCAATACCTCTCTCTTTGCTGTTGCTGCTCTTGCTTTTGCAAAAAAAGATTCTTTTATGGCCGTTGCCAGTGAGCTTTTAAAGACTTACAAAACAGACTTTCAGCCAGAGCCTTGGCTCGGTTGCCAAAGATCTCAAAAGGGATCAATCTAGACTCTTCCAGAGGGTTCTATAATCCCTTTTAAGACTAGAGAGCATAGCCCGTGTTTTTAAAGGTTAAAAAAGCTGCAGCTCCCATGGCTGGAAAATAAAAGATTGCCTACAAGGCTCAGAAAAAGGCCTGGTCGGTGAATTTTTGACAATCAAGTCTCAAGAACATGGGCTCTGTAGGTGTGTACGTTCAGTAGGTGTGGCTTTCTGTGATTCTGGTTTCATAGAAGCTTTTGCACAATTCCCAGAGGTGTGGTTCCAATAATTAGTAGTTATAAAATCGACTGCAGGCATTTTAATTGCCAAGCATGAAGGCATTTCGCCATCTGCCTTCCAAGAGGGATGTCACCTTGGAAACACGCAAGTCAGGTAACACACGCCCATCCAACCGATCCAGTATGAGTCAATGCTTTGAGCAGCCCATCTCATCCTGATGTTTTCCAGCTGTGCATGATGATGTCAAGTTTAATCCCCTTCCAGGAATTCTTCTTCCTTTCCTCTTCCTGAATGAAGGAATGGCTCCTTTCTTGCAATCTTAGATAGACCCATATGCAGGTAGTCCTTAAGTTTACAACAGGTCAATTCTATTCAGAGTTTTGCAGCGTTAATTCAGCGCCAGAAAAATAAACCCAGATGGCTGATGCTTCATTTAACATCTTTATAAACATAATAAGTGGATTTTGCAAGCCAGTTGTAGATTTCTCCAACATGGAGCAGACTCGGACAGAAACATGTTGCAAGTTCAGAGCAGAGCTCCAGACTTCAGCAAGCAAGCAAGTTAGTTTCTCTTTTTACTTTAGTTCAGCAGGCAAGCAAGAGGAGAGAAGCAGTTTCATTTTCAATGGACAGACTCAGAGCTTCACATAGCTGCAGAGTGTAATATAGAGCCACGCCTAGGCTACATTTAGTTTCAGTTTCCAAACTGTCCTCATTGGCTGAATTTAGTTGCTATGCCTATTCATTGCCTGACCTTGTTCCCATGCTCTATTCGAATTCCTGAATATACTCTGACCAATCCATGACTCTTTGAAGTTACAGTGATCCTGGAAAAAAGGACTGACGGCCATTTTCCCACACTTACGACCGTTGTAGCATCCCCGCGGTCACACGATTTGCATTCAGATGCTTGATAACTGACTCATAGTTATGACGGTTGCAGTGTCCCACTTGACAGTGATCTCCTTTTGCAAACTTTCTGACAAACCAAGTCAATGGGGAAGCCAGATTCACTTAACGACCGGATTACTAATTTAAGGATGGCCGGGATTCACTGAACAGATATGGCAAGGAAGATCGTAATGTGGGACAAAACTCCACAAAATGTCTCAGCCACATACATTTTAGGCTGAATTGCGGCCTTAAGTTGAGGGCTGCCTGTATTAACTGAAACGATCGATGTAAAAATCAAGTCAAAGGTTTAGTCGTAAAATGAGCACATATAAATCTTAAAAAAAAAAAACTGGATTCAAAATTTACATGACTAATTCAGCTCACAATAGGGGGTTCCAAGTGTGGTGTGAAAATCAGGAATCGGATAGCTTAAGCTCACAAAGGTCTTTTAATAAAGTGTATTAGTCAGAAAAGACTCTACAATATTAACATCCTTGTCTAAAGCAATGTTTGAAATGGTATAGGCCAGGGTTTCCTGCCTGAGCAGGGGGTCGGACTAGAAGACCTCCAAGGTCCCTTCCAACTCTGTTTATTTTATATTCCTATTCCTATTCTATTCTATTTCCTGCTTCTTATTCTATTCTATTCTATTCCATTCCATTCCATTCCATTCCATATTTTCTATTCTATTCCATTCCATTCAATTCCATTCCACATTTTCTATTTCATTCCATTCCATTCCATCCCATTCCATATTTTCTATTGTATTCCATTCCACATTTTCTATTCTATTCCATTCCATATTTTCTATTCTGTTCCATTCCATTCCATATTTTCTATTCTATTCCATTCCATATTTTCTATTCTGTTCCATTCCATTCCACATTTTCTATTCTATTCCATTCCATATTTTCTATTCTGTTCCATTCCATTCCACATTTTCTATTCTATTCCATTCCATATTTTCTATTCTGTTCCATTCCATTCCATATTTTCTATTCTATTCCATTCCATATTTTCTGTTCCATTCCATTCCATATTTTCTATTCTATTCCATTCCATATTTTCTATTCTGTTCCATTCCATTCCACATTTTCTATTCTATTCCATATTTTCTATTCTATTCCATTCCATTCCATATTTTCTATTCCATTCCATTCCACATTTTCTATTCCATTCCATATTTTCTATTCTATTCTATTCCATTCCATTCCATATTTTCTATTCCATTCCATATTTTCTATTCTATTCCATTCCATTCCACATTTTCTATTCTATTCCATATTTTCTATTCTATTCCATTCCATTCCATATTTTCTATTCCATTCCATATTTTCTATTCTATTCTATTCCATTCCATTCCATATTTTCTATTCCATTCCATATTTTCTATTCTATTCCATTCCATTCCACATTTTCTATTCTATTCCATATTTTCTATTCTATTCTATTCCATTCCATTCCATATTTTCTATTCCATTCCATTCCACATTTTCTATTCCATTCCATATTTTCTATTCTATTCTATTCCATTCCATTCCACATTTTCTATTCCATTCCATATTTTCTATTTTATTCTGTTCCATTTAATTCCATATTTTCTATTCTATTCCATTCCATTCTACAGTAGATGTTCCATATGGAAGTTCCTCACATAGGAGACATATATGACTTTCATATCCCCTTCCAGGAGTTGGAAGCCAGGAGAAGTTTTTGTGTTTACAGAGCACTTACCCTGGGTGTTTTTTTCCTTATATTCGTATCAGAGTATCATCAGTCCCTGTACATGTAAAACAGGGTTTCGCAACTAATATTTGAAACTCTGATTAACAGACATTGAATGTTCATTTGTGTGGGTGGCTTGGGAATTTTTTAAAGTCAATTCCGCATCAGCCTTTGCCAAGGAGTCAGTGACAAAATGTGCTGTTTTCTTGTTCTGTATATCCTCCATATTTATACGCAAGGATTTGCTAACTCAAGGGCTGCCAACCTTTTGGACCTCAGGGACCACCAAACTCATAATTTTAAATCCCATGGACCAGAAACCCTGGGAAAATCCCCCCAAAAAATCTGCAGGAAAATTCCCCACCCCATTTTCCTACCAATCGATTATTCTTTATTTGGGATCCCAGGATACCGTCTCCAGCTCTGTTCTCAGGGGGACAGAAAGAGAGAGAGACTTTTGGCTTTACGCAAGGAAAGCAGCAGAAGCAGCAGAAGTCTTTCTTTCTCTCCCCCAAACTCCACCAGAAATGAGTCTTTGTGAGACTTGTTATGCTGGCAGAGCCTCTTGGAGCAGGAAGCCTTGCAGGGTCCCAAAGACTCATTTCTGGTGGAGTTTGTGGGAGAGAAAGAAAGACTTTTGCTGCTTTTCTTGCATGCAGCCAAAAGCAGAAGAAGAAAGAAGCAGTCTGGTGGCCAGGCCAGGCATGTGGGGGGAATGGGGCAAGTTCCCCCCCTTCGCCCTTCCCCCCTCACTACCTTGTGTTGTTCACCGTGCAAGTGAGGCAAACCTTGTGTTCCTGCGGGCCATGTGGGCGGCGCAGCCTTGTGTTCCTGCATACCCTGGATTAATTGCTTTGGGGGTGACATTTCTCTGCGGACCACCAAAATTTTCTCATGGACCACCAGTGGTCCCTGGCCCACTGCTCTAATCCCTCCTGAGCAGATTTAACCCAACTGAGAATTGGATGAAGGAAACAGAAGTTAAAAAGGTCTCAGGCTTTCACCTCCAGATTCTCTGAGCTGGGCTTGTCTAAATTGCGGTCAAAGAAATGAACTAGCCCCTAAATCCACAAAATTCCACCTTCGTATAGAAAATAAGATACGGAATCCGCTCTTACAAAACTCGGTGTAGATTAAAGTGAAAAGCTGTTTTGGATTTTACTAGGGCCTCCATCTGCTTGACTAACCAGTCTCACTGGTTTCTTTTAGCTGGGCTCAGCACACGGTTTCTCCTCTAACTCCTTGTGAACTTTCAATATAGATTCTGGAAAAAGAAAGGAGACACACCCCGGGGCAGCAAATGCCATTCTCTCTCCCTCACCTCCCAAGTTACAAACAACTTCCGCCCCACTCTCAATTGCAGGCCCCTTTGCCAGGGAATTGATTATCCATAGCTCCAGCATTCGTTTGGATCTGGGATTTCTACCCTCTATACAGTGGTGGGCTGCAAATTTTTTAACAACCGGTTCTCTGGCTGGGTAGGCCTGGCTGGTTGGTCATGTGACTGGGTGGGTCATATCACTCATCACACCCAGCCCTGCCTCTCGGCCACTCGCCCCAAAGGCAGAGGTAGGATTCAGCCGGTTGGGCCTAATCCCACCACTGGCTGGTTCCACCCCGCCTGTTTTTCGGGCTGTTTTCAGGTTGTTTTTTTGTGCTGTTTTCAGGCTGCTTTGAGGGCTGTTTTTTGTCTAAAAAACAGCAAAAAAACAGGCCGAAAAATGAATGGAGGCAGGGGCAACTAGTGGTGGGATTTGCCAGTTCGTCGAACTGCACAGAATTTTAACTACCAGTTTGCATGAGCCGGTGTGAACCGGCAGCAGCCAATATCAGTGATGGCTAACCTTTCTATCATCGTGTACCGAAAGGGTGCGTGCACGTGTGGCTGCACCCATAATGCAATGTGTGCGTGACCTCCCTGCCCCCTGCGCATGCGTGCACAAAACCCACCCGGGTGATGCACGCCTCTGCACATGCACCTATGACCCCCCTGCATGCGCCCCGCACCTCCTGTGCATGCGCGCGCGTCTCCCTCACATGCACGGCAGATACCCGACAATCAGCTGGCTGGTGGGAGGCGCGTGTGCATGTGCAGTGAATCTGGTCTACGCGACGGCTTGCGTGCCGGCAGAAATGGCTCTGCATGCCACTTCCGGCCCACGTGCCATAGGTTCGCCATCACGGGCCTATCTAGTCTTTGACTTACAGCCATTTGTTTAGTGACTATTCGAGGTTACAACGGCCCTTAAAAAATGACTTGTGACCGCTGCAGCCTTGCCATGGTCACGTGATCAAAATTTGAATGCTTGGCAATTGGCATGTTTATTTGACTGTTGCCTCTGTCCCGGGGTCACCTTTTGCGACCACCTGATGGTCAAAGTCAATGGGGAAGCCAGATTCACTTAGCAACCATGTTACAGGTAGTCCTTGAATTACAACCATTCATTTAATGGCCGTTCGACATTACAACAGCATTGAAAAAAATGACTTATGGCCGTTTGTCACACTTAACGACCGTTGCAGCATCCCCGTGGTCATGTGATCAAAATTCAGATGCTTGGCGTGAGGTTCATTTTTACGACGGTTAGGGTTGTGTGATCTGCTTTTGCGACCTTCTGACAAGCATAGTCGATGGGGAAGCCAGATTTACTTAACAACTAAATTGCTAATTTAAGAGTCGTAGTGATTCGCTTAACGATCGTGGGAAGAAAAGTCGTAAAATGGGGCAAAACTCACTTAAGAAATTTCTCGCTTAGCAATAAAATTGTGGGTTCAATTGTGGTCGTAATTTGAGGACTATCTGTATTGCGATTTTATAATTTATAAGCATGATTACCAAGCTGGGCTTTCTTACACAGATCCACAGAGAATGTCCTAAAGACCAATTTGCTTTAATTAAATTATTTAATCTCAAATTCAAATTTGATCTAACCTACAAATCTTTGGTTTACACCCAAAAGGCAAGTGTTTGGGGCATTGAAGGAGTAAAGCAGGCATGTAGAAACAAAAAAAACCCCATTAGATCCAGTGAGGTTTACTTACAAGAAAATGTATACAGGATTGCAGTGACTAACCTCACAGAGGCAATGAATGATTCACTTAACAATGGTGGCAAAATTCACTTAATTATATTACTCATTTAAGAATTGCAGTGATTCGCTTAACAACGGTGGCAAGAAAAGTCGTAAAATGGGGCAAACTCACTTAGCAGAAGTATGGCTTGAATTGGCATCCTTCAGTCTCAAGAGACGATGGTATCGTGCTATGAAACCGGGCACTGCCACTTCCCGTGTTGTTTCAAAGCTGGAGAAAGTCCTCTCCAGAGCATGAGGTCTGGTGTTGTGGTTAGCCGGCAGCAGGTGCGGATGGCTGAGGAGAGCGAGGACTCAGATGAGGGGCCAGGACCATTAGGGAGTGGACTTGCTGCCTTCAGAGATTGTGGGGGCTGGCAGCAGCGATGAGGAGGTTCCCGAGGAGCCTGTGCCAAGTGCACGTGCGTGCAGGGTTGCTTTCAAGAAAGAGCAGCTGCAACATCACGGGCGGGTCGGGAGTAAGGCTGCAATGTAATGGCCCCTCCCTGAAGAGGATAAAAGCCAGGTTTGCAGAAAGCAAAGACGCTCTGAAACTCAGCCTCGTGGACATTATAGTTAGTATTTGAAAACTCTTGTAACTATTTCCTTATCTGTGGGTTTTTGGCAGCCTTGAATAACAACTTGGCAAAGCTTTTTCTTGTCGGAGCTAATTAGTTAGAAGCAGCCTTTTATCTGTGAAGAAACAGAATCCGTAGATTAAACTTTAGAAGGTGGGGGCTGCTGCCTTTGTCTTATGTTGGCTCTCTTGGAACCAGGTTGGGTCAGAACACCTGGGTAGTTTAATAGGGAGGACAAATTGTTACCCAAGCAGCAGATCCCCCCCCTTTCCATGTCACTGAAATAGTCTAATGGAACGGCAGAGCCGATACAATTAGTTCCAGCTACATCACAGGAGTTCCCAGAATGTGATTGTACACAGTCATGAACTGGCTCCGGATTTTGCCTCGAGGTTGAATTCCTGAAGCCTTTCCCAAGAATAGATATAGCCACAAGGCAGTGGAGGTTTGAAATCAAGAGTTTCCCTTCTCCTAGAAGACGGTTCTACTGTTTTATTTGCCGCTGGAACATAAAGCCCTCTTCCGCCTTCAAAACTGTTGACCATCTTCTCTTGTAACCCTGGGGTGAGGTGCTACCAACCGGGACAGCTGAACCAAGGGTTTTTTTTTTTAAGGAGGTATTACTCCGGCACTCTTCCTCACTCCAGGACACCCAGCTCGGCTCCATTTGCTGTGTCTATTTTCTTCCAACTGCCACTTTCTGAAAGTTTGGCTTAGCAACATAAATTTTGGTCTCAATTCAAAAGTGGGTATTGAGCCGGTTCTGACCAATTCTGGAGAACCGATAGTGGAAATTTTCAATAGTTCGGAGAACTGGCAAATACCGCCTCTGACTGGCCCCACCCCCATCTCTTCTCTGCCTCTCATTGAGTCCCAGCTGATCGGCTGAGTCTTCTTTTGTTGTCCTGTACAGGAGAATGGAGCTGGAAAGCAGGTTAGTGAGGTGGTGAGGGAATGGGATTTTGCAGTAACCTTTCCCCAGGAGTCGGGAGGGAATGGAGGTTTTGCAGTATCTTTCCCCTGCTACACCCACCAAGCCATGCCCACAGAAACCGGTAACTCAAGGACTACTTGTAGTAATTGAACAATGGCAGTGATTCCTAGCACCTCTAATTTTTACAAGTTGATAATGGTTGCTCTTCATTGCTCACCTTTCATCTTTCCTTCCTTCTAGCTGTCCTGATGAGCATGTGCTTACTCTCGGTCACGTACGGGGCCTTGGTCTGCAACACCCTGGCCATCCAGATCAAGTACGACGACTACAAGATCCACCTCCACCCACTGGCCTTTATTTGCATCATCTTATGGAGGAGTTTGGAGATCTCAACCCGCATCACCATCTTGGTCCTCTTTGGCACCGTCTTCAAATATTATGGCTTGGCTGTCGGGGCGGCCAACTTCTTGATCTTCTTCTTCTTGCCGTGGGTCGAGTTTTGGAGAAGCGGGGCCAAGCTTCCCGAGAACGTGGAGAAAAACTTCAGCCGGGTGGGAACTTTGACTGTCCTGATTTGCATCACTCTGCTCTACGGGGGCATCAACGTCTTCTGTTGGTCGGCTGTCCAGCTCAGGTTGTCCAGGCGAGACTTGATTGTCAGGTCCCAAAACTGGGGCTGTTTAGCTTTATTCTACGTGTTCCGGGGACTGGAGAACAGCCTGCTGCTCCTGGTCTGGTACTTCTTCAAGACGGACTTCTACGAGTACGTCTGCACGCCCATGCTTGTGTTGCAGCTGCTTGTGGCCTACTGTCTGGCCATTGTCTTCATGCTTTCTTTCATGCAGTACTTGCATCCCTGCCGCCGCCTCTTTACACACAACGTTACGGACTTCTTGCATTGCGTCTGTTGCCGGAAGGAAGACATTGCCGTCTCGGTTGATTTAGAACCACCTCGTGAACCCGGTGTGAGGCACAGCATAGTATGACAATCAACACTCTGATGATGAACTCCGTATGGTTTCAAGTTTCAGCAGTGGTACCTATTTACCCCACTGGGATAAGCCTTAATTTCACGGTGCTATGCTATAATTTATCAGTAGGGATGCAGGTCATCGTGGTGGCGATGGCTTCTGGAGCATCAGTGGACTTAAGATGGTGGGCTGTAAGGATATACCCTTTGTCGTTAGTACAGGACTAGGGCAATCCGTACTGGAAGAGTTGACACATAGTATGAAAGAGGAACTCTATTTATTGGGCAAACCATCATTGAAGGACAGTCTTGCTCTTCTAGGGGCCATCAGTTTGGCATTGGAACTGTCTTGACTATGCTCATTTCCAGAAATGGAGCTGAAGGGCACTCAGCTGGCTCAGAACAATTGTAAAAAGAGGGTTTGCAGAAGAGAAGCCAACAGAGACTGTCTCATATCTGTGGGATCTCTCACGGTTGGGTGAAACTTCACTTCCCCAGCCATTTCTTTTATTTATTTGAAAACTTGTGACGACTTTTATTTTTTGTAATTTGAAGTGCTGGAAAAGATGTTGCAGTTTATAGCAACTTGGTCTCAGCATTTGTTTGGGTTCCTACAGTTCCATTTATGGTCAGGGGGTCCATGATCAGGCTGAAAGCTCAGGATGACAAGTCTCCTAAGGGAGCCCCATTGATGGAGGATGAGCTTTGGATTTCTTGCCTCCAGATCTTCAGGGGTGTCGCAGCAGATTGGCCTTCCCGACTGCCCTGGAAGGACCAAGCTAGCGGCCGACTGCTACGTTAGGGGCTTTCTTCAAGGGGGAAAGGGCTGAGGTTGAACGTGTTGAGCTTGTGATGGGAAACTGGACCATTCCATATCCAAATTCTGGTTCTAGGAGGTGATCAGCTCATCATCGTTTGGGCTTTCACCTGGGGAGGTAAGCATTTCCCAATCCCTTGGTTGGACCCCATGCAAAGATAGACAGTAGAACCTCTGGTCATGACCATAATTTGTTCCATAACTTTGGCGATTTCTTCGTCTTCTGATGTTTCGTCTTCAGGAATTTCTGGGTCAGGATTGTGTTTGATCGCCACCCGAGTATATGTTTGTGACCAGATTTCAAAATTTTCTGAATTTTTTGATCAGAATCCAATTTGGTCATGGCCAGAAGCGTTCGGGACCAGAGGTTCTACTGTTTTTAAAGAACCCATTATGTTGAAATGCTCAGGTCTACTAACCCAATTTGGCCAAGCTTCTTGGCCTCCCTAAACACTTTCCACTTTATGCAGCGCGAGGATGTTTCTGAACACAAGCTCATCCAGTAGGTGAGTCTTCAATCCGAATACTTGTGAGGAATACGGGTTTTCATGCCAAGTTACATCTTTGACCCCCAATAATTTCCTTGTATTTACTAACTTCTCCTTGTAATTCTCCTCTATTGAGCTAATACAGGGTTGTCCAAACTTGGCAACGTTAAGACCTGGGGACTTCAACTCCCCAAATTCCTCAGCAGCATGGCCGGCTGAGGAATTTTGGAAGTCCACAAGTCTTAAAAAGTTGCCAAGTTCAGAGACCCCCTTAACTGACAGATAGGCCAGAGTTAAAGGACCGCTCTTATGTGGGGTTTTGGTGCCCTTGCATGGAGAGTTTGATCTGTGACCATCCTTCCTCTTCATGGTGATTTCTGTCCCAAGGAGCAGGGTGAACAAAATGTTTGGTAGCGCAGTGGTTAGAGTGCAGTACTGCAGGCTACCTCTGCCAACTGCCGGCTGCCTGAAGTTTAGCAGTTCAAATCCCACCAGTCCTGGTTGACTCAGCCTTCCATCCTTCCGAGGTCGGTAAAATGAGGACTCACATTGTTGGGGACGATAGGCTGACTCTGTAAACCGCTTAGGGCTGTAAAGCAGTACAAAGTGGTATATAAGTCTAAGGGCTATTGCTATTCAGCAGTAATAATTCAGAAAGAAAGAAAAAACCAGAGGAGGAGGATGAAGGTGAGGCAACAGAGAATAGAAGCAGCACTCTAATTGGATGATAGCCACTGCCCTCATAAGTACCCATAATGCATTGCTGTATGGCTATCAGGCTATGACCACCCAATGTTGGTTGGCGTCGGGGGGAAAAAAACAGATCCAAATCCCCAAATCCCATAATAACCAGAGGAAGATACCCAATTGATGCTAGGCCCAAGAATAGGGGCAACACAATATAATCCAGCTGTCCTTTGGTGCTACATCAAGATGGCCTCTCTGGAGCACTTTGGATGGTTTCATTTGTATAGTGATTTTCAGGTCAGCCTTTTCCAACCTTCCAGATATTATGCTTTGTGATTCTTACCATCAACAGCTAATAGGTAAAGGTTAGAGAAAGCTGCCTTTGATTGACAAGGAGATTCTCATTAGTATCTCTTACACCCTGTCCATCATCTTACTTCCCCCCCCCCCCGTTCTTGACTGCAAATAGGAAGGAAAAAAGGAGTATTTTTAGAAACAAAATAGTCCATCTTGGATTGGCCTTTAAATAGCCCAGTTTGAATCTGTAACATTCGTTAAATCCTCATTTGTGTCTTTGCTTCAACCAAGGCAAGGCATTCATTCGTTTCTGAGACCGAGACACCTCCAACCTGAAATAAACCCAACTTCAGGGGAACATTCAGACCCTCTGCCTTCCTCCACTTCATGTTGAACAGGAGTGTGTCCGTCAGCAATGCAGCAAAAGCCAACGTAGCAGATACTAGCCCGAGCCAACCCTTGGGTAGAGTTTCACCCGCTCCAGTTGGCTTTCTGAGGACAGCTGAACCCAGCTGAGAGCTGAGCCAGCAAGCCAAGATCACCTACCTCAAGGAGAGATTCCACCACTGCCTTTTCGACTGCCGTTCTCGGGAATTAAACCAGGCATCTAAATCAGGTTTTGGGACCAGGCAATCGTAAGGCTAGAGGCACAGATTTATTTTCCCTGGTTCTCCCATTCTTTTTAATGCATAATTTCTTGCATTGTGGCCAGGAATATATGTGGTTTTTCATGATTGATAGTTTTATTTCCCTCTCCCTCTCCCTTTTTCCCTTCTCCTCTCCTCTGCACTCCTCTCCTCTCCTCTCCTCTCCTCTCCTCTCCTCCCCTCTCCTCCCCTCCCCTCTCCTCTCCTCTCCTCTCCTCTCCTCCCCTCTCCTCCCCTCCCCTCCCCTCCCCTCCCCTCCCCTCCCCTCTCCTCTCCTCTCCTCTCCTTAAGGGAAGCAGTCTACATTTAGGGATTTTGAAAGTAGACAAGTGCAGCAATTAAAAAATTGTCCTGAACTCTACCTCTTTAAAATGACAGGTTTTCCCTCTTTTTTGCTGCCTTTTCTTTGGGTAGAACGTAGAAGAGGTTTTTGGAGGGCTCTGCAAATAAAGTATGTCTTAGATAAATCTATTTCTTTTTTTTAAAAAAGAAAACTATTCTGAAAGTTTGTCGCGGAATTAAGCAAAATTGCAAAATAAAGGGTCCCCCCCCCCTTTAGATGGGGGAGTTATTATATGATGGATTGGCTCCTGTTATTTATGGAAAAAAAAATTCTTCCCCACATATAGAAAACTAGCTTGTTTGGGGAAAGAGTTCCCTAGACAATTATTCTAGTCCAGCATGTCTCAACCCTCCACCCTCCAAGTACACTAAATTACCACCGTTAGAATTTGCAGCCAAATTTAGGATTTAAATCAAATTGTTCGGGTCTAGCCAAAACATCATTCAGAAGAGACCACAAATTTACTATTCCTAATTAAAGCATCTGTTTTTATGTGCATGAACCTTCTGTTTTTGATATTCAGGTAGCATTAGGACACTTATTTAGGGATAAGGTAGCGTTTATACAAAAGGTATTGAATTGGAAGTGTTTGGAAACCTTAATGTTTTCAGATAATCTCCTTCTGCAAAAAAAAAAAAAAAACTTCATTAAAAGGAAGGGCTTCTTATTAAACTAGCCAAGGAAGATCAATCATAATCAGGAGGCCATGAAAAACTTACTCTTGAAATAAAATACTTGTCCAGCTAAATGCGTGTGAGATGTTCTTTGTACCTACACACCACTCAATGCAATTACGTACTACCATCTCATACTATATTTCTCTCAGTTTATAAAAGAACATAGGGAAACTTTTTTTTTTTAGCTTGATGGAACATAAGGTCTTGCAATGCAGCTGGAACAGCAAAAGACTTAAGCCCACCTGTTGACAAAAAGTATTTTAAACTGCTTAGCTCATGCTTTTAAATATAGAATCTCAGCTCAGGGTGGCTTTGGTTAGCATCTGATTATATCAGGGGTCTGCAACCTGCGGCTCTAGAGCCACATGCTCTTGGCCCTCTGTTGCAGCTCCCTGTCGGCTGATCCCCACCACTGTCTGGCCTTCCCCTTCCCTCCCCTCCTGGCCTGAGAAGGTAAGAGGGATGGCAGGGGATGGAGACTCGCTCCCCATATTCCAGAACAGGAAGTGACTGGGTGGGAGTGAGTGACGTTGAGTTGGCCATACCCACCCAGTCACACCAGTTGTTAAATTATTGGCTCCCGGTGTTTTCTTTTCTGTGGGAAACAGGTCCAAATGGGCTTTTTGAGTGTTTAAGGTTGCTGACCCCTGGATTATATCCTCGAACAGAAGCTTAGTGACGGACAAAACACCGGCCACAGGGTGTCAGAATTGATAACACGGTGTGGTATTAAGAAAGGTCAACTGCGAAGCAGAACCCCCAAAAGGGATACCCTCCATTTGAAATGGAAACTTGCATATAGCGTGTTGGGCAGGTGTGAGTTGCGATGTTGCGATGTTACGTGCTGTTTTATCCAATGCCGTCCTTCAGATTCGCGGATGCTGTCGGGTGGCGAATATTATTCCACGCCATCTGTAATAAGAGTTGAGATATTGCAAACCCTGGTACTGCATGCATTGTCATCTTTTGTAAACCGTGGACTACGATTACATGTCACCTTTTGGAATAACTATGACGTATCAACTACTGTACTGAAATAAACCTTTAATAAAATGTGAAATGCAAATACCTTTTGGAGGAAAAAAAATAAAAAAAAAAACCCTAAGATCGGTTGGATCAAATTGTGTTTCAGCTCAAATACAGATAAACTTTTAAGCTTTGATTTAGCTGCGCTGGATATCAAAAGTTCATACAGGTCGTCCTTGACTTATGATCACAACTGAGCCCCATATTTTATGTTGCTTAACTGAGTAATGCCTTAAGGGAGTTTTGCCCCATTTTACGACTTTTTCTGGCCGCTTTTTGTTAAGGGAATCCCTGCAGTTCTTAAAAGTAGTAACACGGTTGTTAAGTGAATTTGCTTTCCCCATGGACTTTGCTTGTCAGAAAGTCGCAAAACGGGATCCCATGATTTTGGGACACTGCAACCGTCACAGCTGTGAATCAGTTGTCGAATCTCCGAATGTAAATCACATGACCGTAGGGGATGCTACAATGGTCATAAGTGAGAAAAATGGTCATAACTCACTTTTTTCAGTGTCATTAACAAATAACAGATAATCAGAGTAGGAAGGGACCTTATAGGTCATCTAGTCCAACCCCCACCCAAGCAGGAGACCCAACACCATTTCTAACAGATAGCAGTCCAATCTCTTCTTGAAGTTCTCAAGTCCAAAGTATGGGTACTTATAACAGTTCATTTGAGACTTTCAAGAAGAGATTGGACTGCCATTTGTCAAAAATGGTGAAGGTTTCCCGCTTGGGCGGAGGGTTGGACTAGATGACCTATAAAGTCCCTTCCAACTCTGATTATCTGTATCTGTATCTAAGCTATGGCGCTTCCCCAACTTCTGAGGGCAACTTCTGTTCCATGGGTTGATTGTTCTCACTGTCAGAAAGTTTCTTCTTATTTTCAGGTTAAATCTCTCCTTGTTCAGTTTCCATCCATTATTCCTTGTCTGGCCTTTGGGTGCTTTAGAAAATATCTTGATCCCCTTCCTCCTCTCTGTGGCAGCCCCTCAAATATTGAAAGAGGGCTATCCTGTCTCCCCTGATCCTTTGTTTCACTAGAGTAGCCATGGTCAGTTCCTGCAACCATTCATTGTATGTTTTAGCCTCCAGTCCCCTAATCATCCTGGTTGCTCTTCACTGCACTCTTTCTAGAATCTCAACATCTTTTTTATAGTGTGGTGACCAAAACTGGATGCAGTACTCTAGGTGTGGTCTTACTAAGGCTTTATAGAGTGGTATTAGTACCTTACTTGATTTTGATTGTATCCCTCTGTTAATGCAACTTAGGATTGCAATGGCTTTTTTGGCTGCTGCTGCGCACTGCTGGCTCATATTTAGCTGGTTGTCCACTAAGACTCTCACAGTTACTGCCGTTGTAACTGTTGTAAGTCGAGGACTCCCTGTACCTTGGACTGCAAACACATTTCCGGTGTTTTCTTCTGGGCAAGGAATGGAAATGCCTAAACGTCCCCCTCTTTTTAAGGTTCGCAGATGTTGGAAATAACTCAAAGCCAACACACACACACACATAAAAACTTAGATTGTTGAAAACAAAGAGGATTTATTAAAAAGAAATAACAGATGGTTTGCAAAGCGCAGGTGGTCTTTAGAACCTCAACAAACAGGTTCAAATCAAAAATCACACCTCTGAATTCCAAAACATACTTTAGAATAGAATTCTTTCTTGGTCAAGGGTGATTGGACACACAAGGAAATTGTCTTGGTGCAGATACTCTCGGTGTACATAAAAAGATACATTCGTCAAGAATCATCAGATACAACACTTAATAATAGTCATAGGGTATAACAAGCGATTGAATCATACCAGAAAACAGTCAATATAAATCATTAGGATACAAGCGACAAAGTTACAGTCATACAGTCACAAGTGGGAGGGGATGGGTGATAAGGAGAGATGGGAAGAGTAACAGTATAGTAGTGCAGACTTTGTAAATAGTTGGACAGTGTTGAGGGAATTATTTGTTTAGCAGAGTGATGGCGTTTGGGAAAAAACTGTCCTTGTGTCTAGTTGTTTTGGTGTGCTTTATACTCTATAGCGTCATTTTGAGGAAAGGAGTTGAAACCGTTTATGTCCAGGATGTGAAGGGTCTGTAAGACTTACAGGCCCAAGGCTGTGGGATGAGAGATCTTAAGATTTGAAATTCTAGACCTAGAAAACCTAGAACTATGCCACCTTCAGTCCGATCTAAGTATAGTATATAAAATCATACATTGTAATGACTTACCTGTCTGAATATTTCAGCTTCAACCATAACAATACAAGAGCAAACAGTAGATACAAACTCAAGGTTAACCGCACCAAACTTGATTGCAGGAAATACGACTTCAGCAACAGCGTGGTCAATGTCTGAATATTCTACCTGACTCTGTGGTTTCTTCCCCAAACCCCAAAAACTTTAACCTTAGACTGTCTACTATTGACCTCATCCCTTTCCTAAGAGGTCTGTAGGGGGCGTGCATAAGCGCATTAACATCCCTGTCTTATTGTTTCTTTTACATTTCATTTTTCTTATATGTATCCATGTATTCATAACTATGTTTTTACTTATACCTATTATCTTGTAAGCAATTGACAAAAATAAATAAATAAAATAAAAAAATCCAAGGGGAAGATCTGAAGATCAAATGAGGATTCAGATTGTTGGGGTCAAAATGCTGACTCTGTAAATGGCTTAGAGAGGGCTGTATAAGTACTGTGAAGCAGTATATAAGTCTAAGTGCTATTGCTATCCCCTTTATTTTTTTTTTTAATCCACAATTTTCCTATTTGCCATTTTTGGCAAAGAACAAGCCTTGAATTCTGCATTTGTTCAAATTAACCTTGATTATATCAGGCGCGAAAAACTGAGACCACACATCACATTCCTGTTCAGATATTTTAATGCTTATACCTGTATACAAGAATCTAATCAGCTCTAAATTGCCACTAGACAGGTTAGCAGAATTTAAGAGGGGTTGGACTTGTGCTGCCTGTGGGAACGTAACAACTCTAGGCTAGTTCCTCTCTTTGACCCCGCCCGCAGGTTCCACCTTCTCTTCTCCTACAGCTTAGTTTGAACAAGGAACAACCAATGGAACAGAAGTTGCCTTTGGAAGTTGTGGAAGCTTCATCACCGGAAGCTTTCAAGAAGAGACTGGACTGCCTGTGATGACCTAGGGCGTGGCACAAAGGCAACATAGTCACTTAATCAGTACCCTTTATTAGCTCCAATTTTGCCCCCAGTGTCCTGGTTACCTTCTGTCTGGAGAAAAACTCTCCCGGGAACAGCCTTTGGCTGCAGAGAATAAAGTCCAAAACATGGTCAACAAAAACTGTAACTCTAAGTCCAATCAAGGCAAAATGAGGTAATTAGTGTGGCAGGGCAAGAGAAGGAATTCTAGATGTGAAGGCAGGGCAATAACTCAACACGGTTGGGAAGATGCCAGGAACACAGATAAGCAAAATCAACACAGGATAAACTCACGTTTACTCCCAGCAGCTTCTGCACTCAGCATGCATCTCTTTTAAATTCTCATTCCCAGGTGTGGCTAATGAAGGGAATCAGGGCCCTTTCCTCCTCCATAAGCCAACAACCCATGTTGCTCCCTTCTCCTTTCCTCCCTGCGTGTCCTAGAATGAAGAGGGAGTGCGCCTGGGTCTTCCTCTGAATTCCCTCTCCCTTGTTCTACCTCTCCCCTGATCTGCCCAGCCGGACTTTGCCCTTCCCCAGTTTCTTCCACAGCCAATGGAGCCAGACTGCCACTCCCTGTCCACTGTTCATCTTCCTCCTTGGATTCAGACTCGACAGGGGCATAATACTGCCATTTGTCAGCAATGGTGTAGGGGCCCCTGTTTGGGTGGAGGGTTGGACTAGATGACCTACCAGGTCCATTCCAATTCTGTTAATCTGTGATGATGATCATTTCGCTTAATCTGTCTTGCCCATCCAGTTTCTGCCTCAATGAATAAGCCAGAAAATGGACTAATGGCCTCAATATGTTCTCCTCGAGAGATTTGAGGGGATTTCTTTCTCATTTTGTCCACTGCAGTAGCTGTAAGATTGAGGTTGGTTGGTTTGAGCATGAATGCCTTTCTCGGTTGATGTGTTTCTCCTGGCTTCAGGCCACACCACCCATCTTTTGCAAGCTGGCTGATGTCCTTCAGATGTTTAGGAATTATGTACCCAAAGCCGTCTAAAAGCCAGGCTGGCTAAGAATTTTTGAGAGCTACAGTCCCAAACTATTGCAAGAACGCCTATGTCATATTCCAAAAAGCTCTTCCCTTCAGTTGTGCATGCGGCACTAAAACTGATGCTTGTGGGGCTATTTAAATAGATTGAGCTCAACCTTCTATATTGAGATGGACTTCCTGATAGTAACACCAGCATTGTGGATTCTCATAAGCGTGCCTCAACTTTGCAATGAAATAGGAGCTGGGGTTGTACACCCTATGTAGGAATCAAGCTACAATGTGTAAATAGTTTGCTATGGTTGCCTCCTTTCAGGATGCTTTTGTAGAATAGAACAGAGCAGAGCAGAGCAGAACAGAACTTTATTATGGTCTTAGACCAGCAATAGACATTACAATATATATATAAAAATACTGACACATTATAATACATTAATAGTGGATAAAAACATCCGTTAAGAAAATACTTGTTATCAAATAGTTAGGGGCACTCTCTGGTTTATATGAATGGAGAGCCAGTAAGTATGTGTGTAAATATCATTTTCCAAAGATTGTTCTATCTCCACAAATTGTCACACATTGACAGCTATAATTCTATAACCCATTTTTTTCTACTAGACATTGCAGCAACACAGAATTTTGCCACTGTACGCCTCATAGCTGGGTTTGAATCCTGGAGGAAAAAGTCTACATAAAAATTGTCTGCCCTCCCTGGCAATCTCTTTAGTAAGGGGAGAATATACAATGACCTGTAAACTCTGTACAACTCATAGTACCAGGATGCTTTTGTAACTTTCAATCTAGTGTTCTCTGTCATTTCCTGGTTGTCTTTCATCCACGTATTAAACACACCTAACCTTAGCTTAGAGGGCTAGTTTGATGCGGTTGTTAAGGCACGAGGCTAGAAAACCAGGAAACAGGGAGGTTAAATCCCACTCAGGCATAAAACCAACTGGGTGATTTGGGGCCAGTCATGTTCTTTCTACTCTAAGAAGGAGGCAATGGCAAACTACTTTTTTATTTTATTTTTTATTTGTTGATGATCCAAGCTCTGTAAAGGACCTTGGAATACTCATCTCTAATGATCTAAGTGCTAGAGCCCACTGTAACTACATAGCCAAAAAGGCATTAATAGTTGTTAACCTAATCCTATTTGGTTTTTTTTCTGGTAATATCACACTACTAACTAGAGCATACGAAACATTTGTTAGACCAATAGTCAAATACAACTCATCGGTCTGGAACTCACAATACGTATCTAATATTAACACATTTGAGAAAGTCCAGAAATATTTCACAAGAAGAGTTCTCCACTCCTCTACTCGTTGTAGAATACCTTATGCCACCAGACTTGAAATTCTAGACCTAGAAAACCTTGAATTACACCATCTTCGATCTGATCTAAGTATGGTAAATGAAATCATACATTGCAATGACTTACCTGTCAATGAATACTTCAGCTTCAATCATAACAGCACAAGAGCACACAATAGATACAAACACAAGGTTAACCGCACCAAACTTGATTGCAGGAAATACGACTTCAGCAACAGAGTGGTCAATGTCTGGAATACTCTACCTGACTCTGTGGTTTCTTTCCCAAACCCCAAAAACTTTAACCTTAGACTGTCTACTATTGACCTCACCCCTTTCCTAAGAGGTCTGTAAGGGGCGTGCATAAGTGCACCAATGTGTCTACCGTCCTTATCCTATTGTTTCTTTTTTATTTTTCTTATATATACCCATTTCATGTATTCATAACTATGTATATACTTGTACCTATTATCTTGTAAGCGATGGATAAATCAAATAAATTATTTAAAAAAAAATCTAAATACTTCTGAAGCAACTTGTTCTGACGACTGTAGGGACAACTTGCTAAGTGTTACTATTGACTCAAAGGCATAAAAACAAACAAAAGAATGCTTGCTCAATGTTTTTTTTTCAGTCACGTACGCTCGGCCAAATACTATGATCTCAGAGGAAAGAGCTAAGTTGCATTCACTTGTATGGATGTTGACAGGAATTGGGTATGGCCAGTCTAGAGAAAAGAAGGGCTAGGGGGCATGAGAGCAGTATTTGAGGGGCTGCCACAGAGAAGAAGGGGTCAAGCTATTCTCCAAAGCACCAGAAGGCAAGACAAGAAACAATAGATGGAACCAGTCAATGAGTTGGATGAAATTAAGGAGAAACGTCCTAACAGTGAGGACAATTAAGCAGTGGAACTGGTTGCCTTTAGAAGTTGTGGGTGCTCCATCACTGGAGGCTTTTAAGAAGAGACTGGACAGCCCCTTGTCTGAAATGATATAGGATCTCCTGCTTGAGAAGGGGGCTGGTGTAGAAGACCTCCAAGGTCCATTCAAGCTTCTCTTCTCTTCTCTTCTCTTCTCTTCTCTTCTCTTCTCTTCTCTTCTCTTCTCTTCTCTTCTCTTCTCTTCTCTTCTCTTCTCTTCTCTTCTCTTCTCTCCATTCCATTCATAATCGTTTGCTGTATGACATATACATGAAGAAGTGTTGCATTCTTCAGTTCTTTACATGACCACCATCCCACTAGACATCTTGCAATGAAAAGGGGATGTTCAATATTGCTGCATAGAAATAGCCACATATATTAACAAATGTCCACTTGTTTCCAGGAGCTCTGGTTTGCATGCCCATGAAGCCACGTTGTGCCACAGACTCCACAACTGATGTTAGCTGGAAGATCTCCAGGCTGTGAAGAAGAATAGAAGCAAGAACAGGACCACGATTCTTCATTACATTCTCCATAATATACTTTTGTTAGATGAGTGATTTTTCAAAACAGGTGCAGATTAGAATATATTGTCGGAGAGACCATGGAGCTCATGTTTAAGCCATATTTATACTGTAGAACAGGGATGTCAAACTCAATTTCATTGAGGGCAACATCAGGGTTGTGTTTGACCTCGGTGGGAGGGATGGGGGGGGCATAGCCAGGTTGGGCATGGCCAGCTTGACATCACTCATGTTGGGGGTACCTGTCGTGGCCTGGGAACTCTGCCATTGAAAATGGGCTCCTGAGCTCTATTTTTGACTTCCTGCATCAAAAACCCTTTGCCATCAAAAATGGAGCTAGAGAGGGTTGCATGCAGCCCTCCCAACTTCCGTTTTTGCTACTAGGGACATTGCAGGCTGGCCCTGCACTGCTTCCTGGCTGGCCCTGTGGGCGAGATCAAAGCACCCCGCAGGCTGGATCCAGCCTGCGGGCCTTGAGTTTGATACCCCTGCTATAGAAGTTCCAAAGAAAGAAAATAATTAGAAAATAATTTCTAACATAAATGATTGATGTAAAGTTTTAGCACTCCTAAAGGAGGACTAAGATCAGAGACAGGACTTTTTTTTTGGTTTGTTTGTTGAGAAGAACTAGAAGGTGATCCAATGACATGACCATGTAAGAATAGAATAGAATAGGATTCTTTATTGGCTAAGTGTGACTGGGCACACAGGAATTTGTCTTGGTGCAAATGCTCTCAGTGTACATAAAAGAGAAGATACATTCGTCAAGAGCCAAGAAACATAAGGTACAACAAGAAAGGAAGGAAGGAAAGAATAGAATAGGATTCTTTATTGGCTAAGTGTGACTGGGCACACAGGAATTTGTCTTGATGCAAATGCTCTCAGTGTATATAAAAGAAAAGATACCTTTGCCAAGAGTCTTTTTTTTTAGATAGAATAAGGACTTAGAAGCTTACAAGAAGAGAATTGAATTGCTGGATGAGACCTAGAGGCAGATACAATTGATAGAAGGAAGTGGCGACGGTCTGAGGGGAAGGAAATAGCACAAATGACCATTAATTGGATATCCTGCAGATATATTGATCAGTTCCCAGACTTGGCCACTCAACACCGCTGTGGCTGAATAATTTTGGAAACTTGATCCAGGGACCTGAAAGACATCCAGTTGCGAAAAGCTGAAATAGAAAGCAATTCTGATTACCTTGATACTTAAGATATTCAATGGGTTCCTTCGACTAAACCTAAAATGAAAGCAAAATTGGTTATCTATATATATTTGCAAGAGATTAAAAAAAACAGGTGATGAGAAATGACAGACACATGTCTTTATATTAAAAGAGATACCGGTAAGTAAATAATTACAACTAGTATGTTGAATATTATTATTTTAACATTGTAGAATTAATATGTGGAACATTACTACATTAAATATTGCAGAATTCATATGAACGTAATGAAGGATGTTGCAATTTTGATCATTGTTTAACAAATATATTTGTACCCAGACAACATACAGTTCAACTGAAGATGGAACAATTATATTAAAAATATGTGTGTGTGTGTGTGTGTGTGTAAGAAACGACAGACACAACTGTTACAAAAAATATTTCCTTATTCTGCAAACACAGAAGGCAGATGAAGTTTAATCATCAATAACTTTAGTTTGTGCTATTCTAATCATTTTTTTTTTCAAAATGGGGTGGGATTTTGTAAATTATTATTATAAGTTTGCAAAAGACAAAAGACATTATTTCCTTTTCTTAACCCTGCAGGGAAAAACCCGTGCCAGCCTCCAAGGTTGGGCTGGACTTAAAATGCTACATTTCCTCCCAAGACTAAATCAATAAAGACAGGTAAAGTGTTGCTGAGAAGCAGGAAGGACCAGAAGCATCAAAAAAACCTGCTCCCAGCTGAGACCCCGGACAAGAACTGGGCAAAAGCAACTGGTCTGTGAGAGTCAAGGATGGGGAACTGGGCCATCAACCACTGGTTTTCAGCCCTGGTGATTGTAAGTTCTGCTTCATTATATCTGGGTCTGGATGGAAAGATAGATAAAATATAAAACGAAGGGCCAATAACCTACTTCAGGGGGCTGCATTGAATGTAAAGCAAATAAATGATTTGCAAGAGGTTTATGGTTCAACCTTAGTTTAAAGAATGGTACCAGTTTCACCAGTTTGGGATGAACATGGGATGGAGTAGCAAACAGTACAGCCTGAAGTTCTAAAGTTCTATTCAAGATAAACCAGAGTGAACAAACTCTGATAGCTAATAGGTTTTTAAATTTACTTTAATTTTTGTTATTCTCTGTTATCACTAACTACAGATACATAGGTAGATCTGTATCTATGATGTCATCATGTGCTGGCCAATTTTTTAAGGGTTTTTTCTAGGTTGGGAAACTTTTCTGAATGCATTTAGAGTAGCAAGACTATCTATCATCTCTCTCTCTCATCTAGCTATCATCTATATATATCATCTGCCTGTCTGCCTGCCTGTCTGTCTGCCTGCCTGCCTGCCTACCATACTCTCTCTCTCTTTTTCTTTCATTTCTGTTTGGAAAGTGCCAAGAAATCATACTGTTGATGGTTGGCACCTGAAGGCTGACAAATCACCTCTGCCAGCCTTTGTGATTACACAAAATCTGTTGTGATTTTGTCTGATCAAAGTCTTCTGGTCTGAGCTGTCATCACCCCGCTGGTGGCAGTGGAATTCCAAAACTCTGAATTTTTGAAAATGTTATAGATAAATGAAATACATCACTAATGAGACTGTCTCCATTTTGTATCTGAAAGAGGCTACGGGACAAGATTAAATAATGAGGGTGTCAACTAAAAAGATACCCCTTTGGTCTTTTTAACTGTCAGAAAAAGGGATTGAGGGAAAACACGGCATTCCTTAAATGCCTAGATAATCACCTCGGCAGCCCAAAGTTGTCGGAACATAAGAATTGGAGAGCATGATGGATGACTGTTGGAGATGGATGTGTCCCATTGGAGAAGTCACATCCAGGGGGTGAGGGGAAGGCCCTGAGTCAAGGGGAAAATGTATGATGTAATTTAGTATCGGCTGCAGCCAGCTAACACCAACATGGCCACTTCTAATAAATCAATTTACTTTTCTCTGAAATGTGGCTAGAGACTTTTGATTTGAATGAGGGTGGATTTGTTGCAGCCCTGACAGAGAGCCATTTTGACATGGGAATTGAAGTGCTCTTGGTTAGAAACCGGGAGAAAGCGACTTCAATCAGTTCTTTTGGCAGGAAAGCTCGCTGGTGGCTTTGGGCTGCTCTTAGTCCACCCTAACACACAGGATTGTTGTTGTACAGAAAGTAGGAGGTGGGAGCATTGTGTATGTACACTGCCTTGAGTTGGGTTGCCATAGAGATAAACATGCTGTGGTTACCAGCTCGTGCAGTTCATTCCTGTAAGATTCTGAGAATTAGCAGGATCAACAACTGAAGCCTTGCACATTTCAAAAAGAGAGGCTGACTTGGGGAATGGTGGGTTTATTTTTAAAACTGAGATTTAAGACATTGCTTGTGGTACAGTCATCCTCTGATACATCTCATTCTTCTACCACCTCCCTTTTCTGTCTTTTCTCCTTTTTCTCCATCTACTCTATCGTGCAATCCTAAGTGGCATTAACAGAGGGATACAGTCAAGATCATGTGACGTATAATGCCACTCTATAAAGCTTTAATAAGACCACACCTAGAATACTGCATCCAGTTTTGGTCACCACACTATAAAAAAGATGTTGAGGCTCTAGAAAAAGTACAGAGAAGAGCAACCAAGATGATTAGGGGACTGGAGGCTAAAACATACGATGAACTGGGGTCTGGCTAGTATAGTGAAGAGAAGGACCAGGGGAGACAGGATAGCAGTCTTCCAATATTTGAGGGGCTGCCACAGAGAGGAAGGGTTCAAGCTATTTCCAAGGCACCCAAAGGCCAGACAAGGAATAATGGATGGAAGCTGACCAAGGAGAGATTCAACCTGGAAATAAAAACAAATTTTCTGACAGTGAGAGCAATCAACTCACGGAACAGTAGTTTCCTTCAGAAGTTGTGGGAGCTTCATCATTGGACGCTTTCAAGAAGAGATTGGACTGCCATTTGTTGGAAATGGCATAGGGTCTCCTGCTTGGGTGAGTGGGGCGGGATTGGATTAGATGACCTACAAGATCCCTTCCAATTTCTGTTAATCTGTAAACAGTGCTGAAGCCTCTTCATGTCAGCCAGCTGAGCTTCTGCTTCCTAACTCTTTGTTGAAATGTGGGTGTGATGAAATAATAGAATGCTACATACTTTCGAAGCACGGTCTAAATAAAACCAATAATCATATCAATGACCTAGTTATTTTCATGAACAGAATGAGGGAATTAGTCAACCAGGAAGGAAATGGTACAACTTGGAGCCAATGTTTCAAGTCATGAAATATAGTTGAGATTCTCAGTCATCCAGGTCATGGTTGTTCCAAAGGGGCTTTTCCAGTTGCTTCCTGAAAAAGCACCTTTGGGGCAACTATAACTTGGATGACTGAGAATCTCTACAGATTTTTAGCTATACAATTTGGGATGAACACCCTTGGAATGGTGTGGGAGTAGGAATAGATTTCCAGAAGAAAAATTGGAGACTTCAAGAACCAGGAGCGCCAGTCAGGTGACCCTGAGGACACAGATAAACCTCCAAATGGCCTCAACAACCCTCTAAAAGCATGCAAATGACTAGTTGTCTGCAAGGAATATCAATCCCTCCATTCCCCACTATCCGGTCAGAGTTGAAGAAGCTTCTTGGGTGAGAAGCGAAACCTCTTCAAAGAAAAAACAAAGTCCAATTGCCTCCTGAAAAAGCACCTTTGGGATATAGTGAGAGGCAAACAACTACCTATAGGTGTATAGGGAGAATGGACAATAGGTTAAGGATCTGGTCTTGCAAAGAAATATATAGGGGTTTCTGATAGCTATTTAAAGGTATTCATCACATTACTTAGATTTTTTAAAAAAATCTCTGAGATCTTGTTGTGGGACACAGCAAGATGTTCATCTGTAAGACATTGCACACCAGAACAACTCGACACAAAGAGAATGTCCCCCTTCCCCCATGCCATCATTCTGCTAAACAACTAATTCCCACAACACTGTCAATCTATCTAGGAGGGCTGTGTTACTATTATTCATCTCCTGTTATCTTATTTTCCTTATTTTCTTATCACTATAACTTTGTTGCTTGTACCTTATGATTTATATTGACTGTTTATTTAGTATCCTAGTCTGATTTACGTGGATTGCTTATTTAGTATTCTAGGACTATCACTAAGTGTTGTATCTTATGATATTTGATGATTATGATCATGATTTATCCCTTGTTGCTTGTATGTACACTGAGAGCTTATGCACCAGAGACTAATTTCTTGTGTGTCCAATCACACCTGGCCAATGCAGAATCTTCTCTTCTCTTCTCTTCTCTTCTCTTCTCTTCTCTTCTCTTCTCTTCTCTTCTCCTTCTCTTCTCCTTGTCTTCTCTTCTCTTCTCTTCTCTTCTCGTCTTCTCCTTGTCTTCCCTTTCTCCTTCCCCTTCTCTCTTTCTCTCTCTCAAAATACTGTGGCAAATACAGCCACAGTATTGCCACAACTGTGACATTTATTGTTATTTGGGTGTGTGATTTATTATTAGAAGAGTAGGATGAAATGTACTTAGTCTTGTTCTTTGCTTATTAGTTGCAACCTATTTTTTTCCTCCTGCCCATTTCCTCATACTTTGCACTGCAGGAATATATTTTTTAAACTGATTTTTTTAAAAAACCACATTTCCTCTTCTTTTAAAGTTTTGAACTTTGTTCATGTTAGACTACATGGGCTGGATGGGGAAATGAGTTAATGGTTCACGGAAGGATTTTGAAGTTTGCCTAGGAAGATCCAGGATCATTTTGTTAATGGTTTTAACTAAATTTGCATTTGTTCTTATGAGCTGCTAAGCACTCTAAGTAATGAAAAGAAGGCTTTGCAGAAAAGCAAAATTAGCTTCCTTATCAGATGATCTAATTAGGGAAATAAGATATAGAAGGAAAAAATCTTGCAGGATTTTGTCTTCCTCCCTTCCTCTCCTCCCTCCCTTCTTCCCATGTCCTTATTTTCCCTTTAATTTCTATGCTTTTGTTGTATTCAAAAATGAATAAATAAGTTTTAAAAATGCATGCAAACCAGCCACATGTGGCCATATACAAGAATGGGAAAAATGTTGACCATTAGTTACCCAAAAAGATTGCTTAATATTTGTAGATCTTTTGCAAGAACTGTGATCTGAACTTTTATTTCTATTTCCTAGTCAATGCTAAAACTTGTTTAGCTGATTTGTGACTTATCCGAATTCAGGCAAGAAAACAATTCATGGTTGGTATGTTATCATGCACACTGAGGTTTTCCCCCACAAATACATACATTCAAATACCGTAATTAATATATAGATTATCTCATTTCAAAATATTCCTGAATGTAATTGTCTTTCTTGTCAATGAATGGCTGATATTGTAAAACTGAACACATGAAATGATTTTTTTTCCCCTTTCTTCCTTAGGCTGCTTGGTTAGCATTGAATATATACCTTTTTCTGACATATTTCCTGATATTTGATAGAAGTGAACAGTACTATTACACCAGGCAGATTCTTGGGGTGAGCATCATTTTGGCATCTCATAAACTTTTGATCTCCATACGGTAGAGATGAAAAATATTTAACTTAACTGGGGGAAAAATATATGTTCATACTTCTTAATACGATTAAATTGTACTTATATTTGCGTCAATGTATACAGGTAGTCCTCGATTTAAGACCACAGTTGACCCCGAAATTTCCATTGCTAAGCAAGATAGTTGTTGAGTGAGTTCTGCCGCATTTTACGACCCAGTCACAAAATTGTAGTCATTGTAGTTGTATTAACTGGGTTTAATTCTTTAGTTTTGGCTTGTCCCTCAACTACTTTGTCCTGGCCTATATCAGTTGTTGGCTTTTTTCCAAGAGTGACTGTTACATTCCATTTAAAGTTCTTGGGCGTTCCTCAAGTTTATATATCAAGTTATGGAAAATGTATATGAAAGGGAGAGTTGATGTACTCAATTTCATTCACAGTGAATTACATATCTCAGAGTTGGCTGCGCCCAGGTTAATGCCGGATGTAGAATGTTAACTTCAAATAAATCTTTTTCAGTTCTGGGAGTGTAGTTCAAGGCTCAGCTGCATCAGGATTGTGTTTGACCTTGAGGGGGCCTGGGGTGGGCGTGGCTAGGGCAGGTGTGGCCAGCTCGACATCACTTTGGCCGCGATGGCCTCCTGCAGCCCTCTGCCAATGAAAATGGATCTTGGGGGGAGCCCCATGTGGGGTTCACCTGGGCACCGTTTTCAGCCGCCACGGCCTCGTGCTGTCCTCTGCCAGTGAAAATAGAGCTTATGCGCTGGCACCGTGGGCCTGTCCTTCGCTGTTTCCAGGGCGGTCCCGTGGGCCAGATCTAAGCACTCTGTGGGTCAGATTCGGCCCGCGAGCCTTGAGTTTGATACCCCTGGGCTACAGCAACCTAGCAGGTTCCCAGGGAGAAAGGGACACATTCCAAGGAGGAAGGCGAGATAGGAGGCAACACTGAACTGAATCAGAATTCTGCTTCTCCATTGATTTGCAAACTAGGGCATACACAACCTTTGCTAGACCAATACTTGAATACAGCTCTGCTGTCTGGAATCTGCACCGTATATCAGACATTAATACAATTGAGTGAGTCCAGAAGTATTTTACAAGAAGAGTACTACACTCCTCTGTTCACAACAGAATACCCTGCAGCACCAGACTTGAGATTCTAGGCTTAGACAACCTTGAACTATGCTGGCTAAGATTGGACTTAAGCATGGTACATAAAATCATATGTTACAAAGTCTTACCAGTTAATGAATATTTCAGCTTTAACCACAACAACACAAAAGCACACAACAGATATACACAAAATGTAAACCACTCCAAACTCGATTGCAGGAAGTAAGATTTCAGCAACAGAGTGGTCAATGTCTGGAACTCACTACCTGATTCTGTTGTCACCTGCTCAAACCCCCACTCCTTTACCCTCAAACTAACTTCTATTGACCTCACCCCATTCCTAAGAGGTCTGCAAGGGGTGTGCATAAGCGCACAATCATGCCTACCGTGCCCATCCTATTGCCCCCAATTATTTGTACCTATTTCATGTATTTAAACTTATGCTTATTCTTATTTCTATTATATTGTAAGTGTTTGACAAAATAAATAAATAAAATAGAACCAGAGACTAAAGACAGCCACTCTCTAGAATTTCCCAGGGTACATCCATTAAGGAAAGAAGAGTAAAAGTTTTGTCTGGCAAGATTCTGTCTATGTAGTATATGCAAATTAAAAAAAAGCCCTGAACATTGGCTGCCTTGTTTTACTGCGTGACAGTTTTGGGCTAGACCCAGGGGTGGGATTCTACCGGTTCGCATCTATTTGCTAGAACTGGTTGTTAACATTCTAAGCAGTTCGAGAACCGGTTGTTAGAAGAAATTACTGGCCTAATCCTGTAAGGAAGGCAGGAAGGAAACATTCTGGGGTTGCTTACAGAAACTGCCTCTCCGTTAACCCTTTTTACATTCTTGGCAGGACTAAATTTCCTGTCTCAGGAACTTCTCTGGAGTTTTTTTCTCCTCCTTTGCTGGTACTTTGCTTGTGTGGAGTGACCATCCAAAATTACAATGGCACTGAAAAAAGTGACTTATGACCATTTTTCACACTTACGACTATTGCAGCATCCCTACAGTCATGAGAGGCCAGGTGAGGAGATGCGTACCTCAATGTGAGTGATATTGAGTTGGCCATGCCCAGCCAATAACATGACCACCAAGCCTCGTCCACCCGGTCACATGACCACCAAGCCATGCCCACCACCTTAGCCACACCCACAGAACCGGTTGTTAAAAAATTTGAATCCCAACCCTGGCTAGACCTGACAATATTCCTGCTTTAGGAGAAGCTGCAATATGGTATATAAAATGATGACCAAGTGGTCTTCTCTTCTCTTTGCCTTTCTAGTCTGCGCTGGCTTGGGCTCGGGCATCAGCCAAGTGTCTGAACTTCAATAGTATGTTGATCCTGTTGCCTATTTGCCGGAATCTTCTCTCCTTCGTAAGAGGCACCTGTCGGGTGAGAAAGAGGTTAAGATTATGGTATGGTGTACTTAGTCCTGGAGGTTGGGTGGGCACTGGGAATCCATCTGGTTGCTAAAAGATTTTAACAGATTTAACAGATTAACAGAGTTGAAAGGGACCTTATAGGTCACCTAGTCCACTCCCCGACCAAGCAGGAGACCCTACACCAATTCTAACAAATGGCAGTCCAATCTCTTCTTGAAAGCCTCCAGTGATGAAGCTCCCATAACCTCTGAAGGCAACTTCTGTTCCATTGGTTGATTGCTCTCACTTGTCAGAAAATTTCTCCTTATTTCCAGGTTGAATCTCTCCTTGATCAGTTTCCATCCATTGTTCTTTGTCTGGCCTTCAGCTGCTTTGGAAAATAGCTTAACCCCCTCCTCCTCTCTGTGGCAGCCCCTCAAATATTGGAAGACTGCTATCATGTCTCCCCTGGTCCTTCTCTTTGCTAGACTAGCCATGCCCAGTTCCTGCAACCGTTCATCGTATGTTTTAGCCTCCAATCCCCTAACCATCCTGGTTGCTCTTCTCTGCACTTTTTCTAGAATCTCAACATCTTTTTTATAGTGTAGTCTTACTAAGGCTTTATAGAGTGGTATTAGTACCTCCCTTGATCTTGATTGTATCCCTCTGATAATGCAGCTTAAGATCACATTGGCTTTTTTTGGCTGCCGCTGCACACTGCTGGCTCATATTTAACTGGCTGTCTTGTGGAAGATTACAAGAGGTATAATTTATGTCTGGATCCTGTTTCAGAAAGGTGGAACATCTCCATTTCCAGATTAAGTGACAAGGAAATAATCGAGAGGGGCAGAATGGCTAGAACGTTGACCATGGACAGCTCTGCAGATGGTTTCTGTGGCTCCATTTCATAGCCATTGTTCTATGGGATCTTGGGAACTACAGTTTAGCGAAATTTGAAGGGCCACAGAGAGCCTAATTCCTGGGATAAAACTCATTTAGAAGTGGTTGTTCACAGGAGACAGCCTGGGACCTGGGGACTGTATGAAGTCCTTCCATTCCTTTTCCTCCTCTCCTTCCTATCAGAAGATAATAAAGTTTTCCAACATAAGATGTGCCTCAAAGCAGAGCAACAAAGAGAAGGGGTGTCTTGATGTCTAACTTATGACCAGGAATGTTGGCTAGATGGATGATCTAGCAGGTTTATCCTCATGTTTTATTCTCCCACAATTGAATAGTTCGTCTGTTTGTGATTTTTTGCTTTGTCAATTCAGTGTTGCAGACGGACCATGCGACGGCAGCTGGATCATAACCTGGCCTTCCATAAACTGGTGGCTTACATGATTGCTATTCATACAGGTAAATTCATACAGGAACCTCTGTGGTGCAGAGGTTAGAGTGCAGTACCGCAGGCTACTTCTGCTGACTTCCAGCTGCCTACAATTTGGCAGTTCAAATCCCACCAGGCTCAAGGTTGACTCAGCCTTCCATCCTTCTGAGATGGGTAAAATGAGGATCCAGATTGTTGGGGGCAATAGGCTGACTCTGTAAACCACTTAGAGAGGACTGTAAAATAGTATATAAGTCTAAGTGCTGTTGCTATTGCTAAATGGAAACATCTGGGAAAGTTAAAAGAGTTATGTGGAAAAGAAATGAATTGCAATATTATGAGGCTGCCATGCAAATGCTGCCCTTAAATTTGCAGCACAGTAGCATAAAACTGGCCTTTGTGATGTCACGATGCACCTTTTGGTATTGTGGGGATGAGGATGGAGGCCCTGTCAATGTGATTTTCTCCATAATTACATATTAGCAGGCAATGGTATGTTCTGTATTCACGCGGAACACTGGTTTGCATAATTGTGGTTGACTGAAAACATCACAATTGGTTGGGCACTGAACTATCAACCCTGATTTGCAAACTAATGCCCAGTGTTTGAGGTCAGGGTTCATACAACATACTAAGCAACAAAAAGGGAAAGCATGTTGTTACTGCTTACTGTGCTGACCGAGTCCCACCTTGGTGCTTAGAAAAGGCTTTTCTTAAAAATCAAATTGTTTTTACACTTCTGAGTCAAAGGTGGTCTTCAGCAGGTTCTGACCAGTTCTGGAGAGCCGGTAGTGGAAATTTTGAGTAGGTCAGAGAACCAGCAGATACCACCTCTGACTGGGGATTTTACAGTATCCTTCCCCTGCCGCGCCCACCAAGCCACACCCACAGAACCGGTTGTAAAAAAAATTGAATCCCAGCACTGTTCTGAGGGCCGCTTTTTAGTCAAAACCCAGTGTGACTCATTGTCATTTCTTTTTCAGAACTAACAGTTGTTGAACCTTTTCACTTATGCCCTTTCAACTCTTAGTTCAAATTATTCCACATTATGATTAAGAGGTATGGGTTATTAAGAGGTTTGGGGGTCAATCTGTTGCCTGGGTTGGTTGGGTTTGTTTTTAATTCAATAAATGCTTTGCCTTTTGCTCTCTTCAAGCCATTCACACCATCGCTCATTTGTTCAACGTTGAGTGGTACATCGATGCTCAGCAGAAAACGGACGAGAGCTTGCCTTCCATCCTGTCCCATCTTCACAAGACGAATGGTTTGTGGTTAAATCCTATCCATTCCAACTCTACCGTAAGTGCATCGCCGAATCAATAATTTACTTCTGAAAATAAAATTACTTGAGAGCCCTTGTCTAAATCTGATAGTAACAGGAACAATCTGATTTTATCTGTAACGTTGGTTCATGGAATTTAGGAGGATTATCTGTGCTTTTTAAAAACCTGGATACAAATCATGAGGTTTGCTTGACACCAATGCTTTCTTGGCAATCTGTTCCCCACCCCTCCAGTTCTTTTGCTGGGTTACCCTGGATTGGTATTCTAATTGTCTTTTACTTTAAAGGATTAATATCCTAAATATGTGCACCGAACAGCGTTTTCTAATTGTCTTCTACTTTAAAGGATTAATATCCTAAATATGTGCATTGAACAATGTTTTCTAATTGTCTTTTATTTTAAAGGACTAAACATGAGCATCTAACAGAATTTTTTTTAAAAAAGAAGATGCCATTTTAAAATCTTGTTTTAAATTTTTGGTTAGCACGTTTTAAAAAATGGACAAAATCTGTTTCGACGATGATTTTTTTAAAGGATGTTTGAGTTTGATGGTCATGTTATGGTTTTGTTATATGGGCCAGGCTTCCATGGGATTGAAATTCTCCAGGTTGGGAGGATCCCAGAGGTTGTGGAATATACCCCAGGGAGATGGTCCATTATGTCTGTGTGTGACTTCGCCTTGCTTGCTCTTGCAGATTCCTTTATATGTAGCATTCACCACCATTCCTGGCCTGACGGGTGTGATCATCACTTTGGCGCTTATTCTCATGATCACGTCTTCCATGGAACAAATCCGCAGAAGCTATTTTGAAGTCTTCTGGTATACCCACCATCTCTTTGTCATCTATTTTGCTGGCCTCGTCATCCATGGCATCGCGTAAGACACCAATGCTTTAACAGATGGCAGGATGGACTAACTCTACACACATACACATGCACACACACACACGATGAGTTAATTATTTATACATATCAATGCATACATACATACCCTGAAAATAAGACCGAGTCTTATATTATTTTTTTGCCCCAAAAGATGCATTACGGCTTATTTTCTGATTAGGTTTTATTTTCAGGGAAATACGATACTAAATGCGTTTGTCAGGCTGACAATCTTAACTGGGGCTTATTTTGGGAGTAGTGCTTATATTACAAGCATCTGAAAGATCATGCTATGGCTTATTTTCCAATTGGGTCTTATTTTCAAGGAAACAAGGTACATATGCATACAGCCACACACCATTTAGAAAGAAAGTTTTAGCCACTTTCATAAAAGAACATAAATTTTAAAAAAAGAAGAAGAAAGGGCAGAGAAAAAGAAAAAACTGTAAGTGTAGAAGAAAAACAGATAAAAGATATAAAGATGAATTAGTAAAATGGGTTAATTCTGATGCACTTGGCTATTTTTAACTGGGTGAGAAGAGCAATTAGGTTTCTGTTTTTCACCTTTGTTTTATTTTATAATTATGCAATATTTTTATTATATAATAATTTAAAAATCATTATAAAAGCATGGTAGTGTTTGGATCCTGTGGTATTTATAGTGTTGAGTGGAGATTAACACTCTAATGTTTAGACAAAGCCTTAAAAACAAAGAAGATTAAATTAATATGAAACGTGGTTCCTAAAATGTTAACGTTGATGGTTAAATTTTACAGCTGGAGTTTAAGGTGGCATTAATAAACAGCTGTAAAATACACTCAGTTCTTGCGCAATTGCAGGTATCTGCATTTTGAAGGCTGTGCTTGGTTAAGCTAACGATACTTGTGTGTGACACATAATTTGGAATAACAACTGCAATAGTTTCACTACAATCCTAGCAGCCAATGTAAATACATGACATAGCCAGCAATTGTATCTGGAATTCCTCCCAGCCCCAGAACAATGAGTGAAGGATTTTAGAAACTTCTGGAAGTCTCAGCTCTAGCATCTCTTAGAAAAAAAACCAGAATGAGCGGGAGAGGGTATGTCAAGCACAAAGAATCAGACAATATATTAAGTAGCAGTTCAGAAGGTTTAGTGCTCAAGCCTATAGACAACAATCTAATCAACTGAAGTTCAATTCAAAAACTTTTTATCCTGTTTGGGCAGGGGGTTGGAGCAGATGGCCTACAAGGTTCCTTCCAACTCTGTTAATCTGTAAATAATATTAATTGGCAACAGATAAGGGTCCATGGAATTCAAGAAGGGTTAAACTGTGGGAATGTAATGATTCTAGACTGATGACTTGTTTAACTCCGCCCTCCAGTTCTGCCTTCTCTTCTCCTATAGGATGAAGACGGACAAGGCATTGTCATAGCAAGCCATTTTCTCCCACTACTTAGCCACTGAATCCCTTTCGGAATTTCTCCTAGGAAAGGCAACTATTTAGAGGGTGCCCTTTTGTGTCCACAGAGGTCTTGTTCGTGGGCAAACGGCTGAAAGTTTGATGAAGAATAACCCCAAGAAGTGTGCGCATCACCATACCCAGTGGGGCCAAAACAGCAGCCATCCCTATTGTGAAGTGCCTGAGTTTGGGAGTATTCCGGCTGAGGTGAGAACATATATTGGTGATGGGTAGAGTGGAAGTAGATTCCCAGGAGGGAGAGATGCATTCCAGAGTAATAAGAGGCAACTCAGCTAGGATATCTTGTGTGAGAGGAAGAGGATGAAGACAGCGCTTCCTTAATAGTTCCCAGGGTATATCGTAGATGCAGATAGTAGAGCCTTTAGTCTGGCAAGATTCTGTCTATGGGGGTGAAACAATTAAAACCTCAGCTTGGAAGAATCAACCAGATGTCATTTTGGATTTTGGACCTGAGTGCAGCTCCTGAGAAGGATTCAGGAGATAAGTTTGGTATGCAGCCACCTTATCTTGGGAACTTTCCCCTTCCTGGTTCATCTGATAGCCATTAGCGAAAAATGGAAAAGCTATCCACTCTAATGTAGTGAAAGAGGAATGAGTCCTAAAATGGGAGTGGTTCAATTGTAATCCTATCCCTATCTCACTAAAGAAGACCCCGTGGGAATTTTGCTTTGGATCGGTTTTGAGCCAGTTGCCAAAGCTTGGCATCAACCAATGTGTAGTTGATGTTAACAGTAATTTCATCCACCCGGCCCCACCCCAAAACCTGAACTTCCTATTACACTAAACGTAACTGTAGCTTGACCGGGGATCTTGATGAGTTATAAAATCATGGTTTGTGGCTTGGTATATTGGGCAAACCCAGGCAATTATGGTAAAAAGCAAGCTGCGGTTTCACATAATGTATGAATTCAGCTTAAGGAACTACAGTGTATGGAATTTTGGAGATAGAAAGATCAGGAAAAATTCCTGCTTTCCTGCAAGATGGTCCTACTTATCGCACTTTACTTGGTTCTTTTTTTTTTTTTTAAAGTCCTGGAAGTGGGTGCTGGCACCTATTATTCTCTATGCATTTGAGCGAGCCCTGAGGATTTGGCGCTCCTGCCAGAAGGTGGTTATTACGAAGGTAAGTGTTGGGTCTGTCTCCAAATCTACTCACCAGCTTTGTCCTCTAAAATAGTTAAGGGAGAGGGGAAAGACACACACAGAGAGAAAGAGAGAGAGAGAGAGAGAAACAGAAAGAGAGAGAGAGAGAAAGACACACATACACAGAGAGAGATGGGGAGGGAGAAAGAGCCAGAGAGGCAGATAAAGAAAGAGAAAGAGACAGATATCTAAAACCCATAATCAAGTAGTACAATATTACTGTCCTATTACGGTAAAGATGACTTAGAGCTGAGCTCAGCTTCCATCTGAAAGTGGTTTGCTGCTTCGCTGCTTATCCAATGAAGAGTGATGGATGTCTTGAAAACATGCCCACAATTTGTGCAATTTTCACTGGCCCTAATAAAGGTGTTCCAATGTTACTTTCAAACATTAACCTGCGTGATCTGGTGTGAAGAACTGCTTTAACTCCTTTTCCCTTGGCAAAGGTGCTTGTTTTTCCAAGAAGCAACTGGACTTCCTTTGTTTTTCTTTTGAAGACATTTCACTTCTCATCCAAGAAGCTTCTTCAGCTCTGACTGGATGGTGAGGAATGGGAGGAGTTATATTCCTTGCAGACAGCTGGTCATTTTAGACTCCACACCCATTTGCACTACTCAGGTGACCCTGAGAACACCTCCAAGTGGCCTCAACTGCCCTCTAAAAGGATGCAAATGACCAGCTGTCTGCAAGGTATATAACTCCTTCCATTACCCCACCATCCAGTTAGAGCTGAAGAAGCTTCTTGGATGACGAGCGAAATGTCTTCAAAGAAAAACCAGAAAGTCCAGTTGCTCTCGAAAAAAAAACACCTTTGGGACAATCATGACCTGAATGACTGAGAATCTCCATAGACATTTTGCCTAGGCAATGGATCCTGCCTATGTCTGGCAAGGTTACCTTCCTTAACTCTTCACATCCAATGTGATGGCATGGAACTGATGCTGGGGAGATCCAGGTTTAAACTCAGCCATGGGATGTCGCTGAGAGGCTATGGGAGAATTACTTTGTCCCAGCCCAATCTCCATCTTTTATTATTTATTTATTTTATTAAACTTATATACCGCCCTCTTTCCCTGACAGGACTCAGGGCGGGTGTACAGCCGATTAAAAATGCAACAACAATACAAAATTAAAAACAACTAAAATCAAATATAGTGGCTGAAAGGTAAAAACATATAAAGGGAATTAAAAAGACTAAAAAAACAGATAAAACCAGATTAAAAACCCTAAGAGAACCCTAGGCCAGACCGGCTTGGCGAAGTTGATGTATTTCTTTTATGTAACCAAAGGAGAAAGGACGAGTCAAGCTTGTGTTTCAACTTCAGAGAAAAGTCAGGAAGGGCTCGATCTGTCTTCCTTGCAGGTCTACTCAACGTGCTGGAGTGGGATACACCGCAGCCCCACTGGGACAAGGCGTAGAGTTTGCTCACTTTTGAAATCTTGTCTTCAGGTCGTCATGCATCCCTCCAGAGTACTGGAAATTCAGATGTGCAAGGCAGGCTTTAGCATGGAAATCGGACAGTATGTCTTCCTCAACTGCCCCGCCATCTCCTATCTAGAGTGGCATCCGTTCACTCTCACCTCTGCCCCAGAGGAAAACTACTTCTCGGTCCACATTCGGGTGGCGGGTGATTGGACGGAGACCTTGATTGACACCTTGCAGCAGCCAAACTCACCGATGCCCAGGTGAGCAGAGAGGGCAACATGAGTAGCTGTGGCTGGCCTCACTTTAATTTCTTGCACAGGTCCCTTTTGGATAAGCCTGAAAGTGTATGATCTTTTCATAGTTAATATTGCCACCTTGTTTAGTCAAAAAATTAAACTATATCTGAAAAGTCCCAGGCTGTTCTATTTTGTGGAACTAAGCTCTGCTGGATGTTTTATGGTACGAATGGCATCAGCTGGGCTTTTTATAATCTATCTTCTTTTAATGATGCCATAATCCCTTGCATAGGGGTGGAGTCTGGGCAACTGAATGGAGCTGAGTGTTTACTGGCCGGATGCCCTTCCTGTTGCCAATGCAGAGTTATATTCAGCAGATACATTCTCATGGTGCCCAGAGAGAGAAATATCTGCCTCTACCTAGGATTGAACTCACAGCCTCCTGATTGTGAGACGAGAGCTCTGCCTCTAGGCCACTGCACCACTCAGCTTTTTGTAATCTATGAGAGCAGAAAAAAGCAAAACACTGTTTGCTCATCTTTTCAGGATGATGGTGGACGGTCCTTTTGGCACAGCCAGTGAGGATGTCTTCCAGTATGAGGTGGCCATGCTGGTGGGAGCTGGGATTGGGGTGACCCCTTTTGCTTCGGTACTGAAATCCATCTGGTACAAGCTTCAACGTGGTGACCAGGAGCTTCAAACCAGAAAGGTAAGCTCAGTTGGCTTCTCCTTAACCTGGTTACAAGTAGTCTTTAAGGTACAACGATGAAAGAGTTCTTGGGTTTATGATGCCTTGCAGGCTTAAGCCAGAATCAGCATATTATGTTCCTCCAGAAAGATGAAAAGAGAGGTAGACATTGGGCTCTTCTAGACCAGAATTGTAAATTCTCCAAGATCAGGAAATTTCCCAGCCTATCTTGCCAGATTGAATGAGGAATGTGCTGTCCAGCCAGTGTATGGGAATTAGATAGTTAAGTAGCAAGTGTGAGCTGTCCCTTAAGGGAATGCATCATGGTAAATGTAGTAAAGGGATCCTGGGAAATGAAGTCCATGTCACATGACCACATCTGTAATCCTGATTAGTCACTAAATTGACCCTCGATGGGTTGGAGGAAATTTTCCTCACTTTTGGCTGAACTCATGGACTTGTGATAACTGTTCTATTTCTACTGCTACGAAATGAGGGAAAAAGAATAGAAGATAATCATCTTTTTACTGTTCTGTATTCTGTACAGTGGTGGATTTGTAAGCTGTACAGATGCAGATAAACTCAACAAGACGTCCATAACAAATCCACCACTGTACAGAATACAGAACATGGAATCTACATTTATTGATTTATGTTATCAAATATATATGCTATCCATTGCACCACTTGTGTGACTCTGAAAGGCTTACAGAATGATAAAAACAAATAGAAAAGCATGGCTAAATGTCTATGGAGATTCTCAGTCATTCACGTCATGGTCTGGAATGGGTTGCCTCCTAAGTTACGGATGACCACTGACCTGAGAGTGTTTAGTCGTGTGCTGAAAACTTGGCTCTTTGAACAGGCCGGCCTGGGCTGATTTTAAATTGGAGTTTTTAGAAATTGGGGTTCTAGAAATTGGGGTTTTTATATCTTACTATTGGGGTTTTAAGTATAAATTTTAGTAGCAGCCGTGTATTTAATTTCTTTTAATTTTTGTAATTTGTATTATATTATAGTTGGCTGTACACCACCCTGAGCCTCGGGAGAAGGGCGGTATATAAATTCGATATAAATAAATAAAATAAATAATGGTTGTCTCAAAGGTGCTTTTTCAAGAGGCAACTGGACTTCCTTGATTTTCTTTGAAGACATTTTGTTTCTCATTCAAGGCGGCTTCTTCAGCTCAGAACTGAAGAAGCTGAAGAAGCTTCTTGGATGAGAAGTGAAACGCCTTCAAAGAAAAACAAGAATGTACAGTTGCCTCTTGAAAAAGGCACCTTTGGGACAAATAGGAAAGCAATTAACATTAATGAAACAAAGACTAAAAGACTTCCTGCAAACATCTTCTCTATTACTCAACCAAGATTGCGTTCCATCTAATTTTTATAATTTAGAAACACGGGTTCACACGACCCTGCTTATGAGTTTCAGTTAAACATCTATTGGGTTATGCGCTTTCTATATGCCAAAACTGAGGAGTATTCATTTTCTTTTGAGGTTTAATGTGCTGTGAAAACTGAGTTTGTTTGGGGTTTGATGGTCCACATAAAAAGGAAAATCGATGCAGTAAACAGAGCAAATATCTTGTGTCACCCAAAAGTAGTTGTACTTCTGATCTCAACATCTTTCAACTTTGCATTGAAACAAGAAAAAGAAAGATCATAGGTCAGCAAGGCATTGTGACTTGGAGCATGGAAACTTGACGTTTTAAAGCACGTTGCCCTTTCCATCTCATTTTCTTTTCTTTCTCTTATTTGGGCTGCAAGATTTACTTCTACTGGGTTTGCCGAGAAACGGGATCGTTTGCCTGGTTCAAACACCTCCTTTCCTCCTTGGAGCAAGAGATGGAGGGATCTCGTAAAGCCGATTTCTTGAGCTATCATCTCTACCTCACTGGCTGGAACAGAAGCATGGTGAGTTAGAGGTCTAAACTTGGCGAACTGTCCTACTCTTGAGGACAGACTTATCGCTTGGCACTTTCGAGGAAGTCACCTGCGTTTCACCATCTTCTGACTGAGATGGAAACCCAGAACAAAAGGCATTGTTCAAAGTTAGTTTGTCCAGTTGCTTTACCAGAACAGGTCTTCGAAGCTCAAAGTATTATAAAACCATCTTAAAAGATAAAATTGAAGGTGAAAAGGTGCATATTTGACTTCTAAAAGGAATGAAGCCAAGGTTTCTGAGAAAGGGACTTCATGCACGGGGCTTTACCACACTGAGAAGCCTATCCTCCCAATGCTCTCTGGGTTCACCTTTGAAGGATCTTCCAAAATGTTCTTGGAAATAACCTTCAGGAAAGAGTTGTATATTAATAAAAGACCGGTAAACCTTGACTTACAACCTCAGAGACCAGAATTTCTATGGCTGAGCTGTTAAGTAAGTCATGTCCAATTTTACAACCTTATTTGCCATGGTTGTTACGTTGAATGCAGCTTCCTCCATTTACTTTGCTGGTTATTAAGTCAGCCATTTTCTTTTATAAACCAGGATTTGTAGCTTATTGAACAAAGACAGCTAGTTGTTTATTTAACAAACTGCAAGGAAACAAATTAAAATAGCTTATGTGTAAAACTTGCCAATAAGCTGGTTTCCTTGGCTTAGGTGTTTGTATGAAGAGGTTCATCGTTAGGTTATTTCCATGAATGGTGAAGAACACCTTGACCCATTCCAAGATCTGGAAGATGTGCTTTAACAAACAGCTGAGGAGATTGTTGGGAGTGCTGTGCAATTTTGACTTTGGCCGCCTTTCTTTGTTGGGAAACTAGGTTGGCCATGCAGCTCTCCATTTTCAGAAGTCCACAGACATGGTGACAGGCCTGAGGCAAAAAACCTCTTTTGGGAGACCCATGTGGAATAATGAATTTTCAGCAGTGGCGGCCGCACACCCCAGGTAAGAGGTAGCCTTTCAACCAAGCAAAGCTCTTTTGTTCTCACCCAACCCAGTAGCAATTCCTCCAAACAGCAACGATTTTTTCAGGATTTCTGGAAAAAACAAAACTCCCCCATCATTTGCTACCTGAATTTTGAAAACTGGAAATGCAGTTCGGATGGCTGGGATTGAATGCCCAGGTGCTCTATCACTGAGCTATGGTCTCTCCTCGGGAACATTGTGGACAGGGAATCAGTACCAAGGACAGCTCCACATTAAACCTTTTTGTAATGGATCAAACATTTATCCAGTTGATCTTTTATTACATTTGCAGAGCGGGTTTACAAATTTACTTTAAAGAACGGATCCCTTATTCTGGATACATTTGCCCCATAAGCTAACATTTTAGAAGACGTGTTCTCTCCTTTATGATAAAGAGGGAATGTATATAATGCTTGCCATCTGTAGTTTTTGTAGGCAATTGTATTATCTATGCTTTCTAGAGCCAGTCTTGAAAAATTGTGGCTGGTCTGTTCAATTCCTAATCTTTCCTTTGTCTTATCTTGTTGGTCTGTCTTGTAAGTTAGATGGACACAAAAACAGGCTACCAGCAAGCCGGGAAGTCATAAACCAACTCATTGTTGATGCCTGCACATTACACCAAGCCAGAGTTGTTAAATCTGTAAATAAACAGGGGAGGGGGAAATCCTTCATTGACCTGAAGAAACCACGCAATTTGCCCGTCACCTCAAGCCAAATCCACCCACATTGGTTTAGTTCATCAGCCAATGTTTTAATCTCTCCAGTTAAACCACAGGGTGGTATTCTGTTCTTGTCCCTTAATAATTATGTCAAACCTGCCAAGATATGCAAATCCTACTTAATGCTGCTTCTAGAGCCCAGCCTAGAGGCAGTTTCCAAGAACATTCATTCCAACTGATTTATGGTTATTTTTATCCTTATCCTAGGTCTGTTGTGGGTGTGTTCTTGTGTGGACCAGAGCAGCTGGCAAAAACTCTGAGAAAATACTGCAGTCAGCACTCTAGTCTGGATCCCAGAAATGTCCAGTTTTATTTCAACAAAGAGAACTTCTGAAACACCAGGATTCAAATCAGAAGGGAAAAGCTATTAAATGCTGAACTAAATGACTATAAGACCAGAGTTTGCAACTTAGTGGACACTCCTTTCAAGTTTGCATATTGCCAGGATACATATTTTTTCTATTTTTTTTTAAAGTTTAAATAAAATGTAAAAAAAAAAATTGCAAATTGGCACTAATAAATTGGCACATTGCACTGCCATCTGACTATATCGATAAAAGCCAGCCTCTCTTTTTCAGTGAACCATGATGTCAGGATCAACTTCCAATTCTTTTTATTGCTTTCTGGCAAAAAGTGCAAGCTTTTTGTATTGATGATAGGCAATTTGGGGACAAAAAAAAATGTTCAAATAACTGAGCTTGAGAATTGTCCTTCCCAAAGCTGCAGTAAAAAGAATGGCACATTCAAACGTTTTGATTCTTGCTTCATCCGGCAAACACCCACCTCTTTATTTTGACCGTTGTGTACTAAAATCTATGCTGATGTCACATCTTCAGAGCTATAATCAACTTGATCTTCTATTCAGCTAGAGAGTCAACATTTCCCAGATGTTGCCCTTATTTATTTATTTTTTGCAAGAGCTGCAGACAATATTCGAGCAATCGGTTTGCTCGGGAGTGCTGTGAATGGATTCTTCTTGTGGTGGGAAATTGCAAGGATGCGACATGACAGGTGCATAAACAGCAATCTGAAAAGGCATTATTCCAAATGCTAAAGTTAAGGGTTGTAATGTATTCTTAAGTAGGCTTTGAATGGTGCATAATCAGGGTAAGGTTTCTTTGTAATATTCTCCTTTCCTGTCTTACAATGCTGTATGCAGAGCTATAATCTGATTTGCTTAATAGTGGTTTAACTGCTGCTGGTTTGTAATGAACAACCAATTCTGATTCCTTCAGTAACTCAGGGTAAACGAAGCCATGCCATAGAATAGTCTTGGACTATGTTGAACACCTAGATTTTATGTTCCTGGGCTCAAGATCACTGCAGATGGGGACTACAGCCAAGAAATTAAGTCGCTTGCTCCTGGGGAGGAAAGCTCTGGCAAACCTAGACAGCCTACTAAAAAGCAGAGACACCCCCCTGCCAACAAAAGTGCATATAGTCTATAGTAGAGTATAGGCTATGGTTTTCCCAGTTGCAATGTATGGCTGTGAAAGTTGGACCATAAGAAAGGCTGAGTGCCAAAGGAAGACTCCGGCGAGTCCCTTGGACTGCAAGGCCATCCAACCAGTCAGTCAGAGAGGAGATCCACCGACTGCTCTTTAGAAGGCCAGATCCTGAACATGAAACTCAAAAGACTTTGGCCACCTCATGAGAAGGAAGGACTTGCTGGAGAAGAGCCTAATGCTGGGAACGATTGAGGGCAAGAGAAGAAGAAGGGAATGGCAGAGAAGGAGGTGGCTGGATGGAGTCACTGAAGCAGTCGGACTCCAGGGGATAGTAGAGGACAGGAAGGCCTGGAGGAACGTTGTCCATGGAGTCGCGATGGGTCAGACATGATTAACAACTGTTGAACATCTAGATTTCAGCAAGTCTCCTCCCTCGTGTTTTTTTCCCAATTATGTTCTTTTTTTCAAGCAACCCAGCATTCTGAATCCAATTTTTTGTACGTTGCTTAAGGAGAACTGGGTACATTTGCAAAAATACTATTGAAATATTGAGGGTCCGGCTTAACACACAGGCAAATGTGTTCAACTATAGAACATAGTTTTATTTGAGAAACAAGAATGGAAACAATGTGGGGTGGGAACAAGAAACTCCCTTCTCCTTTCTGATTTGGATCAGACCAGGAAAGGGTCTATGAGCTGCCTTCAGTGTCATTTCCAGCCGGGGCTGAATTTCATTCAAAGGATTTCTAAGCCTGTAAAAATAAAATGGACAGTGTTAAAAAAAAAAAGGGGGGGTAATACCCCAGTTTTCTTCCCTGCAGAAAAAGGGCATTTCAACCTGAAAGCAAAAAGATGGGAATAAGACAAGCAATGAAAATTAAATCTGCAATGAGGTAGAATATTAAGTATGTGTGAATACTAATAATTAATATAAAGCAATGTAATACATGTAACACAACACATTATATAGAGATATTTCATTCACTTTCCAGAATGTTTCCTTCCAAAGTGTTCAAAACACACCAGGCCTGTAGTTTTCCATTTTATTAACATTATTGGATGTCCATAAGCTTTTCAAGAGCTATTACGAAACGGTGTAACTTTGTAATCATTTATAATTCATGTCCCAAAGGTGCTTTTTTCAAGAAGCAACTGGACTTTTTGGTTTTCCTTTGAAGACGTTTCATTTCTCATCCAAGAAGCTTCTTCAGCTCTGAGCTGCCTCTTGAAAAAGCACCTTCAGGACAACCGTGACTTGGATGATTGAGAATCCCCAGACATTTAGCATTTATAATTAATGTAACATAATGTAACACGGTTTTATAGAAATTTGAAATGTGCACGAGAACAGTGAGTGGTCAGAATGCTGTCCCCAAAGACGGGTGGCATTGATACTTCACTGACATAACTAAGGGTGGAAAACGAATTGGATGCAAGACTTGAGGGTAATTTCAACCCAGGGCAGGCTAAAAAAAAATTCCCCTGCATTTCACCCTTTATTAAAAAAAAAATTGCTCTTGCATTACCTAAAATATGAATACAGAAGTTAAAAACCAAACCGGAGCTAGAACAGGAAGTGTTTTTCTCAAGCTTGAAGACTGCTTGTGAAGGGAATTTGCCAAAGATTTTGTGCTGTTTTACAGAAAAAAAACGGTGCTATTTTCCTGCTCCTCCTCCTCCCCTGCTTAAACCCCCATTACCCAAGGAATGTGGATCATGGGGCGCCAGTAGATTTCTGTATCTGCTCCTTCAGAATGAGAATGCTCTGCCTTTGTTCTGGAGGCAGCATGGCGATCTGGTCGGCCGTCAGCTGGAGAACTTGCATAATGAGGGCTGCCTGTAGAGAAGCGGAAAAGAGGGAAAATGACAAACCAGACAAGGGAAGCCTTGATGGATTGTGCAGGGCTAACTCACTGCCAGCAGTTTGATCCTGACCAGTTCAAGGATGGCTTAGCCTTCCATCCTTCCGAGGTCAATCAAATGAGGACCCCAGATTGTTTGGGGGGGGGGGGGGGGAGGGCAGGCGCAACAGGCTGACTCTGTAAACCGCTTAGAAGAGAGGGCTGTAAAGCACTGTGAAGCGGTATATAAGTCTAAGTGCTATTGCTAATTTTAGCTAATTTCCTCCCTCTGCTGCAGGCCAAGCCTTTATAAAATAACAGGCCCCTTTAATACTTGATGGATCATTAATGGACAGTGTAAAAAAAGAAAATAAATCATAGCTGAGGGTTAATTGGCATTTCTAAAGCATATTAAGAACTGGATTTGAAATGGACATCAACTCTAAGTGAGAGTTAGAGGAGAAAGGATTTTTTTTGCAAATTCAAACCCTTTCTTTGCTCCTATCCTGGGCATGGCTAACAACCCCAGAAACAAATACTATACACCACCGAAAAGAAGCAATAAAAACAAGGGCACAGAAAGCATTATCCAACCTCAGGGGAGCCGAATAGGGAATTTCTGGTCTAAAACGCTGTTTTAAAATGTTGAGGCAAAGTCTTTAAAAGGTTAGATAGACTTCAATTGTACTTTCCTCCATTAGCTCACTTCACAAGGATTGACAGCTGTCACAGGGAATTCAAGGGGAAAAACACACCATTGTCAACTTTGAAGCTGACCTGAGAGAAACAATCTTGGAGCTTCAGTGTTTCCACAATGGAGCAGAGGAGTGATTTGAGATAGCTGGGACTCTGTAGCCGAAACAAAATACTTTCTCTTGGGAACCAAGGATATTCTCATTCTAGTCAGAGGAAGGTGGAGTAATGTCACCAAGCAACCGACAGTGACATGATTGGGCCATGTGACTGATTGTTTTGAGAAAGTGATAAACTTTTATTTTTAATTAGGTGAAAACAGCAGGAACCTTCAGAGCTGGTTTTCACCAGATTTGTGCCAATATGAAATATTCAATAAAGCTGTTCTTTGAGGAATTTACCAGCCTGAGTTCTGCTTGTTATGGGTCTACTACTTGGAACCCTGACATTAAACCAACTCTGAAGATTTACTTGATTAAATGTAAACTTGATTAAAAAGAAACAAGGTCAGGCCTTTTAGGATATATATACTTTTTTTTCCCTTTACCTTTTCATGATCCTGGGGTGTGACTTGGTTTTGCCCAGGGCTGAAACCTCCAGGCTGGGCTGCAGATTGTACTGCTCCGCCTCCCATGGCTCCACCCTGCATATTAGGAACCTGAGGACAGAAAAGGTATTCAGATTTACTGCCCTGCAGAGGCAAACTGGAATTGACAGTCTGAGAAAAGAGTAATTATCTCTGAACAAGAAACAGGTGTGGGGGAGGAGGGAGAAAAGATAATGGAGGTATGCCGCAAGTCCATCGACAAGAAGATGATGTGAAGACCTGACCTCTTGCCTCAGCAAATTTTAATTTCGGATGACAAGATGTCAAAACAAAACTTTTGCTATTGTCCTTTCTGCCAACGGGTGGATTTTCTAGTCCACGTCTTGGGAGGGTGGGGGAAGGAATGATTCTTTTAATGACAACAAAAAGCTTTGTTGATTATCAGGCAAAACAGCCGTGGAGCCAGCCATGTTTATTGCTACGAACAGCTCTTTATAAAGGCTTGGTCAATTTCAATGCACGGATGCAGTTGCATTTGGACAACGCCTGGGGTTTTTGGCTAAAGCAGCCATTTTTTTTACAGTGCTGGTCTTTTGAGAACAGGGATGGGCATCCTTGGGGGGGGAGGGAGAGGGAGAAAGGTCGCAAACAGCTCCATTTCTTTTGCCTTCAGCTAAAATGTAACAGCAAACTGCATTGCTGGCAAGCCAACTGCATCTTTTAAAAGATTTAAAAACTCATTCTGGCCATCAAGCAACCACTTAAAGCACATCGGGTGTCGTTTGCCTAACGTGGTTCACAATCTAACACAACCATTATTGTGCAGAGGGTGGGGAGGATCTGGCATCAGGTGAAATGACCATTTTGGAAAGAGCCACTCCTCTTTTCTGCAAGCGGCTGGTGTCTCGAGAGTCCTGGCATCAGGAGAGGACAGACAAGGTCTCCAACCAACAACAGCCTCTTATTGTTGGTTCCAGGCATGTAGCAGTACAGATGGGACATAATCAAGATCAAGTACTAATACCACCCTAATATAAAGCCTTAGTAAGGCCACACCTAGAGTACTGCATCCAGTTTTGGTCACCACGCTATAAAAAAAATGTTGAGACTCTGCAAAGAGTGCAGAGCAACTGGGATGGTTAGGGAACTGGAGTCTAAAACGGTTGCAGAAACTGGGCATGGCTAGTCTAGTGAAGAGAAGGACCAGGGGAGATAGGGGAGCAACAGTCCTCAACATACAATCAATCACTTAATAACTGAAGATATGGCTCACCGGGGGGAGATTTAGAACATGGCCTGGATGTTCCAATGGTTTGGCCTCCTCCAGTTAGGTGACTCATCTTCAGGCTATTTGTTCACAGCCACATTTATGGTCATTTGCAGCATCTTGTGGTCACATGACATGGTTTGGGCTGAAATTAGCATGTCTAGTTTTTGGCAAAACCCCACACATAGTGAACCATTGGTTTGCTTAACAACTGCAGCCCAAAAAAGGTCATATAATTGGGTTGGTCATATTTTACAACCGTTATGACATACGGCTGTAATGAGCAGGTTCCATTATGGTTGTATGTCGAGGACTATCTGTATAGGTGGCCTGCAGCCAACTGGTGCACAGAAGGTTTGTTCTGTGACGCCAGACTTTAGCAGTCAGTCCCAGCCCACCCAACCCAACCCTATATTACAGCCAAAGTCCTGATGGACAGTAAGTCCTGTATAGGAAAGACTTCCCTTTTTAAGATCACCTTTCCAGATCACCAATTATTTTCACTGGCAAACTCACTGGGTTGGTGTTTTGGGTCCTGAGGTAGCTGACTGGGTGACAGCAGTTTAATGAAAGCAAACCCAGGGCTATTGGAGGGAAACCTCTTGCTCTTTTATTGGCTGAATTAACAGCTGGAGTTCTATCACCCCTGCAGGCTGAATTCACCCTATGGGTTGGCCTGTCCATATCTTAGCAAGCAAATTCCCACCAGTTCCTAGGCAATTGGCATACAATCATCTTGCCTGCTTTAAAAAGAATGCTCCATTAAAAGACTGGCGTAATCAGAGGTTGGGAGTGGGGGGAAGAGATATTGTCCAAGTATTGAGTGTTTGTCTCAGGTGCAGTCTCCACCTACCTGTCGAGGGCCTTGTGGGCCAGCTGCTCCCATATTCAGAGGCCCTGGACCAGTCATTGGACCCCTGGGGTTCGGACCAGGGCCCCTAGGCTCCATTCCTGGGCCTCTGGACTCCATGCCTCTAGGGGGTTCCATGCCCCTTGTATCCATGCCTCTAGGGGGCTCCATGCCCCGGCCATCCATGCCTCTGGGCTCCATGCCCCGGCCATCCATGCCTCTGGGCTCCATGCCTCTGGGTTCCATGCCTCTGGGTTCCATGCCTCTGGGCTCCATGCCTCTGGGTTCCATGCCTCTGGGCTCCATGCCTCTGGGCTCCATGCCTCTGGGTTCCATGCCTCTGGGCTCCATGCCCCGGCCATCCATCACCCTGGGCTCCATGCCCCTTGGGTCTCTTCCACCTACATAAAAGGAAGGAAGGAAGGAAGGAAGGAAAGAAGATCTTACACAGGTTCTACTGTATGGGCAAGAGGCAACACTAGGAGCTACCCAACAAGGTCAGCAAAGAACCCACTCCAGCACAGCCAGACGGGACTCTCAAAAAAGGCCACAGCCTGTTGCATTTGGAATAAGGGATGAAACTAGATTTGAATTTTGTTCTGAAAAACCCAACACTTCCTTTTCTTTCAGCTTACTATGGTACAGTGGAGTTGTATGAACCGCTTATATATTCTTGCATCTGTTAGAACAGCGTGGTGGGCTCTGTGGACCTGATGTTGCCGAGCAACAACTCTTAGCATCTGTCACTGACTATGCAGCTAGGAACGACCATTCTGCAACACCTGTAAAGCCACAGGTTTGACAAGTATTCCTACATCATCTTGAGCTCATCATTTTTCTGACGTCTTACTGGATGGCTCCATCTCTATATCCAAACCTTCATGTCGCCTGCCTCCCTTTTACCTCGGCCATCCATCAAGGGCCCTCGCGGTTCTCCCATCAGGGGACGTGGCTCTCCCATTGGTCCGCCTCTCATTTCATGTGGAGGCAGCCCACGACTGTCGTGTGTGGGCATGTGGTGCATTGGTGGCCCCTGGTGGGGTGGCCCGAGATAACCTCTGCAGAAAAGGTGAGGAGGGAAGAAAGGAGACATCAGATGCCAGATTCAAGTCCCAGAGAAGCTTCCTCACCTCATAAATAAGGGGGGGGGGCTCTGTGTGATGGGTGATCCAAGCCTGATTTTGGCTTGTTCAATGAACTGATGAACACAACCTGGTCTCAGTGCAAGCACAATAAGTTGAGGGCCAGCTTGGAAGTCTGGTGGGGAGGCTTAGAGAAGAGATTATGCTCTGCAGAAACTCTGCATAAGGACAAGGCTGCAGGAGGAAGGTAAAGAATTGGAATGAAGCTCCCATTTGATCTCTACAGTCCATCCCACTGGTGATTCCTCCGGTGAGGGGGGGGATGTGAGGGGGGGAATGGAAACAAAGATAGCTTTGCTTGTAACCTCTAATTCTCCCATAGCTAAAAACCAGCCAACTCTCTGGTCCCTTGGAAGAGGACACCTGTAGTCTCTGTTCCCACCTGCCTACCTGGGCTCCACGTCTCCAGTGACCGAGAGCAACGTGCCTCCCCGTGGGTCATTGGGGGCATCTCCCAGAAGACCTCGGGGTGGTGGCCCACTAGCTGGCATTGGCCCCCGATGCATAGGGGCTCGTGGGTCCGGCATAGGTACTGTCAAGGAGGCAAACAGAGGGCTTTGAGGGTCAGGAAGAGAAACCACTGACAGTCCTATGGTTCAGCATGTTTTGGAACTGAGGATGTGCTTCTCCGTCACGTACCCACTTTATGTAAAAGGAAACCTACACTGGGGTGAAGCCCTGCAGAAGTTATGAATTGCTTCCCTACAGACTACCCGTTTCACTAATCACACGCATTCTGACCTATCAAGGATAAATAGGCTCGAGAAAAGAGGCGTTGGTCTTACCCAATACGCTCCTTCTTGGTGTGCTGAGAACCCAAGGAATGGGTTAACTCTGCCCGGAGACTGAGTCTGTCAATCTTCTGGTCACGCCTCCTTTGCCTAGCGGTTCCCCAGTTGCGATAAAGGCAGTTGCGATAAAGGCGTAGCGACTGACTAGACTGATTACTTGTGTCAAGCTTACGCGAAGGCGTCCAGTTTGTAGAGTCTTATGAACAGGGATGGAGAGGACCAAGTGGCTGCTCTACAGATTTCCTCAATAGAGGCCTGTGGCACCCACGCAGCTGTCGTGGCCGTGCTTCTGTTACCCGAGGCAACGGAAGAGCCTGGAATTCGTAAGCCTTGGCGATGCACGCAGGTATCCACTGGCCCATGGTCAATGTTGTGACTTTGTTGCCCAGTGTAGAGGACTGGAAGGACATAGACATGGACTCTTTCTTCCTCAGAGAGGAAGTCCTCTTAATGTACATGCGGAGGGCCCTCCTAACATCAAAGGTGTGCCACTTCTCTGGCAATATTATTTCCTGAGCCCTATGGAACCAGGAATTCACCTTGGGAACAAAGGAGGGGTCCAACCGCAGGACCACCTTATTGGGGTGAAATATACAGAGAGGGCCGCCAGTTTGGAAATTTGTCTGGCCAACGTGATGGCTACAAGTAAGGCTACCTTGTAGGTGAGGAAGCGCAGGCTGGCCGATCTTAGTAGCTCAAAAGGGGCCTCGGTGAGAGATTGTAAGACTTTGAGTAGGTCCCAGGTAGGGTACCTGTGCACCACCTGAGGCATTAAGTTGGTTGCACCCCTGATAAACCTGCGCATAGTAGGGTGTTGAGCGAGGGACTCTAGGTCTTTGCACAATAAAACTGAGGACAGGGCTGCCACTTGTCTATGAATGATATTGGGGGATAGGCCCCTGTCTAGCCCTTCCTGGAAGAATTCCAGAATCTGGGCTATTGATACAAATGTGGGGTTAATGTCTGCCTTGGAACACCAGCCGCAAAAGGCTTTCCAAATTGTGTCATAGATCCTATTGGTAGATGGCCTCCTAGAGGCCTGGATAGTTCAAATGACCCTGGAGGAGAAATTGTCCTGGCTCAAGATCTCCGCTGAAATGCCAGATGGTCAATTGGAGCCACTGTGGGTCTGGATGGACCAGGGCCCCCTGGCTGAGGGAGATTCTATCCTGAGGGATCCTCCATGGCTGGGCCACCAACAGGTTGACCAGGTTGGTAAACCATGGTCTTCTGGGCCGGGGGGGAGGGAGGAGCAAGATCTCTGCTTTCTCCGCCAGCACCTTCCTGAATACCCCTGGAATGAGGGGAAGAGGAGGAAAGGCCCTCCACTCTCTCCACCCCGTGCCGCAAACCTGAAGAACCCGGGTAACTGGCTGGTGGACCGAGTGACAAACAGGTCCAGGACTGGGAGGCCGAAACATTCCGATGGTTCCTTGAATAGGGTCGGATGCAGGCGCCACTCTGAGTGGTCGACTATGGCTCTGGCGGTTGATATGAGCCTTAGTGGCCATGTTGTCTATCAGGATGAGGACGTGCCAGCCAGATACCATGTCCTGGAACCATCTGGGAGCCAGGTGGGCTGCCCTGAGCTCTAGCCAGTTGATATTGTGCCCCAGATCTGCCAAAGTCCACCTACCTTGTCATCAGGGACTGGAGGTGCCCCCCCCTCCCCAGCCAGTCTGGCATCCATAGTGATGGTCAAGTGGTTGGGCTACTTGGAAGATGCATCCTCTGGTGACGGCCTGGGACGTCCACCACTGGAAGGATTGGATCACCCACCAAGGTCCGAGTTCCGGTGGACCTTGGCGGGTGAATTGCTCCTGCCAGACCTTTGGTTAAGGCAGGAGGAACCATGGCAAGGATCTGGCAATGCCCATAGGACAATGGCTATGCAGGACACCATCTTGCCAGCAGCTGTGAGGAGAGCCAGGGGCACTGTTCCTTCCCCTTTGGATCCAACTCACCAAGTCTTTAAGCTTGTCTGGCGCTCCTGAGAGAGACCTCCCACAATATTGTGTCTATGATTGCTCCCAGGTGGAGCAATTGGTTGGTTAGAGCCAGGTGGCTCTTGTCAAAGTTGATGGAAAATCCGTGGTCCTGGAGGACCTGGATTGTGACTTGCAGATCCTCCCTCCCCTGGAGACAAGAGGACTGAATCAGTATATTGTCTAGGTTGCATTGGACACACAGGAAGCACCTGGAGGTGCTAGCAATTTGGTAAATGTCCTCGGCACTGAGGATAGGCCAAATGGTGGGGCCTTGTATTGGTAATGCCAACCCCCCTTAATGGAACCAGAGGAATTGCCAGTGGGATGGCAAGATTGGCACATGGAGATATGCCTTCATCAGGTCTACTGATTTGAGGAAGTCGCCCTCTCGGATGCTCTCCAGTATAGACTGGAGGGACTGCATTTTGAATCTTTTGTAAATGAGATGATGGTTCAATCTCTTCAGGTCCAGAATTGCTCTCCACCCACCCGAGGTCTTTGGGACCACAAACAAGATGGAACAGAATCCCTGCCCGTTGGTCCTCTGGGACCGGCTGGATGGCCTGGATATCCAACAAATGTTGGATTGCTGCCTCCACGAGGCGTCTTTTTGTTGTGTTGTTAGATATGGGGCAATGTATAAAAAATCTCGGGGGTGGGGGTGGAGAGAAATTTGACAGTGAGACCTAGTCTCACCGTATTCAGGACCCAGAAGTCCGTTGTGGTTGCCTCCCATTGATGGGCGAATAGGCAGAGTCGGCCATCAATGGGAGGTTCGGACTCGCAGTCCTCTGGAGCGGCGAAAGGGACGACTTCCTGAGCCACGAAATAGCCACTTGCCTTGGTAGTAGTCTCGGGTCCGGAATCCATGTCTGTCTGGGTCTGGATGCCTGTCTGGATACCTGTCCAGTTGTCTGTCTGGAGGCCTGTTCGGTTGTCTGTCTGGGTCTGGATGCCTGTCCGGATATCTGTCTGTATATCTGTCCAGTTGTCTGTCTGGATGCCTGTTTGGTTGTCTGTCTGGGTCTGGATGCCTGTCCGGATATCTGTCTGTATATCTGTCCAGTTGTCTGTCTGGATGCCTGTTTGGTTGTCTGTCTGGATCTGGATGCCTGTTTGGTTGTCTGTCTGGGACTGGATGCCTGTCCGGTTGTCTGTCTAGATACCTGTCCGCTTGTCTGTCTGGGTCTAGAGGCCTGTCCGGTTGTCTGTCTGGGTCTGGATGCCTGTTTGGTTGTCTGTCTGGGTCTGGATACCTGTCTGGATGCCTGTCCGGTTGTCTGTCTGGATACCTATCCAGTTGTCTGTCTGGATACCTGTCCGGTTGTCTGTCTGGGTCTAGATGCCTATCCGGTTGCCTGTCTGGGTCTGGATGCCTGTCCGGTTGTCTGTCTGGTTGTTTGTCCAGTTGCCTGTCCCATCTACTGAAATACGCCCTCTGGGGTTGAGTAGTCTCGAACTCCATGTCTGTAGGCTGAAAGGAGTGCTTCTGAAAGTGGGGCGTGGGATGGTGTTTGGGTCGTTTGTGCATAGAAGGCATGAACTTTCTCCCGTCCTTAGTCTCGATTAAGACGAGATCCAGAGCCTCCCCAAACAGTTTGCCACCCTTGAAGGGAGCAGAGGCCAGCTTCCACTTGTTCCTTGTAGCCGCCACCCAGGGCCGAAGCCACAATAGCCGGCGGGCTATCACCGAGGAGGCGATGGCCCTAGAGGCAAACTTGATGGCGTTTAAGGTGGCATCAGCTGAGAATTCAGCAGCCACTATCAGCTTATTGATGTCTTGATGGGTTCTGATGTCATCAGGTGGAATTCTTGCTTGCATCTGGTGAAGCCAGAGCAAGGTGGTTCTATTAAAAAATGAGGCGGCATTTGCGGCTTTGATCGCCCAGGCAGCTGCCTGGTGTAACCTACGGTGGTTCATTTCTGCTTTTTTATCCTCTCCTTTGAGGTTGTCTGCTGGGTCGGTGGGCAGGATGGTGGAGGTCATTAAAGCCGCCACTGGGGCGTCCACTGCTGGTGGTTCCAGAGCCTTAGAGAGCTCTGGGTCCACATTGTAGAACTTCTTCTCGATGCTGGTTGCATTAGGGCCTACCCCTGGAATGGCCCATTCTCGCCGGACCACGTCCAGGAACAGTTTAGTTGAGGGGATTTCCTCACTTTCGATAGCAGACACCCCACTCGTGTCCGCCAGGCCCAAAGCCGACCTTGATGCTGCTGAATCAGCTCCCAAATTGGCCGTGATCTTTGCCTTCTGGAGCAGAGTCTTAAAGAGAGAAGGGCGAAAAAGCAATGCAAAGGGCGAAGAGTCCGGGGCCGTCCCTTTATCCTTTGGACCCCCATCATGGGATAGGGAGTCCTTTTTCTTGACGGGCGGGGCCTGAGAGGCAGGACCTTGGAAGCTCAGTTGTTGGGCCTGAGAAAGGGGGGCGCCGGAAGGCAGCGAGGTCGCCGGGTGCCCTTGCTGCTGGAGGCCTGTAGCAATCCCCTGCGCGATGGCCTGGGAGATGAGTGTCCTCAATTGCTCCGACATTTCGGGGGCTTGGTCCTCCGTGGGGCGGAGCCCCGCCGCCGTCGGGGTAAAAGTGGCCTCTGGGGCGGGCTTGGACGACGACGACCCCTTGGGGGGGGCTTTCCCCGCCGCCCCTCCTCCTCCTCCTCCTGCTGCTGGCAGAGCTTTAGAAAAGGCCTCGTCGAGCGTCGTCGAGGCTTGCTGCTCTTTGGCGCCATCTTGCGACCAGGCTTGGTAGCAGAGAGACGGCGACGGCTTGGCCTCGTGGCGCGCTTCTAACGGCTGCTTTTCAAAAGGGCCACCGGAAGCGGCCGCTCCTCCCCCGGGGGGGCTCCCCTGCCCCTTCGCGGGCCTCTCGGCCTCGGCCGCCTCTCTTTTTTCTTCGGCCCCCTGCCGCACGCTGGGGCCCTTCTCCTCAGCCTTAGGGGCCTTCCTGTTCGAGAAGGCAGTCCCCCGCATCCGGCCCGCCGCCGCTCCTCTAACGGCCGCTCTAGGGCCTGAGGGGCCTTGGCCGCCGCGCCTTGGGACCTTGGCGGGGACACCCCCGTCTTCCCCGCTCATGCCCTGCGCCTCCGGAGCCGCCATTTTCCGAGCGCCTGTGGGTGCCATATTAAGGCGGGCTCGCTCTGAGGGAGCTCGGCCGCCTCCGCGGCCGAAACCGCGCTTAGGGCGCATTTCGGTCGGCCCGGATATTGCTCTAAGTAGCCTCCGCTGTGGGCGCGGCCGGGTGGCGCTCGGTTGCCTGCTGTGAGCCGGGATGAGCTCACAGCCTCTCCCACCGCTTAAAGCGCGGGAAAGGCAGGGACGCCCGGCTTGCTGTTTTTGAGCCGGGTGAGGCGGCTTGCCTACAAGCCAGCCACGCGGATCCGCTTTAGTGACGCGACTCCGCTTGTCTTACGGTGTTGCCTTGGGTTTGAGAATCCGAGAAGTTGTGTCCGTTATGGGGAGCCGTTGTTTTCTCTCAAGCGCCTCTGCTAGGCCACGACGGAGAACCAACCGCCAGGAAAAGGAGGCGTGGCCGGAAGTTTGAGAAGATTCCGTTTCCGGGCAGACAAAAGGCAGAGTTAACCCCTTCCTTCTCTTGGATTCTCTCCTGACTAGGAGTCTTCGAACATGACACCTTTAAAGACTTGTGGACTTCAACTCCCAGAATTCCTCCTCCATTCATGTTAGCTCAAGGATTCTGGGAGTTGAAGTCCACTAGCCAAGTTTGAAGACCCTTGCTGTCTACTCTGCACAACTGGAGAAGACAAGCATGCTTCACAAACATGCATAGAAGAGTCAGCTTGTTTTGATACAGAGTCACATCTATTCTGAATGGCACAAGTATAAATATTTTAATTTAGCTCCCTCTCCTGGCACTTAGGATAGTGTATTCGGGTGCACACTAAAATAGATTGAGCTTCTGCTCCTATGTATTTTAAATCAGGGGTCTCCAATCTTGGTCCCTTTAAGACTTGTGGACTTCAACTCCCAGAATTCTCCAGCCAGCTATGCCAACTGGGGAATTCTGGGAGTTGAAGTCCACACATCTTCAAGTTGCCATGGTTGGAGACCTCTGACAGAGGGGAACTGTACTCCAGCACCACATTATTTCTATAATACAGCTGAGATGCTGGGGAATTATCACCTAATGGACAAAAGGAGCCCAACGGGTTTATATAATCTAAACCCAGTGTTTCTTAAAACTGGGCCATTTTAAGACGTGCAGACTTTTTAACTCCTGCTGTGTAGGGAATTCTGGGAGTTGGAAGCCCACACGTCTTAAAAACGTTGCCAAGGTTGAGAAACGATGATCTAATTGCTAAGCAGGGACGGGGAGACCAAACTTCAAAGGGGAGAGGAGGAGGAAAGCACGGTTGAATAAGAAAGAAAAGATGCACTGATTGCGTTAAGGGTATTTAGGAAGGCTTCCGAAGTTTTTGGCACCCTAATGCAGGGGGTCTCCAAAATTTGGCAACTTTAGGACATGTGGACTTCAACTTCCGGAATTCCTCAGCCAGCCATGCTGTGTGGGAAATTCTGGGAGTTGAAGTCCACAAGTCTTAAAGTTTCCAAGTTTGGGGACCTCTGCCCTAATGGTCAGCACAAAATATTCATCGGACGCCATCCCTGCTTTGGCTAGCTGTACTAGGTGGAGACTTTCCCCTGCTTCCATAGTTAAGAGTTTAGTTTACTCTCATTGCACCTTGTACAACAAAATTTAATACCACCTTCAGTGTACATTGTGACTATGAAAATAAACACAAACACACACCCCTTCAATTGAAAACCCCTGATATTGCATTAATTCTGTCTCCTTCCAGGCCTAAAGCCACCCCTGCCGCTTCATTCGCAACTCTACCTAGCGGGAGATACACATTTTTGCGCGCACAAGTCTTGCCTATCCTTTGCAGGGTGCCACAAGCAAGGGTGAGGCCAATGGCAGCGGCTGGTACCTTGAACGCGCTCAATAGAGGCAGGCCTGGCAGGTCCCACGGGAGAGAGCTGCAGGTTTCCTGGCCGGGTAAGCAGGAAGAGAGGGAGAAAGAGCCGTCACATCAATTGGAGAGGCACCCGCCACATTGCATGCACACGCCCTCTGGGTATCTCTTCTGGAGAGAAGCAAGCCTTTGAAAGCAGCCCCTTACGCAGCGGTCTAATACAGGGCTCTCCAAACTTGGCAGTTTTAAGACTTGTGGACTTCCCCAACTCCCAGAATTCCTTGGCCAGCTATGCCTGGAGATTCCTGCGTTAGGCCATGTGTGTAAGAGGCTGCCTTCAAAAAGGCTTGCTTCTCTCCAGACAGCCATGCCGGCTGGGGAATTCTGGGAGTTGAAGTGCACAAGCCTTGAAGTTCGGAGAACCCTGGTCTAATAGGAACTATTAGGCGACTGCCAAGGTAAAGTCTAAGGAAGCAGGGGTGCATGGAGGGGTGGAAAAGCTGCTTGATGAAAAACGCTAGGCAAGTGCTAATGGATCCCCTTCTTTTATGAAAGGGGAACTTTAGGGCTTGCTGGTACTTTTGAGACCATTAGGAATGATCCCTTCCATCGACTGGTACAATTAAAAATGATTTTTTGACCTCTAAAGCTTTTAAGGGTCTAGAAATTGGGATCTACTCCTATGCAAACTTGTCAGGGACTCAGGTCCATCCTTATCTAGGTATCTCCCAGATTTTAAAGGGAAGAAATTGAACTTCTTTCGCATAGCATTGGGGTGCCTGTGTCCTCGATGGCTTTTAATCTCCGGAGAATTATTTTATTGCTGGCTTCAAATGCCATTTTCCAATGGAGAAACATTTCAAGGTACATTATTGTTTTTAATGATTTGTAAGGTGACATAGGTGGAAAATTCAACGTCACTTGGCCTGAGTGATAACAGCCTTCACACATCCTAGTAAGCCATTGGTTTGTCCAGGTTTTTGCTATTTAAGCACTGAGCCACAGACAAGGAGGAATTATGAACCACACAAAGGCTAATTCCATTTAGAGCCTGCTAAAGCTAAACGAACCAGGTTACAACATCATGCAATGCGTAAACCCAACCAATGATTGGGGAGGAAAAAGACCCAAATTTAGGGCAGAATTGATTTTTATTGGCTGCCCATCTCTCCAAGGTAGCATGATTGTAAACTAGTAAGGAAAGCCACAATTATGTCATGGCACATTTTATGGCCGGACTAAAGGAAATCGTGAACTCATCTGTCTCCAGTTCTAGAAGAACAAAGTACTTTCGGTGTTAAGTACTTCGCCATTTTAATTTTAGGGAAATTGCAGAAATGCATCTCAAAACTTTTCAGCTCCCACCTTTGGCCGTGCCTCCTTCTCTGCCGGTATTCCTCCTTGGGTGAGTCTCTCTGACTTTTTCTCCTTGGCCGACACGCCCACCCACCCATTCGCCCTGGGCAATGGGCCACGGCCCTTTCATCCCACGCGTGTTCGTCCTGGGTTTTTCTGCAGCTCACGACAGTTAGCCGCCAACCAATCGACTACCTGCCAATGCCGGCAGCCAGAAGCCCCGGTGAGATCTTGGTGGTGGGGTTTGAGGGAGGGGCTGCAGCCAAATGGCTTTAGGAAAGCCAAACGCTTTTTTAGGAGAAGGAAGGGGAGGGGGTAAGTAAGGAAGAGAAGAGCAGGGAGTGGGAAGTATGCTGGCTTCATCCCAGGGGGGAAGGGGGAAACAGAAAGAGAGAAAAGAGACAAGAAAGAAAAGGAAGGAAGGAAGGAGGGAAGGAGGGAGGGAGGGAGGGGGAGAAGATGAATGAGATATGGATGGAGGGCGGGAGGAAAGGTAAAATGAGAGGAAAGAAGGACCACAAAAACCTGGCAGCTTCAAAGGATGCTTTGAAACAGCACAAACTGCACAGCAATCCAGGACTGGAAGGGACCTCGGTGGTCATGTAGTCCAACCCTCTGCTCCAGCAGGAGAAATTCCCAGAAAAGGGAAGGAGTTTACTAGGTAAGGCTGCCATGCAGAGGAAGGCAGAAATAGTCCTCGACTTAGGACAACAATTGAGCAATTTTGGTTGCTAAGCAAGAGCTTTCACTCACTTTACGACCGGTCTTGCCACTGTTGTTAAGTGAGTAGTTGCAGCTCTTAAGTGAGTCACACAGTCGCTAAGTGAATCTGGCTTCCCCGAATCACCATTGCAAAGCGAGACAGCTGTTCAGTGAGCTTTCACCCACTTTACGACCGGTCTTGCCACTGTAGTTAAGCAAGGAGCTGCAGCTCTTACGTGGATCACAATCGCTAAGTGAATCTAGTTCCCCGAATCTCTGTAAAATGGGTGAAAGCTCACTTAACAGCTGTCTTGCTTTGCCATGGAGATTCAGGGGACTAAATTCACTTAGTGACTGTGACTCAAGTAGCAGCTGCAATTACTCACTTAACAGCAGTGGCGAGACCGGTTGTAAAGTGAGTGAAAGCTCACTTAACAGCTGTCTCACTTTGCAACGGAGATTCGGGGGACTAGATTCACTTAGTGACTGTGTGAATCAAGTAAGAGCTGCAATTACTCACTTAACAATGGTGGCAAGACTGGTTGTAAAGTGGGTGAAAGCTCACTTAACAGCTATCTCACTTTGCAACAGAGATTTGGGGAACTGGATTCCCTTAGCGACTGTATGACTCAAGTAAGAGCTGCAATTACTTCCTTAATGGTGGCAAGACCAGTCGTAAAGTGGGTGAAGCTCACTTAACAGCTGTCTCACTTTGCAATGGAGATTCAGGAACTAGATTCACTTAGCAACTGTGTGACCCATTGTAAGAGCTGCAATTATTCACTTAACAACAGTGGTAAGACCGGTCGTAAAGTGAGTGAAAGCTCTTGCTTAGCAACCAAAATTGCTCAATTGTTGTCCTAAGTCGAGGACTATTTCTGCCTTCCTCTGCATGGCAGCCTTGCCTAGTAAACTCCTTCCCTTTTCTGGGAATTTCTCCTCTGTGTTAGAGGCACCAAAATAACCCAGATGACATAAGTTCTCCTGCTGGAGCAGGGGGTTGGACTACATGACCACCGAGGTCCCTTCCAGCCCTGGATTGCTGTGCAGTTTGTGCTGTTTCAAAGCATCCTCTGAAGCTGCCAGGTGTTTGTGGTCCTTCCTTCCTCTCCTTTTCCTCCTCCCTCCCACCCTCCATCCATATCTCGTTCACCTTCCCTTCCTCTTTCTTTCTTTCTTTCTTTCCTTCCTTTCTCTTTCTTTTCTTTCTCTTTTTCCTTCCTTCCTTCCTTCCTTCCTTCCTTCCTTCCTTCCTTCCTTCCTCCCTCCCTCCCTTCTTTCTGTCTCTGATTTCCTCCCTGCCTCCTGGTCTTTCTGCCTGTCTCTCTGATTTATTTATTTATTTATTTATTTCCTTCCTTCCTTCCTTCCTTCCTTCCTTCCTTCCTTCCTTCCTTCCTCCCTCCCTCCCTCCCTCCCTCCTTCCTTCCTCCTTCCCTCCCTCCCGGTCTTTCTTTCTTTCTTTCTTTCTTTCTTTCTTTCTTTCTTTCTTTCTTTCTTTCTTTCTTTCTTTCTTTCTTTCTTTCTTTCTTTCTTTCTTTGCTTCCTTTCTCTTTCTTTTCTTTCTCTTTTTCCTTCCTTCCTTCCTTCCTTCCTTCCTTCCTTCCTTCCTTCCTTCCTTCCTTCCTTCCTTCCTTCCTTCCTTCCTTCCTTCCTTCCCTTTTCTCTCTTGTCTCCTTTCTCTCTCTCCCCCTTCCCCCCTTGGATGAAGCCGGCTTACTTACTCCCCCGCCCCCTGCTCTTCTCTTCCTTTCTTACCTCCCCCCCCCCCCTTCTTTCTCCTAAAAAGCGTTTGGCTTCCCTCCCCCAAACTCCACCACCAAGATCCCACTGGGGCGTCTGGCTGCCGGCATTGACAGCTAGCCGATTGGTTGGCGGCCAACTGTCCCGGGAAGCCAAAAAAAAAAAGAAAGAAACCAGGACGAACCACGCTTGGCAAATCAGCCACGCCGAAGCGCCCGGCACGGAGACCTTGTGGCCCATTGCCCAGGGCGGATGGGCGGGGGCGTGTCAGCCGAGGAGAAAAGCCAGAGGAGAATCCGCCCAAGGAGGAACACAGGCAGAGAAGGAGGTGTGGCTAAGGGTGAGAGAGGAAAAATCCCATTCCGGAAGGGGATGCCAGAAATAGCAGAAAGACCCCACTCAAATGTGGCTAAAACTGTTTGCCTGGTTTCTTAGGAGGAAGCGCCACTTCCGGCAGGGATTACTTCCGAGCACAAAACCAAAACAAAACCGGGAGGTGAGGACAGCTTCTCTTTTCCACCCAGTCATTCAGGTAAACCAGATGAATTCAAGGGAAAAAAATAAATAAATAAATACTGCAATTTGTTCCAGGGATAGGACTGGAAAGAAAATGAAGAAAATAAATATATTGAGGGGGGAAGAAACCACCACCACCACCATAAGATATTTACATCACGGTCAGTTGGCATGGGGGCAGCCCTGGTAGGGATCAGAGCTTGGTGGCTAAAGTGGGATTTTTGCCAATGACCTCTTGGAGGACTTTGGGAAAAGTTAGCGGGGGCACAAGTAGCGTAACATTTGAGTGCAACCAGTGGGAGAGCATGCAGGGACGTTTCCCCTCTTTGGCCTCCATCACCAGAACAAAGCATTTCCTTGTGCAAAGAAAAGGTAATTCCAGAAAACAAAACGAGAAGCAGCTCCCAAAAACGTGAGCAGCAGCAGCAGCAGCACCCTCTGCTGGCTAAACCAAAAGAAAGCAGCCGCAACTTGGTTTCAAGCACGACCCGGAAAAAAGATGGCGAGGGGAAGGGTGTCCCTGGAAGAGTTCCAACCAAGGGTGTCATTTCCCTGTTTTCGGCATGCGAAGTACCTGATGGAGCATTACAGGGCATAGCATCGCTCCCACTGTCCACTAAGCGCAAAGAGAAACGAAGGGACAGAGTTACAGGAAACCTGGGAGAGCTACGCGATTGCCGCGAGGGAAGTTGGGAGAGGGAAACGCTTGCGGTGGGCAATAGACAGCCGGGAGATGCACAGTACGTTTTCTAAGGAGTGTGTGTATGTGTGTGCGAGTGCGTGTGTGTGTGTAGATGCAAAGTGGGTGGAGCTGCATCATGCAAATAGGTGAGGCTAGGGAATTCTGGCGGGTTTGTTTCTTTTTTTTTTTTTAAAAAATGACGCTATTTCTAGGGCTTACGCTGCCTGTTTTTAACGCTCTTCCAACTTCACAATATCCTGAAACCGTGATCCGCTAACCTGGAAGCTTCCGGGGCTGCATAAAAAGGATGAAGGGGGCTGCAAATTTATGGCACCCTGTTTGAAGGGGAAAACCACCTCCCACCCCCCACCCCCCCACCCCCACCGATCTACAGACCCTCTCACTCCAAATCTGTCATCTGCCCAAGCTGATAACATTTTAGTCCCCTAAGAGATCTGAAGCACGACTGAACGGGGGCATTTACCTTGTCCGCGTTCCAAGATCATTGGGCCGCTCCCCGGCATGTTACCTGCAGGAGAACATTCGCAGAAAGGATCAGGCTGATGAATCAGTGAGAACAGAAGCGCTTGGGAGGCAAACTGGCCAAGTTAATCCCCCAGATCAGAATTTCCAGAGCTTCTTTTTCCAAGTTGGAGGAAGTGATGTAGCCTGTCACTTAAAAGTGTTTTGACGCGGAGCTGTTCAAAGCAGCCCAAATGGGACGAACGCATTTACAGGTCTGATTTTCGCATCATTGTGATTGAAGAGGGAAAGTTTTGCAAATGACTCTGGCTAATCACGATTCAAGAAATTAAAGCTGAGCAAAAACCTAATATTTATTTATTTATTTGTTTGTTTGTTTGTAATATTTATATACCGCCCTTCTCCCGAAGGACTCAGGGCGGTGCACAGCCAATCACAAACCCCAGTACACTATACAAAAGTTAAAAAGAAATTAAATAATTTAGGCTGTCTAAAAATTATGCCCTTCCCCCATAAGTTAATTAAAACCCAAATATTAAAAACCTAATTCTAAATTCTAATTAACTATTGACATTCATTTCGCCTTCCTTTGACTCAAGGCAAGGGACTCAAACCAACGCCTATTATTGCACACTGCTGTTGCTTGGGGAATTTTAAATTTATTTGCAATTTGGGAGTGGGAAAAAAAAAAAATTAACCAGGCAGTTTTCACTGAAACCTCATTTACAGAATGATATAAAAAAAAAAACCCACCTGCCATCCAACGTAATAAATCCATTGCTTTACATTATCTATCTTGTCTAAATTATCTAGTTTAAACTATGAGAGTTTACCTAGGGGAACACCCAGGAAAATTCAGTGGACTTGCTCCCAATTAACTGGATGTAGGACTGCAGCTTGAAATATTTAATGGGGCAGTTCAATGCAAATTTAAGCATGACTGAGTATGAATTCAAGAGCTCGCTCCCAAGTATGTGGGAATTAAACTAAGTTTGGCCGTTTTATGAGCCGTGGTGGCATAGTGGTTAGAATGCAGTACTGCAGGCTGCTTCTGCTGACTGCCTGCAATTTAGCAGTTCCAATCTGGTTGACTCAGCCTTCCAGCCTTCCGAGGTAGGCAAAATGAGGACCCAGATTATTGGAAGCAATAGGTTTGACTGTAAAACCGCTTAGAGAGGGCTATAAAGCACTGTAAAGCGGTAAATAAGTCTAAGTGCTATTGCTGTCATGCACAATTCTGCCCCCAGAGCTGCAAAATAGGCTGGGAAAGATTAACCAATTGAGCCACTCACCTCCTGGAGCCATGGGCCCAGGGCCAGGTCCGGGCACTGAAGCTGGCATCTGGCCTGGGGCAGGTACTCCTCCTTGCATAGGTGGTTGCATCAGGGGAGCAGCTCCGTTGACATGCATCCCGCCCTGCTCAGAGAAAAGAAAAAGCACAATGAGGATTTCACACAGTTCTACAGAGCTGGCTAACTTGAAACTAGAGGCACCAGATGCACGATGGACCACTGCACCTGTCAAAAACTTAACGAAATCCCTGGTTAGGGAAATAGTGCCAGTTTTGTGACACACTAGCTTTCGGTATTTAATATGATATTTTTGTGCAGAGCAGCCTACACAATCCTTGATGTTTAATAAGATATCAACTATATAGAATAATTCTCTTGGTATAGCTTGATCTAAGTTTCATCTAATTATACACTTGAGAATAAGTTTAGGGCATCAACTCACATTAATATTTCCACAAAGAAAAAAAAAAACTAACAAATTATTAGCCTTCCCTAGCTTGCATCCAATGCCAGCAATAACTTTATTCATTCCCTAGGATTCCTTAATAGTTTAACTCTGGAAGTTTTTGCTTTTTTGCAGCAAAACCAGAGAAAGGATCTTGCAGCACCTTAAAAAATGAATGAATTTAGGAACTACAATCCACCCAGATTTGCAAGGCATCTAGTTGGTTTACTGATTAGGCTATTGATGTGCTAATTGATTTGATCACTTTTCAGTCTATTTTAATTTGCTTACCATTAGTGGGTAGTAGCTTTACAGTTACTGACTTGATTGGGTGGTTGTTACTGCATCGTTTTATTACTTTAGAAATAATTTTAGCAATAACTAAAAAAAGAAAGAGATGTGGCCAATGAACACCTACGAATCAAAATATATCCCCAAATGAATAAATGCTCTTTCATAATTTGAAGAGATACGGAACACAGACTAAAGGAAAATAACAGAATAACAGAACAGAATAATAGAGTTAGAAGGGACCTTGGAGGTCTTCTAGTCCAACCCCCTGCCTAGGCAGGAAACCCTATAGCATTTCAGACAAATGGTTATCCAATCTCTTCTTAAAAACTTCCATTGTTAGGAGCATTCACAACTTCTGAAGGAAAAGATTCAACTCAGACAAGAGCTGCTTACAATTGGCTGTGGCTGAGAAGGGACGTTCGGCTGATTCATCTGAGGATTTGGCCCAGGCCCGGGACCAGGCCCAGGCCCAGGTCCAGGTCCTGGCCCGGGTCCAGGTCCTGGCCCGGGACCAGCTCCTGGTCCAGGACCAGGACCTTGCCCTGGCCCTGGCTGTGCATTTCCAGGAATCAGAGATGGGACGCTGGTTTGGCGATGAAGAATTTTCTGGATGGCAGGAGAGAGAAAAACCAATAAAACGCATGTTTAAACAAGATAACAGGCATATATGTTCAAGGCACATGGCTCCGCCACCTCTTAATCCCAAGGCCGCAAAAGCTGGCGAACGTACCAGCGCAATCTCTGGGTCAACAATACGCATGACCACTTGGGCCTGTAGCAAGGCATAGGCGAGCTGCGGGTTTTGCAAGAGCATACTCCGTGCCTCCTGAGGGCTGTTCTGGACACACAACTGGAAAAAAAACAGAAAAGAGGAGAATCTAGATCACGAGGAACAGTTGGCTTGTCTTCTTCCAACTTCTGAAGCTTTTCTCCAGAGCTCCAAGTTTCATGACTCAGACAGGAGGAAACAAATTGGTCAAGATTTGATGCAAAAGGCCATTTCTGGTTCTCGTAGCTGCAGGTAAATGTGAAAAAGCCATCTGTTTACTGAAGAAATATTAAACCGAATAAATATTTCTATTTATATCTCCGGCACTTCATTTCTTACACACTGAGGGAGATGGAACCACCACTTTGTGACACAGGGGACATGTGTTCAGCATTCCCAATGCTATCTCTGCTCCCAACTAACCCTCCTTCTCCAGGCCTCCACATCTCAAGGGCTCCAGGTTGGGGAGAGCTGCTTCAGAAAGTCTGAACTGATTCCCAACCAGATACCGGGTTCATATTATCATACATGGTAGACATGCCCAAAGGCAAAAAAAAATATTGGAGAAAAATACACACTTGGATAGAAAAAATGGTAAAGGAACACACAGACTTTAAACCAGAAATATTCCTGTTGGGAATCATACCAGAAAAATATAATACAGGAAGTATGTACTTAATACTACAGGTGTTAAACAGCGGCTAGAATTATATTTGCACAACATGGGAAGAATATAAAGATCCCTACAGAAGACAATGTAATAAAAAAATACTAGAATGTGGAGAAATGGACAGATTAACACTTAAAATCAAAAACAAAGAAGACACTGAATATTTTTTAATATGGGATTCGTTTTATCAATGGCTAAACTAGCAGAAACAGAAGTCAGAATTTTAAAATGACTACTTTTGTAAAAATGGCTTACTAAATGGATAATTAAGCACGATTGTCATTATATGTGTATTATGATGAAGCATTACTGTTATTAGATGATTATGACTATTGTTATTATTGTTATGATTATTGCTCAAATCAACTGTACTGTTTACATAGACATTGACATATTTGCTCTTTTCTATATTTAATAAAAATAAAAACTTAAAAAAAAAGTCTGAATTGATTCCTAACTAAAAAAAAATCACTCAGAGAGAAGGTGGGGAGCTTTTTACCTAGAAGCCTGGGAGCCTATCGGGATTGATGGGCTGAGAATAATCTGATAAGAAACAGTCTTTGTTTCCACCTCTGATGGACTCTTTCCTTCTTCCAATTCCCACATGTTTTTCTTCTGCACCCAACATGTTGCCCTGCACTTCCAGCTAACTACTCTACGTCTAGAGAGAGAGAATTCTGCACTAATTCAAGGGTATATTTAAATTTCTGGGCACTTCTCTCTCTGAGGATCTCTCATGGACTATGAATGCTAACATGCTTGTGAAGAAGGCACAGAAGAGGCTTACTTCCTGAGAATGCTCAGGAAGATAAACCTATCTCAGCATCTCCTTCTCTCCTACTACCGCAGCACCATTGAGAGTGTCCTGACATATGGCATTCTTGCATGCTATGGGAGCGGCTTTGTAGTGGACAAAAAAGCTCTACAGACAATCATTAAAACTGCCCAGAATATCATTGGGCTCCAGCTACCAGCCCGGGATGACATCTTCGTACCTCGCTGTTTGAGGAAGTTGCACAACATTCTCAGAGACTCTACCCATCCTGCTTACAATCTTTGTGAACTGTTGCCTTCCGGCAGAAGATACAGAACCATTAAAACCACACGGTTTCTGAACAGTTTTTATCCCGGAGCTATAATTGCACTTAGCAATGAACATAAATACCACCATGAGCGAGCTGTTGGACAGTATTATTTGGCCTGTTGTGTGGATGCAGGTGTGTTTTTAGGAGGCGGGGAATTTTGGTGGGTGGGGAGGTGTTTGGAGAATGTCATGTGTGTCTGCGTGTTGGGTCTGGTCTCTGGGTGTTATGTGAATTTCGTTGTATGTGTATACTGTGTATATACGTACAACGACAACAAAGAATTCAATTCAATATTTCCTTCCCTTTGCATAAAAAAAAGATGAAAATACTTCTATTAAATGGACAGCCAGAAGAAGAGAGCTGAGCTTTCTGACTTGCAACCAAAGGTCAGCCTGGCTTCTAGGAGAGGAACCTTTATTTCCTGCAACTAACAAGACAGTCAAGCAATTCTCTCCTCCTCCGGGTTGCCAGCCCACCAACCTTCATTTGCTTCATCAGTTCAAACATCTGCTCAGGAGGCAAGCTGGCCACCGCTCGGCTGATGGACTCAGGAGCATCTTCGGGGTTGACGGGGTCTCCATAGGGCGACTCTATGATGGGAGCCCCAGTGCCCAGGCCTAGCAGAGGAAGAAAGGAAAACCGTAGGGCCAGAGATCGTAGATCAGTGGTTTCCAACCTTGGCAACTTTAAGACTTGTGGACTTCAATTCCCAGAATTCCTCAGCCAGCTTTGTTGGCTGGAGAATTCTGGGAGTTGAAGTCCACAAGTCTTAAAAGTTGCCAAGGTTGGAGACCACTGTCGTAGATCACACGTGCTGTAAACAAGAACAGAATCGCAGCCTGGGTGTCGCCCCCTCCCTTCTCCCCTCTACTGATGGGCCTTCAAGACTCACTCTTCAGTTCCTCCTTGTTCTTCTCACTGGCTGCGTTGTCCACTCGCAGGGCTCTCCCACTAAATTCTCGCCCGTTGAGATTCCGCATGGCACTGAGTGCCGTTTCTTGGTCTTGATATTCACAGAAGCCATAGCCTTTCGGTTTGCCTGTCTCTCTGTCGTATACCAATCTGGTTGGCAGAGCAGAGAAAACCAAGACGGTTATGCCAAAAAAGGCTTTAAGAGTTTAACCTCGAGGAAAAATCCAAAGCCGGAGTGTACAATCACTCCGGCTTTGGTAACTCCTGCGACGGAGCTGGAACTCATCGTATCGGCTCCGCCGTTTCATTAGACCAAGGGCCTTCAAACGTGGCAAGTTTAAGACTTGTGGACTTCAACTCCCACAATTCCTGAGCTAGCATGACTAGAGGAGGGATTCTGGGAGTTGAAGTCCACAAGTCTTAAAGCTGTCAAGTTTGAAGACCCCTGCATCAGATCATTTCAGTGATGTGGAGGGGGGGGGGGAATCTGCTGCTTGGCTAATAGTTTATCCTCCATATTAAACTACCCAGGCCTCATGCTCTGGAGAGGACTTTCTCCAGCTTTGCATACAACATTGAAACAACACGGGAACTGGCAGTTACCGGCTTCATAGCATGATACCATAGTCTCTCTTGAGACTGAAGGATGCCAATTCAATATGCCAAAGAGAATAACTGGGTGGAATGTTTCAGGGAAAGGGAGGGAGAGAGGTGCTGCTGCTAAGGAGAATGTTAGAATTAAAACTGATTGATGACCTCATGCCACAAAGCAAACTCTTTTGGCATATGTTGGACTGCATGTCTAAGCCAGGGTAGCATCTCTTCAGATGGGGCTGTAGAACAGTGAGTGTCAAAACACAAGGCCCGTGGGCCAGATCCAGCCCTCGGGGCTCTCCTGGAAAATTCAAGGGGCTGGCCTGCATCGCTTTGGCCCGGTTCACCCGGTGCAAAGAGGAAACATGCCAGCAGTTTGAGGAGTGGCGTCAAGCTGGCCACACCCACCCAGTCGCCCTCCATCCTGGCCAGCTATAGCCCTGATGCGGCGCTCAATGAAATTGAAGTTTGACACCCCTGCTGTATAGGGATAGACAATGGTGAAGGAGGACCCTGGAAATAGTAATTCGGCATTACTGGTAGTCCTCAACTTACAACTACAATTGAGCCCAAAATTTCTGTTCAGTGAAGATGTTTGACATAGAACAACAGAGTTCAAAGGGACCTTGGAGGTCATCTAGTCCAGTGGTCGCCAATCAGTGGGCCAGGGACTACTGGTGGTCCACGAGGAAATTTTGATGGTCTGCAGAGAAATATCACCTCCAAAGCAGTTAATCCAGGCTGTGCGGGAACACAAGGCTGCGCCGTCCATATAGCCCACAGAAACACAAGGCTTGCATCACTTGCATTGCGAACAACACGGGGTAGTGAGGGGAGGGGGAAAGGGGTGAAGGGGGGGAACTTACCCCACTCGCCCCGCCTGGCCAACGGGCTGCTTCTTTCCGCTTCTGCTTTTGGCTGCCTGCAAGGAAAGCAGCAAAAGTCTTTTTTTCTCTCCCCCAAACTCTATCAGAAATGAGCCTTTGGGACCCTGCAAGGCCTCCTGCTCCAAGAGGCTGCGCCGGCAAAGACTCATTTTTGGTGGAATTTGGAGGAGAGAAAGAAAGACTTCTGCTGCTTCTGCTGCTTTCCTTGCATGAAGCCAAAAGTCTCTCTCTCTCTCTCTCTCTCTCTCCCCCTGAGAATGGATCTGGAGACGGTATCCTGGGATCCCAAATAAAGAATGATTGATCAGTAGGAAAATGGGGTGGGGAATTTTCCGGCAGACTTTTTTTGGGGATTGTCCCAGGGTCTCTCCTGCTTTCTGCAGAAACCCTAGGAAAACGTCAGCAAGCCACCGTCAGTCAAAATCCATATTAGTAGTCTGCAGGATTTAACATTATGAATTTGGTGGTCCCTGAGGTCCAAAAGGTTGGTGACCCCTGATCTAGTTCAACCCCTTGCTCAAGCAAGAGAGTCTATTCCAAATATCAGCCTCTACCTAGAATCGAACTCACAGCCTCCTGATGGTGAGGCGAGAGCTGCACCTCTAGGCCGTCGCATTGGAACGAAGGGCCAATTTTGCAACATCTCTTCCTGCAGCTGTTCTGCGAATCACTGAAGTTGTTAAGTTAAGTAACTCAAGTTTGTGAAATGAATCTGGCTTCCCCATTGGCTTTGCTTGTCAAAGGTCCCTGAGGTCTAAAAGGACCTCAGGGATCACCAAATTCATACATAATGTTAAATCCTGCAGACTACTAATATGAATTTTGACTGACGGGGGCTTGCTGACGTTTTCCCAGGGTCTCTGCAAACGTTCATCCCTTAGCCCTGGGACACTGCAACCGTCATAAATAGGAACCGGTTTCCGGGCTCCTGAATTCTGATTACAATGACCATTGGGGATGCTGCAAAGATCGTAACTTGTGAAAAACGACTGTAAGTCACTTTATTCAGTGCTGTTGCAACTTTGGTCACCAAATGAACTGTTGTAAGTCGAGGACTTCCTGTCTTTGGAGGGTCCAGCATTCCCATCTCCTAATATAGTGTATAGTTTGAATTGCAGTGGTTCTCCAGAATAGCCTTTCTCTAATGGAAGCACTGGCCTCACTCATCTGATATATCGGAAGGATGCCAGGCTGGGGAAGATTTATCTAGGTCAGTGGTGGCTAACCTTTTTGGGCTCCTGTGCCAAAAATTGTGCGTGCGCTGGAGCTCACGTGCTCGCATGCCAGCACCCAGAAGGCAATGCACCCCCCACACCTTCTGCGCATGCTTGCATAATCCCCCCTCCCGTCCCCCTCCCTGCACTGCGCCTCACAGCTGATTTTTGGGTGGTCTGAAGCCCTTTTTGGCTCCCAGAGGCTTGAAAAAAGCATCTGCAGGCTTTGCAGGCCAAATAATAGGCCCGCGTCGTCACTTCCAGCATTACAGGAAGTGACGAAATGGGCCTATTATTCGGCTTGCAAAGCCTGCAGAGGCTTTTTTCAAGCCTCTGGGAGGCCGAAAAAGGCTCAAACCAGCCGAAAATCTGCTGTGAGGCGTGTGCATGCACAGTGAGGTAAGTTTGCTTGTGGCTTGCGTGCCGGCACAAATAGCTCTACGTGCCACCTGTGGCACGCGTGCCATAGGTTCGCCATCACGGATCTAGGTTCTCAGATAGGGACTTTTCTCATTAGTCAGATGATTTTAACCAAGATTTCAAGAATGGAAACTGTGGTCCAACACATGCACTCTATTATTCATCCTGAAAGAGGTTCTTCTGACCCCTTTCTCTACCATTTTTAAATCCTCCAGAATGAACCATGTTTCAGGGAATTCCGAAAGGGGAGGTTCTCACCGGAAACTGACTACAGGTCCAACCTCTGAGAAGATGTCTTTCAGCTGTTCCTCTGTGGCTTCATAAGGGATGTTCCCCACTACAGGAGAAAGACAGGAGCAGGTCATCAGTATCTGTGGTATTATTAGATATTAAGGCAGTCTTTCCAACCTGTTGCCTTTTACTGGCATGGTTCCTATTATTTTCAACTAATAAAGTCAGCAATCTTATCGCATTAGTCATTTATTGCAGTTAATGCTGCTATTTATTTATTTATTGTGATTTATGAGCCACTCATCTCAATGGTATAAAACTAGCAAAACCATAAAATACGGACTAAAAAGTTAAACTTATGCCCAGACTTAAAATAATCTTACAGTCAACAAAAATAAAACAAAATTGATCACAGCATCAAGGTTAGCTTATGCTCAAAAGTAGAAAGATAAAGAAATTCCCGATGAAAGCGAAATAATTAAGAAGACATGGATGTGCGCTGAGTTGGATAAATTAACTTTGGAAATAAAAAATAAGGATGAGACTGAATACTATAAAGCAGGGGATAAATTCTATCAATGGTGGGGGAAAAGGAAGGACTCAGAATTAAAATAAGAAAAGGTTGCTAGGATAGAAGACTAGAAAGACGGAAAATTGAAAAAACGTACAAATGCATATGTTATGTAATTATGTATTATATGTTATGTACGATAGATATGTATGACGAACAGAATTGTCAGGACGATCACACCACATTCATTGTTTTTTTAATGCTTTAATTTTTTTAAAAAATAAATAATAAATAAAACAAAATAAAATAAACAAAAGACAGGCCTCGGGCAAAGAATAATACATCGATCCCAGGCCTGATACCAAATACCAGTTTGATATGCCAGTTAAAAGTGACATCTATCACTGTTGCTAAATTATGCTGTTGCGTTATAAAACCTATGCACAAGTGGAAAAATATTGTTGGAGACAGGATAGATAGTCTCCACAGAGCCTTTTGAGGATTCAATTTACATTTTTTAAGATACTTTGCATTGGAAAGAGTGAAATTGCCAATATTATAACATTGCCCAGCTCTATATAGTATACAGCAGCAATGAAAAAGCAAACAGATTTAAAGTGTTTAAAACCTATTTGCGCCCAACTTGCCTCAGGGTATAACCAGAACAATCTGGAACTGAACACACTCAATACCGTAGAAATGGTGGTAGACTTTAGGAGAAATCCTCCCATACTACCACCTCTTACAATACTAGCCAGCGGTTGCCAACCAGTGGGCCGCGAGAAAATTTTGGTGGGCCGCAGAGAAATCTCACCCCCCCGAGCACCCCCCCAAAGCAATTAATCAAGGCTGTGCAGAAACACAAGGCTACACAGCCCACATGGCCCACGGGAACCCTCCCCGTCCACTCACTCCTTACCCGCCAAACTTGTCTGCTAAGTTGCTATTTTTCCTTTTTCCGACCATCATCTGTTCTGCTGTGCCGGGAGATTTAGATTAGCTAGGAAGCAGGAAATGGTTGGATTTCTTGCTTTCTAGCTAAACGCAGCCAAACCTCCCTTAGGACTGAAGGTTTGTTTGCAAGCAAATTCAGTGCAGACTCACGGCAAGCAAATTTGAGAGACTGAGCTAGCCGATGGTAGATAGATAGATCACTGAATAATTCTGTGAGCAACTCAACCTGCCTGCTTTGCCTGATTTTGGATAAAAATTGCTTTTTTAAAATAAAAAATTCAATATTTACATACATGGCATGTTGTGAGTTAATTTTGTGAGTTTGCTTGCTAGCAAATTTTATGAGTTTGCCTGCAAGCAAATTTTATGTGACAAACTGAGCTAGCCAATGGCAGATAGATAGATTTCTGAATTAATCTGTGATTCTGTGAGCAACTCAAACCTGCCTGCTTTGCCTGATTTTGGGTAGAAGTTGCTCTTTTTTATAAAAAAATCAATATTTATATAAATATTTATAGTATTTACATACAAGCCACGCCCAGCCAGTCACATGACCATCAAGCCACACCCACAAATTAGGCCACGCCCACAGAACCAGTTAGTGGTCCCTGGGATCTAAAATTATGAGTTTGGTGGTCCTGAGGTCCAAAAGGTTGGCGACCCCTGTACTAGACAATACAGTATCAACAGTATTTAAATTTCTAGGTTATATCATATCACAAGACCTAAAATTGGACACCTAACATCAAAAAAGCACAACAAAAAATGTTCTTTCTGCGCCAACTCAGAAGGCTCAAACTGCCCAAGGAGCCACTGATAACAGTTCTACAGAGGAATGATTGAGTCTGTCATCTGTACCTCTATAACCCAATAAGACACACAGACTTCAGAGAGTAATTAGGAAGACAGAAAAAACAATTGCTACCAACCTGCCTTCAATCAAGGACCTGTATACTGCAAAGTCAAAAAAAGGGCTGTGAAAACATTTGCAGACCCCTCACATCCAGGACATAAGTTGTTTCAACTCCTTCCTTCAAAACAACGCTATAGAGCACTGCATACCAGAAAAACTAAACACAAGACCAGTTTTTTCTGAATACCATCACTTTGCTAAACAAGTAATTCCCTCAACACTGTCCAACTATTGACAAAGTACGCGTTACTATTACTATTAATCTTCTCATCATTCCTATCAACCATTTCCTCCCACCTGTGACTGTATGGCTGTAACCTTGTTGCTTGTATCCTGATGATTTATATTGACTGTTTCCTAATATGATTTGATTGCTTATTGTACCCTATGACTATTATTTATTAAGTGTTGTACCTTATGATTCTTGACTCTTGATGAATTTATCTTTTCTTTTATGTATACTGAGATTATTTGCATCAAGACAAATTCCTTGTGTGTCCAATCACACTTGGCCAATAAAGGATTCGATTCGATTCAATTCTTCTATTCTAATTCTAATCCATCCCAATTCTAATTCTAATCATACACACACACACTACACACAAATAAAATAGAATAAACAAACAATAAATAAATAAGTGAATGAATAATATACTATAATAATAATATATTAAAAATATACACGCAAGAGCGCAATTTTAAGAAGAGATGTGAAAGCTGCATGCATTTCCAAAAAGGCTGTGCAACACGTTTCAAGGGGTTGATGGCTGGGAATGATGGGAACTGGAGTTTTAGCGCCTACAGGGAGCCACGCACCCCCCACCCAAAATTAGCCAGAGAGTCCAGGACGCCACGGAGGAGGGGACTACATCCCCTCATACCCCTCAACCAGACGGCCCGGCTGGAGGGGAGCGGGCGGGCGGTGATGGGGGCTTGTAGTCCCCCTTGGCCAGGCACGGCCGGGCCGAGGCGGCGTCGAGAGCTCCCCGGGGCGAGAGGGAGGCTGACGGGGCGCAGCAGCTCACCGAACACGGAGCGCAGAGACCGATCCACCGCGGGGTCCCGCACCGACAAGCCCGCCATCTTCCCCACCGCGGCTTTCAACCCAGCCGCCAACTTCCGGTCCGTCGCCGAAACGCGCCGCCGCTACCTTCATTTTCGTGGTGGATCCCACCCTTTTCTCCTTCCCCCCAGAAGCCCTGGCGCTCACACTTGAGTTCCCTTTCCGCGCTGATGCCGTCGCTCTTCGGGTGTCGACGGCTGAAGATGGAGGTGGGTGCTTCCTCCTCTGACGGCACCGCGGCTCTCGTTACCGAGGCTCAGTTTACTCAGCTTTTCAGGTGTGAAGGGCGGATTTCTAGCAAAGGGCGCGTTGGGATGCAAGGGCGGGAAGGTCTTCTTTCTCTAAAACCAGTTCATTTCCGTCTGGACCTCGAATCAGTCAATCTCAGTCTCTATCTATCTATCTATCTATCTATCTATCTATCTATCTATCTATCTATCTATCTATCTATCTATCTATCTATCTATCTATCTATCTATCTATCTATCTATCTATCTATCTATCTATCTATCATATACTTATATCTCTATCTACTTCATCTATATATATCTATCTTCATCTATTTATATCTCTATCTATCTATCATCTACCTTATATATCGTATATATCTCTATATCTCTATCTACTATATCTCTATCATCTATCTACCTACCTATCTAATCATCTGTTTATCTCTATATCTCTGCCCATCCCTCCTGGCTTTCCTGTTTTGTAGCTATGCCACGAACAATTTCCTTGTTAAGTCTTGATGATTTCTCAGGCTGGCCACTTGGTTCAAGTTGATAAAGCCAAATCCATGTGTTGTTGAGTTAATGTGGTATCACCCAGAGATTTTTTTAAAAAAAAAACAGTCTTGCATTCTAATTTTGGGCCTTCTCTGTAGCAATAGCAATAATTTTCTCCAGGGAGCCTCACAAATTGGTTGATATTACAGAAAACGCTTGAAGAAAGAAGGGATTTTGAACTCCCTTTATCGAGTGCAGAAACTTCCAGATGGGACCACAGTGTTGCCTATACATGGCCAAAACTTCACAGCGCAGCACCTACAACAGCTAAAGGAGAGCATACCACATGGAAAGACCTGCGCTCTGACATGGATACATGTAAGTCAAACTCTTGCAAAGAAGTCAAGTTTTTTGCCTAATTCTTGACTTATCTCTGAAGCTGCAAGTAGTCTTTGAGCTACAACGGACTGTTCCAAGGTAAAATGGCACTGAAAAAAAGTGACTTATGACCGTTTTTCACACTTATGACTGTTGCAGCATCCCCACCAAGGAAACTGACCAATTTCTTTTTCTTTCTTAGAATCCTATTCCTTCGAAAGCAGTTATGGTACGTTCACCCGTTCAGAAACTGCACAGTGAGCTACAGCACCTCATGTCAATCCATGGTGCTGCGTGGTCAGAAGAGTTGGAGAAAGATCTGCCACGGTCCTGGCAGAGGCATGGGGACCTCGTTCTTCTAAGCGAGGATTGCTTTAGAGAAAAGCAGTGGAGAGAATTGGGTAAAGAATCATTTACTGAGTTGGGCGGCTATAGAAATCAAATCAATTGAACAAAGAGATAAATACCAAATATAGTTTTACAGTGGGGGAATCCCTGTTCAGCAAAAGCAAACTTTCATTCCTTAGCTAAGATAGATATCTTTGCAGAAAGAAACTGTGGGGAAGTGCAAGTTTAAAAGAGCTAGAATGCCGTTCCATTAATTTGAACAGAGGCAGTTTTTTCTCTCTCATCATAAATGTTAATTCCCTTTCCTTGTTAAGGTTAATATTTGTTATTTACATAGTAGTGACTTGGTGCTCGGGATTTCATGAAGATCTGGCATGTTGGATGTTTATTGCATGGGATTTAAATAAAAGAACGAGATGGAGGCAAGGGGCAACAAGAGAAGAAAATAACTGCAATAGCAATAGCACTTAGACTTATATACTGCTTTACAGTGCTTTATACGTGGTTTTACAGAGTCAGCATCTTGCCCCCAACAATCTGGGTCCTCATTTTACCCACTGTCGGAAGGGTGGAAGGCTGAGAGCCAACCTTGAGCCTGGTGAGATTTGAATTGCAAAATTGCAGGCAGCCGGGAGTCAGTAGAAGTAGCCTGCAGTACTGCACTCTAACCACTGTGCCACCGTGGCTTACGCAATTGCATATACTTGGGCTGAATTATAATGATTGCGCGTAATAATTGCTTTAAGCCATGGTTTATTCAACATTGGCTTGAATTCCTACCACAGATTGAATTCCTACCACACATTAAACTAATGCTCAACAAACCTCATTAAAGCTGAATATATATTCAGCAGAGTCAGTACAAAGCAAATAATATCCACATACGTCAAGGGTCTTCAAACTTGGCACGTTTAAGACTTGTGGATTTCAACTCCCAGAATCCCTGAGCTAACATGACTGGAGGAGGAATTCTGGGAGTCTTAAAGCTGTCAAGTCTGAAGACCCCTAACATAAGTGATAGAAGTCATTCTGAGCTAACCTCCCAAAAGTTAAACAGAATTAGTTCTTGAATGGGAACTAACTAACCACAATGAAATATAATATAAGAACTGCCAACTGAAGATGATATGATCTCTCTTAGAAACTTACCACTATAATAAATACCAAATGTTGGTTCTTAAACATGTGACAAGAGACTCCTGATTTTGGTATAACTGAATAACATTATAGTGAAATATAATGTCCTTTGCTCTCTGTTCTAGGCCAAGGACTTTGGCAGGTGGTTGCTGATGCTTTGGGGTCCCGACGTTTAGCCAAACGGGGACGAGTGCAGCCAGATTTGTTTCGCTCTCCTGCTGTGACCCTGTTGCTGGGCGAAGACGGTTGGGTTGAACAGGTGGACAACGGAATCAGGTAAGGGAGAAAAAGTTCTTCTTTATTTCTTTTCTTCATTTAAGGCAAAGGTCTTCAAACTTGACAGTTTTAAGACTTGTGGACTTCAACTCCCAGAATTCCTCCTCCAGTCATGTTTGCTCAGGAATTCTGGGAGTTAAAGTCCACAAGTCTTAAACTTGCCAAGTTTGAAGACCCTTGATTTAAGGGAATCACACGAAGGGTCCTAGACATTCAAATTTAATCGAGAAAATTGGTGGTGTTCAGTAGTGCAGGATATAGAATAATAGTCTTAAATTACAGGAAAGCAGATTCTGCTTGAAAGTCAGATGAGAAAGTCTCCGTGATTGAGTATTTTGACCGTAGAAACTAGCTAGATTTCCTGTAGTGGAGATCTTAAAGCAGATAAGGCCTGTTAAAAGTGCCACATTGTTTTTCCTATTCATGAGGTTTTCATTTCCCATACTTTATCCACGTTTTACTCTGGATATGAAGTTATCTGATTTTTGTTAGTCACTTTGGGAATTCTGTTGCTGGACAGGACAGAAAGACCTTGGATAAGTTGATATGTTTCCAAAACAAGCCAAGATGAACATCTGCTTAGTTAATCTAGGCTGCCAGTTTTTTGCTTCTATCTGGGCCCTGAGTCTTACAGGCTAGCAAAGCTGATCCCTTTGCCTCCATCTCTTCCTCCTCTTTCTTTTATTTAAATCCCATGCAATAAAGATCCAGCATGCCAGATCTTCCTTAGGCTACAAGTACACAAGTTGAGCTATAAGTACACCTCTTGGGAAATTTAGGGTGGATATCTAATCTCCTGCATCTGTGTTTTTCTCCACAGATACAGCTTTGATGTGACCCAGTGCATGCTCTCTTCAGGAAACATTACTGAGAAGCTACGGATAGCCTCTATGTTATGCACAGGAGAAGTAGTGGTGGATCTGTATGCTGGTAAATACTGCCCTGATAATAGCAGAAACTCTCCCGTTGAAATCTCAGTTTGGGTAGGAAGTGTTTCTGAATTGCAAGGATTCTTTGAAATGGGGCTGTTTGGATCAGTTAAAGACCGAGTGTGTTGGTTGAATTTAAACACACCTTGCTAAGCTGTGCTAACTTTGCGGAAGAAACCACTGCTGGCAGATTTACATGACGTGCAAAGCAGGTTTGGTGGAAGGGTGAAGACGCTGGCCTGGAAACCAGGCAAATGAGTTCTAGTTTGGCCCTTAGGCACGAAAGCTGACTGGGTGACTTTCTCTCAGCACAACCCACCTCACAGGGTTGTTGTTGTTGTGGCGAAAATGGAAGGATTATTATGTAATGTCTCTACCTTGAGTTAATTATGAAGGGAGCTGCCAAAGGATGGGTAGGTAGGTGGGAGGAGGCAGGCCACAAGTATGGTGTCCTTGCTCCAATCAATTATTTTCCCTGCGGGATCAGCTATTAAGAGCTGTTAGTGCTTCAGCGGTACAAAGGGAGGAATGCTTGGAAACAGACTTCTGGAGAAGGTTACCACCCACCCCTCTCCTAGAAGAATTAAATATTTTGAAGAATATTAAAAAGGCAGAAGATTCTATTTCCCTGGATGAGAAATGGAGAAACATGTTTTTTCAGAGGGAGAAAGCAGCCCCCACCTTTCTTAATAGCCCTCAGCACTTAAGAGATAAAGAGATAGATGGCTGTATGCAGGGGTGGGATTCTACCAGTTCATACTTATTCGCTAGAACCAGTTGTTAACATTCTAAGCAGTTCGGAGAACCGGTTGTTAGAAGAAATTACTGGCCTAATCCTGTAAGGAAGGCAGGAAGGAAACATTCTGGTGTTGCTTACAGAAACTGCCTCTCCGTTAACCTTTATTACATTCTTGGCAGGACTAGACTTCCTGTCTCAGGAACTTCTCTGGAGTTTTTTTCCCCTCCTTTGCTGGTACTTTGCTTGTGTGGAGTGACCATTCAAATGGCACTGAAAAAAGTGACATGACCGTTTTTCACACTTATGACTGTTGCAGCATCCCCACAGTCGTGAGAGGCCAGGCGAGGAGATGCGTGCCTCGATGTGAGTGATATTGAGTTGGCCACACCCAGCCAATAACATGACCATCAAGCCATGTCCACCCAGTCACATGGCCACCAAGCCATGCCTAGCACCTAAACCATGCCCACAGAACCGGTTGTTAAAAAATTTGAATCCCACCTCTGGCTGTATTTATAGGTAAAGCAAATACTGCAGGCCGAAATCCATTCAAGACAGGATATTTTGAAATTCCCTGCAGCAAAGTTTGAATAAAGGCAGGATTAGCCCTCAGCCACAACAGGAATTGCCCAACACCCCTTCATTGCATCACTCTCAGAAATTTTAGACAAACACCTAGGATTTGTACTTTGCCTATACAGCCAGCTATGGCCCCTTCGTAACCCCTACACGGCCCCATGGGAGTCTAACAACAGCCAATAGAATACATGTTCTTGCACAGGAACAGGAAGTTCAAGTGCAAAGCCCAAGGGAAGGTATAAAGAAAAACCCTCACTCTCAACTGTACCAGAACCATGTGCTTGGTGGTTCTGTTGATCATTAAACCTTTCCAATCAGGCTCCATATTCCCAGAGTCTTTCTCCTAGCTTGGAACTGAACCAGATGGATATTTCTTGCCACACTGCTTAAACAAAGCTTAGAAGGGTGTCAATCAAGAATAATGTAACCGCGTGGACATTGGGCTTATTTTGTCTGTCTTCTCTTCAGGGATTGGCTATTTCACTCTGCCATACTTAATTCATGCCGGGGCTGCTTTTATCCACGCTTGTGAGTGGAATCCCCATGCTGTGGAAGCTCTTAGGAGGAACCTGCAACTGAACGGCGTTCAGGATCGCTGCCACATTCACCAGGGGGATAATAGGAAGGTGAGTTGACAAGGGCCTCGGAATGGACCCTGAAACTTTGCCTGCCTGAGACTTCAAAGAGCCACTGCGGTTCTGAGTAAGAAAGTGAGCTAGGAAGACAAATCAATGCTTTGATTTGAGAAGATGTTTCCTCTCCTCTCTCTCTCCTCTCTCTCTCTCTCTCTCTCTCTCCTTGGCTGGAGGTGGAACTGCGGGGTGTGGCTGACAGAGTAAACCTGGGATTGATCCCGACGTCAGAGGAAGGGTGGCCAGTCGCTTGCCAGGTCTTGAGAAAGGACGTCGGAGGGGTCCTTCACATACACCAAAACGTGGAGGCTTTTCCAGGAAAGGCAGCCGAGTTATCCCAGCAACTGGGGAAGAGTCAGTCACCTGAGCAGCATCCCACCCAAGCAATTTCTCATGTCCAAGAAGATCGAGAAGCTCTGAAGGACCACGATGTTCTCCAGAAGGTTGGACAATCATTCATGGCTTCAGCCAAACAGGAATGGCAGGGCTGGGCAGAAGTCACGGCGACACGGATCCAGGATTTGCTTCAGGACCTGGACAGGAAACCTTGGAAAACCCAAATCCTGCGTCTTGAACATGTGAAATCGTATGCCCCTCACGTAGACCATCTCGTTTTGGATCTAGATTGCCGGCCGCTCGAGTAACATATGGGGAATGTCTTCTGTACGGCTCAGGGAATCTTGGAAGAAGCACATTCTGGATCTTCTTCACAAGCTGCTTCCTGCTTTTTGACTCCTGAAGTCGGTGGCTGGGAGTGTCACATAATTTTGGGGGTTTTGTGAACGCAGTCAGAACTTTAATGAATCTTGGCAGGGATTGAACATAAGTAGGTGATTTGGGCAACTGGTTGATCCCTGCTGGGTTCTATAAAATAAGTTAATCCTTCAAGCTATAAGCCAATCCTTCCAGCAATCCTTCCTGAGCTATACTATTTGCTGGAGGTTCTGTATCATATCGAATAACTTTTGGCTATCATAGATGAACCTGGTTCTTCCCTATGGTGTCTGCAAAAGAGCATAGGAATTATGGGAACGATTACAAACTACGTAAGCTAAATCCAGCCGTTCGCACGAAAAACATTTGTTATTGCCATTATTGGTTGACTAACCCAGAATCATGCATTTAAATTAAGCCAAGAACCATTGGGTCTTGGCTCCCATGTCTGGATTCACACAACAGCTAGATAAAAACAAGTCCATGGTGGTTTAATTGGCCTTGTGCCACGAGATGAGTGGCATATAAATTTGATAAATCAATGAGAAACTGAAAACATAGTTTTTCAGTGAACGAAAGCAGGAATAGTTCATGCAATAACTAACATTGTTTGATTCTAATTCCTTCTGTCCTTTTGGGAACGAGGAAGACAATTGCATGGTAAAACTGATCTTTGGGGCAGCCTTAATCTAATGTTTATCTTCCTCTGAGGTAACAATAGACGCTGTGAACACCTAGTTAGGGCGATGTCTGTGTTTAGTTTAAAGGGTTGTGGTTGTTGCATTTTTTAAAATCAGAGCTCAGAACGAATGCCAGGGAAAACATATGAGTCATATTAGTTATCCTTTCGTTTGTTTTGTAGGTTACCACCTTTATCACCTTTTCATACCAGGTTTGAACTAGAGCACAGTTAGATTAAAAGTCTTCAGTCACTGAGATGCAAAAAGGCAATATTATGATAGAAGTACTGCGTGCTATTGGATTTTTGAGCAAAGTATCAATGTAATTTCTATTTGTAATTCTAATGAAGAAAGTTGGAAGCTATTCATATTTGTTTTTTAATTCCTTACACTTTCCTCTTTTTTCTCCACACCTCCCCCCCGGGGTTTTATTAAATGTCTATAGAAGGTAAAACATAAAATATATGCAGGACAATATATATGCAAAAGGAGAGTAAAGCTACCTGTACTTTCAAGCCAGAGGCTCAGTGGCTAAGACGCTGTGCTTGTTGATCAGAAAGGTTGGCAGTTCGGCGGTTTGAATCCCTAGCGCCGTGTAAGGAGTGAGCTCCCGTTACTTGTTCCAGCTTCTGCCAAGCTAGCAATTCGAAAGCACACACAAAATGCAAGTAGAAAAATAGGGACCACTTTGGTGGGAAGGTAACAGCGTTCTGTGCACCTTCGAAGGCGTTTAGTCATGCCAGTCATATGACCACAGAGACGACTTCGGACAGCGCTGGCTCTTCGGCTTTGTAACGGAGATGAGCACCGCCCCCATTTATTTATTTAATTAATTAATTAAGTTTATATACCGCCCCATCTCCCAAATTGGGACTCGGGGCGGTGTACAGCCCAGCTAAAAATAATGCAATTATAAATATAAAATTTAAAAATAGATTAAAATGAATTAAATAAAGGCTGAAAAATTAAAAACTATAACAAAATGATAAAACAAGGTAAAAAGTTACAAAAATTAAAACCATTCCAATGATACTAGGCCAGACCAGCTTGTTGGAAAAGATGAGTCTTCAATGCACGCCGAAAGGTTCGCAGGTCAGGGATAGTCCACATCTCCGCAGGTAACTCATTCCAAAGGGAGGGTGCTCCTGCAGAGAATGCCCGCACCCTCGGGGCCGCCAGCCAGCATCGCCCAGCTGGCGGCACCCCGAAGAGGCCCACCCTGTGAGAGCGCACTGGCCGGTGGGAGGCCGATGGTGGCAGGAGGCGGTCCCGTAAGTACCCAGGTCCCAAGCCATGGAGCGCTTTGAAGATGACCACCAACACCTTGAATCGCGCCCGGAAGGCCACCGGAAGCCAATGCAGCTCGCGCAGGAGCGGTGTAACATGGGAGCTCCGAGAAGCCCCCATAATCACCCGCGCAGCCCCCTCCTAGAGCCAGAAACGACCAGCACGTATGTGCGAGGGGAACCTTTACTTTTTAGTCCTCATTTTACAACCACAACTGAGCCCAACATTTATGTTGCTATGTGAATCATTTGTTAAATGAGCTTCACCTTTTATTCCACCTATTTTAACTCCTAGTGTGCATGGTGGGCATTGCTGGAGAAACTCTAAACATGATTGTTATCCCTGCTTTTGGTGACAGTCTCGGCTTTGTATTTTGGAACAGATCAGCCCTGTTCCCTATCTTATTCTGAGGCTAGCACTGCATTTGACAATGGCGGTGGTTGTATTTGTATAGCAGATTCTCCCCCTCCATTTGTGGACCAATACAAAGCAGAACCTGGAGGGTAGGCATTGTGCTCTGACATTTTAATAGACATTTAGGCCCTCTTTAAGATCCTGGGCTGGATTTGCATACAGTTCCACTTGGCACCTGTGGGAAACCTGTGCGGGGAGCAGGACGGTACCTTTCCTTGGTCTTTCTTCTGGGTTAACATTTGCACACCTCGTTGTAAAAGGCATGTGGAATTAGCCAATTGCAGAGAGAGTTCAGCCTGGGTTATTTCTCACATGTTTATACTTTCTAGATAAGTTCTCTGGTGTCACATTTATAATAGCCATGCATCATTTTATTAAAAAAAATCTTTTTGAAATGATTACACAGTAGAAGGGCAAAGAAGGGAGAAGGAGAAGAGAAAAGGAGAACAGACGAAGGAGAAGAGGAGGAGGAGGAGGAGAGAAGGAAGAGGAAAAAAGGAGAGGAAGTGGAGACAGAGGAGGAGAGATGGGGAAGAGAAGAGGAGGAAAAGGAGAGAGAAGAGTAGATGGAAAAGAAGAAAGAAGGACGAGGGAGAGGAAGAGGATGAGAAGTAGAAGAGAGAACAAGAGGAAAAGGAGGACAGGAAGAGAGAAGGAGGAGAAGGAAAAGAAGTAGAGGAGAAGAGGTGGAAAAGAGAAAAAAGGAAATGAAGGAGAGGAAGAGGGAGGAGGAGGAGAAAAGGAGAACTGGAAGAAGAGAGGAGCAGATGGAGAAGAAGGAAAAGAGAAGAAGTGGAGGAGATAGAGAAGAGAAAGAACAAGAGAAAGAAGGAAGGAAATGGAGGAGGAGGAGGAGGAGAAAGAACAAGAGGAAGGAGAACAGGAAAAGAAAGACAAGAAGAGAGGAGGGGCAGATGGAGATGAAGGAAAAGAGGAAATGTAAAGAAGAAGGGAAGAGAGAACAAGAGGGTGGAAAAGAGTGAAAGAAGATGAAAAAGAGGGCGAGAAGATGAAGGGAAGGAAAAGAAGAGGAGAAGGAGAAAAAGAGGAAAGAAGACGGCGAGGGAGGCACCAAAGAGATGCCCCGCGTAACGGAGACAATGACGCGATCGAGGCCGCCCGGCGCCACCGCCTTTCCCGAGCGGAGCGCGGCGCCTTTAAGCCGAGGACTCCGCCTCGGGTCAAGGCGTGTTTTCGGGGCTGCTGCTCCTGCTTGTCCCGGACTCGCGCGGAGCGATCCTCGCGGGGAGCCGGCGAATCCCCGGGGCGCGGCGAGTTGCAGGTACCCCAAACTCTTCCCCCAACGCCTGGCGCGCTCGGAGTCGGCGCTCCAAGACTTTCCGAAGTAGGCGCCTCTCCTCCTTCTCGGACCAGCCCTTGGCTGCTGCTTTTTCAGTCCCGGATCTGGCTTGGTCCGGGGAGCCGGTGCAGCAAGGAGGGTCTTTGGAAACGAAGCCCTGGCCTGCAGCGGCACCCTCCCCCCCTCTCCCCCCCCCCGGGTTTCCAACTTGGCTTTTGGACCGGTTACGAAATGAGCTGGAAGGGAGCGAATCTGACTTTGCAGCGAAGTTTTGGTTGGGTGAAGAATTCTGGCCCGGTGGGTTGGGGATCGATTGAGCGAAGTGGAGTTTAGCGGGTTGTGCGGGTGATGTGTAGGGGGGGGGGGGCACTTTGTGTAAGCTCAGAGGTACAGGTTGTGCGTGTGTTGGGGGTGTTCTTCACCAACTTCCCAAGAACTGGAGTATTTCTTCCATGAAAGTCATTGCAGGAAACGGGTTTCAGCATTTATATCCTTTTTAAAATCCTTCTCTCTCCCCCCCACCCCCCCTTTCCAAATATTGTTGAGTATATCCTGGTTGCTGGACTGGGATTTAGGCAAAGGTTTAGAGTTTAGACAAAGGTTTAGAATTTATATATTGGTTTAAAATTTAAACATTGGTTAACTTTAGAGTTTAGACAAGGGTTTAGAATTTAGATATGGCTTTAGAAAGACATGGGTTAACTTTAGAGTTTAGACAAGGGTTTAGAATTTAGACATGGGTTTAGAAGTTAGTCATGGGTTAATTTTAGAGTTTAGACAAGGGTTTAGAATTTAGACATGGGTTTAGAAGTTAGACATGGGTTAACTTTAGAGTTTAGACAAGGATTTAGAATTTAGACATGGGTTTAGAAGTTAGACATGGGTTTAGAATTTAGATATGGCTTTAGAATTTAGACATGGGTTAACTTTAGAGTTTAGACAAGGGTTTAGAATTTATGGGTTTAAAATTTAGGCATGGGTTTAGAATTTAGATATGGGTTTAGAATTTAGATATGGGTTTAGAATTTAGACAAGAGTTAGTGTTGGGAACTTGTCTATAACTCTGTACATTACAATATCAAATTGTACCATTAACGATACACATGTATATATGCAGGTGGAAATCAAATTCTCTCTGACACTGCTTTGGAGTTTGCGACTGAGATCCCTTGAGCCACAAATCATGATTAGCGAAGCATGATGGCTACATTTGTCATGCCAACCGGAATGTGTAAGGGCATAAGAGCAATTTATTTAAAGAGTATGATTTATGTGGTGCATGGAGCATGTCTTGGAAAAATGAAGTTCAGGTCAACTGTACTTTTGGAAATGTGTGGTTGAGCAAGGGGGTATGTGGAGAAATTGGATTGGATGACCGGAAGCAGGGATTTATGCTCATTCTAAATTGAGGGGGCAGCTTCTGATCATACATTTTTGTGCATGCTCAAGAGCTGCAGTTTGACATTCTGCAAGTGAGACTTAATTTATTAATTTTCATCCCACCTTTATTATTTTTTTTATAAATAACTCAAGGTTGTGAATACACTCCCCACCCCCCGTCCTATTTTCCCCATAACAACCCTATGAGGTGGGCTGGGCTGGGAGACTGGCTCAAAGTTACTCAAGTCGGTTTTCATGCTAAGGCAGGACTAGAACTCAACAATCTCCTGGTTTCCAGGACAGTGCCTTAAACCCAGTACGTTTGAGCCCCAGAACAATTTAATTAGCTATGTATTGGTTTGCTTGTATGCAGGTTAAGACAGTGTGTTTGCTCCTAGCTGTTGTATTCAATGAGTAGCTTGAGGATAATGCTTATTATGATGGGTGAAGCCAATTCTGGTTTGTTTACTGAACAGTTGCAGGAACTGGGACATGGCTAGTCTAGGGAAGAGAAGGACCAGGGGAGACAGGAGAGCAGTCTTCCAATATTTGAGGGGCTGCCACAGAGAGGAAGGAGTCAAGCTATTTTCCAAAACACCTGAAGGCTAGACAAGGAATAATGGATGGAAACTGAACAAGGAGAGATTCAACCTGGAAATAAGGAGGATTTTTCTGACAGTGAGAACAATCAACCTGTGGAACAGAAGTTGCCTTTGGAAGTTATGGGAGCACCATCACTTGAGACTTTCAATAAGAGACTGGACTGCCGTTTGTCAGAAATGGTGTTGGGCCTCCTACTTGGGCAGCGGGGTTGGACTAGATGACCTACAAGGTCCCTTCCAACCCTTGTTAACTTGTTAAATAAACCACAATTGAGTATTTGGGATGATGATCCTCTTCAGAAAGCTATTTGGTGGGATGCCTTTTCTTACTATCTTCTCAAGAAAGGATGGAACTGACCTGCATTGAACGTTAGCAAATTTGTTCGATTAATACTGTCCTTGTTTGATAATATCGGGAGTCGTGGAATTTTCAACGGAGGCGCCTGGTTTATGCTTTCGCTGCTCATTTCAGTATTCCAAACTAGTAAAGTGACAAACCGGTAATCCTTGACTTGCAATAGTTTAGTGACCGTTCACAGTTACAACGGCATCGAAAAAAAGTGACTTATGACCGTTTTTCATTGTTACGCCCTTTGCTATGTGAGCTAAATTCAGACACTTGGCAACTGACGCCTACTTAATGACGGTCGCAGCGTCCGCGGGGGTCACGCAATTCCCTTCTGACAAAGCAAAGTCAATGGGGGTGAAGCCGGATTCACTTAACAACCACGTGTTTACTAGATTTAACAACGGCAGGGATTCACTTAGCAACTGCGGAGAGAAAGGTCATAAAATGAGGCAAAGCTCACTTTAGAAATGTCTCGCTTAGCAACAGAAATCTTGGGCTCAATTGTGTTTCGTAAGTGTCTTTCTATAAGAGAGATTCGGGGGGGAGGAGGAAGTTCCTCCCCAAAATTGATAAGTATCCTGGCCGTAATTAAACAGGTGATTAATCCACCCTTGCCAGGGGTGAGCTTTAAAAAATTTAGCAACGGGTTCTCTCTCCATTTGCTGGGTGGACGTGCCTATGGTGGGCATGGCTTATCTGGCCTCATGCACGGCGGGCTGGGAGTTTTAGCCCTGCCTGGGCTCTGGAGGTTTTCCTCAAGCCTCTGGGAGAGCCAAAATAGCCTCCCTGGGCTCCGGGTCCATTTTCTTCCTTCCCAAACTTTCGGGAGACCTGTTTTTTTGCTCTTCCCGAGCATCCACACGTCCCCTGCCCTTACCTGGAGTCCAAATGGGCCGTGTGGAGACTCCTGGGAGGGGCGGGATGGGGTGGGCGGAGCCAGCCAGCCGTTGCAACTCCTGGTTCAGCAAGCCAGATGTAAAGTTAGCATGTGGTTCATCCAAACCGGTGCAAACCAGTAAAAGCCCACCCTCTGTCCCTAGTTATTTTACACAATTGATGTAGCAAACCCTTTTTCACTACTACTCTTTTGCATTTTAGTGTTTAATGACACAGTTTTAAGGATTGATATTATAATATAGTTTAGGCCGGGTGTAACTGATAGATTGGATGCCCAATTGTGATTTTAATATAGATTTTATCTGTTATTTGTGATTTTATTCTAGAATTTTGAACTGGATATATTTCTCTTTTTTTTTGAATTTTTATTTTATTTTAAACAAACATAAACAAACACTAAACATACAGCATTAAATAAAATCTTTTTTCCGTTATATAGTGTGTCGGTTGGTACATATCTCTTGTGCACAATATCAACAATCATTTCATCCTGTTTTTAATGTTACAATCCATGTTATATATAGGTACTATCCGTATAGAATAGAATAGAATAGAATAATACTTTATTGGCCAAGTGTGATTGGACACACAAGGAATTTGTCTTGGTGTAAATACTCTCAGTATACATAAAGAAAGGAACATTAGTTAAGAATCAAGAATCATAACGTACAACACTTAGTGATAGTCAAAGGGTACAAGCAACAATCAAATCATACTAGGAAACAGTCAATATAAACCGTAAGGATACAAGCGACAAAGTTACAGTCTTACAGTCACAAGTGGGAGGGGATGGGTGATAAGGAGTGATGAGAAGATTAACAGTAATAGTAGTGCACGCTTTGTAAATAGTTGAACAGTGTTGAGGGAATTATTTGTTTAGCAGAGTGATGGCTTTTGGGGAAAAAACGTATCATATTATTGTCAAATCATTATCAGACTGTAATTACAAATTCATCTCATCTTTATCGAGCAAGATTCTACTATTATAAAGCATAATTTATACTATCATTCATTTCCAAGTAATCAAACATAGGATATCATATTATAGTAGTCGCTTAGAACATGTCCTTACATTATTTTATCTTAACTGTTTGAACTGGATATATTTCTTGAGGGTTTTTATTTGGTCTCTGGTCTTTGACGGTAATAAACTTGATTTGATTTGTGGTTGTAAGTCAAGGACTAACCAGTAGTTCCAACTTTCAGTACTAACTTGTTCCTTGGAGCCAAGAGTGTATCTTTGTTGTGCTTTGTGTGCTGGCCCTTTTAGAGAGTGGAGAAAAAGAGAGGTGGAGGCTTTTTTCCTGGAATCTCCAGCATTGTTTGTTTTTCGGGAAGTTAGAACAGAGCATTTTTTTTACTGCTGTTCATCCTTTCCTGAGAAAGCCTGCGACAGCTGAACTGGGAAGTGGGTGTATCTCAAAGATAAACACTGTACAGTATAGTATGCCTGACTCTGGGCTGGAGATGGAGGGGAAGTTGAAGCCGAGTTCAGAAAGAGCTTCTTGAACAGTTGGATACATTTTCTTGTCTCTTTTTGTGTTCGGTTCAAATTTGAGGCTCAAGGCAGAATTACGACTTGCTGTGAGGATGTTTTATGGGCGAAGATGGATAGAAATGCTCGCATTTTGCAAATGTTTTGCATGTAGGAAAAAAATGCGCCGGGGGCGGCCAGTTTATTGCAAAACCCGATTTTGTTACTGATTATTTATTTCAGTCTGCGTTTCTGATTCGCATTCTGTGTGGCTCTATTGTCCAATTCTGGGTATCTTAAGAACGTTCCTGTTATGAAGAGTATGCAGCATGGAAGGATGTTGCTTGTGGTTGATGGCTGTTGTGTTGATTTCCTGTCTCGATCCTGCTATTGTGGTCTGAATCCCATCTGGAACCGTGTTGATATTGCTACTGACGAGAAGAAGTTAAGCTAATCTTCTAGCATTGACTTAGCAGGAAGGTTTTTGAAAGGGGGTTTGTTCTCCAAGCTTGCTGTTTAGCTCTTGGACCAGAAGTGGTATTCAGCAGGTTCTGACCAGTTCTGGAGAACCGGTAGTGGAAATTGTGAGTAGTTTGGAGAACCGGCAAATACCGCCTCTCACTGGCCCCGCCAACCCCATCTATTCTCTGCCTCCAGAGTCCCAGCTGATCGGCTGGGTCTTCTTTGGTTGCCCTGCACAGGAGAAAGGAGCTGGAAAGCAGGTTAGTGGGGTGAGGAGGGAAGGGGGATTTTGCAGTAACCTTCCCCTGAAATGGGGTGAGAATGGAGATTTTGCAATATCCTTCCCCTGCCATGCCCACCAAGCCACGCCCACAGAACCGGTAGTATTTTTTTTAAAATCCTATCACTGTCCCAGATGTTTGGCTACCAAACTAGGTAACATCTTCAGTGGGGTTTTGGAGTTAGGTGTCTTGTTCTGCCTTTCTTCCATTTATATAGGTCTTGTGTTGTGGTTATTGGGTCATGTGACTGGTTGTTCACGTGATATGAAATTCAATTGGGGAGGTGGCTGATTTTGTCATTGATCGGATGTTTGGATGGTCCAATTCCTTATAGGTTCGTACACTGGTTCTAAGTCCATTCATTTATTAATGGATCAATTTGTAGAGTGCCAGGCTTCGACGAATTCATGTGCATGACGAGTTTTGGCGTGGCCGGTGACTTTGGTCTCGTCCCACTGGAACTGCAGTTGTTCGTTGTCAGCCTGGCTCGGCATTGTCGATGTGGCGTGACTTTCTTAGCAGGAAGACTTATGTGCTACTGGTGGAAATGTGGGGTGACTGCTATTTTTGACCGTTTTAAAGAGATGTGATAAGACTATCAGTGTCTACTTGTTGTAATGGTTTTACACATATCTATGCAGAACAAACCACAATAGGGGAAGCAAGATGGGACGTAGGAGATATGAGTCATATCAAGCCATCTTTGTGTGCAGCTGTGGGAAACAGGATGCTGAATTAAACAGGCTTCTGGCCTGGTTCCCTAGGACTCTTCCTTGCTCCTAGAGACACTCTAAAATAGGAAAAATAAATTTGAACATCGGTGACATGGCGTGGGATGCAGTGGTTCAGAAGTTGGATAAAGGAGTGGGGATATCCAAGTTTAATTCAATAATCCACCTCCTTGTAGGGTGGAAATAAAATGCTATCGTGGGTTATAAGAGAGATTGGGAATAATTAAATTAAAAAATCTTAGAAGCGAGGGTTGTGCAAAATATTTAATTTTGAGCCATTGCAAGTACAAAAAAAAATTGTGTGGAAAAACCTATTTTAAGCGTGAATCTGCTGACCTTGAACACGAAGCAAGTGCATTGAAAATTGTGAAAGGCTGCTTGAAATCCTTTCAAACCCTTACAATTAATCATTTCCACCTTGCTGGGTGGAGTCTGGGCAACCGAATGGAGCTGAGTATTTACTGGCTGGATGCCCTTCCTGTTGCCAATGCGGAGTTTTGTTCAGCAGATACATTCTTAGTGTGCCCAGAGAGAGAGAGAGAAAGACCTGCCTCTACCTAGGGTCGAACTCACAGCCTCCTGATTGTGAGGCAAGAGATCCACCTCTAGGCCACCGCACTACTCTTTCGGACCCGTATAATTAACCCCAAACAATTATATCATTCTTCCTTTGGAGAGCTTTCTCTCAAACCTGAGGCCAGCATGGGCTGTTTCCCACCAATCTTCATCTTTGTTTTGGAAAGTAAAATGTCAGCAGTCACCCGGATGTCATTTTGAACACCTAAATGTGACTGTTTTCATAGGGAATTGGGCAAGGATGGGATTCTACCGGTTCGTGCGAACCGGAAGTTAAATTTACATCTGGTTTGCTGAAACGGTATTTGAAGCAACTGGTTGGCCCCGCCCACCTACCCTGCCCCTCCCAGCAGTCTCCACGCGGCCCATTTTTGATGTAGATAATTGCAGGTGTAGACGCTCTAGCAGGGGGAAAAATAGGCCTTCCAGAAGTCCGCAAATGGGCCTGTTTCCGGCTTCTGGAAGGCCTCCAGAGCCCGGAGGAGGCCGTTTTCTCCCTTCCAGAGGCCCGAGGGAAGCCTCTGGAGCCTGGAGAAGGTGAAAAACGGCCTTCCTGGAAGTTCCGGTAAGCCACGCCCACCATGACCACGCCCACCCAGCAACTGGGCAGCGGATGGGTTGCTGGGACTTTTGAATCCCACCCCTGGAATCAGGGTTAACTGGCTCATTTGAAGTTCTTTTGAAGCCTGACTGCGCTTTATGAACTTTTAAGTCGCTGCAAGGCATCCAAATGCTAAATCTCTGGCCTTCCCTCCCGCTCCAGTTCTGGTCACAATTTTGTGAAGGTCTGAGTAACTCTGCTAGAAGCAAAAATATTCTCTTAGCTGGTTCAACCTCATTTTTTTCCCACTTCTTAGCGACTTGGGGGTTGAGGTGGGCAGGGTCCCTGATTGGTATTTGGGCTGCTTGTTATCTCTTTGGAAACTGCTCCAACAAGTCTGGGCATTTGGCTTCTCAGGCCAGCCCATAATGCTCCTTCTAACTGCCAGTCTCTGAAGAGTTGTGCCCAAAGCTGGCTCATTGAAGTCGGGTGGCTTGGCAGTTGAAATGGAATGTTGGGTTGAAGACCAAAAAAAAAAAAAAAAGGATGTGGATAAACTGGATTTCTTTTTTCTAGGGGCATTTTCTTGGCATCTGAAAACACAAGGTTGGTTGAGTAAAGAATGCTTGGAAGACTTTGATGGGATCACAGAGACTGAGGAGGTAGTTGGTACTCTCAGAGCTGAGTTGTTTTTCTTGCAGATATTTCATAACCCCAACTAGATAACATAATCAGTGCTAACACTAGACTTACATGGTCATGTTAGCTAGTTTGGATAATGAAACATCTGCAAGAAAGCAACCAAGGACCTACAGTCCTCCTCCTCCTCCTCTTGCAAACCACATTCCCTTCAAGCACTGATGATGTTAACTAGTTTGGATAATTAAATATCTGCAAGAAAGCAACCAAGGGCCCACAGACCTCCTCCTCCTCCTCCTCTTGCAAACCACATTCCCTTCTAGCACTGATGGTGTTACCTACTTGGGTAATGAAATGTCTACAAGCTCAAAGAGCACCAAGGAGGTCACAGGCCTCCTCCTCTTCCTTTTCTCCTCCTCCTCCTCTCACAAACCACATTCCCTTCTAGCACTGATGATGTTACCTAGTTGGGTAATGAAATGTCTACAAGCTCAAAGAGCACCAAGGAACCCACAGGCCTCCTACTTCTCCTCTTCCTCCTCCCTCCCCCCTTCCTTCTCCTCCTCTCTAAAAACACTGCTCCCTTCTAACACTGATGATGCCATCAAATTGGGTCGTGCAAATATCGGCAAGAAAACAACCAAGCTCTGAGAGCATCAAGGACCCCTCAATTCTGTGCTGAACTGTAAATCTTATCAGTCTGCTTGGAATAGACCCATTTCTAGTCTGCCATAGTTGGGTTCACAAATTACACGGTGAGCCACACGCCGTGTTTGACCGAACATGGTAGGTGAGCTTGAAGTCTTTGCTGATAATGGTTTGTCTGTTTTTGGCTCAGGGAATTATCAGAATCAAGTTCGCAGGGCTGGAGAAGAACCTTCTTTTGACTTGGTCACTTCTCTGGATCTCTCTTCTATATATATTACTGCACGAATAGTTATTATACTTAATGTTCCAATCTCTCCTGTGCCCTGTTATCGGATGTCATGTACTGTAAATTAGTCAAGGGCACGAATATTTTACTAGTTTCGAATTCCGAGGCTCCCAAGTTTTTCTTCTTCTTTAAAATAGCTATTTATCCTCGAGCTGCTATCTGGCAGAACTGGATTCTCTAGTTTTAAAACTTTGTCGTCCATGTCCTTTGGACTTCTTTTCTCTCTCTCTCTCTCTCTTTCTCCCCCCACCCCAGCAAATAATACAATCTGTCTTACATTTGAATCTTCTCGGAAGGAAGTTTCTCTTCCTTGTTTCTACACTTTGAATCCTATTGGCTCACAACAATCTCAGTCACAATGGTGATGTAATTGAAAAAGTGGTTTTGGAGAAAGAAAAAAACGGGGGTGATAAAAGGGAAGGAAAAGATTTATTGAAATAGCCTTTTAAATCCCTCAAAATGCCCCATGAGGGAGACAGCAGGAGTAGCAGCCATAGAAAAGTAGGTATCTCCTTAGAGAAGAGATGGAAAAAAAAATTGCATCATGGCTGGCAGGCATGTAGCCTGTGCAGGGTGGTAAAAATCGATGATTTAAAAAAAAAAATCAAAAATATTGGATTTTAAAAAAAAAAAATCAGATTTTTTTTTTAATTTTTATCAAATTTATTTCAATAAAATGATTTTGGAATAAAAATCTACTTAAAGATAGTTTTCTATTTAAGATGCATTAATAATTTAGTTTATTCAGCATGAAACGGAGCTTAGTTGTGTAGCATGAGGCTGTACGTTCTGCAATATTTACATTTTTGTTCAATTCATTCAATGAATCCAAGCTTTGCAAGCTGAGATAACATGCACTGCATTGATGCATTCGCACAATTTCACAGCAGAGTCGTGACAGTTGCTCTTTAAAAATTATGATTTAAAACTTGATTTAAATCACAAGTAAAAAGGCTTGATTTAAATCAACTCGATGTAAATCATAATTTTTAAAGAGCAACTGTCATCTCTGCTCTATGGCTATATTCCTTCCTTCCTTCCTTCCTTCCTTCCTTCCTTCCTTCCTTCCTCCCTCCCTCCCTCCCTCCCTCCCTCCCCAGTGCTAAGAATGCAGTATTGCAGATGAACTCTGCCCACTGCCAGCAGTTTGATTCCTATCAGCTCAAAGTTGACTCAGCCTTCCATCCTTCCGAGATCAGTAAAATGAGGATCCAGATTGTTGGGATCAATAGGCTGACTCTGTAAACCACTTACAGAGGAGTATAAAGCACTGTAAAGCGGTATATAAGTCTAAGTGCTGTGGCTATCTTCCTTCCTTCCCCTCCCCTCCCCTCCCCATCCATCCCAGCTCAAGGATGACTCAGCCTTCCATCCATCCGATGTAAAATGAGGACCCAGATTGCGGGGGGTAATACGCTGACTCTGTAAACCGCTTAGAGAAGGTTGTAAAGCGCTGTGAAGCAGTATATAAGTGCTATTGCTATTCATACGTTTTTTAAATAGAAAACTTTATTAGAGATTAAAAAAGAAAAACACTGTACAATACATCGAATACAACCTTACGTTGTAGACAAAATCTATATATACAAATACATAATAAATAAACATATAAAACATATGGCTTCTAATCAACTAAGATGGTGTGTTTTTTTTCTTGGTAATATTCATGCATTTTTAAATGTACATATTTTCTAGATTTGGGAGGTCAAGCCCCAAAGGCAAGAGAAAGGAGTGGATTTCCAGTGATTGACGATGGAGGCGATAGACTTGTCATTTCTCTCGGAAGTGGAGAGGGACTTCATCATTCGGGTTCTCCAGCGAGATGAGGAACTGCGGAAAGTGGAAGAGAGGAGAATTAGGTGAGGAGTTGGCCCACATGGGATCTTCACCCAAGCCTGATAAGGGGTGGGTGGGAAGAGGAACCCCTGAGTGTGTTGCCATCCCCAGTTGAGGACACTGAGCAGGAAGCAGATGGTCCTTGGGGGCAGGAACCTCTCCTGTAGAAGATCTACCCTACTTTTGTTCTTCAGAAGAGCGTGACTCTTTGGTAAACTAAGTGGTCCAAGACCTGTGTGATAACCCAAAGGGGCGTGGCACAAAGGCAACACAGTCAGATAATCAATAAGAGTCCCTTTATTAGGTCCAACTTAAATCACGTTTGTTCCCAACAGCTGCCACACTCGGCTTGCATCTCTTTTAAACTCTATTCCCAAGTGTGGGTAATGAAGGGAATGAGGGCCCTTTCCTCCCCCATAAGCCATGCAGCCCACGTTGCTCTCTTCTTCGTTCCTCCCTCTGTGCCCTAGGATGAAGAAGAAGTGGGCTTGGGTCTTCCTCTGAATTCCCTCTCTCTTGTTCTACCACTCCCCTGATCTGCCCAGCTAGACTTTGCCCTTCCACAGTTTCTTCCACAGCCAACAGAGCCACACTCCCGCTGTCTGTCAGCTGTTCGTCTTCCTCCTGGGATTCAGACTCTGACAGGGGCATGACAACCTGGTTATCATCTTCTTCCGAGCCCCATGCAATCTTGGAGGCTCTTCCTTCTACTCAAGCTGAATCAACCAACGTCTGGGTCTCAAATCAGATGAGCCATATGAGGAGCCACATCTGGTGTCCATAGGCGGTCAACCCTTTTCTCTCTCCTTCTCCCTTTCTGCCCTTCCTCTCAACAGGCGTCTGAAGAATGAGCTGCTGGAGATCCGGAGGAAAGGGGCTAAGAGGGGCAGCCAGCGGTACAGCGAGCGGACCTGCGCCCGTTGCCAGCAGAGCCTGGGCAGGGTCAACCCCAAAGCCAACATCTGCCGGGATTGCAATCACCTGGTCTGTCGCGACTGCCGCTCCTATGATGCCGACAGCTGTTGGCGCTGCAAAGTTTGTGCCAAGGAGGCGTAAGTCTGCTCCCCTGCTTTGCACGTTGCGACTGGGGTTGTGTTCTTGACCCAGCTCCCCAAACATGACAAAACCTGATTCATTTATTACGCGCGCCAGCAGCCCTGGCAAAAAGTTTCTCTCTCACTGCAAGCTAACAAGTCCATCCGGCCGGAAGATAATTAGTTGTCTGTCACACCTATTCATCTCTGTCCCCTGCCTTTTATCCCCAGAGCTAAGGTGGAGTCTCGCTAGCAGCGGTGGCTCTTCCTTCCCAAGGACCGGCCCATAGATTTCCACTGCTCTCCTCTCCGCCTTCTGAACATCTCTCTCTCCCTCTCTCTCTCCCTCTCTCTCTCCCTTCCTCCCTCCCTCCCCCCCCCCCCTCTCTCTCAGGCCACCACAAGAAGACAAGACTCAGGGGATGAACATGTGCTCCAAGACCGAATCCCAGTTTGAGGGAAATGGCAGCACTTAAATCACCTTGAGGTCCTGGGCTAAATAACCTTTCTCAGCATTGGCAAATTTCAGAGGAGCGGACTTCAATTCCCAGAATGTTCAGTTGTGGCCATGTTGGCTTTGGAGGTCTGGGAAATGAAGAACACTTATCTGGAAGATGCCTTGGCTAGATGGACCAGAGTTCTCAGGTGGTTAGCACCTACACAAGATAGACAGCCCAAGCTCTGCATCTCTCTCTCTCTCTGCCAGCTCCATTCCCTCTTCCCCCTCAGATCTCTCAGGTTGCCTTGATGCTGACCCTGTGACTCCCATACCTCCTCCTCCTCTGATTTGCTGCTGGAGGGGCTGGCGGCCAATGGGCCACAACAGGTTGTCTATACCTTGGGATTCTGTACACAGCTGGGACTATCCAACCATGGCCAATGTTAAGACGCGTGGACTCCAACTCCCAGAATTCCCCAGCCAGCATGGTTCATTTCACCTAATGCGCATTCGTACTTGAAGTTAACCAGATGGACTTTGGGATGCGGGTGCGGATTCATGTTCTCAGAAGTGATTGCTGTTCTCTTCCCTGCTTTCCCACCTGCAGGGAGCTGAAGAAAGCCACTGGAGACTGGTTCTATGACCAAAGGATGCATCGCTTTGCTCCTCGCCTGGGCAGTGACATCATCCGGATGTCTCTTCGGCGCAAACCACAGGGTGGGGCATCTTTGTCACAAGGCAACTTCTGCTTCTGGTTTTTAATTAGAACAAACATTCGGTCGTTTCCAAGGCCTAAGTAGTTATAATTTCTCCCTGCCAATGCCTTCAATGCCCCAAGATATTTTCCAAATAGAGATCAGGATGTTGTCAACTGGATTTCATCTGAAGGCAATCTGGTCTTGCAGCATTTCCTGTCTAGACCAGGGTTTCCCAACCGTTGGCAACTTTTAAGTACATGGACTTCAACTCCCCAAATTTCCCAGCCGGAATCCAGACATCTTAAGACGAGCAAGTTTGAGGAACGCTGGTGTAGATATTAGTCCGGTTTCTTATCATTTTGATCCAATTAGAATCTGCCCTGGCAAGGCCATCTCTTCTCCTTTGCTCACATCATTGATGGCCTCCTTATGTGAGTCTAGGACAGTGGTGGCTGACCTTTTTGGGCTCCTGTGCTGAAAATTGTTCTCGCGTGTGCGCTTGCCTGCCAGCACCCAGAAGGCAATGCACGATTCCACCTCCCCCCTCCCTCCACTGTCCCCTTACCTGCACCGTGTATGCCTCCAAGCTGATTTTCAGCCTCCCAGAGGCTCGAGGGAAGCCTCTGCAGCCTTTGGAGGTCAAAAAACAGGCTTGTTTCATCACTTCTGGTATTTCTGGAAATACCGGAAGTGACCAAACGGGACCGTTTTTTGGCCTTCAAAGGCTGTAGAAGCTTCCCTCGAGCCTCTTGGAGGCTGAAAAAGGCCTCAAACGGGCCACGTATGCGCAGTGCAGGTAAGTTTGGCTGGGGCTCACGTGCTTGCACAAATAGCTCTGCATGCCACCGGTGACACGCGTGCCATAGGTTCGCCATCACGGGTCTAGGACAACTTGGCGCGGCCAACTCGGTGTGGGACAAGAGTTACATTAATAACAAAGAAATGGTGGGACAGAATCGTTAAAGAAAGAGTGCAAATGGAGGGACAAAATAAAACATGAATGACAAAAAAATAAAATGTGAATGACAAAAAATAAAACAAATTTTTAATTATTTTAAATACTTGAATCGTTGAATGGTTCCACAGAGAGTTGTCCTGTGGTGAGTTGGCCGTGGCAAGTTGTCCCATTCCATCCTTTCATTCCATCTTGGGGAGGAATCTGAGCAGCTTAAAACCTGTAAGTTCAAAGGTCTAAACAATGTATGGGGTAAACCAGGTGCCCAATATGATTGCTTTGGGTTGATTCCTCAAGGGAAGCTGGATATTTATTTTGCTTTGCTTTGGCGAGGTTTCCAGAAATAGGAAGACCAGCATAATACATTCAGTAACCTATAATGAAACAAACTGTAGCTTAGCGTAATGTAAGCAGGGCTGTAGGTGTGTAACCTTAGAAGGTTGCCAGATGCAGAGGGTGTGAAAATGGGAGAACTGGTATTAGCTTCCTTATTTCCATAATGCACTTCTGTTCAAATTGCGGGGAGGTTCGGAGCGTAGCATCCTCTGTGGATAGAGTCAGACATGGTTTGTTCGTGGTTAGCTTCATGAACAGAGTCTATTACAGTTTAGAAACTGGGATTAGAGGCTTAGTGCAATGTGGGAGCCCAGCCAATTTTGGCTTATTCAGCACCCCACATTTAAAGAAGGACTTATTTAAGGTGCTGTGTGGGAAGCCAGCCAATTTTGCCTTACTCAGCGCTGTCAGGCTTGTCCTAGCTTGGACACTTAGGGAAGAAAGACCCTCGACTCCATTTGAAGCGAAAGGTATACTTTTATTAAAACCAAGTGGTTACAGCGTAAGCAAAACTGAATCTGACTATTCTGGTCTAAACCCTGCTTTTTTCCCTGCTCTTGGGCCCTCTCCCCTTGGCCAGTTTGGAAGTGTCCAATAGTATTCAAATTAGGTGTTTGATAAGAGTCTTGATGTTTGATGCCTCTTTGGTGGACTTTTTCATTCCATTCTCACACTCGTGTCCTTGGATCCGCCAGTCTGTTCCAGATTGGTACCTCTGGTTCCATTCATCCTGCCAATCTTCCTCCTTATATCCCCATTCTCCCCCTTTCCTGAATTTATGGCAGGATGCCAGCAAAGCAGGCTGAAGCATTTACGATGGCAGACCTGACATTACCCCATATAAAAGCGAAATACCACTCACGCATCATCACAAAATTTCCAGAACTGTAAAGCCTACAAACTTGAAATTTGGCACATATATTCCTCTTGGCTTCTAGGTGCTCACTAAGAAAGGATTTTTTAAAATGACCATCAGAGCATTAGTATTTTATATATTATTATTATTATTATTAAAATGCTACGATGCTAAGGAGTTCTACTCCCCCTCCCCACCTGAAAAGAAATATGTTCCAAATGCAAAACACAAGCAGAGGTGAGGAGTTTCAGTTTCGGTTTCATAGCAGCAAGCAGCTTTAGTACAGAACAGTTGAGCTAAGCCATGTCCAGGCTCCTTGCTGTCTCCTCCTTGCTCACACAGCAAATATTGTTTCAGTTCCCAAACAGCCCTCAACTCTCTCACACACTGACAGGACGCAAATGAATACTGATGGATGCTGGTAGGCAGAATTTTTTTCCTCTTATTTTCCTCCCCAAAAACTAAGCCCAACCACATCGTTTCATAGCAAAGCACGGGTATCAAGCTAGTATTTAAATAAGGACTTACGCTGTGTGAGTGTCTGTGCTGTATGTTGACATCTCTTTTCCTCTGGTCATTTAGCTGGCAAAAGAGAGACGACAAGCCAAGCGCTTCTTCAGAAAGCTCAACGCAAAGACCCCAAAAGTAGTTCTGAAGTGCCCCCGAAAAGTCCCCAGCAGCAACGCAAGGAACACAGGTGATTCTTCCTCCTTGCCTCAGGGCTGCGGTGAGATCCATTGTTTCTTGCACCCATGCTCCAAATGCAGGAAATAAAAGAGTTCAGTGGGTCTGTGCCACCGCCAGCCCATCTGTGGTTATTCATAGGGAGCTAAGCTGTCGGAGCGTTTGCAGCGTGATTGCTATCATGAGACAACCCAGGAGCAAAACTCAGCACACAGAGGCTTAGACATTTAACAGTGGTTTATATACAAGACATATACAGAAATATATGGGTAGGCAAATACCTTACAAGCAATCAATCTTAATTCTATACAGAGAATTCTGCAATGAATACAGGACACAAGGAGAGAAAAACACGCCCTCTAATGGCTGCCTTTATATAGACACCTCTTAAAGAGGTAAAACTTCTGTGGACCCATTCTTCGTCTTAAAAGGCAATACCCATGCTATGCTGATTGATCCTTATTGCATCAGCCTTACATTGCATCAGCCTTACATTGACTGGTCAGCCTCTTAAATCAATACCTTAACATAAGGTGTGGCTGCAGAAAGCAGATTTAGGTATCTTCAGAACCAGGAGTAATGGTGGGAATCTGAATCGTGCTTTTTTGATTGATAGTTTTTCAGAAAACCCAACTCTGTAATTGTCAAGATTTAATGAGTATAAAGAGTTATATGGATGGAATTGGGGGAGCCACAACAAAAAGTTTGGACATTCATCCAAGTCAATCAACTTGGTTCTGTTTAACAAATAGAAAAGGAATGGATTGCATAATAAGTGCTAGCAGGAAAATGGTATTGTAGAAATATTTCTCCAGAATAATGGAGTTGGAAGGGACCTTGGAGGTCTTCTAGTCCAACCCGCTCGGGATAATGGGGAAGATCAGAAGTAGATGGCTACTCTTGTACTTTATCAAACTGGTGATGTCGGCACAAAATCAAGGAGTTTACCAGTCAGCCATCTCCAACCTAGTTCTCTGCAGATGTGGTTAAAGGACCGCTTCTAGCCATCTCAGCTAATAGGAAGAGATATGGTATGGGTAGCTCAGCAACATGGGTTCTCTGCTCCCTGACTGATAAAGTTGCACAGAGTTTGTGGACATAGTTCATGATGACCTGGATTCCTGTTTGCTGCTGATCTAACTAGGTTGTTCTCTTCCAGCTTGATCTCTGATTCCTCTGAGCTACGGGATCCAAAAAGTGACACAGAATCAACTGAGAATATGAGTTTGGATGGCTCACGCCCAGCCTCTGATCCCACTTCTACTCGATCTAGGTCAGAAAGACTTCCGAGATCTTGTCAGTTAAATCTTTTGAGGGGTACAAGGAAGGTTTGATTAGCAAGGGCGTGGAACAGACAGACAGTCATTGTACTCATAATTGTCTCCTGACATAGATAGGCCTATGTTCATACCAACCACTAAGATAAACTAGTGCGATTACTGGTGGTTTCAGTCAATGTGATTTGCAATCTGGGTTTGTCGTTTGAGATACTGTGTAAACCCGTAACTTTGTGCTTTACTCTGTAAGTCAAGGGTCTTCAAAGTTTAAGACTTGTGGACTTCAACTCCCAGAATTCCTGAGCTAACATGACTGGAGGAGGAATCCTGGGAATTGAAGTCCACAAGTCTTAAACAGTGGTGGGATTCAATTTTTTTTACTACCGGTTCGGTGGGCATAGCAGGGGAAGGATACTGTAAAATCTCCAGTCAGAGGTGGTATTTGCCGGTTCTCCGAACTACTCAAAATTTCCGTTACCGGTTCTCCAGAACTGGTCAGAACCTGCTGAATACCACCTCTGGTCTTAAAGCTGTCAAGTTTGAAGACCCCTGCCATAAGTGATAGCTTTGTATGAACATAATTGCACTGTAGTTGGATTCACACACTACATATACCATTGTATGATTTGCTTGTGGCTTAGCATCTTGGAAATTTGCAAATCCTGAAGACCTAAAGTACTATTTGATTCCATCCAATGAGTTTGGAAGCCATGATTTAGTACTGAACACGATGGATGAGTTTACCGGACTGTCCATGAGATCAACCACACATAAAACATTGATTAGCGTGCACTGCAAATAATAGCCATATGTGACTAAATTAAATGCATCATGCTCAACTACATGATGCTTTAATTATGCAAATCTAAGCAAATCTAGACCTCTTTGTCAGCTTTGTTAGCTGAAAAGAAAGAGCTAGTGATTTTCTTCTCTGTATGTCCTCAAGTAGTTACTTTTTAAAGTTTTGTTGCTTCCCTGTTGTGTTGTTAATTTTTTGATCTTGCATCTTCATGTCTGGTATTGCTTCTAATGAATGTCTTGGGATCATATGATATTGGGGAAGCAGGAGACAAATCATGGCAAGCAAACAAAAGTAGATTTCTTCATGTCCAAGATAGAATGAGGGCAGTAACCTGATGTTCTGCTGGAAACATCTGGTCCTCCTAGGAAGCTAGGGTCTCAGTTGTATCATTTCATCAAGTGATCTTTGTTTTTTCTTATTTTTGCAGCCCTCGCCAAGAGAAGACAAACACTCTTAGGCCACCGGCATCCAAGGTCTCCAGCCTAACCCTTCCTGCTGGCTTTAAGGAGGCTCCCCACTCTGATTCAGATAGTGTATGTTTACTGATATCTGAAGAGCAGTTCTGGTGGTCTTTCATGGAGAGAGAGAGAGAGTGTGTGTGTGGATGTGTTTTGGAGAAGTCAGAAATCTCTTTTTCCAAGATGCTATATTTGAATATTGGAATATGTTGCTTGAGACATGCTTTTGAGTACAATAAGAGCAATTGAAATTCAGTAGACTGCAGCTACACTTGTTAAAAGTTGCATGAGTCTCTGTGCAACAGATTCGTTTTGCATTTCAATTTGCGATATACAATAGTAATGACCCAACTTCTTCTACTATCACATCAAGTTGTAGGAGAAGAGCAGCTTGAGTGAAAGGCGGGGTTAAACATGTTATCAGTTTGGAGTCATTGGGTTCCCACAAGAGACCTCAGTCCAGCCCCCTCTCCCCCCCATGAATTCCTTTGACCCTTAATAAGCACCAGTTTAGCTTTGACCGTCAATCAGATTCTTATGTACTTCAGCCCTTTGAACTCAGTGACTCTTCCTGTTGATTTGAACCTGACACGAGTTGGTTTATTCCCTAGGAAGCTCTTTGGGGGACTCAAAGTGCAGTTTTAGCAGATGAAAACGAAGTCTTGTTCAAAAAAAATCCAAGGAGAATTCAAAGGCCGTCAGGTAAGATAGAAAGGACTGTTGGGCGGGTTAAAGAGTTGAGCTTTTAGACTGCCAATGTCTGCATTCAGCTCCTGACCCAGCCATCAGTTTTCATTGTCCGTTTCAGGTCAGTTGTTTTTCCATATCCAGTCCTCCCTTCCAGGGTTTTGGAGCGAACATTGGGAGGGGAGGGGGAGAGGGAGGACCTGTGTAAACCAGACTTCTCCAACTTGATGATCTCAAGATATTGGTATTGGACCCACAACTCTCAGTTTTCTTAGTCATTAAAGTAGTTGATGGGGATTAGGTTGGGGAACTGAAGAAAGCATTAAGAGTTGTTAACCTAATCTTACGTAGCTTTTTCTCTGGTAATATTACACTAATAACTAGAGCATACAAAACATTTGCTAGACCAATACTCGAATACAGCTCATCAGTCTGGAACCCACATTACGTATCTGATATTAACACAGTTGAGAAAGTCCAAAAATATTTCACAAGAAGAGTTCTCCACTCCTCTACTCAGAATGCCTTATGCCACCAGACTCGAAATTCTAGACCTAGAAAACCTAGAACTATGCCGCCTTCGGTCCAATCTAAGTATAGTATATAAAATCATACATTGCAATGTCCTACCTGTCAATAAATACTTTAGCTTCAACCATAACAACACAAGAGCAAACAATAGATACAAACTCAAGGTTACTCGTACCAAACTTGATCGCAGGAAATACGACTTCAGCAACAGAGTGATCAATGTCTGGAATACTCTACCTGACTCTGTGGTTTCTTCCCCAAACCCCAAAAACTTTAACCTTAGACTGTCTACTATTGACCTCACCCCTTTCCTAAGAGGTCTGTAGGGAGCGTGCATAAGTGCACCAACGTGCCTACCGTCCCTGTCCTATTGTTTCTTTGATTTTTTAAAAAATTTCTTATATGTATCCATGTATTCATGTATGTTTTTACTTATACCTATTATCTTGTAAGCAATTGACAAATAAAAATAAATAAATAAATAAAATAAATAAAGCCATCAAATACTCTTTGGAGGAAAGGCTAACCAATATATATTGCCGAGAAGCCAATCCCTCTCTGTTAGCCCTATTTACGGTATCTCAAATTGTTTTGGAGAAATAGAGGTGGAGAAAATACTTGTCTTGAATTCTATAAAACCTAATAAGTAGTCCATTAACAAAAGTTCTCTGGGTTAATTTTTCCCAGTGTGGCTTTTTTAACGTTTTTGTAAGTCACTCACAAACATGATGCCAACATACCTAATAGTGAGTTCATCTTAATACCACATATATTTTTCACTGGTTATATTTGCACTGGTCTCGATGAAAAAATACAGATATTTTACATGTAAATCAACCAAGAGTATATTTAAGACCTAAAACAAATTGTTAGGATGGGTTGGAGCTTCATTTCTTAATTATCTTCTGGAAAGGCAGATGGGTGATCAACGTTTGTCCTGGAAGATGTACTGAAAAGGTGGCATACCATCATTGGAAATAAGAGAGCTGGTTTTGAGGCCTAGCATATGTCCTTAACTCAGTGAAGCTAAAACGAGGGGTTTCTCTGACATCTTATTTTCTACAGAATACACGAAGTCTGTAATTGATCTCCGGCCAGAAGATGCGGTCGGTGAAAGTGGAGTTCTGGGGGACAGAAGCAAGTCAGTCCCAGGCCTCAATGTCGAAGCGGTGAGTTTGGAAAGAGAAGACATTTCAAAGTTGTGAGGAGATTCCTGAGGAAAATGTGCCCTCGGTACTGGGCTACATTCACACACTGTAAGAAGCCTCCATGTGGTTTTTTTGGCTTAGAGTAAGAGTCTTCAAACTTGGCACGTTTAAGACTTGTGGACTTCAACTTCCAGAATTCCTGAGCTAGCATAACTGGAGGAGGAATTCTGGGAGTTGAAGTCCACAAGTCTTAACAGCTGTCAAGTTTGAAGACCCCCTGTCTTAGAGCATCTGGTCATTTTTGCTGGGAAGTCAGAATTTGTGGAAAGGATCTTTGAATTTGTTTTCTTCAGTTGTGTGGAGTTTTAAAGTTTTAGAATTCTTAACAAGGGCCACATTGATTGAAGAATTCTTGTCGGGGAATTCTGGGAGTCCATACCTCTGAAAGAAAACGAAGGAAGTCTGATTTAGAGCCTAACCATTGATAATTAGAACAAACCCTGGCTTAATCCCATGAAAGAACTTAAAATCTTCCTATGACTAAATAAGGCATCACGGCCTAGCCGTACCTAATGCTAAGCTGCAAAAGGTGAATAACTGAATAACAAAATTAAGCAAGGCATATGAAGACCTAACAAAATCTGGGATGGCAGCCTTCGTTGTTTGTGAACCATGGTTTGGTGTGAGATGCAAGCCACATAATATCTTGTGGAGACAGTAGCCTTGGATCTTTGCTGGGTCCACAAGGTTTGTTGTTGGGAGGAAAGTCACAGCATGCTCAGAGTTCCTCCAGCTATTGCCGAGATACCTACGTGCATATACGTCTTTTCCTAGGAGGAGGAGGAAGAAGACATAGATAGCTTAGTTGAAATTCATCGGAGAAGGGCGGGCCGAAATAGCATACGCAGTGGTACGTCTTTGGTGAGTTTCTCTACTAATAATTTGCGTCATGGACTCTAGAGAGGAGAGCAAGTTCATGCTTCTGAATTCCTGCCTAGTTCAGTGGAGGAAACCCATGTTGGTGAACCAGGGCAGGAGTAAGTTACTAATGACTCTCTAGCTCAGGTTTTCCCAATCTTTGCAATGTTAAGACACAGCACTTTCAGCTCCCAGAATTACCCAGCCAGCATGGTTGGCTGGGGAATTCTGGGAGTTGAAGTCCATGCATCTTAACGTTGCCAAGTTTGGGAAACCCCGATCATCATCATCTTAATTTAACAACCCCATAATCCCTTTGTGGGGGAGTGGAGTCTGGGCAACTGAATGGAGGTAGCAAGAGTGTTTTAATGGCCGGATGCCCTTCCAGTCACCAGTGCGGAGTTGTGTTCAGCAGATACATTCTCAGTGTGGCGAGAGAGAGAAATATCTACCCCTATCTAGGATTGAACTCACAGCCTCCTGATTGTGAGGCAAGAGCTCCACCTCTGGGCCACCACACCACACTCCTGGAAACCCTGATCATCTTAGTCCAATTCTGTCTTATCTCTGACTACTGGTTGGGGTTGATGAGAGTTTCAATCCTGCAATCCTGCCTATTGCCTCTTCGGCTTCCTGCTTTGGAAGATGGCTTCCTTGCTCCAAGAAAGGGTGGATTTAAAATGGCAGAGATGGGAACAAAGACGGAGTGTCAGGATTCTGGCAGTTACCCCCCATTTAAATCATGAGTCTCGAGCCAAACTTCCAAAACTTAAAAAGGATTTATTGGGAGTTAACGTGTCCAGCACTGCCTGGGTGTCACCAACTCTGAGACACATCATTCATTGTCACCCTTGACCCTGGTTTCCCCTCCATCCCCTGAGTGTATCATAATTCATATTCTCCAATGGGACACGTCCATAGCCAAGAGCCATCAGTCATGCTCTCCAGTTAGAATTTTGCACGGCAGAAACTTCAGTCACCTAGTTAACTATCTTTGAAAACATTTATGGAATGCAGTTTCAGTTTGCAAGTGGCTGCACTACTCCCCTCTCTTTTTTATTTGGCAACTCTAAAAAGACCATAGAAATATTTTATGAGTTAACACGGAGGCGAACAGCTGATCAGTGAGGCTGCGGGTAAAAATTATGGAGGGAATTTTAACTATAACTGTAAACTTTTGGTTTTTTTCCCCCATTTTTTCCCCTCTCCTGATTTTTTTAGAGCACCCTAGGAAGCATGGTCAGCATTTACAGCGGGGCAGGTGACTTTGGCAATATCAGCGTCACGGGGGAGATTGCTTTCTCCTTGAGCTACGAAGAAAAAACGCAGTCCTTCTTTATCCACGTGAAGGAGTGCCGCCACCTGGCATATGCGGACGAAGCCAAGAAGCGGTCCAACCCGTACGTCGAGCGAGGGGCTGCAATGGGTGGGGGCAAGGTGGCTGGGATGGGCCTCATTTGCCTTTCAGAAAAGCTACGAGGCCAGATGTAATTGGCGCCTGCAGAATTGGCTTTTAGGCCCAGCCTTCAAGCCAAGTTTGGACAATGTGCTACCTCCGGATTGTTGGCGCTTCTTGGACCGTGAGAATCAGCTGCTTTTGTAATCCAGGCTTTCGATCCAAGCTATCTATCTATGATAGATGAGTGTACCTGATTGTGATGTATTCATCAAACCATGGCTTATGAGTCACGGTGGTGCAGTGGTTAGAGTGCAGCACTGCAGGCTACTTCTGCTGACTGCCGGCTGCCTGATATTTGGCAGTTCGAATCTCACCAGGCTCAAGGTTGACTCAGCCTTCCACCCTTCCGAGGTGGGTAAAATGAGGACCTAGATTGTTGGGAGCAATAGATTGACTGTGTAAACCTCTTGGAGAAGGCTGTAAAGCATTGTGAAGCGGTATATAAGCCTAGGTGCTATTGCTATGTGAATCAGGGCAATGTGTTCCGCAGTGTTGCTGCAAAATGAGCCTTAAAATGTGGCTATGCCAATTGGCCTGGGGCCCAAATGAGGCTGTGTCACCCTGAGGGCAGTTATTGGATTAAAGACACGACTCCACTTCCACTCCATGGTATCCCCCTGCTGTCTTAGCCATTTCTTCGTTAATTTTATATTCATGTTATAGTTACTGTTTTACTGTTTTCATCTTTGGTTATATTATTTTATTCGGATTGTAAGCTACCCAAAGTTGTGTGACAGTGAGATGGGCACATATAAATTTTATATATACACAAAACCGAAATACCACTCACGCATCATCACAAAATCTCCAGAACCGTAAAGCCTACAAACTTGAAATTTGGCACGTTATGTTCCTCTTGGCTTCTAGATGCTCACTGAGAAAGGGTTTTTCTAAATGACCATCAGAGCTATTAGTATTTTGTATATTATTATTAAGACGCTCTGATGCTAAGGAGTTCTTCTCTCCCTTCCCACCTGAAAAGAAATCTGTTCCAAATGCAAAACACAAGCAGAGGAGAGGAGTTTCCATTTCAGTTTTAGTTTCTCAGCACCAAGCAGCTTTAGGACAGAACAGTTGAGCTAAGCCATGCCCAGGCTCCTTGCTGTCTCCTTGCTCACACAGCAAATACTGTTTCAGTTTCCAAACAGCCCTCAACTCTCACACACTGACAGGACGCTAGCCAGATGAATACCGATGGATGCTGGTAGGCAGAGGCAGAATCCCACCCCCCCTTATTTTCCTCCCCCAAAACTAAGCCCGACAACATAGTTTCGTAGCGAAGCACTGGGATAGAGCTAGTAAATAATAAACTACTGGGAGATGTTAGACTGAGTCTGAATCTTTTTCTCCTGGTCTCTTGCAGATACGTGAAGACATACCTTTTGCCAGACAAATCTCGTCAAAGCAAGCGAAAAACTACCATCAAACGTAACACCGTCAATCCCCTTTACAATGAATTGCTAAAGGTTCGTTTGTGTGTGTGTATGTGTGTGTGTGTGAGTGTTAGACTTCCTTCCCTTCCCTTCCCTTCCCTTCCCTTCCCTTCCTTTGTTACAGTTTTGCTAATGAAGAACCAGGTGGATTCTTGAGACTTAAGAGATGGAAGGATTATCAGTTTGTGGGGAAATACAGGGTTATGGTTAGTCATAGCAGAATTATGTTTCACAAAATGTACTATTATGGAACTGTCTAACATGTGCTTTGTGTTGCTCCAGCTGTGTGGATTACATGGAATTGGGCCAAGGCTTTCTGGTTGTAAAGGAAGGGGAATATTTTTCCAGCACAGTCTGTGCTGATATAGGGATTGTAGCAGTATTTATGCCCATTAAATGAAAATCTGGGACCGGAGTCATACAAAACATTAGTCATCATGTGGTTTGTTTGGTTTTCATTTAACCTACTGCACGAACCAATGGTTAACAAACCACCCTTGTGCCTTGTGTATTGCTCAGCATGGTGCACCATCCCAGCTGATAACATTTTGCCAAACAAATCATTCTTAAACAAACTCTGGCTTAATGTAATCTATGCAGAACCCACGGACTGCAAAACCCATCACCTTTAGCGAGTCAATGGCTTGGGGTGCCAAGATTGGTAATCCAACGATACTTAGAGGACAATAATATAGGCAGAGATACGTGTCACTTGCCTTGTGATGAAGACAAGCTTTCAGGATTCCGGCAGTTACCCCCATTTAAATCGTGAGTCTCGAGCCAAACCTCCAAAACTTCCAAATGATTTATTGGGAGTTAACATGTCCAGCACTGCCTGGGTGTGGCCGACTCTGAGACACATCATTCATTGTCACCCTTGACCCTGGTTTTCCCCCATCCCTCCGAGTGTATCGTACTTCATATTCTCCAATGGGACACATCCATAGTCAAGAGTCCATCAGTCATGCTCTCCAGTTAGAATTTTGCATGGCAGAAACTTCGGTCACCTAGTTACTGTCTTTGAAAACTATTTATGAAATGCACTTTTGGTTTTCAAGTTGCTGCACTGCTCCCTCCTTCCTTTCTGTTGGCAACTCTAAAAAGACCATAGAAATATTTTATGAGTTGACCCAAGCTTGTTTCCAAGTCAGTATTTTGTCCAGCTTTCAAAAAAAGAGGCTCACATTTTTTGAGATGCTGCTGGTGAAAACTGTTCTTTTGTTTCCTCTTATCACAGTATGAGATTCAGAAGCCTCTTCTGTTGACCAGAACTTTACAATTCTCTGTTTGGCATCATGACCGCTTTGGACGGAATCACTTCTTGGGAGAGGTGGACATCCCTATGGATGCCTGGAACTTCGACAGCCAGTTGGAAGAGTGTCTTCCCCTACATGGAAAGGTCAGTCAAGTCTGTCACAGTTCCTATCCTTCGTTGTCAAAAGTAATGTAGGTCTTGGGTGTGTTCCTGGAAGATACTTACGCAATGGATTTTCAGAGTCGCTAGCTCTCTTTAGATGTAGAAAATTGACGACTTTAGTAGCACTTCACAATCTTTTACGGCACATTGTGGGATTTTGAGAAGGTATGCCTGGTGCTCTCACAAAATGGCAGCCGTGAGAGGCATGGCCAATTAGACAAATATATGAGTTTCTCTAGCATATTTTAGTCTCTCCAAACTTTTTCTTTTTTTCTGGATTTATGCACACACAAGTAGCCATCATCTGGTTCTCGGAGCTAACGGTGATGGTGAAGGCTGGTATTTTATTTATTTATTAATTAAATGTATTGGCTGCCCATCATAAGGAATAGGAATAGAAATAAGAAAAGAATCGAATGAGTATAATATAGAATAGAATAAAAAATAGAATAGAATAAAAAATGAAATGGAATAGAATAGAATAGAATAACAGAGTTGGAAGGGACCTTGAGGTCTTCTAGTCCAACCCCTTGCTTAGGCAGGAAACCCTAAACCACTTCAGACAAATGATTGTCCAACCTGTTCTTAAAAACTTCCAATGTTGTAGCATTCACAACTTCTGGAGGCAAGTTGTTCCACTGGTTAATTGTTCTCACTGTCAGGAAATTTCTCCTCAGTTATAAGTTGCTTCTCTCCTTGACTAGTTTCCACCCATTGCTTCTTGTCTTGACTTCAGATGCTTTGGAACAGTGGTCGCCAACCAATGGGCCGCGAGAAAATTTTGGTGGGCCGCAGAGAAATCTCACCCCCAGAGCACCCCCCCCAAAGCAATTAATCCACGTTGCACAGAAACACAAGGCTGTGCTGCCCACATGGCCCGCGGGAACCCTCCCCGTCCACTCACTCCTTACCCAGCAAACTTGCCTGCTAAGTTACTATTTTTCCTTTTTTCGACCATCATCGGTTCTGCTCTGCTGGGAGATTTAGATTAGCTAGGAAGCAGGAAATGGTTGGATTTCTTGCTTTCTAACTAGTCTTTAGATCTTTGGCTCTGCTTTTAAGCACAGCCGAACCTCCCTTAGGACTGAAGGTTCTATTATTCAGCGCAGACTCACGGCAAGCAAATTTTATGTGACAGAGTGAGCTAACTGATGGCAGATAGATAGATCACTGAATGATTCTGTGATTCTGTGAGCAACTCAATCTGCCTGCCTGCTTTGCCTGATTTTGGGTAAAAGTTGCTCTTTTTTAAATAAAAAATTCAATATTTATATAAATATTTATAATATTTACATACAAGCCATGCCCAGCCAGTCACATGACCACCAAGCCACACCCACAAATTAGGCCACGCCCACAGAACCGATTAGTGGTCACTGGGATTTAAAATTATGAGTTTGGTGGTCCCCAAGGCCCAAAAGGTTGGCGACCCTTGCTTTAGAAAATAGCTTGACCCCTTCTTCTTTGTGGCAGCCCCTGAGATGTTGGAACATTGCTATCATGTCACTCCTAGTCCTTCTTTTCATTAAACTAGACATACCCAATTCCAGCTAGGATTCTAAGATAACTCTGGATGGTTTACAGTTAAGCTAAAACATAAAAAGTTAAAAAAAAAACCAATAAAACCAATTTTGCCCATTAGCCTCCCACTGAATTTGTTAGTAATTCTGAGCATCTTTTTAAAAGTACATTAGGTGAAGCAGGGAATGTGGTGTAAATGCTAAGGAGAGGACATAGAACTGATATTTCTTCTTTCTGCTTAAATGGGCATTAGTAAAAGTCCTCTTGATGATGACGCATCCAGGGTGGTGAATACAATTGCTTTGGTTTCGAAAGGAAGCTCATTTTACTGCAGTTATTGTACTCGTTTACTGTAGTTAGTTTTACTTAGTGTTCATCTGAAAGTGCCAACATCTGTTCAGTCGTTTGAATGATTGGACGTGAAAGACCGGTTTGAATAATGCTTCGACTTGTTTTTCTGATCATTTAGGTATGAGCCTTTTTGCAGCCAAACCAGTTTTGTCACTGCAGAGACAGGCTTTGGACTGCGATTCTAAATTCAAACGAGAAATTTTGGTGCCTTAAAAAAATCTTTCTAATTGCAACCAGTGTGTTTTAAACTCAGATATTTTTCTTCCTTCCCTTTTTTGTCCTCTTTGCCAGAGCTATATAAAAATCTCCAGGGAGATACAGTGATAACCTAAGTTATATAAGGCAAACACCCACGGGGAAACGGATTATATTTCTTTGAAAAGTAGCAAATAACAGCAGGGGAATAATGCATGCCTCGGATCTCTGGTACTACCAAGAAGCATTTAGTATAATCTTTGTTTATTTCTATGGGCCTCTGTCCAACAAACAGCTTTGGGCTCATGCATTAAGTCATTGCAATCGGTATTGGAGTGTTGCTTGGTTCGCTGTATTAACTTGGCTACTCCTGTTTGTAATGGGTAGTTTATAGCTTAGTAAAATGTAATTTAGTTAACAAGACATGGCCACATCTATGTTTTAGGATAATGTGAGCCTGGGATTTATGTATTTGATCAGCCCCATGAGGCCGATGCATTATGGGACTAGTATTTTGAAGTCAGACACCACGTTGCTTGAAACTCTACTATGATTGTTTTCTTCTATAATGCCAGAAAATAATCATAGTAGAGTGTGATGACCCGGGGCATGGCACAAAGGCAACACAGTCAGATAATCAGTAGGAGTCCCTTTATTAGCTCCAACTTTGTCCCCAATGTCCTGGTTACTTTGTGGCTGGGGAGAAACTCTCCCAGGAACAGCCTTTGGCTGCAGAGAACCAAGTCCAAAACATGGTCAACAAAAACTGTAACTATAAGTCCAAACAAGGCAAAATGAAATAATTAGTCCAGCAGGGCAGGAGAAGGAATTCCAGACGTGGCTGTAATTCAACATGGTTGGGAGGATGCCAGGAATGCAGATAAACAAAATCAACACAAGATAAATTCACGTTTGCTCCCAGCAGCTGCCGCACTCAGCATGCATCTCTTTTAAACTCTCTTCCCAGGTGTGGGTAATGAAGGGAATCAGGGCCCTTTCCTCCCCCGTAAGCCACGCAACCCACGTTGCTCTCTTCTCCGATTCCTCTCTGCGTGCCCTAGGATGAAGAGGGGGTGGGCCTGGGTCTTCCTCTGAACTCCTTCTCCCTTGCTCTACCTCTCTCCTGCTCTGCCCAGCCAGACTTTGCCGTTCCCCAGTTTCCTCCACAGCCAATGGAGCCAGACTCCCACTCACTGTCAGCTGTTTGTCTTCCTCCTCTGATTCAGACTCCAACGGGCATGACAGTAGAGCTTGAACCAACTTGGTGTCTGACTTCAAAGTACTAGTCCCATAGTGAGGCATTAATGTCCCACTCTGAGGCTTTATGAATCAGGGTTTGTTCTGTCTTAGACATTTTCTGTATGTTTTGTTTGCATAGGTCACTCTGCCAACGATGATATTGGCCCTGAAGAACCAGAATTCATTGCATTTATATTCCGGATAATTCCTTCCTTCCATTTCTAAATTCAATATTTATACTCTGACTAATTCCTTCCTTGCCTTTCCTTTTTTTAAAACTGAGCATTTATACTACTTTGCAATTCCTTTGCGATTCCTCTCCACCTCAATCTCCCATTTAGCTCCGCTTCTGAATACAGGTAGCCCTTGACTTACGACCACAACGGAGCGCAACGTTTATGCCTGTTAAGTGAGACATTTGTTAAGAGAGTTTGTCCCTATTTTACCACCTTTCTAGACACGTTTTTAAAGTGAATCGCTTCCGTTGTTAAGTGAATAACATGGTTGTTAAGCTTCCCCGTTGACTTTGCTTGTCAGAAGATTGCAAAAGGGGATCCCTTTGTCCAGGGACATTGCAACCGTCATAAATATGAGTCAATTGCCAAGCATCCAAATTTTGATTACGTGACCATGGGGATGTTGCAATGATCGTGTGAAAAACGGTCCTCAGTCTCTTTTTCCAGTGCCATTGTAACTTGGAATGGTCACTAAATGAACCGTTGCAAGTCGAGGACTAGCTGTAATTTCCCCCTTGCCCCGGTTTCACACGTAGCTTTCCTTTCAGGCGTAAATCCTGCCAGTGAGACATTGGTTGCAATAACTTCACCTCCAGGAGTTGCTCTGGGCGCGATTAATCCGTGGCATTGCCCTTCTTCTCTTCTAGAACCTTGGAGAAGCTGCTGCTGCTGCTTCTCCTTCTTCTCCTTCTCAGTACAAAGGCGAGTTAGTGGTGTCCTTGAAGTTCATCCCACCAGCTAAACATCTCGGGGCAGGAAACGGGAAGAAAGGTGAGGGCTCAGAATGTTTAAACAGCTTTTCCTTGGATGAAACCATGGTAAAAAACAAAAACAAAACCTCATCTACTGCATATGCCCAGAGGCTTTGACTCTCATTAGCTCCAGATGTTCAAACAACAAAGCTTTTCTTTTCCCCTGGGATGGAGAAAACCTGACCTATTTGGTGGTGGAAGAGACGTTTCTTGGCTTTCCGATCTTATAGTTTAGTTTAGTTTGGTTTACTTCGTTGTCATTGCACCTCGTACAACGAAATTAAGTGCCATCTTCCGTGTACGTGATAACTATAAAAATGAAACAAACGCACCTCCTTCGCATTCTGTACAACTGGATTGAAAACCCCCTCATATTGCATGAATATTGCACGATACCAAGGAGGGCGAACCTTTTTGTTGTGGTGTACCGAAAGCGTGTGTGTGTGTGTATGTACTGGCACCTACAATGCAATGCGCCATGCCCTCACTGGCGCATGCACGCCCAACACCCCTGCCCCACCCCCTTACCTGCATTGCACATGCGCGCACCTCCCAGCTGATTTTTGGCCCATTTGAGGCCATTTTCGCCCTCTTGGAAGGCTCAAAGAAAGCCACTGCAGCCTCAGGAGGCCGAAAAACGGGCCTTGCGGAAATACCGAAACAGCCCGTTTTCAAACTCCGGAGGACCTCTGGAACTTGGGGGGATGCCGTTTTCGCCCTCCCGGAGACTGAAGAGAAGCTTCTGGAGGCTGAAAATAGGCCCATTTCGGTACTTCCGGTATTTCCGGAAGACCCGTTTTTCGGCCTCCCGAGGCTGCAGAGGATTCCCTTTGAGTTTCCGGGAAGGCAAAAACGGCCTCAAACGGACCAAAAATCAGCTGGGAGGTGCGCGCATGCGCAGTGCAGATAGGTTTGGCTGGGGATCATGTGCCCGCACAAATGGCTCTGCGTGCCACCTGTGGCCCGTGTGCCATAGGCTCACCATCACGGCACTATACAGTAGAATTCAACAGAGCTACTGCCCTGGGATAGAAGCTGTTTTTCAGTGTATTTATCCTTGTTTTTATTATTCTGTACCGTCTGCCAGATGGTAATAGTTCAAAAAAAAAAAAAGGAGAGGGGGTTTGACCAGGATTTGTGGTTTGTTAGGCGTGTTGTGATGTCCCTTAGATCAGAGGTCTCCAACCTTAGCAACTTTAAGACTTGTGGACTTCAACTCCCAGAATTCCTCAGCCAGCTGGCTGAGGAATTCTGGGAATTGAAGTCCACAAGTCTTAAAAGTTGCCAAGTTTGGAGACTCCTGCCTTAGATCGCTATTGGGATGCTGCCATTCTGGCAGTTGGGGGTGGGGAGAGGGGGCTGAATGATCCTTGACAGCCTTTTTTCCCTTCCCCTGTTTCTGGTCTTCCTGTCACATTAAATGTCGTCAAATGTTTTTACGAAGCCAAAGCGACCGGCCCATTTTGGAGCCGTGGCATAATCCTCCCTAACGTAAGGACTTGTTCAAGAAAGCAGAACTCTTGAAACGGGCATCGTTGCAAAAGGAGCTTTTCATCGAGAGAAAGGATAGCAAGGGAGGAAAACAAAGCAAGGCAGGATCTGAAATTCCCACTCAGAACCGTTAGATTAAACCTTGCTAGAAAACCCTTCCCCTGCGTCCAGTCCAAAGGCGAGCCGATCCACAGGTGCGAAGTTGTTGTGAGAACTCAAGCGGAGAAGGGTGATAAGACGTTGTCCTCAGGTGCCGAAGTCTTCCCGTTCCTTCGGAGCTGAGACAAAACAGATGGTCCCAGGCAGAGGGTGGTATTCAGCAGGTTCTGACCGGTTCTGGAGAACCAGTAGTGGAAATTTTGAGTAGTTTGGAGAACCGGCAAATCCCACCTCTGACTGGTCCCACCCCCATCTATTCACTGCCTGGGTCTCCTTTGGTTGTCCTGCATAGGAGAACGGAGCTGGAAAGCAGGTTAGTGGGGAGGGAATGGAGATTTTGCAATATCCTTCCCCCTGGAGTGGGGAGGGAGTGGAGATTTTGCAGTATCCTTCCCCCTGGAGTGGGGAGGGAGTGGAGATTTTGCAATATCCTTCCCCCTCTGACTGGTCCCACCCCCATCTATTCACTGCCTGGGTCTCCTTTGGTTGTCCTGCACAGGAGAACAGAGCTGGAAAGCAGGTTAGTGGGGAGGGAATGGAGATTTTGCAGTATCCTTCCCCCTAGAGTGGGAATGGAGATTTTGCAATATCCTTCCCCCTGGAGTGGGGAGGGAATGGAGATTTTGCAGTATCCTTCCCCCTGGAGTGGGGAGGGAGTGGAGATTTTGCAATATCCTTCCCCCTGGAGTGGGGAGGGAGTGGAGATTTTGCAGTATCCTTCCCCCTGGAGTGGGGAGGGAGTGGAGATTTTGCAGTATCCTTCCCCCTGGAGTGGGGAGGGAGTGGAGATTTTGCAGTATCCTTCCCCCTGGAGGGGGAGGGAGTGGAGATTTTGCAGTATCCTTCCCCCTGGAGTGGGGAGGAGTGGAGATTTTGCAGTATCCTTCCCCCTGGAGTAGGGAGGGAGTGGAGATTTTGCAGTATCCTTCCCCTGGAGTGGGAGGAGTGGAAGATTTTGCAGTATCCTTCCCCCTGTGGAGTGAGAGGGAATGGAGATTTTGCAGTATCCTTCCCCTGCCAAGCCCACCAAGCCATGCCCACAGAACCAGTAGTAAAAAAATTTTTTGAATCCCACCACTGGTCCCAGGCTAATCCCTTGCCCTCCCTTTTCCAAGCAGGTACATCAAAGTGACAGGGAGACCAGAAGCAGGAAATAATATTGTAAAAGGAATATCCAAGGGCAGGGATCCGAAAGGACCCGACCTGTGCAAATACTTTTCCAGTTCAAGAAACCTGTTTTTTGGATGGTTTTCATTTTGGGCTTGTCTCTCATCACTCTACTCACCAAGGTTTTTATTTAGGCAAAAAGGAAGAAGGCGGTGAACTTCAAGTCTGGATCAAAGAAGCCAAGAACTTGACTGCGGCCAAATCCGGCGGGACGTCCGACAGCTTTGTCAAAGGGTGAGCAAATGGGAGAGGCTGTTAAACGAGTGCTTACATAGAAAGGAAGTGGAGAGATTGGAGCGGTCGTCCTCAACATTGACCTGTGTGTGGTGGGTGCCTGGATGTAAGTTACACAACTGACACGGCTGGCACTGCACGTGCTCAAAATGTTGAATGAATGTCCTTGGCTCCAGGCCGTGTAAACGCTGGAATATTGAATGGAAAACAAAATCTGATTCCTCTTTTAACAAAAAGGCACACACACACACACCAGCACTGTGACCTTACACAAATTATGCAGTTTCTTTGCTTTTGCTAGGGAAAGGGTGGATGAACAGGTCATGAGTCCCAAGGGTGCTTTTTTTAGACTTTTGGACTTTCTGTTTTTTTTCTTTTGAAGACGTTTCGCTTCTCATCCAAGAAGCTTCTTCAACTCTGACCTGATAGTGGGGAATGGAAGGATTTATTTTATTTATTTTTTATTTGTCAATTGCTTACAAGATAATAGGTATAAGTAAAAACATAGTTATGAATACATGGATGCATATAAGAAAAATTAGATAGATAGATAGATAGATAGATAGATAGATAGATAGATAGATAGATAGATTAGATAGATAGATGTAGATATATATAGATAGATAATATAGATATATATAGATATATATAGATGTGTAAGGTTTTTAAGCTGATAATTTTAAATACCTTACACACATGTAAACAAAAGGCAACGAAACAAATAGCTTTCTGTCGGTATGGTCTCTGGTGATGAGCCGAAAGACAGAAAAGAAAGCAGTATGCTTTCTCCCTTAATTGGGGCTTAACAGGGTGTTGTAATACAAAGTATATATATAGATATATATACATATATATATATGAAACATTTCTTTCTTGCTTGATATTCCTTGCAGACAGCTGGTTATTTGCATCCTTTTAGAGGGTCGTTGAAGCACTTGGAGGTTTATCTGTGTCCTCAGGGTCAGCTGAGTGGTGCTCCTGGTTCCTGTAATCTGCAATTTTTTCCCTCTGGAAATCCATTCCTACTCCCACACCATTCCAAGGATTTCCATCCCAAATTGTATAGCTAAAAGTCTGTAGAGATCATCAGTCATCCAGGTCGTGGTTGTCCCATAGGTGCTTTTTCAGGAGGCAACCCAACTTTCTTGTTTTTTTCTTTTGAAGACGTTTCACTTCTCATCCAAGAAGCTTCTTCAGCTCTGACAAGAAAGTAGGGAATGGAAGGATTTATATTCCTTGCCGACTGCTAGTCATTTGCATCCTTTTTGCAGAGTCGTTAAGGCCACCTGGAGGTTTATCTGTATCCTCAGGGTCACCGGAGTGGTGCAGATGGGTGTGGAGCCATCTTGGAACTGTTGAAAGGACTGTGTTGTAGACTGTTTTGACCATTGAGAAGTTTCTCTGCAGGGTCTTAAGGACTAGCAATGCATTGTCGCTAGAGCAGAACTTCTCAAGAAGATCCATTCTGTTCTGCCCCACGGTTCCGAGTCAGCTAGTTTTGGCAAGTGATTAAGAGTCTCTTTCACAAATGAGCACCGACTCCTTCCTCCCTGCAGGTGTTTGCTCCCTCTGAAAAACAGGGCCACGAAGAAGAAAACCCCGGTGGTGAAGAAGAGTCTGAACCCACATTACAATCACACATTGGTCTACAATAGCATCTTTGCAGAACAGCTGTCCCACATCTGCCTGGAACTCACGGTGTGGGACCGGGAGCCTTTGTCCAGTAATGATTTCTTGGGCTGGCGTCCGGCTTGGAGTTGGCAATGGTAAGAAAGCAACAGGACCTGTTGAGGTTCCACAAGTTTTAACGACATCTTGAATTACAAACGTCTTGAATTTGACTGCAGCGGCAGCCAAAAAAGCCAATGCAATCCTAAGTGGCATTAACAGAGGGATACAGTCAAGATCAAGGGAGGTACTAATGCCACTCTATAAAACCTTAGTAAGGCCACACCGAAGAGTACTGCATCCAGTTTTCCTCACCACATTATAAAAAAGATATTGAGATTCTAGAAAGAGTGCAGAGAAGAGCAAGCAGGATGATTGGGGGACTGGAAGCTAAAACATACGATGAACAGTTGCAGGAACTGGGCCTGGCTAGTCTAGTGAAGAGAAGGACCAGGGGAGACAGGAGAGCAGTCTTCCAATATTTGAGGGGCTGCCACAGAGAGGAAGGGGTCAAGCTATTTTCCAAAGCACCCGAAGGCCAGACAAGGAACAATGGATGGAAAGTGAACAAGGAGAGGTTCAACGTAGAAATAAGAAATTTTCTGACAGAACAGCAGCTTGCCTTCAAAAGTTGTGAGAGCTTCATCCCTGGAAGCTTTCAAGAAGAGATTGGACTGTCATCTGTCAAATAGTGTAGGGTCTCCTGCTTGGGCGTGGGGTTGGACTAGATGACCTACAAGGCCCCTTCCAACTCTGTTAATCTGCAATCTGGGCACTTTAAAAAGAAGTGGGCTGAATTTGAGAGCTCTGGTAGACCTAGGATGGACATTTAGGGGTATTTGGCTAGGCTTGTATCCTGCCTAATGTAGATAGACTCCCTTCTCTCATTTTTTTCCCCTCTCCAACACAACAATGTTACGAGTTGGGCTCTTCTAGCCTAAGAGTGGACTGGAGCTCAGGTCTCCTTGGTGCCAGATCAGATAACAGATAATCAGAGTTGGAAGGGACCTTGTAGGTCATCTAGTCCAACCCCCCCCGCCCAAGCGGGAGACCCTACACCATTTCTGACAAATGGCAGTCCAATCTCTTCTTGAAAGTCTCAAGTGATGAAGCTCCCACAACTTCCAAAGGCAACTTCTGTTCCATGGGTTGATTGTTCTCACTGTCAGAAAGCCTCTCCTTATTTCCAGGTTGAATCTCTCCTTGATCAGTTTCTCTATTAGTCCTTGTCTGGCCTTTGGTTGCTTTGGAGAATAGCTTGACCCCCCCTCCCTGTAGCAGCCCCTCAAATATTGGAAGACCACTATCCTGTCTCCCCTGGTCCTTCTCTTTAATAGACTAGCCAGGCCCAGTTCCTGCAACCGTTCGTTGTATGTTTTAGCCTCCAGTCCCCTCATCATCCTGGTTGCTCTTCTCTTTACTTTTTCTAGAGTCTTAGCCTCTTTTTTATAGTGTGGTGACCAAAACTGGATGCAGTACTCTAGGTGTGGTCTTACTAAGGTTTTATAGAGTGGTATTAATACCCCCCTTGATCTTGACGGTATCCCTCTGTTAATACAACTTAGGATTGCATTGGAGTTGGAAAGCAGGTACTTTCACCCAGGGTAGGGCTGCTGGGGATTCGCAGGTGTTCGGGAGAGCCCCTAGCTAAGATTTTGTGCAGTTTGGAGAACCCCCCCCCAAATCCCACTCCTGGCTGGCCCCGCCCACCCCTCCCCACCTCTCCCCTCCTAGGAGTCCCCACGTGGCCCGTTTTAGATGCAGGTAAGTGCAGGGCCCGTGCAGGGGCTCAGGGCGGGCAAAAAACAGGCCTTCCGGAAGTTCAGGAAGGCCAGAAATGGGCCTGTTTCCAGCTTCCAGAGAGCCTCCAGAGTCCGGGGAGGGTAAAAATGCCCCCCCCCAAGAGGCCGACTAGGCCACGCCCACCATGGCCACGCCCACCCAGCAACTGGGCGGGGGGGGTCTGAAGCCCACCCACTCCCGCCTTCATCCATACGCTATGTTGGACCTCTTGGGTGCTTTGCAGTGGATCAGGGGTTCCCCCCACCCAGAGTTTCAGGCTGAAGGGGTGCTTGTCTACGTATGTGTAGATCGTCCTCGATTTACAACCATTCGTTCAGGGGCCATTCGAAGTGACGACATCATTGAAAAAAGTGGCGTGTGACCATTTTCCACCTGATGGTTGCAGAGCATCCCCTTGGTCACATGTATTTATGCCAGGGTCATGTGATCCCCCGATAAGCAAGGCCCTGGGGAAGTCCGCTTCACTTACCATGTTACGACACCTGTACTATAAGTACTGATTTCTCTCAATCAAATCAATCAGAATAGAGCTGAAAGGGACCTTGGAGATCTTCTAGTCCAGCCCCCTGCTCAAACAGGACACCCTATGCCATTTCAATTAAGTATCTGTCCAAGTCTCCTCTTAAAGACCTCCAGTGGTGAAGCACCTACAACTTCTAAAGGCAACTTCTGTTCCACCGGTTCATTGTCCTCCCTGTTAGGATGTTTCTCCTTAATTCCAGGTTGCTTCTCTCCTTGATTAATTTCCATCCATTGCTTCTTGTCCTGCCCTCTTTGGAGAATAATTTGACCCCTTCCTCTTCTTCGTGGCAGCCCCTCAAAATACTGGAATAGTGCTAGGGTGTCACCCCTTGTCCTTTTTGGTTTCTCATTTTATTTGAGAAATAAGAACCCTCCGTATTATAAAAAAAGACGTTCTTTTTTAATAATAAACCCTCCACCTTTTCTCCTTGATCTGTTCAGCATCCCCGTTCTCCTCTTTTGACCCTTCCTTTTGCTTTCTGCAGGAATGAGTAACGGCCAGGCAGTGGACTGGATGGATTCCACAGGCGAGGAGATAAACCTGTGGCAGAAAATGCGCCAGTACCCGGGATCTTGGGCAGAAGGGACCCTTCCTCTTCGGGCCACCATGATCAAGACGAAGCCGTAATTTTGTCCCTGCTCGCTTGGACAAATCAAAAAATCGAAGGGTAATCTGAAGAGCTGACCCAAAACTGTCCAATTCCCCATAGCACAGGAGCTAATTTTGCAAAGTCCTGTTCAGACGAGGCTCCTTCTAAAGAAGGGAATATTTTTCTTTTTCTTCAGCCTTTTTTATTTCGGAAGTTCTTGGTTTTTGCAATATTGTCGGTGCTCGAGCAATTCTCGGCGTCTCAAAAGTGCCTTTAAAATTTTTTTTTATTTTCCTGTTCTTCGCTTCTCCTTCCTGCTCCCTTTTCTGTGCTGTCCTTCTTGTTGTTGTTGTTTTTAAAAAAAGCCCTTTGGGCGTAGGCTATATTCTTACATCCGGTTTTAAATGTCACTGCTGCCTGCTCTCTTTTGTCAGCAGGAAAGGGTCATTGAAATAAAGTTCAAATCTATCCTGCAGAAGTTGCAGGAATTCAACTGGCTTTGAAACCCTGCTAGGGTCCCGAAAGTTTGCATCTCAAAGTCGGCTGTAAATCGGAAAGCAGCAGAAAGGAATTTAATCACATTCATCCACGTATTTTTCCGCTTACAGTGCTGGAATTGGGGGAAAGGAGGATGTCTAAAATGACATGAATATGGAAAGACACAGCAAGGCAATCTGTTTTTCTTGTATGATGCCCAAATCTGGGATTATCTACTGAAGGGGAAAAGTGGGGAAGGATCCAAGACAGAAAAGAATGTATTATTACAGATGGTTTTAAAAAGGAGACAGGGGTAAATGAATGGATAACAAATGCATCCCAATGACTACTGTCTCCGGTACCAGAAATAGCAGTTGTCTTAATCCTGGTTTTAGGAAGCAGCCCCAAGGAAGGTTATACTCTTCTCTTGGAAAATATTAGATCTTCAGCCTGATCTAGCCAGATGTGATGACCCAGGGCATGGTACAAAGGCAACCCAGCCAGATAATAAGTAGAGGTCCCTTTATTAGCTCCAACTTTGCCCCCAATGTTCCGGTTACCTTCCGGTGTGGAGAAAAATTCTCCCAGGAACCTGCAACTGCCTTTGGCTGCTGATATTTTAATCCCAAACGGTGTACACAGAAAACTTTAAACCACAAAATCCAACAAGACAAAATAAGGTAATAAATCCGGCAGGGCAAGATAAGGAATTCCAGAAGTGAAGTGACATGCCAGTAAATCAAATCAGTTGGGAGGATGCCAGGAACTCAGATAACATCAGCCAACATGAGATAAACTCAACACAACGTTTGCTCCCAACAAGCGTCCCTCCCATCTGCCTCTCCTTTAAACTCCCTCGCCAGGTGTGCCTTGTGAAGGGAATCAGGGCCCTTTCCTCCCTTGTAAGCCATGCAACCCACGTTGATCCCTTCTCCGTTCCTCCCTGCATGCCCTAGGATGTAGAGGGGATGGGCCTGGGTCTTCCTCTGAACCTCCTCTCCCTTGTTCTACCTCTCTCCTGCTCTGCCCAGCCTGACTTTGCCCTTCCCCAGTTTCCTCCACAGGCAATGGAGCCACTCTCCTGCTCTTTGACAGCTGTTTGCCCTCCTCAGATTCAGACTCCAATGGGGCATGACCTTAGGTTTTGTTTATGATCTTATATCAGCCTTCAACTATCTGCTGTTGTTTCTGAATTCAGTTGCTAAGTTGTGCCCAACTCTTTGCAACGCCATGGACCATGGCATGTCACACACAGAACACACACCCAGACACACACACACACTGTCTTTCTGTCTTCCAGAATTCACCCAAAATTTACAACCATTGCATCAATGACACTTATATCTAACCATCTCATCATCTGTCGTCTCTTTCTCCCAACGTCTGGGTCCTTTCCAAGGAGTCCTCTCTTCTCATTTGGTGGCCGAAGTATTTGGGTTTCAGCTTCAGGATCTGTCCTTCCAAAGGACAGTTCAGGGTTGCTTTCCTTTGAGGAAGCTTGTAGGAACACCCACCCACCCTTCTTAATACTTATACACACAACCACACACACACACACACATATATTAAGAAGGGTGTTCAAAGAATATATATATATATTCTTTGAAGTGGCCTTTTGGCCTAGACTGCTTTTAATCGAGGATTAAAGGATGCTAGGGAAGGCATCCTCTGGCTGCCACATGTTAGGCTTCCAACATCTTCAAACTCAGCCAGTGTGGCAGATGTTGAAGACCTCAGGCAGAGTCGATTAAAACAGCAGAAGGGCGCCAATTGTTCCTTTTGTGCTTCGATTAAATTAAACAGCAATAGCACTTAGACTTATATACCGCTTCACAGTGCTTTTACAGACCTCTCTAAGCAGTTTACAGAGCCAGCCTCTTGCCTCCAACAATCTGGGTCCTCATCTTATTGACCTCGAAAGGATGGAAGGCTGAGTCAACCTTGAGCCTGATCAGGATCAGACTCCAGGCTCTGGGCAAAGTTTGCCTACAATGCACATAACCACTGCACCACCAGGGCTCCTAGCCCTCTTAAAAGCTAGTCCTCTTACAAATTAACAGATTTTTATTTGATGTTTAACTTAATTCAGTCTTGTGATGCACAGCAGTTGCAGCATCGGAATAAAAACAACCAGATTAAAACACCCATACAAGCCAAATCTCCCAAGCAATGAGAAATAAATAAAAGAGGGGCAGGTGAAGTTACTGAAATGTGCTTTTTACAAAGCTCTAATTTTCGATAACTTCCTAAACTTCCAGGGGAGGGAGAGGAAATCAGCCTGGTTTCCAGGGAGTCCATGCTATGCTGTTGGTACTGCCATGAAGAAGCATCTTGGAAGGGTGGAGCTACAAGGCTTGGATTGGGTTTCTTCTGCCTGTAGCCTTGATATTTTCACAGCAAAATAGGCACTTGTGTATATATAGGCCCCTTCATGGATTACTGCCTTGTTGTGGCGAAGGAGCTTTCCTAGCTCAATGAAGCTTATGAGCTCTGTTGTGCAAGGCCACCCAAGATGGACAGGTCATAGCAGAGAGGTCTGACAAAATGTGATCCATTGGAGAAGGAAATGGCAAACCATGCCAGTATCTTTGCCATGAAAACTGGGAGAGGAGCCCCTCCGGTTGGAAGGTGTCCAATATGCTACTGGGGAAGAGCAGAGAGCTAGTCCTAGTAGTGCCAGAAAGAGTAAAGCGACTGGGCCAAAGCCGAAAGGACATTCAGCTGTGAATGCACCTGGTTAGTGAAAGGAAAGTCCGATGCTACAAAGATGCGTGAGTTTAAATGGACTCCAGAAGATGGTAGAGGACAGGAAGGCCTGGAGGAACATTGTCCATGGGGTCACGATGTGTCAGACAACTTCGCAACTAGCAACAACAAAAAATACAGATCTACTTCTGTGGTTTCCACTTTCTCTGTCTCTTTGAAGGTCTCTTCCCCTGACCTCATCTCCAAGTTGCAAAACCATTTTTTAAAATAATAAGCGTGACTATTTTAAGAATAACAATAGCACTTAGACTTATATACTGGTTCACAGTGCTTTATAGCTCTCTCTTAAGTGGTGTACAGAGTCAGCCTATGGCCTCCAACTATCTGAGTCCTCATTTTACCCACCTCGGAAGGATGAAAAGAAGCTGGAAGCCCTGTAATTTTAGTCTTGGTTCATCTCTGATTGGACAGCCCAAAACTCGGGAATGCTGGCTTTTATTTGACCAGGATGGTAGGTGAAAAAAATGGTAGTCCGTGAGATTTATAATTAAGCTAACTTAATTTCTGGTGAGCCCTATCTTTTGGGGCATGCCTCCAAAGAAGAGGCAGGCTAAGAAGAAAGGACAATTCAGAAGATCTTGTTCTTCACCAGTTATCTCAATGATACCCTTGCTAGAGCTGGTCTTGCACTGAAGTGCTCTCAATGTTAAAACACAACTCTGGAAATCCTTGGTCATGCTTGGGTTGAGGTTGATGGGAACCGGAGACCAAGCCCAACAACTTCCGCCCATCAACTTCCTGCTTTACAAGGGGGAAGAGATTTTTGATCCAGGCAAAAAGAGTGCTCTTTATGGAAAAAAAATGTACATTTGAGAAAGCATCTCCTCTGGAACAGTGCCTCCAAGATTGGTAAATATTAACCAGGCCATGAGAACGCTCTGCTTTCCTGCTTGCAGGATCAGAAAAGGAACTTCCGCTGCCACCTTGACTGAAATCCAACTGTTGCTTTTTGGTTTCACTCATAACCACCTTGGCTCAAGTGAAACAAGACCGTTGGGTTGATGTTGGTGGCCGAAGGCAACCAGGAAGTTCCTTCTCACTCGCACATGTCCCTGTTCTGATGTCGCTGTGACTGTTCCTGGGTGCTCAGCAAGTACATATCCACGAAGGAGAACAGCTCATCAGGCGTCACTGGCTGGATGAAGCGGTCACGGTCGATGCCATCTTTGTCAATCAACACTACGTTGAAGCGAGATTGACTGATGTGCAGGAGCTGCCTGCAGAAATAAGGTTTCAAAGAAATATTGATTAGGCCATCGGCTCTTTTGTTCAATAGACACTTAGAGAAGGTATCAAAAAACCAAGAGAAGTTGTTCTGACCCACGCCCTTTTCCAACAAATCAAACACAACCCAAAGGGAACAGAAACCTTGTAATGCTTCTGCAAAATAATTAGCTGTGATAAGCACAGGCCTTGCCAAACTGTGCGAGACTGCCAAAAATCACAGATAAATATTTCACAACACAAGAGTCTTCAAATACCAACTTAAGATATTGTAACATCCACGAGGCTTGAGTTTCAAAACGTCTTTGCTTCCTGCAAAGTACATTTGTTCACAGCTGGCTTTTATCTTCTTGAAGGAGGGGCCATTACCTAGCAGCCTTGCTCCTGACTCACCTGTGCTGCTACAGCTGCTCTTTCCTACGAGCAGCCCTGCGCGCATGCGCACTTGGCACAGGCTCCTCAGGAACCTCATTCGCTGCTGCCAGCCCCCACAATCTCTGAAGGAAGCAGTCCACTCCCTAATAGTCCTGGCCTCTGTTCTGATCTGAGTCCTTGCTCTCCTTAGCCAGTCCACACCTGCTGGCTAACCACAATAGAAGGTGTTGCATGCAAAATTCAGTGGCTGGGTGGGGGAAGGACTCAGGCCTGGCTAGTTTGTTTCCTTTATGCCTGCAGGTGGAGCCAAATCTGTACCTTATCCTCCACAAATCTGCCTTATCTATCTTTTAGATGAAAGCAGATTGGGTCACTAGATGGGCTGCTCTCTAAAACAGTGTTTCTCAATCTTGGCAGCTTTAAGATGTGTGGGCAGCACAGAATAGGTGGATGTCGCAGACATGCTGGCTGGGGCATTCTGGGTCTTGGAAGTCCACATCTGTTAAAAGTTGCCCAAAGCTGAGATATACTGCTCTAAACGATGAGCAGGACTAGAACAAAAATAGGACTGCGCCCTTTTGGAGAGTCAGATGTGGTTCTGGAGTGGTCTTCTCACTTCAATGTTTCTCGCTATTATCCAGTGCTATAAGCTGATTACACCCAATGCGTCGGAGTCCTTGATGGTCTCTGAGCTTGGTGGTTTTCCTACAACATTTCAGTACTCAACTAGGGAACATCTGAAGAACATCTCAAGAGGCTTACCTAGCTGGGTAATGAAACATCTGCAAGAAAGCAACCATACTCAGAGACCACCAAGAACTCACCATTTAACCCTGAGCTACAAATACTCTTCTGGTTTTTTTTTTTGAATCTTATTTTTTTTAAAAGCTTTTTAATTACAGTCACTTTTCCTGATAACTTGAAGGATGGCGAATGAGATTTCTAATTGGTTCCCGTGGCTATACAGGGCAACATTTATCGTAGTTTGGTTTCCACTCACCTCAGTTCTTCAACTACCTTTTGGGAGAGTTGGAGTTCCCGGATGCGCCCCACATCGCGAGGTGGCAAACCCACCAGTTCAATCACAGTCATGTGACGCATGTCCAACCCACAAGTTGCTTGCTGCAATGGGGAAAACAAACAATACAGCCAGGGGTGGGATTCAATTTTTTTTAACAACCAGCTCTGTGGGCATGGCTTAGTTGGTGGGCATGGCTTGGTGGTCATGTGACTGGGTGGACATGGCTTAGTGGTCTTGTTATTGGATGGGCATGGCCAACTCAATATCACTCACATCGAGGCACGCATCTCCTCGCCTGGACTCTCATGACTCTGGGGATGCTGCAACAGTCGTAAGTGTGAAAAATGATCATAAGTCACTTTTTTTCAGTGCCATTGTAACTTTGAATGGTCATTCCACACAAGCAAAGTACCAGCAAAGGAGGGGAAAAACACTCCAGAGACATTCCATGAGACAGGAAGTCTAGTCCTGCCAAGAACGTAATAAAGGTTAACAGAGAGGTAGTTTCTGTAAGCAACACCAGAATGCTTCCTTCCTGCCTTCCTTACAGGATTAGGCCAGTAATTTCTTCTAACAACCGGTTCTCCGAACTGCTTAGAATGTTAACAACCGGTTCTAGCGAATAGGTGCAAACTAGATACACCTCTGGATATAGCTGCAAAGAGCCTTGTAGCTGTGGAGGACAGCAGGGGCTGGGGAAGATCATAGATTCATAGGGCTGGAAGGGACCTTGGCAGGGGAGGGCTGCTGGAGGTTCATGAGTTTGGGAGAACCCCTAGCTAAGGTTCTGCACAGTTCAGGGAACCCCAAATCCCACTCCTGGCTGGCCTCGCCCACTCCACCCTGCCCCTCCCAGAAGCAGGTCCATTTTGGATGCAGGTAAGTGCAGGGCAAGCACGGAAACTCAGAAAGGGCAAAAAACTGGCGTTCCAGAAGTTCAGGAAGGCCAGAAATGGGCCCGCTTCTGGCTTTCAAAGAGCCTCCTGCACCTACTGTGATGCAGGAGGCCAACTAGGTCATGCCCACCATGGCCACACCCACCCAGCAACTAGGTAGAGAATCCGTTGCTAACATTTTTGAAGCCCACCCCTGGATCTTGGAGGTCTTGTAGTCCAATCCCCTGGTCAGTCTTACTTGCAACATGGCATTCTGCATCTTGTAGTAGCGGTCTGAGGAGTTGGGAGCTGAGACGACCAGCAGCCGGCGCTTTTCATAAAACTGATCCAAAAGGCCTGTGACCGAGTTGATGTCCACGTTGATCTGCATGGCTTTGGGAAAAAGAGGACAAAGCAGAGATGGATTCTTTGGCTCATGGAGGTTCTCAGTCATCCACCTCATGGTTGTCCCAAAGGTGTTTTTTTTTCTCGAGAGGCAACTGGACTTCCTGATTTTTCTTTGAAGACGTTTCGCTTCTCATCCCAAGAAGCTTCTTCATCTCTGCTCCTTCAGCTTCTCTGAAGAAGCTTCTTGGGATGAGTAGCGAAACGTCTTCAAAGAAAAACCAGGAAGTCCAGTTGCCTCTTGAGAAAAAAAAAAAAAGCATATTTTGAGATTCTTTGGTTCCTTTCATTTTTCCTTCCACTGTTCCATGTCAGTTATCAGAACGGCTCTAATCCTGGCATCCAAACATGTTTTACTAACTCTGCAGTGTTGAAAGAAATAGGAATAGCACTTAGACTTATATACTGCTTTACAGTGATTTACAGCCCTCTCTGAGTGGTTTACAGAGTCAGCCTCTTGCCCCCAACAATTTGGGTCCTCATTTTACCCACCCCGAAAGGACGGAAGGCTGAGTCAACCTTGAGCCTGATGAGATTTGAACTGCCAAATATCAGGCAGCCAGCACACAGGAGAAATAGCTTGCAGTGCTGTACTCTAACCATTGTGCCACCGTGGCCCATAAGTTTGATGAATACATCACAATCAGCTACATTCATCTCTCATAGATACAAAGCATGGATTACAAATGCAGCTGATTCTCATGGTACAAGAAGCACCGACAATCCGGAGTAGCACATTGTCCAAACTTGGCTTGAAGGCTGGGCCTAAAAGCCAATTCTACAAAAGCCAATTACACCTGGACAAGATCAAACTGCTGGCAGTGGGCAGAATTAGCCTGCAATGCTGCATTCTAACCACTGGGAAGGAAGGAAGGAAGGGAAGGAGGGAGGGAGGAAGGAAGGAAGGAAGGAAGGGCAATAGCACTTGGACTTATATACTGCTTCACAGTGCTTTTATAGCTCTCTAAGTGGTTTACAGAGTCAGCAGTCTTGCCCCCAACAATCTGGGTCCTCATTTGACCCACCTCAGAAGGATGGAAGACTGAATCCACCTTGAGCCTGGTGAGATTTTGAACTGCCAAATTGCAGTCAGCAGAAGTAGCCTGCAGTACTGCATTCTAACCACTTTGCCACTATGGCTCAGAAAAGCTTTTGTGGGAAAGCAACCCAAAAGCCCACTGGTGATTGCTAATGGTGGCTTAGTGTTGACTTGCCCAACAAACCATTTTTAATTGTTAAAGAAAACACAAGTTGGCAGGATGGGTGAAATTTGACCCTTATGATGCCACCAATTTTGGCTCAGCTTGATTGATTCTTGGATTATCTTTTGCATCAAGCTAAAAAGCAGGGGTCTTCAAACTTGATCACTTTAAGACTTGTGGATTTTAACTCCCAGAATTCCTCCTCCAGTCATGTTAGCTCAGGAATTCTGGGAGTTGAAGTCCATAAATCTTAAACTTGCCAAGTTTGAAGAGACTTGGATTAGATAGATGATAGATAGATAGATAGATAGATAGATAGATAGAGATAGAAAGATTAGATAGATAGATAGATAGATAGATAGATAGATAGATAGATAGATAGATAGATAGATAGATAGATAGATAGAGATGGAGATAGATACTGTAGATCAGGGGTCTTCAAACTTGACTGCTTTAAGGCTTGTGGACTTCAACTCCCAGAATTCCTCCTCCGGTCATGTTAGCTCAGGAATTCTGGGAGTTGAAGTCCACAAGCCTTAAACTTGCCAAGTTTGAAGACCCTTGCTAAAGATGGAAGCAGCATCTGAGCTGGATACAGGGGAGCTTAAAAATGAATCACTGAGAGACCTTTGCATCCTTCTGCATGCTCCCCCCCCCCCCGTTTCAAATCCCAGATTAACTCACGGGTACATCTGGCCTGAGAACCAGACCACTGGCGGCTGGACTGGCAGACCCGTGAACGGGCCCCCTCTAGTTCGTAGCCTCCGTTGCATTGGTATTCGCAGGTGGCACCATAATTGTTCCCTGCTGAAGTGCAGCTGAGATAACCATGTTCGGGCGCCTTCAAGGTGGGACAGCGGCTCACTGGAGAAGGGAAAGTCAGTGGTCCTCGAATGAGAAGGAATCCTTGGCTCAACAAAACCCAACCCTTCAGAAGAAACCCTTGAAGAAGCGATAGAGGTGCCTGCCCAGACGGTTACAGGAAACTCCCTCTAGCCATGTCCTATTTCTTGGAAGTATGTAGTTTTTGGAAAGGGTGACCAAGCAAGCTACAAATGACAGGTTGGGTTCCCCTATTGGCCAAACCCAAATTCAACCATTTTATTAAGATATTCATTCCGTAGACCAGGGGTCTTCAAACTTGACAGCTTTAAGGCTTGTGGAATTCAACTCCCAGAATTCTTCCTCCAGTCATGTTAGCTCAGGAATTCTGGGAGTTAAAGTCCACAAGTCTTAAACTTGCCAAGTTTGAAGACCCTTGCTATAGACAGATACCTATTCTTTTTTGTAGAAGCTCAAGCTGGTCTTGAGCATGTTCTCTTCCATTTTTATCACAAATAATGACAATCCTATGAGATACTGGCTATGTTCTTGATGAGCTTAAGGTCACCATTGAACTTCCACAGTTGAGTTAGACCTTTTAGCTGGATCTCCTACTCCAGTATCTTCACTATACCATGCCAGTAGGCCATTCTGCCATGCTATGGCTTTGCACAGTGGAGGAATCCAAATATGGGATCCCACAAAACACAATTTTGACCTCAAGGATGTTCAGTAATGAGGGCAACCTGAAGGGAAAAGGGAAGTCATGTCAAATCTTAGAGCAGGGGTCCCCAAACTTAGCAACTTTAAGACTTGTGGACTTCCAACCCCCACAAGTCTTAAAGTTGCCAAATTTGGAGACCTCTGTCTTAGAGCATGCTTCTTTTAGGTTAGTTTGGACCTACAACTGCTGTATTGTTCCTTACCTCGGACCCTCACCAAAAATTTGCACGTGGCTCGATTGTGCGCCTGGTCATAGACAGCATAGCGGATAAGATGCTCTCCTTCTGAAAACTCGGATCCTGGTTCTGGGCCCCGGCGTTTCAGTCTGGACTCCCAACAACAAAAAGACTCTTATCATAGGAGATCACAGAGCAAACTTCCTTGAACCAGAGGTGGTATTCAGCAGATTCTGACCAGTTCTGGAGAACCGGTAGTGAAATTCTGAGTAGTTTGGAGAACCTGGCAAATACCACCTCTGACTGGCCCTGCCAACCCCAACTCTTCTTTGCCTCCCGAATCCCAGCTGATCTGCTGGGTCTTCTTTGGTTGCCCTGAACAGGAGAACGGAGCTGGAAAACAGGTTAGTGGGGTGGGAAGGGAATGGAGATTTTGCAGTAACCTTCCCCTGCCACACCCAGCAAGTCATGCCCACAGAACAGGTAGTAAAATTTTTTGAATCCCACCACTGAGTCCACCTATCTTAAAGCATGCTGGCTGGGGGATTCTGGGAGTTGAAGAACACCCAGAGATGGTATTCAGCAGGTTCTGACCAGTTCTGGAGAACCAGTAGCGGAAATGTTGAGTAGTTCGGAGACCCAGCAAATCCCACCTCTGACTGGCGCTGCCGCCATCTATTCTCTGCCTCCCAAGTCCCAGCTGATCAGCTGAGTCTCCTTTGGTTGCCCTGAACAGGAGAACAGAGCTGGAAAGCAGGTTAGTGGGGTGGAGAGAGAATGGGGATTTTGCAGTAACCTTCCCCTGCCACGCCCACCAAGCCACACCACTTACACAGAACTGGTAGTAAAAATGTTTGAATCCCACCACTGCCTTGAACCCTTCAATCTCCCCATCGAGCTCACTTTTTGATGACACCGTCAGCAGAATCTTTGGCAGCGGGGCGGATCCCAATAAACGATAGCGCTAAGTTTGCCCGGTTCTGCTATTCGCTCTCGAGAATCCGGGCACCGGATTTGAGGAGGCTCTATGTCTGTTTGGGAAAACGGGAGAAGAATTTCTTGGAAAGGGAGCAGCAAAAGAATTGCTAATTATTTCCTTGCTGTTTCAACGCACTTCGTTTAACAACAGTTTAGCAGTTAAGTGTCAAATTTGAGATCACCTCTCACTTAATGGCCCACAATGAATCGCTTAATGACCGAATGGGACTTGGCATCGATCTATCACATCTATCTTATCAATCTATCCTGGGATGTTTTGCTCATCATTGGTCCCAGTTGTGGTTATTAAGTGAGGATTACCTGCATGTTGAACAAAGGAATGGTATCTTGACGGTTTTGCATCTCTCCCCAATGACAAACACTTAGGTATTTTAAGGGGTTCTTTTTTTAAAAAAAGGCAAATAAGAAAAAAATATTGCTGGGCAGGAGAATGTGAACCTTGTTGGTTCAGTGAGCAAGTTACCAATTGCCTCATATGGTGTTTTGAGGTTGGTGGTTTTAAGGATGACCGTGATCAACTCAAAGCTGTTTTTGTGGATTTGAGAACACAAGAGAGATGGTATGGTTGATATTCAGCATCCCCCCAATAGTCACATCCTAGCAGTCGCCACAGTTGGGTATGGAATATTAGGTAGCTTTGGTGTCTATGGAGATTTTCAATCATGCAAACTACTCAACATTTCCCAAAGGTGCGTTTCCAAAACGCAAGTGGTATAAGAGATGAGCTGGCTGAGCTTGAGGGAGGGGTCAAACATGTACATCAGTCTCGAGTCCTTTCGTGCCCACAAGAGATCTAATTCACCTTGAATTCCATTGGCTCTTTATCTACCGCCCATTTGCTTTGACCGTTAGTAGTTCAGATTCTTACAGGGAGCATAAGCTTGCAATAAATCTTCACATTCATTTTAAACTGCCCGGACTTCTGATTTTCCATGCTTGACAACTGGACTTTCTTAGCTTTTTTCCTTGAAAATGTTTTGCTTCCCATCCAAGAAGCTTTTTTGGATGAGAAGCGAAATGTTTTGAAGGAAAAAACCCAAGAAAGTCCCGTTGCCTTTGGAAAAATCACCTTTGGGACCTAGGTAGCTTTGGAAAAATAAAGATGCTGAGCTTCAGTTTAGAGCAACAGCTTCACATTTATAAGCCGCAGGTGAACCAAAGTGACTTCTTCTTCCTTTGGACTCGGACTGGAAGGAGGACAGCCCTGGAAGGGTGAGAATTTACCTACACAAATTGGCACGCTGCCGCTCCAGCGCCCTTCTTCCATGCACACACGGCTGCGATCACCTTCTAGATGGTACCCCAGTTGGCAGCTGTAGTGACAGTGAGAATCAATCTTCACCCCATTGGAGCAGTGGTACGACCCATGCTGAAGGGCTGGCAATGTGTGACATCGAATCTCTGTAGAGAGAGAGAGAGCATCTAAACGTTACTGACTGATTTATATCCCACTTTGTACGGAATTCACATTCTCCTCTCCAACTGCGGCGAAGCAGATCGTATTGAGACTGAACAATTGGGCCAGCATGAATGGCAGGTGCAAAGAAACCAGGAAGCAGGATAGAATTCAAAAGTACTACAAGTGTATTTCATGCAAATGTACACAAGAATCAAGGCAGCCAAGGCGAATTGGTGCCAGAGAAAAGTCAATGAGCTTCAAGGAGGGCTGGACTTAGGAATCCAGACTAATGATGCATTTGACCTTCCCTTCAGGTTCAACCTGGTCATCTACAATGAACTTGAAGCTGGTCCTAATCACAGTCCAGCATTCTTGTGACAATGCCTCCTTGTTTTTCTGTTCCCTCCTTTTCAGGATGCTTTCCACCCAAAGCTAAAGCCTTCACTTTGCAATGGAAATGTACCATCAGTTCAAGCCTGTTTAGTGGCTTCACTCTATAGCTTAGAGACCATTACTAGATACATTCCCTCCAAGTTAGTCAAAATTTACTGACTGCCATTTTCATCCAGTTGCCTAGGACTTAAATCCCATCCTTTTAAGAGCTTGGTGACATGATTTTGGCTCTATTCCAGTTTTTCAAAAAGACCAAGAGTCAATGGGACAATGAACATTTAGGCCAGCATATTCCTGGAATGATTAGAAAAAGGACTAGTTCGAGTATTTTTCTAAAGAACTGGTTGATCTTGTCCAGGCATTGTGCTAAGCTACAGTATGATTTTAGATAGCCATAGTGATATCTGTAGTGTGTGAATCTGGGCTATTTCCAATAAAATGGAATGGAGTAGAGTAGAGTAGAGTAGAGTAGAGTAGAGTAGAGTAGAGTAGAGTAGAGTAGAGTAGAGTAGAGGAGGAGGAGGAGGAGGAGGAGGAGGAGGACAACCTGGCTCTTTGAGCAGGCCGGCCTGAGCTGACTCAAATGGGATTTTAAATAAGGGGTTTTAGATTTGTTTGGTTGGGGTACGAAAGTTTTAACTTATTTTAATCGGGGGTTTTAAATTTTTATTTGGGCAGCCCATAATTAATTCTTTTTTAATCGTATTCATATCTGTATTTTGTATGTATTTTAGTTGGCTGTTCACCGCCCTGAGTCCTTCGGGAGAAGGGCGGTATATAAAATTATGAAATAAATAAATAAATAAAATAAATAGGAGGAGAAGGAGAGGGAAAAGGAAAAGAGAATTAGAAGAGAATGGGAAGGGAAGGGAGAAGAGGAAGAGAGAAGAGAGCCAGAAGGGACCTTGGAGGTCTTCTTTTTAAAAACAAACAAACAAACTTTATTGATTATACAAGTAAAATAAGAAACAAGCACAAAAAAGGAAAAGAAAAAGAAAGAAAGAAAGAAAGAAAGAAAGAAAGAAAGAAAGAAAGAAAGAAAGAAAGAAAGAAAGAAAGAAAGAAAGAAAGAAAGAAAGAAAACAAATAAAAACAAACTATTCCATTATCAACAGTCTGTGGTTCCTTATTTGTTATCATTATTGGTGTCATATTTTCAAATACATCTTATTGCGAATATGTAATTACTACCACTTTTTCAATTCAACAATATTTACTAATATATTTTCTATTTTTGATCTATCCAGTCATACCAGCATTCCCAGCTCTTATAATATTCTGATGATTCTTTATCCTTGAGTGCTAACGTTTATCCATTTATCCATCTCTGCACAGGCTGCTATTTTCTGAATGATCATTTCCTCTGTTGGAATATCGGCTTGTTTCCAACACTGTGCAAAGATTAATCTAGCTGCAGTAAGAATATGTAATATTATATATTTGGCTTTTTTAGAAAATTGTCTGTTAAAAATTCCTAATAGAAAGAATTCTGGTTTTAATTCAATTTGCTCCGTCGTTATTTCCTCTAACCATTTTTTAATTCTACGTCAATATCTTTGGGCTTCAGTGCAGGAGGTCTTCTAGTCCAACCAAATTATGGCTTCTTATAATCCATAAGTCAAACTCTTGCCTATTTAACTTGCAAGACCTCAAACTTTGGATACCTCTCTTGGTGGCTTAATGGCACCCACCCAACTGATAACGGATTATCTTGGTATCAGTGGGGACTGACTTCAGTGGGAAATACTCACGTCTACAATAGATAATTCCAGACCAGTGGCGGTTCAATAAGCACTGCACAGACCTTGGGCCGATCAGGCGATACCCACGGTTGCAGGAGAGTGCACAGCGTGTTCCCAGGCTGCTGCGGTAATTTCCTCCACGGGGTGAATAGCAGGTAGCCTCCCCATTGTAAATGATTAGTGGATGACACCACCGAGGAACTAAGGCGGGGGAGGGAGGGAGAGAAAAAACCATATGCATTAGAACAGAGGTCCCCAAACTTGGCAACTTAGGCCTGGAGACTTCTGGGAGTTGAAGTCCACAGGTCTTAAAGTTGCCAAGTTTGGAGACCTCTGAATTAGAATATCTCTTATGATCTCATGCATCACTTGCTTCTGTAGAACTATCGGTGACTCTGCTCCAGCATTGACGAAAAGATGGAGCTGAAAAACAAGATTTTCTTTACAGTGGTGGCCAAATCATACTTTCTCATTCTGTGTAGGTCCATTGTGTCCTATGTTATCAATTAATATTAATAATGGATTGTCATTTGGTTCTTTGTATGGCATAGCTTTGTTTCATTGCGACTTATGGATGGAACAAAAATTGGAAAAGGCAGCATGTCCTGTACATAGAAGTGTACATAGATAATGGTTCCATCATAACACTAGAAAAAGAGAGGCCATGACCATTACTTCCTTGCACTATATCAGTCCTCCATTCAGTTTATTGGCTATTCTGACCAGAAATTCCTGCAAGAGGAGATAACAGAACAGATTAACAGACTTGGAAGGGACCTTGTAGGTCATCTAATCCAACTCCCCACTCAAGCAGAAGACCCTAAAACATTTCTGACAAATGGCAGTCCAATCTCTTCTTGAAAGTCTCAAGTGATGACGCTCCTACAACTTCCTAGGGCAAGCTGTTCCATTGGTTTATTGCTCTCACTGTCAGAAAATGTCTCCTTATTTCCAGGTTGAATCTCTCCTTGTTCAATTTCCATCCATTATTCCTTTGGGTACATTGAGAAACAGCTTGACCCCCTGCTCTCTGTGGCAGCCCCTCAGATATTGGAAGACTGTCATCATGTCTCCCCTGGTCCTTCTCTTCACTAGACTAGCCAGGCCCAGTTCCTGCAACCGTTCATCATATGTTTTAGAACAGGGGTCGCCAACCTTTTGGACCTCAGGGGACCACCAAACTCATAATTTTAAATCCCAGTGACCACTAACTGGTTCTGTGGGCATGGTCTAATTTGTGGGTGTGGCTTGGTGGTCATGTGACTGGCTGGGCATGGCTTGTATGTAAATATTATAAATATTTATATAAATATTGATTTTTTTTATAAAAAAAGAGCAACTTTTACCAAAATCAGGGAAAGCAGGCAGGCAGATTGAGTTGCTCAAAGAATCACAGATTCATTCAGTGATCTATCTATCTGCCATCAGCTACCTGAGTCTGTCACATAAAATTTGCTTGCCGTGAGTCTGCACTGAATAATAGAACCTTCAGTCCTAAGGGAGGTTCGGCTGTGCTTAAAAGCAGAGCCAAAGATCTAAAGACTAGCTAGAAAGCAAGAAATCCAACCATTTCCTGCTTCCTACCTAATCTAAATCTCCTGGCACAGCAAAATACCTGATGGTCGGAAAAATAGCAATTTAGCAGGCAAGTTTGCAGGGTAAGGAGTGAGTGGGTAGGGAGGGTTCCCGTGGGCCATGTGGGCGGCACAGCCTTGTGTTTCTGCGCAGCCTGGATTAATTGCTCTTGGAGGTGCTCTGGGGGTGAGATTTCTCTGCGGCCCACCAAAATTTTCTCATGGCCCACCAGTGGGCCATGGCCCACCAGTTGGTAACTGCTGTTTCAGATGATGGATTTGACTGAGTTTATGAATCATGGCTACAGCTAATCAAGGAGCAAAGTCCTGACCACAATATGTAGAGACGTGTTGTAACGTAGTGATAAGTGGAAAGTGCTCCCTGCCTGCTTAACAGATTTCTCTCATTCTTCTCTAAAAATGTCCCTGGTTTGAAAACAAAAGATCTAAAGACTTGACCATAGCTTTAACATTTCCCCAACCATCTGTCCCTCATTGGACATTTCATTTTGAATTGGGGAACCACAGTAAATGACTTTTGTCTGGATTATTAATTTCTTCTCTGAAGATCAATTCTACTTTTCTGCTGGAACTTTCCAGCCACAAATTGTAGGCACTCATGGTCCCCACAGGATTCTATAGTTGGTCGGGAGGTGGGGATGGGTGGGTTGTTGATCTAGATGAAGGAAGGAAGTCTACTTACGGTGATTCAAAGGAACAGTCCTGTCCTGGTCTTCTTCCAAGAAAGAAATTCCAAGTGAGAACTTATATCATCAACAGCTATAGGGGAAAGCCTCCCCAACATTGTAAATTTGAGGATAAGGCCAGCTTTACGTTTTCAAGAGCCTAAATAACATATCTCCTAGTAGATCTACTTGTTGACAATACCACTTAGAGCAGGGATGGCAAACTCGATTTCATTGAGGGCCACATCAGGGTTGTGTTTGAGCTTGGGGGGCTGGGGTGGGTGTGGCCAGGGTGGGCATGGCCAGCTCTATGTCACTTGTGTTGAGGGTACCTTTGGTGGCCCAGTGAAATGGGCTCCCAATCTCCGTTTTCGGCTGGGATGGCCTCCTGCAACCCTCTGCCAGTGAAAACCGAGCATGCGGCCCTCCCGAGCTCTGTTTTCTCTGGCAGAAGGTTGCAAGAGGCCGTTACAGCCGAAAACGGAAATTGTGAGCCCATTTTAGCTTCAGAGGCACCATGGCAGAGGTGGTATTCAGCAGGTTCTGCCCAGTTCTGGAGAACTGGTAGTGGAAATTTTGAGTAGTTCGGAGAACCGGCCAATACCACCTTTGACTGGAGATTTTACAGGGTCTCGGAACAATAAATCTCAGAATGGCGGCGGGTACCTTGATAATCTGGAGCAGGAACACTGGAGGCTTCTGTGAGGTACACATCATCAGTTTGACTTTCTTCCGTGGAATATCTGGATCCTGAGGGAGAAAGGAAAACCATAAAAACTAGGGAAAGATTAAGAAAAATCTTAATCATTTTAAGAGCATCTTAAATTTACGGATAGACTTGAGTTCAGCCAAGTGGAATAAAATCCATGTAGGGCCTTGATGCCTGATGGAAGGAAAGGCAGCCCAGTCTCTGGCACGAAAGCAAGACCCTTTGTCAGTCTCACAGTTTTTTACCAGCGGTTCAGAGCTCTTTGGTTTGGGAATTAAAGGCAGACCCTCACCTGACACTCCTTAACCTGTTAACTTTAAAAAAAACCAAGATAAATCTTGAGCAATGCATGTTTAAGGGTAGAGTCCATCTTGCAAAAAAGACGCATTCCGGCTGGTTTTCCTGTTCCTAAATAAAATATTGATGGTTTCCCCCAATTTTTCTGAATAATTCTTGTAGGAAGTTAGCACCCACCCCTCTCCTAGAAAAATGAAATATCCTAGGAAATATTAAAAAGGCAGAGTATTTCGCCTAAAAAGAGTAGAAACTCAGAAGCAGAAACTCAGCCCCCATCACCATCTTTGCTAATGGACCATTACTCTGACCTAGGCCAGTCTATTCTACATAACAAAGATCTACTCCAGATAGAGTTATAATAGGAATCGCCCAAAGCCCTTTCATTACATCATCATCCAGCAAGGCTCAACCAAGCCTGGGATTCAGGACAGCCTACACGGTTGCCCTGCATGGCCCCATGGGAATCTGACAGCCAATCAGAATACAAGCTCAAATTCAAATCCCAACAGAGGTTATAAAACCCAGGCACTTTCAGCATCTCATCTCATTCCTTCTTTCTTCACCCAAGGCATGAGATCCTGTCCACCATTAAACCATCTTTCCAAGCAGTCACCATGTTTCCAGTGTCTTTCTTCCCCACTTGGAACTGAACCCAGAAGGATATTTCTTCCAACATTCTGAAGTAGAGTTATGGAGCTGCCAAGGGGCCTTGAGCCAGCCCTGTCTAGAGCTCCATGAAATTTATTTCCGCCTGGATTTTTTTTTTTTTTTTTTTTTGGGGGGGGGGGGGGGGCTTAATATAGATTTCAAAAACTGTGGACAGATAACCGTATTGTGAGAAGCCACTCTCCCTCAAAAGAATAAAATATTTTGAGGAATATTTAAAGAAGGCAGAATGTTTTATATATATAGTTCCCTGAGATCCGGCATATTGATTTCCTTTGTTCTCCTCTCCTCGCTACACATACCCATCTGTTCCTCCTCCTCACTCAGTTCAGGCCCCAAAGACAGCTGCCTCTCCAACTGGGGGAAGACGGAAGGCCCCAGCTCTGCCTCTGATTCTGCTTCCTCATCAAGGCCTTCCAAAGGCTCCGAAACTGGCCCAGGTTCCCCTTCAACCTCCTCCTCGCCTGACTCTGCTGCTAGTTCTGCTGGCAGCCGATGGGCCACAACATTTGTTTTACTTTAGACTTTGAATAGGAATGGAAGCCAAACCTGAATTTCAAGCTCTTTCCCCAAGATACATTATTTCACAATGCTTAAGGGATGAGCATGCTTTTCTGCCAGCCCTGTTCCCTCAGGATAAATCTAGCCTGTGAACAAAATGATTTATTCAGTAATATATGCTTGTCCTACCAATCACCCATTATTGTTTCCTCAACCCATTTAAAACCTATGACAGATCTGATTGCTGCTTCCTCCAGAACCCCGAACTATGATGTGTTAGGAAATGAGACATATTTCTCTCTCTCTTTGTCTCTCTGTCTCTGTCTCTCTCTCTGTCTCTTTATGCTGAACTGGCAATTTTTCAAAATAACAGTTTTACAGGATTGTTTTTCCTGAGGCTTAAGGAAGACAAGGCAGGTATTCAATCCAGATTAGAATGAGGAGGATTGCAGCAAATTAACCAACAGGACTGACCATTTGGAAGCAAAAAGCTGTGGAGAGTACTGTATTTATTTCTCTATCACCCTTTTAACTCATATCTTTCTATCTAGAGGAAATTCTATTCTATTCTAATTTCCTTATTCTGTTCTATTCTATTCTATTATTCTAATTTCCTTGTTCTGTTCTGTTCTATTCTATTCTATTCTATTCCAATTTCCTTGTTCTGTTCTGTTCTAATTTCCTTGTTCTGTTCTATTCTATTCTGTTCTATTCTATTCTAATTTCCTTGTTCTGTTCTGTTCTGTACAATTCTATTCTATTCTATTCCATTCCATTCCATTCTACTATTCTGTAATTCTATTCTATTCTAATTGCCCTATTCTATTCTATTCTATTCTATTCTATTCTAATTTCCTTATTCTATCCTATTATTCTAATTTCTTTGTTCTATTCTATTCTATTCTATTCTAATTTTCTTGTTCTGTTCTGTTTTGTTCTATTCTAATTCTATTCTATCCTACCCTACCCTACCCTACCCTACCCTACTCTACTCTACTGTACTCTATTCTATTCTATTCTACCCTACCCTACCCTATTCTACTCTACTCTACTCTACTCTACTCTACTCTACTCTACTCTACTCTACCCCACTCTACTCTACTCTACTCTACTCTACTCTACTCTACTCTACTCTACTCTAATCATGCTTCAGTTTGAGATGCAGACAACATAGACTCATCCCCAACAGCCTGCGCTTGGCTCCAACAATGAAGGGACACAGGGCACAAAACATCCTGCAGAAAGCACAGCTCCACAACACACAACACCATGACTTGTGAGCTTGTGTCAGACTTGGGATGCGCCAAGGTATTTACAACATTTATGTGATAATGTAGTAAAGTTACTTTATGGACCCCATTGTTTATGCACTGTTGTTTCAATCATTTAATTTTCTTCCAGCTCAATCGTTAGAACTTTAGAATATAATTTTACAAATTGTGTCTAAATCTACTCTTTTCCCTCCTTCCCTTTCTGATTCATCTTTTGGACTGTGGGACTAAAAGAGTCCAAGGCCATTCTGTGGCTAGTGATTTATACAGCTTGCACCTGGTTGTGGCTTTGTCAACCCTGCCATTGCTATTGCTACTTTGGGGACAGGGTCTGCCAGAAGGTTGCAAATCTTTAGGGAGGAAAATGATTTGGGACTTTCTTGTCAGATTATCTCTAAGGGAATGTAGCTCACAACAAGGACATGCATTTTCTACACCAATCTGTAACATGGAATTATCTTTGAAATAAACCAGAAGACTGAAAAGAACAATACCCCATATTGTTTTAACATGTTCCCGACCCGTGAATCTGTAATGTATCTGTTTTGATTAGGAATACAAAATCTTTTGGTCCTGTACAGTTAAGAACCAAGATACGTTTTAATACAAGGAATTGTGTTTCAACAGTCATTTTAACATGAACATGTGATTTACATAAAAGTTTGAATGAATCACCCTTTGCTGAGTCTAAGGGAGGAAGAAGGGTTTTTGATCAAGTGAAAAGTGAAAAGATTGCGAGGGAAATTCCTCATTTCTCTTCAGTCTTTGTCTGAGGAATGACTCAAAAAAACCCTGTTAATTCCAGACCCAGATGTTTCCCTACGAGGGACCAAATGAGGCAAAACAACATATGTGAAATTTGCAATTGTGTGGACTGCATTTGCAAAATAAACAGCGTTTGAGAGCTCTAAGCTAGGAAGCAGGAGGGTGGAAGAAGTGGGTTTTCTAAGCAGCAGATAGAATTTCTGAATAGTGGTGGTCTTGGTAAATTCAGCCCAATTCCACACAACCTTCTAGAGACTGCAAAACATGTAGTAAAACTCAGCAATTGAGCCCAAAGGAGAGAATATAAAACTGAAGAAAGAGAAAATGACATGCCGGGTGACGCGTGCCACCCCTCCAAGAAAGTCCAGTTGCGTTTTCAAAAAGCACCTTTGGGTATACCTCCTGATCCTTTTTCATTATGCATCTCCTGCCTTATCCAGTTCATTAGAGTCTGGATTTTTTGACAATCATGGTTTGAGTCTTCTTTAAAAACCATCCTCTCCCCTGTGTTGCATAAGCTAAAATCTCCATGAGCAACACATTTTCCCTTTTGGTTGGTTGGTTGTTTCAATGTATTTGATTTTGATGCCATTCAAGTAGAACCAACTCTGTTGGGTCTCTTTTGTACATTTCCATTCACTGAAATAAAGCTAATCATTGTTACTAGAACAGGGAATTTATAACGAGAGGCATTAACATGATAGTCTATTGATTGTATAGTGGCATTAATATATTGCTACATATTTCTTTAATTAATGCTGTTATACATGCCAATGTACTCTAATACTTGTCCTAAGCAATAACTGCACTCAGGAATGTGTCTAATTGACCTTTTAAAGCTGTCCAAGTATGCAGTTATCATTTCATCTTGGTTTTGCTGAATTCCACCTATTAATTGCTCGTTGTGCAATTTCTGTTATTGGTTCAGAATCTTCCAACTTTCAGTTTGGTGCCTGATCTTGCATTATGAGAAACAACAGGGAAAAAAATTTTATATATCTGATCAAGTTTCCTCCCTGAATTTCTTAGTCCTGTCCCCCTCAAAGTTAAAAAGTCTGTAACCCCGTACGCCTACTTGATAGGGAAGTTGGATTTGAAAGTTTAATTGCATTTTTCCTACAGTTGAGAAAAATAATTCTAAACCAATCACAATGACCAGAATACAGTTTTGCAAGATGCTCACTGCCAGCCTGACTAGCTCAAGGTTGACTCAGCCTTTCAGCCTTCCAAGGTCGTTAAAATGAGGGCCTAGATTGTTGGAGGCAAAAGGCTGACTCTGGAAACTGCTTAGAGAGGTCTGTAAACCACTGTGAAGCAGTATATAAGTCTAACTGGTATTGCTATTATGCCAACCTTATAATGCTGTAAGACTTGAAATATTCAGTAAGTTATTTTTCAGTTTCTCTGAATGGCTCTGAAAAGAATCTTGCTCAGAAAGGTCTTACAAATTCCCACAATGGAAGAATGGACGGTGAAATTGACAGAGATAGTGAAGCAGACTGCTTTGATTAAAGAAAAGACTTCGCCTAATTTGGTCTCTGCTTGGAAACCACTTTTGTGCTTGAAACTCAAAGAAGTGAAATTTTAACTTTGGGATCTGAAAATTAGAACTGTTTATGATGAGAAAAGTATTGTCTATTAGTGCTAGCTGGAGATTACAGGGGAGGCAAAAGGAGAGCCCTCGACCCTGGAACATTTCTCTAAATGCCCCAATAGCGCTACCAGGGTGTGGTTGCAAAGCCTATTTGCAAATCCTAAATTTGAGATGTCCTATAACCATGATGGCAGATCAGACAACAAATTCTGGCTCAAATTCTGGTAAACCCAGGCTAGGAAAACGATCTTGCAGAGCCTTTCTCAATATATTGTCTTCTAAAGCTGCTAAGTAAAGTCACCTCTGATGTTGTCCACCAATGTAAAGCTCATTTGGAGAACACCAGAAAGAAGGAAAACCAAAAATGCAGACCTGAAGTGAAACAGAAAACATGCTTTCTATCTCAGGACATATCTGCACCATGCTTGAAGCTGCTCTTATTCTAGGCTCAAGCCTTAGCCTGACATAAGCCAGTTTCTGATACTTTGATTTGATTCAAATTTTATTTTATATATCTCTACAGGAGGAGAGCTCTTTGATTATGGATATCCTTTGCTCCTCTAGATGACTCCGCAGTGGTGTGGTCCTTAGCCCATGGCATTTCTCTTATATGACTATGAACTTCATCGATGGAAGACCTTAAAATACTGTAGCAATAGAAAGTATCAAAAAACCTCCCACACATTATTTTAAAACCTAGTACCTAAGCAATTTCTGGCATTAAATGAAAATTATGCAATTATTGAAAAATAATTGCAAATGACAGAAAACCGATTTGGATCCAGAGTGGATGAGTAAGCACTGACGGATGGCATTTAACCCAATGTGGTGACCTTTCCATTGGGTTCTTCCAGGGATGGGCTGCTGAGGGCTCACAGGGGCTTGGGAGAGCCCCTAGCTAAGACTCTGCGGGGCTCAGAGAGCCCCCAATACCCTCAGAAAGACAAGAAGCAAAGGAAAGCTCTTAATAGGCTTAATTGAATTTCTGGATGTTCAGCCAAGAACATTTCACACCTCGCAAAAGTGTGGCAAGCTAGATAAACAATCACTCAGCGCTTGAGAGGGAGAGCCATTGAGAAAATCAGATACCATAGCCACTACCCTCTGAGGGGATTAATTACCAAATAATAAGAATCACATAACTCACCAGAAACTCCATAAGACTCCAAGATCCCTCTCACAGTCACTGCTATTAAGCTTGGTTTCACAGTATTAAGTGCACAAAATAATAAACAACTTTTTTGGTATATTATCCTTTTTTAGGTAATTAGGAGAAAGAAGCAACGTCGAGTTGGCCATACCCACCTAGTCACATGCCCACCCAGCCAGTCATTAGGGTAGAGAGTCCCTTGCTAAAAAATTTGAAGCCGACTCCTGGTTACTTCCCATTCCGCACAATGCTGTCATGCCCGTTGAAATCTGATTCCCAGGGGGAGGTCGAGCAGCTGACAGGGAGTGGGAGTGTGGCTTCGTTGGCTGTGGAAGAAGCTGGGGAAGGGCAAAGTCTGGCTGGGCAGAGCAGGGGAGAAGTAGAGCAAGGCAGAGGGAATCCGGAGGAAGACCCAGGCCCACCCCCTCTTCATCCTAGGGCACGCAGGGAGGAACAGAGAAGGGAGCAATGTGAGTTGCATGGCTTACGGGGGAGGAAAGGGCCCTGATGCCCTTCATTAGCTGCAACTGGGAAAACAGTGTTTAAAAAGGCAAGCTACTCACAGCAAAGTTGCTGGAAACAAACTGTGAGTTATCTTTGTTTGTCGAGGCTTATCTGGGTTTCTGGCATTTTCCCAAGTGTGTGTGTTCTGTTGGCCTTTGAAGTCTGCAATTCCTTATCCTGCCCTGTCCAGTTAATTGTTGCAGCGTGGTTTGTGTGGATTTTTATTTACAGTTTATATGTACTTTGTTTTCGGACTGAATTTCCTCCACTTAAAGACTGTACTTGGGAGAGTTTTTTTCTCCAGCCGAAGGTAACTGGACATTGGGGGCAAAATTGGAGGTACTAAAGGGACTCATCTTACTTATGTGACAGTGTTGCCTTTGTTTCCACGCCCCTTTGGGTCATCACAGATGCAATTCAATCTCTCCATGGCCGGTTCTATTTTCTGAGTCATTACAATTCCCTCTTGCAGGAGGTCCTGCACCTTTTCATCTAATTTTAGCTACATGTGACTGAAATGGGAATGTTTTATTTTTTTGCTGTAAACCCTGAAACTGTGTGTCTGTTTAAGCCAAATGCCAGATGTTTGGCTTGCTTTGAAAGTCTCCTTGTGCTCCTAAGTGGAGGGAAGCTGAGACTCGGTGTAGGCTGGATGCCACAAACCCTACGGTCAATATTGCAGCTCAATTCCACAAGTGCTACAAAGCATGCTACTTAAACTACTTTAAAAAAAAAAAGATTTGGAAACTCTTGAGAACATGCCATCTTGCTTCATCGGAATAAAAGTATTGTTTTATTGTTTGGGGAATCTGACCGGAATGGACAGTTTTGTTTTTCTAATTTGTTCTGGTTAAGATGTTCTCCACAGTTCTGAGAGAGGAGCAGATGAACCAGAGAGAGATGAAGGGAAAGTTCTACTTTAGATACTACATGGACCGAAGATCTTAGAAAGTGCATGGCTAGTTCGTTTCCCACTTCAAATTCCTCTAGTATCCAATTTCCAGGCCACTGGCCTCAAGGGAATGCCTGGTGTCTGCTTTACCAGCAAGGAAAGGGTTGAGTCAGCCTTCTTGAGAAATACAGTCGTTGTGTTTGTAGAATTCATAAATACAGTTGTCACAGAGTCTCCTCTGTGGAATGCAGAAATTGGTGTCTCCTCTATGGCTCCAGCTTAGTCTTGGAAGCTGTCATGGAAGCTGAGTTGGGCTGAGTCAAAAGCAGGATCTCTTTCTTAAGATTGCAATGAACAGAGTCAGCCTGCTCTGCCTGCAGCTGTTTGAAACACAACTTCAGCTAAGAAGAGGGCACAAAAGTCAACATCCCCAGATGGCAGGAAAAGGATAGGGGTGTCCCCAAAGACAGAGAGTGAGTGCTGGAAAATTCTGCTCTCACCACACCGCTACTGGTGCAATGATACCATAATTTATGTTCTCATGGATGGACTGAATCACTGAGGAAGACAAAGCATTTTAAAATAAAAATCTACCCTTTTAGAGCCAATGAAAGGGACAAATACTGGGCCACATCTGAGACTAAGTGTGTTGACAATCAGGTGGCATTTTTGGAATAAGTGTGCTCTTTGGTGAAAATAGTGACTCAGAACATCTATGAAGATGTTTTGCTTCATATCCAAGAAGAGCTGAAGAATCTTATTGGATCAGAAGCAAAATGTCTTCAAAGAAAAACCAGAAAATCCAGTTGCTTCTTGAAAAAGCACCTGTAGGATAGTGACTCAGAAATCCTATTTTAGTAGAAATAGGATTTCTAGAATTGGGACAGTATAGCTCTTGCCAGCCCAATGACTTGGCAGAGTTTCCACCGAATTCTACAGTGGTGGCAGAAGTTTAATCTGATTATTTGGTGAATTGATGAAGCATCATTTAACCAGCTCTCTGTTAGAGGAACACAGCTTGGGTACCAGAGGATAATGGAGCTGCTTTGACTCAACAAACCCCTTCTTAGTCTAGAAAACTGGGGCTTAAAAGAGAGGCATGGTCTTTTAATTCTCATGCACACCGAGCCAAGCAAACTGACACCAAAGTTTCCAAAACCTTATAATCCACTGAAGAGGGAAGAAGGGTGGCCTCAAAAATATTTGCTTGTTAGCTGTAGCGACCAAGCAAAGGGATGGATTTTTAATAAGGCACATAGGCAAAATTTGCTAACGAAAGGGAAAAAAAATGAGTGATTTCCCACCCCACTGCTATAGACTGACCATTTGCCAAAAACTCTCTCATTGGCCTGAAGCGAGGCATGGAAACTTTTACAGAAATATAGCATTTGCTCCTGCAACCACAGGAAAGCTGTGCTGTGGGAAGAACTATATTTACTCATCCCAAGAGATAGGCCCAGCCCTATATGCTTCTGTGTATCTGTCTCTCTTACCCCGTCAGAGTAGAATTCCAGATTCAGTTTGGGGGCTAAAGAATAAATGATGCCTATTTTTATTTTATTTGGTTTGTCAACTGCTTACAAGATAATAGGTATAAGTAAAAACATAGTTATGAATACATGGATACATATAAGAAAAATAAAAGAAACAATAGGACAGGGACGGTAGGCACGTTGGTGCGCTTATGCACGCCCCCTACAGACCTCTTAGAAAAGGGGTGAGGTCAATAGTAGAAAGTCTAAGGTTAAAGTTTTTGGGGTTTGGGGAAGAAACCACAGAGTCAGGTAGAGTATTCCAGACATTTACCACTCTGTTGCTGAAGTCGTATTTCCTGCAATCAAATTTGGTGCAATTAACCTTGAGTTTGTATCTATTTGCTCTCGTGTTGTTATGGTTGAAGCTGAAGTATTCATTGACTATTTCATTTTATTTCATTTTATTTTATTTTATTATTTTATTTTATTTTATTTTACTTTACTTTATTTTATTACCTATTTGTAGCTATCCTTCTGTTGCTTAAATTCTCGAGTTTCTTTGATTGACTTCTTTGGAGCAGAAATCCACCCAAGGTATGTATTCTCCAGGTAGAGTGTGGTCCTTGCAGAAGGCGGGGCAGAGTTGGGTCATATATCAATATATCCCTGCCCCAATATAAAGTCAGACAACCAATTCATTTGCGTTCATCTTGACTCATTCTATTATCCAGCAGCAGAGGTGGGATTCAAAAATCCCAGAACCAGTTCGCTGCTCCCGGGCCTCTGGGAGGGCGGAAACGGCCTTCTCTGTGCTCTGGAGGCCCACTGGAAGCCGGAAACAAGCCCATTTCTGGACTTCCGGAAAGCCTGTTTTTCCCCTCCCAGGCCTGTTTCCGGACTTCTGGTACTTCCAGGAGGGCCATTTTTTGCCTTCTCAAGGGTCTGGAGGCCTCTCGTGGGCCTCTGGGAGGGCAAAAACAGCCTCCCCCAGGCTCCGGAGGATCCCTGGAAGCTGGAAACAGGCCCATTTCCGGACTTCCGGAAGGCCCATTTTCCCCCCTCCCAGAACCTCCGCATGGACCCTGCACTTACCAGCATCACATGGAGACTCCTGGGTGGGGGGAGCAGGGGGGGATTCTACAAGTTTGCATCTATTCACTAGAACCGGTTGTTAACATTCTAAGCAGTTCAGAGAACCGGTTGTTAGAAGAAATTACTGGTCTAATCCTGTAAGGAAGGCAGGAAGGAAACATTCTGGTGTTGCTTACAGAAACTGCCTCTCCGTTAACCCTTATTACATTCTTGGCAGGACTAGACTTCCTGTCTCAGGAACTTCTCTGGAGTTTTTTTCCCCTCCTTTGCTGGTACTTTGCTTGTGTGGAGTGACCACTCAAAGTTACAATGGCACTGAAAAAAGTGATTGATGACCGTTTTTCACACTCACGACTGTTGCTGCATCCCCACAGTCATGAGGGGCCAGGCAAGGAGATGCGTGCCTCGATGTGAGTGATACTGAGTTGGCCACACCCAGCCAATAACATGACCACCAAGCCATGTCCACAGAACCGGTTGTTAAAAAATTTTGAATCCCACTCCTGGGCGGGAGGGACCAGCCAGTTGGTTGAAATACCGGTTTGGCGAACCAGTTGAAAACTTAACATCTGAACCAGTCCAAACTGGTCGAATCCCACCCCTGTCCAGCAAGGAAAAACTATCATATGGTCATTGTATTAATGTATGCCTGGATTTGCACGTCCTGCTAAGCTGGGATTTGTTTTAACCATGCTCTGTTAAAATTACGTTGCAATACGTTTTCACCAGGCCCCAAACAACCAAAATAATTGCACTGCTGTTCCATGATCAGTAACATTATTTCAAGAGGCTTTGGGTGGAGCTGGGGGGAGGGGGAGGTTGCAGAAATGAGCTTAAGGGTCATACGTGGTCCAGTTTGTCCCCCTTGGTCTCTGCACCTGCAACCTTAACAGAATAACAGAGCTGAAAGGATTTTGCAAGAAGGGTTCGGGTACATTTGGCTTCCTGCTACAATGATCTACTCATTCCGTAACTGATTCAGTGGCCATATTAAAATAACTGTCCATTCGACAGACCATATGCGAGATTTGATCCTAAGATCAGCTATAGAGCAGTGGTCGCCAACCGGTGGGCCAGGGACCACTGATGGTCTGCGAGAAAATTTTGGTGGTCCAATGTCACCCCCAAAGCGATTAATCCAGGCTGCACAGGAACACAAGGCTGTGCTGCCCACATGGCCCACAGGAACACAAGGCTTGCATTGCTTGCACTGCAAACAACATGAGGTAGTGAGAGGAGGGGAGGAAAGGCAGAGTGGGGGAACTTGCCCCACGCGTCCCACATGCCTGGTCTGACCACCGGGCTGTTTCTTTCCACTTCTTTCTTCTTCTGCTTTTGACTGCATGCAAGGAAAGCAGCAAAAGTCTGTCTTTCTTTCCCCCCAAACTCCACCAGAAATGAGCCTTTGGGACCCTGCAAGGCCTCCTGCTCCAAGAGGCTGCGCCGGCAAAGACTCATTTTTGGTGGAGTTTGGGGGGAAGAAAGAAAGACTTCTGCTGCTTCTGCTGCTTTCCTTGCATGAAGCCAAAAGTCTCTTTCCCTCCTCTGAGAATGGAGCTGGGGACAGTATCCTGTGATCCCAAATAAAGAATGATCGATTGGGAGGAAAACGGGATGGGGAATTTTCCTGCAGACTTCTTTTTCCTACAGCCACCATCAATCAAAATTCATATTAGTATTCTGCGGGATTTAAAATTATGAGTTTGGTGGTCCAAAAGCTCCCTGAGATCCCAAAAGTTGGCGACCTCTGCGGACAGAATAAGAGAGATGGAAAGGACATTGGAGCTCTTTTAGTCCAATCCTAACCCCTGCTCAAGCAGGAAATCCAAAACCATTCCAGACAAATGGCTATTCAATCTCTTCTTTAAAATTTCCAGGGATGGAGCAAGCCACAACTTCTGCAGGCAAGCCGTTCCACTGGTTAATGGTCCTCACTGTTAGGAAGTTTCTCCTTAGCTATAAAGATGGCATCTCTCTCTACATAACAGAAATAGCACCAGGATTGATCTGAATGTGTTATTGTAGATTAGACATTGGACTGCTATAATCATCCATCTCCTTCCCAGTTGTGGTTTGTCAGTACTCACCTTCATGCCAGGTAGAGACCACCAAGGAGGGCCAGAGAAGCAGGAAGATAAGGGACGCCTGTTGAAACATCTCTGTGTTCAGAAGAAGGTTGCAGCCAGCAGAGAAATACCAGCATGCCTTGGTGGTTGGTAATTCAATCTAAAACCAAAGGGTAGAAAAGGCTTGAGGTTAATACAAGAGAAAGGCAAGCAGAATGGCTGTGTAAAAGATAGTTAATTTGGTCTGTACATTTACTCACGGCGCAGAGGTTATGTTTTTTGTGGGAGAAGAGAGGGAGACATGCAAGAATATAGAATAACAGAGTTGGAAGGGACCTTGGAGGTCTTCTAGCCCAACCCCCTGCTTAGGCAGGAAACCCTATACCATTTCAGACAAATGGGTGTCCAATCTCTGCTTAAAAACTTCCAGTGTTGGAAAATTCACAACTTCTGGAGGCAAGTCGTTCCACTGGTTAATTGTTCTCACTGCCAGGAAAGTTCTCCTTAGTTCTAGGTTGCTTCTCTCCTTGATTAGTTTCCACCCATTGCTTCTTGTCCTATCCTCAGGTGCCTTGGAGAATAGCTTGACTCCCTCTTCTTTGGGGCAGCCCCTGAGATATTGGAAGACTGCTATCATCACCTTTAGTCCTTCTTTTCATTAAACTAAATATATCCAGTTCCAGCAACCATTCTTTATACATTTTAGCCTCCAGTCCTTGCAAAACCAAGAATCTTTCCCGAAGTTTTTAATATTTTTACCTATTCAAGTTCTGAATTTCAAGACTTGGCTCGGTGGGTATTGAAAACAAATTCCAACAGGTCTTGTGGGAGAGAATCCAGATAAATGGAAGATTATAGCTAGCATCAAGCTGATCTCTTCCTGAGAAAGTAGGAAACCCACTGAGGACCTAAGAATGATCCACTCAAAGAGTAGATCACTACTGCAAGTTAAAGCACATGCTTACTCCATACTTAAGAAGGCAGCACGCAAGCAATTGCATTAAATAAATACCTGCATGTAAAGAGGAAGGTATGATGTTTCCCACCTTATGCTAAGGTAGTTTGAAAGGACTTCTCCTATGAAGAGGCTGCAAGGGAAAATTAGGAGCAGAAGCTCAAAAGAAAAAAAAACAAAACTAAATACAATAGGTCATGATTCTCTTTATTATCCAAAGAGGGAATGCTCCATAAGAATATTAAATCCACTTTCTAAATTAGCTAGAACCAACCCTTTGACTAAATCCTGGGATTGTTGGTGAGGAGGACCAACACAGTTGGATTGTTTAGAACACCATTCTAAACATATTTGTTTTCCAACAAAACATTTGATCTGCTTCAGTGGACATAATTCATTTTTCATTCCTTTTTTAAAAAGTTTTCTCCTTCTTATTACTTTACTGTGAATAACAGAGTATTTTACTGTGCACCGCAAAGCTCACATTAAGCTGCATTGTGAAACTGGCTTGGAAAAAGACCCTTTGTTCCGTTATATAAATAAATCAGTCTGTCTGGATACAAAGCCCTTTAGATGGATTGTACTGGACATTTAGAGAATCCAAGAGAGGGAAAGGAAAAACAAAGACTCCGGCACGGTTTAAATCTTAAAATTTAAGGTGATAAACCCATTCAGCTTCACTACACATCCCCATGTCTAAATGGGTAACAGTGTGGGTAACTCACACTAAAAATAACTATCACATTATTCTCTAACCAGCATCGCCAGGTCAGTGAGTCTTACAAAGTACACAAATAGCAGAGTTGGAACGGACTTTGGAGGTCTTCTAGTCTAACCCCCTGCTTAGGCAGGAAACCCTGTACCATTTCAGACAAATAGTTGTTCAATCTCTTCTTAAAAACCTCCAGTGAGGGAGCACCCACAACTTCTGAAGGCAAGCTGTTCCACTGGTTAATTGTTCTCAGTCACTGACAGGAAATTTCTCTTTCATTTTAAGTCGGATCTCTCTTTTTGTTAAATTTCCTTCCACAATATCCCGACAGCTTAAAATGCTGCCTTCTGATTTTAACCAGTACCACCTCTTCTGAAAAAAATAACAACATCATCTTGAATGATTGACGGGTTTCTTAAACAAAACAAAAGTTAAACTTCAGAACTTTGTACAGGGAGGGGGAAAAAGTGTATTTTTCTCTCCCTCTTACCAGTCTCTTGCAGTTGGATGTGCAGTGATCTCCCTCGGTTCCTTTCTCTTACGCCATCCAGGAAATCCGTCTTAACTCGCTGCAAACTCGCTGCAGAAACAGCCGCCTGTTCTTTGACAGGTCAGGGGGCTGGGCTAATGCTGCCCAGATGTGGGGGCAGCTGAGGCTGCCCAGAGTCTGCTTTAAGGAGGGGGGAAAAAAGAGAGAGAGAAGTGGCTGAAAGACACACACTTTCCTAAGAGGCGCACTCAGCTCCAAGGTTGCGAAGGCCGCAGGCAAGGACCGGTTGGGAGTCTTTCCAGATGTGCAGCCCAGAGGAAGTCTCGACGTGCCAAGGGAGGGCTGCGAGATCAAAGCAGCCAGCCGGAGTGGACGTGTTTCTTCTCTGAACTTTTTAAGTGCAATACTTGCTTTGGTGCCAGCCCGGATTCTCCAAGGGCAGCCGCGTGGGAAGAAGGCTTGACAGCTCAGTCTGGTTTGGAAGAAAGTCTAGCGTAGAATGGGTGGCTTTCAGATGTTCCCAACATTGGAGGTTTTTTTAACAGATTAACAGAGTTGGAAGGGACCTTGTAGGTCATCTAGTCCAACCCTCCCGCCCAGGCAGGAGACCCTACATCATTGCAGACAGGTGGCAGTCCAATCTCTTCTCGAAAGCTTCCAGTGATGAAGCTCCCACAACTTCCAAAGGCAACTTCTATTCCATTGCTTGGTTGTTCCCATTGTCAGAAAATTTCTCCTTATTTCTAGGTTGAATCTCTCCTGGTTCAGTTTCCATCCATTATTCCTTGTCTGGCCTTCAGGTGCTTTGGGAAATAGCTTGACCTCCTCCTCTTTGAGGCAGCCCTTCAAATATTGGAAGATTGCCATCATGTCTTCCCTGGTCCTTTTCTTTGCTAAACTAGCCATGTCCAGTTCCTGCAACTGTTCATTGTATGTTGTAGTCTCCAGTCCCCTAATCATCCTGGTTGCTCTTCTCTGTACTTTTTCTAGAGTCTCAAAATCTTTTTATAGTATGGTGACCAAAATTGGATGCAGTAGTTTAGGTGTGATCTTACTAAGGCTTTACAGAGTGGTATTAGTACCTCACTTACTCTCGATTGTATCCCTCTGTTAATGCAATTTAGGATGGCATTAGGTTTTTTGGCTGCTGCCACACACAACTGGCTCCTATTTAGCTGGTTGTCCACTAAGACTCCAGGATCCCTCTCACAGTTCCTGCTATTGAGCCTGGTTTCACCCAATCTATAAATCTTTTTAAGAAGATACTGAACATCCATTTGTCCAGAATGGTATAGAGTCTTCTGTCTGGGCAGGGGGTTAGATTAGAACAGTGGTTGCCAACCAGTGGGCCAGGGACCACTGGTGGTCTGCAGAGAAATGTCACCCCCAAAGCAATCCAGGCTGTGCAGGAACACAAGGCTGCGCCGCCCACATGGCCTGTGGGAACACAAGGCTTGCATTGCGAACAACACGAGGTAGTGAGGGGAGGGGGGAAGGGTGGAGGGGAAGAACTTGCCCTACTTGCCCCACCTGGCCACTAGGCTGCTTCTTTCCGGTTCTTTCTTCTTTTGCTTTTGGCTGCATGCAAGGAAAGCACCAAGGTTTTTTCTTTCTCTCCCCCAAACTCCACCAGAAATGAGTCTTTGGGACCCTGCAAGGCATCCTGTTCCAAGAGGCTGAGTCATTCTGGCGGAGTTTGGGGGAGAAAAGACTTCTGCTGCTTCTGCTGCTTTCCTTGCATGAAGCCAAAAGTCTCTCTCTCTCTCTCTCTCTCTCTTTCCCCCTGAGAACAGAGCTGGAGATGGTATCCTGCAATCCCAAATAAAGAATGGTCGATCGGTAGGAAAACGGGATGGGGAATTTTCCTGCAGACTTTTTTTAGGATTTTCCCAGAGTCTCTTGGTCTGCGGGATTTAAAATTATGAGTTTGGTGGTCCCTGAGGTCCAAAAGGTTGGTGACCCCTGGACTAGATTTATTTATTTATTTATTTATTTATATTTATATTTCTATACCGCTCCCTCTCCCAAAAAAGGGACTCGGGGCAGTGTACAGCCTAATAAAAATACATAGAGTAAATATAATTTAAATAAAATTTAAAACTGAATTAAATAGATAAACTGGCTGCATCCCGTCTAACTACAGTTACACATTTAAAAATCCGGGATTAATAAAAAAATTTAAAATGGAAGATTAAAAACTAAAACCCAAAATTAGGTATAAAACCCCAAAAACCCTTACTGGGCCAGGCCAGCCTGTTTAAAAAATAGGGTCTTAACCGCGCGCCGGAAGGTCAGGATGTCCGTCATGGCTCGTATCTCCGGGGGGAGATCATTCCACAGGGAGGGGGCTCCCACAGAGAAGGCCCGCACCCTCGGGGCCGCCAGCCGACAACGATCAGGCGGCGGTACCCCAAGTAGGGCAACCCTGTGGGAGCGTACTGGGCAGTGGGAGGTAGACGATGGCAGTAGGCGGTCCCGTAGATACCCAAGTCCCGAGCCATGGAGCACTTTAAATACCATCAGTACCACCTTGAATCGAATTCGGAAGGCCACAGGAAGCCAGTGCAGCCTGCGGAGAAGCGGTGTAACGTGGGAGCTCCGAGGGGCACCCACGATCACCCGCGCGGCTGCATTCTGGACTAACTGTAGCCTCCGGAGACTCTTCAAGGGGAGCCCCATGTAGAGAGCATTGCAATAATCCAGGCGGGAGATAACGAGGGCAGAAGTGACTGTGCGAAGTGCGCCCAGATCCAGAAAGGTCCTCTAAGGTCCCTCCCAACTCTGTTATTCTGCGATGAAGTCACTGCCTCCAACTCTAAGAAGCAGAGGGGAAGGGAGGAAGCCCGGGCAGAAATCTTTATTTATTTGCTCGCTGGCTTGTTTATTTAAATGTATTGGCTGCCCAACTCATTCTGGACAAGTTAAAACAACAACCACCGGAAAACCAGCTAAAAACTATAAACAGACAAGTAGCCCAGGCTGCTGTGAGATGATCTAATCAAGAACAAAATAAACAAGAAGGGCAAATGCTGGGGAATCAGGTTGGGACAGGCATCTTTTTAACATTTTAAAGGAGCTGGATTTGGCCGAGCAGACAGACATGCAACAGGAATAGCCCGGATTCAGCAGAGGAATTGGCTGGATTTTGCCTTTCATCCGAGAGGGATTTTTACAGTTGTCCCAAAAGTTGCTTTTTCAAGAGGCAACTGGACTTTCTTGGTTTTTTTCTTTTCTTTTGTAGACGTTTCGCTTCTCGTCCCAGAAGCTTCTGGAAGTTTTTAAGAAGAGATTGGATAACCTTTGCTTAGATTGGTATAGGGTTTCCAGGCTAAGCAGCGGGTTGGACTAGAAGACCTCCAAGGTCCCTTCCAACTCTGTTTATTCCTTTCCATTCCATTCTATTCCTATCCTATTTTCTATTCCTATTCTATTTTCTATTCTATTCTATTTCTATTCTATTCTCTCATTCCAATATCTATTCTATTTATATTCTAGTTATATTCTATTCCCTGCTTCCTATTCTATTCTATTCCCTTATTCTTCAGCTATTCTATTCTATTCTACATTTTCTTTTCTATTCTATTTCTATTCTGTTTTATTCTCATTCCAATATCTATTCTATTTTATTCTATTTCTATTTTTATTCTATTCCCTGCTTCCTATTCTATTCTATTCTATTCTATTCTATTCTATTCTATTCTATTCTATTCTATTTCTTTCGGGATAGTGGGGAATGGAAGTTAGAGCTGAAGAAGCTTCTGGGATGAGAAGCGAAACTTCTTCAAAAGAAAAAAAAAACCAGAAAGTCCAGTTGCCTCTTGAAAGAAAAAAAAAAAGCCCCTTTGGGACAGCCATGACCTGGATGACTGAGAAATCTCCACATAATTTTTGCAGTTGTTGATTTTTGCAAACCCATGGGGAAAAAAACCAATATCGTCTCCCTCGGGGTCCCTGAGTCCACTTTGATCGTTTTAAAAGCCCCGAAACTCTTCAATCCGTCGCTGCTGGTGGGCGGGCGCCACCTCACGGTGCAAACCAAGCTGCCTTTTTTCAAAATTAGCCCCTGCAGCTGCTTAAACCACGTTGGGGGAGGGGGGGGGAAGGAGGCGAAAGGTCGGAAAAAGCCGAAGGAGGCTCCTGCCTCCTTTCGGGATATCCCGGAATAATTCTGATTGGGGTTCGGGGTCTTCCGGAAAAGCGCTTGACGTCGGCTTATCCTACGAGGGCGGGGGTCTTTCCTTCGGCATCTTCCGGAGGGGCTCGGCAAATCCGCCCCGTATTTGCGATTGGCCGGGAGAAGACGCCTCTTTTTCTCTTTCGGCCTTTTCCGGAAAGGCTCGACTCGGCTCGTTCCGCCCGGGCCGGCGGGCTGGAACAGTCGGAGCCTGGCTTGGGTTTGGAGTGGACAAGCGGCGGGTCCGGGCTCAGGCATGGCATCCCCATCGCGGAGGCTGCAGACCAAGCCGGTCATCACCTGCCTGAAGAGCGTCCTCCTCATCTACACCTTCATCTTCTGGGTGAGGAAGGGTCTAGGGAACAATGGGGGGCGGGGAAGGGGGTCCCTCTCCTCGCCCTAGACGGAGGGGCAGGGCAAGAGGGGGGCGCCTTTCTCTCCTTTCCAACCCCACCCCCCCAAAATTGCCTTTTGCAAAGAGAGGGGGCGCTTTTTGCAAAGAGAAGTGGAGGGGAGGGAAGAAGAGGACTACATGCCCCATCATGTGTAGCACAGCCCAAGATGGGGCTTCTTGGTCCCACCTGCCTGGAGGCAATCCGGGCATTGGCTTAGCTCCTTGTGCAAAATAAATAAATAAATAAAATAAAACACAATATTCTACCTCAGCAGTTTTTGAAACTTGGAAAACTTTTGAGATGCATGGACTTCAACTCCCATAATCCCTCAGCCAACTGATTTCTTGAAGCCAGAGGTCTCCAAACTTGGCAACTTTAAAACTTGGGGACTTCAACTCCCAGAACTCCTCAGCCAGCTGATTTCAAAGCAGCGACCCTTGCTTTTTAAGCATTGCATGCGATGGGAATATGCAAACAACGAGTTTCTTTTGTCTTCTTCCTTGCATGAATTTGCAAAACTCTTGGATCTTGGACGAAGGCTGTTCTTTCCCAGTGCCCTGTACTTTGCATTTCTTAACCAGCTTGTGGCATTCCACCTGAACGCTTTAGGAAGTTGTGTGAATGGAACCCAGCCCTTGTAACTCTGGAGTCATGGCTTAAGAAACGAGGAGGGTGAACACTCAAAGAGAAGTGGTAGCTTCAGACCTTCTTTATTATCCTGCAAACTTTGGAGTTGGAGAATTCTTTCCAACCAGAAAAAAATAGAGGAAAGGTTATTGATCTGGCATGAATTTTTAGTTCTCTATCTACTAATGAGATAATCTGGGAGTAATCAGGGTTCCAAGTTCAGCCTCTTATTATTATTTTTCCCTCAACCCTTGTGCCTGATTCAGAACTTGTTGCAACCTTGAAAGTTGCAGAAAGTTTTGTAAGCTGACCCCAGGGAGAGACACTTACAAATCATTTTTCCACACAGCAAGAGGAAACATCTCCTTCCTCTTGTATTTTTTTTATAGGCTTTTTTATATTTTTTTAAACTTGAATATATCATCTTCCATTAAACAGCATGTCGTCTGGGTACAAACATATCTGTGCTATTACAATAAAAATTTACAATATTTGTTACATTGCTAATAATTCTCTAATTTTACAATAATAATAGTAATCAGCATTATAACTCTATTCATTTTTCCCTACTAGAATAGAGTAGAATAGATTGGACAAACAAGGAATTTGTCTTTGGTGCGTAAGCTCTCAGTGTACATAAAAGAAAAGATACATTCGTCAAGAGCCAAGAATCATAAAGTACAATACTTAATAATAGTCATAGGGTACAAATAAGCAATCAAATCATACTAGGAAACAGTCAATAAAAATTGTAAGGATACAAGCGGCAAAGTTACAGTCATACAGTCACAAGTGGGAGGGGATGGGTGATAAGGAGTGATGAGAAGATTAATAGTAATAGTATTTTCTAATAAAAATATAATATATTGGGTATAATCTTAACAATCATAATCATAATATTGTTTACACCTCTTATCTTAACATATGTTCTTTATTTCACTAATCTCCATTTATTTCTCACTTCTGTTTTTATTCTCCAGCTATCCGTAAAATAGCTCCCATGTCATATAATATTCAGTTTGTTCGTTCTCCTTTATAGCAAGCGTTAATCTGTTCATGTCTGCACATTCTAATCACATTATCATCCGTAGGGATCTCATCCTATTTCCCCTATCGGATAGAATAAAAACAAGAACCTCTATCCTACACATAGAAAAATATGTGTATATTTTTTCTTACCTTGGGAAAAAAAGAGCATTTAAAAAAAGATTTAAACATTGCGAAGCCCCAAAGCTACACCATCACGTTTTTATGGTACAAAGATCCACAGGGGAATTTCCAAGGAGGGGGGGAGAGGGAGGTGCCCTACAGATTATTATAACCTTCCGTTTATTGACCACTGGAAGTTACAACAGGATTGAAATCATCGCCCATCGTCCAGTCAGTGCCGAAGAAGCTTCTTGTGGGAGGCTTTATCGCTGGAGGCTTTGAAGAAGAAATTGGATTACCATTTGTCAGAGATGGTATAGGGTCTCCTGCTTGGGTGGAGGGGTTGGACTAGATGACCTACAAGGTCCCTTCCAACTTTGTTATTCTGTTCTGTTATTACCACTTTTCCAATTTTGTGCAAATACTCCTTCCTTTTGTAGACGGGCCTCTGAAACACCTTCCGGGGAGAGAGAAAGGCAATTCTCGCTGTCCCACTTCTCAAGGGAATGCATATCCTCTCTCTTTCCCTACCTCTTCTGAGATCAGCAGTAAAGTTTTGTTTTCTTTGGGGTGCAACCCAGTCTGATGAAAGACACCCCCCCAAAAAGAGCACAACATCGCGCTATTCATCAACACCCGCCCATGTCCAAATAGGACACATTGAAATAATATTTTAGAGAATAGTTTTTGCCAGTCCTCCATAAGCTTAGTAAACAAATAATAACCTCATCACTTTGATAAGGTGGAACCTCATCCTTCAAGGAAAGGGCTTAGTTCTGAGAATATAATAAAAGGAATAGTGATCCTCTCTGGTAGGTGCTAGGCCTAAGGTCTTGCACCTTTCTACTTTTCTCATTTAATTTTTTTTTCCAAGTTGCCAGCTTGTTTTGCTAGGTTTTTTGGAGGGGTGAATAGCAATGTATGGAATGCAGTCAGTAATCATGTCCTTTCCTTTCAACATTGCTGCTCCAGGCTTTGGATTCAGGTGAGTGTGGCTTTTTCCCAGAGAGTAGCAGAGTCGGTTCTTTTGAATGCAAGGCGCTGTTGTTTATCTTCGTCTCTTTCCAAAGAAGAGAAATGGAAGAGGATCGGTATATGTGGGAATGGGGGTAGGTGGGGAAGCAGGATTTCGGGGGTGCGGGGGGGGGGGGTAGGTGGAATCCCCAAGGGCTAACTTTTGAAGGACTTGTGGAAACTGGTTGTAGAATGAGAAAAATCCTGAGATAGTAGTAGGAAGTGAAAGAGAAAACAAAGCTTCATAGAGGCCGGTTAAATCTGGTTGAACGATTTACTGTGCAATCCAATTGCACACTTCTCATAGGATGGGGAGCGTTGTTGGCCAAAATCATTTAAAAAGTTAAAGAGTTTAAAAAAGTAGAACCTCTTTCTGAATTTCTAGCAAGATGACGGGCTCCATAATTTTGGGAGGCAAGGCCATCATGGATTATCAAAGCTGGTTTGGTCTAGTGTCTAAGTCACGAGGCGAGAAACCAGGAGACTTGAGATCTCTAGTTCCACCTTAAACTTGAAAAGCCAGCTAGATGACTTTGGGTCAACCACCAGGAGACCGTTAGTTCTAATCTCACCTTAGCCATGAAAGCCAATTGGGTGACTTTGGGCCAACCACCAGGAGATGGTGAGTTCTAGTCTCACCTTAGCCATGAAAGCCAATTGGGTGACTTTGGGCCAACCACCAGGAGATGGTGAGTTCTAGTCTCACCTTAGCCATGAAAGCCAATTGGGTGACTTTGGGCCAACCACCAGGAGATGGTGAGTTCTAGTCTCACCTTAGCCATGAAAGCTGATTGGGTGACTTTGAGACAAATGCCAGGAGACTGAATTGTAGTCCTGCCTTATACGTGAAAGCTGGCTGAGTGACTTTGGGCCAAGCACCAGGAGACAGTGAGTTGTAGTTGTGCCTTAGCCATGAAAGCCAATTGTGTGACCTTGAGCCAGTCGTCTCTCAGCCCAATTTACCTCACAAGATTGTTGTTGTGGGGAAAATAGGCAGAAGAAAGGGTATTTACATACGCTTGCCACCTTGAGTTATTTATAAAGTGATGAAGACAGTATATAAAATACTTCGATAAATAAATTGTACCCAGCCACGAATCTTAAGCAGGGGTGTACGTTTTTACTTTATCTTGTGCCACTTTTCTCAGCCCTGTCGGAAAAATACCTTGCTTTCCTTGATGGAGTTGGGCTGAAATGGCAAAACTGACTACTTTGATTAAAGAGAAGAACATAAATACTTTTGTTTCCACATGGAAACCGCTTCTGAACTTCGTGCTTGAGGTGGAAAAGAATGAAACATTGATTTTGGGTTTTACAGATTAGACTTATAGATCTTTACAGAAATGGCTCCTTCATATTATTATGAAAAAGCAAAAAGCTGTGATTTGATGTGATGCTTTATTTTAACATTTGTAACAGAGAGTCGGAAATCAATGCTTCTTTTCCTTTTTCCTCTTATCTTTCCTCACTTCTCTTCCCCTTTCCCCCTGGTTTTTCTATTTACTTTTGTATTTTACAATATTTTAGAACTCAGTAAAAATGTCAAACTAGGAAAAATATCTTGATTTCCTGTGCTAGTAATCTAAGCCGATCCTTGCAACCCGTTCTTGGAATTCATTTGTGGACTCTGTAAAATCTGATCCAAAGCTACAGATTGCCTCCCCTGTGAAGAAGGATGGATGTCCCCTCCCTCAAAAGTTTCTACATGCATGCTGAGGGGAGGGGAGGGGGGAGGGAAGAAGAAGAGAGGAGGAGGAGGAAGAAGAGAAGAAGAAGAAGAAGGAAGGAGGAAGAGGAAGAAGAAGAAGAAGAAGAAGAAGAATTTTTTTATTAGCCAAGTGTGATTGTCTTTGGTGTATAAGCTCTCAGTGTACATAAAAATACATTCATCAAGAATCATAAGATACAACACTTAGTGATAGTCAAAGGATAAATAAGCAATCAAAATCATACTAGGAAACTAAATAAAACTATAAATCGTAAAGATACAAGCAACAAGGTTATAGTCATAAGTAGAAGGAGGTAGGGAATAGGAAGGATGAGAAAAAGAATAATAATAATACAGTCTTAGTAGTTAATTTGACAGTGTTGTGGGAATTAGTTGTTTAGCAGAGTGATGGCATGTGGGGAAAAAGTGTCCTTATGTCTAGTTGTTCTGGTGTGTCATTTTGAGGGTAGAAGTTGAAACAATTTATGTCCAGGATGTGAGGGGTCTGTAGATATTTTGACAGCCCTCTTTTTGACTCGTGCAGGATACAGGTCCTCCATGGAAGGCAGGTTGGTAGCAATGGTTTTTTCTGCCATTCTAATTATCCGTGGAAGTCTTCGTCTGTCTTGTTTGGTTGCAGAGTCAAACCAGACAGTGTTTGACAGTTCTGAACTCGGGTCAAAGTAGAGCTGATCTGCATCAGTGCAAAGGTAGCGTAGAATCACGGAATTCTGGTTAGGAGGAAGCAGCTTGTTTGCAGGGGAAACATCTCCTGAAATGCTGCTTTTTTTGACTCGCGCATTTCTTTCTTCTACCTTTCCAGTTCTCTGGCATCATCCTCCTGGGCGTTGGGATTTGGGGTAAGGTGAGCCTGGAGGTCTACTTCTTCCTGCTGAATGAGAAAGCCAGCAATGTTCCTTACGTCCTGATCGGGGCCGGATTGGTAGTCGCTCTCCTGGGCACCTTTGGCTGTTTTGCAACCTGTCGTGGAAGCACATGGATGCTTAAACTGGTAATGGTTTCAAATGGCTTTCGGGTTGAAGTGCAAGTAACTGGTTGGGATTTGCAATTTCAGGCCAGGTAAAAATAAGATGCAGGCATGCTACCGTTGGTGTGGTGCACGTGATTAGAATGGAATACTGCAGGCTACTTCTGCTGCCTGCCAGCTGCCTGATATTTGGCAGTTTGAATCTCACCAGGCTCAAGATTGACTCAGCCTTCTGAGGTCAGTAAAATGAGGACGCAGATTGGTGGGGGCAAGAAGCTGATTCTGTAAAGCACTGTGAAGCGGTATATGTCTTAAGTGCTATTGCTATTGCCCTTCCTTCCTTCCTTCCTTCCTTCCTTCCTTCCTTCCTTCCTTCCTTCCTTCCTTCCTTCCTTCCTTCCTTCCTTCCTTCCTTCCTTCCTCCCTCCCTCCTTCCCTCCTTCCTTCCTTCCTTCCTTCCTTCCTTCCCCCACTGCTAGCAGTTTGATTCCCACTCAAGATTGACTCAGCCTTCCATCTTTCCAAAGTTGGTAAAATGAGGACCCAGATAGTTGGGGACAATATGCTGACACTGTAAATAGTACACTGTAAAGCACTGTGAAGGAGTATGTAAGTGCTATTGCTATATATCTTCCTTCCTTCCTTCCTTCCTTCTTCCCCTCGCCTCCCTTCCCTCCCCTCCCTCCCTGTCGTTAGAATGCAATATTGTAGGCTAACTCTGCCAACTGCCAGCAGTTCGATTCCCACCAGCTCAAGGTTGACTCATTCTTCCATCCCTCCGAAATCAGTAAAATGAGGACCCAGATTGTTTTGGGGCAAGAGGCTGACTCTGTAAACAGGTTAGAGGGGGCTGGAAAGCACTGTGAAGTGGTATATAAGTCTAAGTGCTATTGCTATTCTTGGACTTTCAATGGAAAATTTATATTCTGTATTTATCTAAATCCAGGGCAGAATTTTAACCCAGCTAGACCATGCTTTATGATTTGGCTGGGGTTTTTTTCCCCTCTGCACAGCGTCTTGTTATAGCTGGGGTGCAGGTATTTCTCAGCTTACGACTATTTTTAACAACCAGAGTTACGATGGTACTGAAAAAAGTGACTAGTGAATTAGTGCTCTCGCTAATGGCTATGGCAGCGTCCCCCCAGCGTCACTTGATCAAAATTTGGCCGCTTGGCAACTAGCACGTCTTGTGGTCATGTGGTCGCCATTTGCAATCTTCCCAGCCAGCTCCTGTCAAGCAAAATCAATTGGGGGTGGGGGTGGGGAAACAGATTTGCTTAATGGAAGTGTGACTTGCTTAACAAATCACTTATGCATAACAACTGCAAAAATAAAATCGGAAGTGGCTCAATGACCGTATTACTTAGTAACAGAAGTTCTGGTTCCGGTTGTAGTCATAAGTTAAGGACTTTAGGAAAAAGTGCAAAGAAGAGCGACTAAGATGATTAAAGGCCTAGAGACTAAAACCTATGAAGAACAATTGCATGATTTGGGTTTGGCTCTCTAGAGAAAAGAAGGCCTGGGCGGGGCGACATGATAGCAGTATTCCAATATTTGAGGGGCTGCTACAAAGAAGAGGGGGTCAAATTATTCTCCAAAGCACCTGAAGGCAGGGCAAGAAACAATGGATGGAAATTAATCAAAGAGAAAAGCGACCTGGAATTAAGGAGAAACTTCCTAACAGTGAAGCCAATTAGCCAGTGGAACAGCTTGCCACCAGAAGTTGTGGGTGCTCCATCACTGGAGATTTTTAAGAAGAGGCTGGACAGTCACTTGTCTGAGATGGTATAGGTTCTCCTGCTTGAGCAGGGGACTGGACTAGAAGACCTCCAGGGTCCCTTCCAACTTTATTCTGGTTGATTAAATTATTCTTGAGGGTCATATTGATGTTCTTCATTCCTGTTTTCTGTCCACAGTATGCCATGTTCTTAACCCTCATCTTCCTTGTGGTGCTAGTGGCTGCCATTCTGGGTTTTGTCTTCAGACATGAGGTGCGTGCTGTGTCTTTGATAATTTGCTGTTTTAATGGGGTAAAAAATGGAACTTCCTGTTATTTTTCCTCAGGAAGTTTGCTGTAAGATCCTCTTTTGTTTTCCTGGAAAACTGGAGCTTGCCAAACCGCAAGATTCCTGAAAAATCTTTCCAGTAAAGGTTATTTCATTCAGATTTTGATCTCAGTTTTTAAAAACAGTTTCCTAAGAAATTCCCTTCATTTATCTTAGAGCCCAGCTGGATTGAGGTGGTATGTAATTTCATAGTAAATGCATTTGGGGATAGGAGTGTATGTAAAATTGCCTCTAAGTTGTACAAAACCTCTCTTATGTTCTATAAAATTTCAAAATGTCTTGCCAAACGAGCCCGTCTGACTTGTGACTGATGTTTTGCACAGCCAATTTAGGATGGTGTTGTGTGTAGAAAACGTTTTGAGTCCCTACCAAAACGCGAATTGTAATGTAAAATCTTTCCAATTCTAAATTCTTTCTATTTTTAACATCGGCTGTGTCTTAATGTACCAAAATGCATTTGAAAACATCTGCTTCGGCATTTTTGCTGTATAAAAATATGTGCAAATTCTCAGTTTTTTTTAAAAAATAACACAAGAAGTTTGAAACTGACAGAAAATTACCACCTCTGATTTGAATCATATCTTGAAATTGGCATTTTTTCTATTTCCTCAAAGTCTTCTCTAAGAATTTACCATTCTGATATGTTATCGGTCCTTTTCATTCCTCTGCATCCCCCCCTTACTTTTGACTCATTCAAACGGCTGAAGGTGTCTTTTGATCAGGTGACAGCCTCACCTACCTGTATATGATGGAACTTTCTCCCTTTCCTTAAAGATAAAAGATAGTTTTAATAAAAACTATGAAAATGCTGTGAAGCGTTACAATGGGACCAGAGACGATCTTAGCAAAGCAATCAACGATATCCAGAAAACAGTGAGTGGAAATCTTGTCTTTTTCTCCGTGTCTGTTATAACTTACATCCTTTGGGTTTGCTATAATGTATAAACGTATAGCTTGTTCTGTCCCCGAAATACTTTGAGGTGAGTTCCAGTGTACTCCCTAAATAAATCTTGAAAAGTAGGGGAAGCAACATTACGAACCCTGGTGAAATTTGACCTTTATCTATGGGAACTAGGGAATGAAATCATACCAGATGCATTTAATTTTTTTAAAAAATTGGCTTCTGGCTCATCACATTTGGCATCTGTAAAGATCCGATACTCCTGTTGACCAAAATATTATTCATTATATTGTATGATTTTTTTTCCATTTGGAAAGATACCAGGAATTTAAGATAGGTCCTTTGTACTTCCAAACTCCTGCTACAGGATGTGCCAGCTTAGCGGAGGTTAATAATAAAATGAATAATCTGGGATATGGAATTATAAGCAGGCTGTGAAAGATTGAATAGAATAGAATAACAGTGTTGGAAGGGATCTTGGAGGTCTTGTGATCTAACCCCCTGCTTAAACAGGAGACTCTAGACTAGGGATAGCAAAGCTTTTTGTTGTGATGTGCCGAAAATGTGCGTTCCGGCACCCACAGTGCAATGCGCTCTGCCCCGCCCATGCATGCGTGCACAACATCCCCACCCCGCCCCTTTACCTGTACTGCGCATGAGTGCGCTTCCCAGCTGATTTTTGGCCTGTTTGAGGCCGTTTTCGCCTTCCCGGGAAGCCTCTGCAGCCTCAGGAAGCCGAAAAACGGGCCTTCCGGAAATAGAATAGAATAGCATAGAATAAGGAATAAGGAAAAGAATAAGGAATAAGGAATAGAATAGAACAGAATAAGGAAAGAATAGAATAGAATAATGGAATGAAGAATGAATAGAATAGAGTAGAATAGAATAGAATAGAATAGAATAGAATAGAATAAGAAAGTATATAATAGAATAGATAGAATAGAACAGAAAATAGAATAGAACAGAAAATAGACTAGAATAGAAAATAGACTAGACTAGAAAATAGAATAGAATAGAAAATAGAATAGAATAATGGAATGAAGAATGAATAGAATATAATAGATAGAACAGAATAAAATACTTTATTGGCTAAGTGTGATTGGATACATAAGGAATTGTCTTGGTGCAAATGCTCTCAGTGTATGTAAGAGAAAAGATACGTTCGTCAAGAGTCAAGAATCATAAGGTACAATACTTAATGATAGTCATAAGTACAATAAGCAATCATATCATACTAGGAAACAGTCAATATAAATTGTAAGGATACAAGTGACAGTCATACAGTCACAAATGGGAGGGGATGGATGATAAGGAATGATGAGAAGATTAACAGTAATAGCAGTGCAGACTTGTAATAGTTGAACAGTGTTGAGGGAATTATTTGTTTAGCAGAGTGATGGCGTTCGGGAAAAAACTGTCATATCTAGTTCTGGTGAGCAGTGCTCTGTAGTATTGTTTTGAGGGAAGGAGTTGAAACAGTTTATGTTCAGGATGTGAGGGGTCTGTAAATATTTTCACAGCCCTCTTTCCAAGTTAGAGCACTTCTTGGAAGTCCTGCAACAGGCTATTCGGACATTGGGGCATCCCGTTTTTGGGTGACGGTAGTTTGTATGTCTGGCTATAGTCATCTCGTGCTCCCTTGTGGTTTCTGCACAGTTACACTGCTGCGGGGTAGAGAATTACACGGACTGGAAAACGAGCGACTACTTCAAAGAGAAAGGCGTTCCCATCAGTTGCTGCAAGCCTTCGGTGAACTGTACAACCGATGACTTGAAGAACATCACCAGAGCAGGAGGCAAAGTTTACGAACGTGTAAGTGAAGGCCTGCTGATCTTTCTGGGTTTCTCTAGAATCTAGAAATCTGGAAAAATGAGCTGATTCTTCTAAATTTTGGTTTCCTGGCAAGCTGTGATGACCCGGGGCATGGCACAAAGGCAATGCAGTCAAATAAGCAATTAGAGTCCCTTTATTATCTCTAACTTTGCCCCTAATGTCCAGGTTACCTTCGGCTGGAGAAAAACTCTCCCAGCAGCAGCCTTTGACTGTAGAAAATTCAGTCCAAAACAAGGTACATACAGACTATTAGTAAAAATCCAAACAAACCAAGCTGAAGTAATTAACTTGACAGGTCAGGAGAAGGAATTTCAGACTTGAAAGCATGGCAAAACTCACACAGTTGGGAAGACGCCAGGAACACAAATAAGCCACGACGATACCAGATGAATTCATGATTTGCTCCCAACAACTTGCTGTGCACAGCTTCTTCTTTTATACACTGTGTTCCCAGCTGCAGTTAATGAAGGGAATCAGGGCCCTTTCCTCCCCCGTAAGCCACGCAACCCACTTTGCTCCCTTCTCCGTTCCTTCTTGTATGCCCTAGGATGAAGAGGGGGTGGGCCTGGGTCTTCCTCTGAATTCCCTCTCCCTTGCTCTACCTCTCCCCTGCTCTGCCCAGCTGGCTTTACCCTTCCCCAGTTTCTTCCACAGCCAATGAAGCCACACTCCCACTCCCTGTCAGCTGTTCGGCTTCCCCCTCCGAGTCAGATTCCGACAGGGACATGACAGCAAGCTGCTTAATTGTAGCTTTTTTTTTTAAATAAATGAAAATAACCCAATTAAGCCATTCACAAAGTTAAGTTTTCAATGAAAGAAATAAGGTGGGGAATTGGTTCCCCATTCCTCCTTTTCCATGGACACCATGATGTCACCACTTTGGCCTTTTTTTCCTGGGCTGCAATGAAGGTGCCCACCCTTGCATGAAGACATGGCTTGTTTTAACGGAGTTTACTGATAAGCCGTGATGGATGGCTCACCCGGTGTTATGTCATAAGGCAACGTCTTTTGGTCCAGGGGCCACATTAGTGTTCAGACCCAGCTCCGAAACACGACAAACCCTCTGTTGTTAAATCAATGATTCCTTTATTAGGAGAGCCAACAGCCCAGCAAAAAGTCTCTCTCTCTTTCTCACAGCCAGCTAACAAGTCTGTCTGGCAGGGAGATGGATAATTGTCTGCCACAGCTATTCATCTCTACCTCCTGTCTTTTATTCCCAGAGCTAGGGTGGGGCTTCGTTAGCAGTGGTAGCTCTTCTGTCCCAAGGACCGGCCCATAGATTTCCACTGCTCTCCTCTCCTCTGCCTTCTGTATGTCAGGCAATGGACTCAGCTGTTCCTTCACTTCCTCATCAGCCACCTCCAGACCTGGGGGCTGTTGACTCTCCTTCTGAGGGCTGACAGACGGCCCAGGCTCTGCCTCTGCCTCTCTCTCTCTCTCTCTGTCTGACAGCTTCATTTCCTCTTCCCCCTCAGAGCTCTCAGGTTGCCTTGATGCTGACCCTGACTCCCACACCTCCTGCTCCTCCTCCTCTAATTCGGCTGCTGGTGGGGCTGGAGGCTGACAGGCCACAACAGTTAGGTTTTGCTTGGGCCAACAGAAGGTCTATAAAGATTCTACGTCATCCAGGACATGGGTGTCCCAAAGGTGCTTTTTTAAGAGGCAACTCGACTTTCTGGTTTGTCTTTGAAGACGTTTCACTGCTCATCCAAGAAGCTTCTTCAGCTTCTTTCATAAGCATCTTCTGCTCTCAGACCAGAAGAAGCTTCTTGGATGAGAAGCAAAACATCTTCAAAGACAAACCAGAAAATCCAAGTTGCCTCTTAAAAAAAGCACTTTTGGGACAACAGAAGGCCCGTACTTCCAAGAGGCGGGGAGGCAGGATGTGTCTTTCGGGAGGTTTCAAAACTATTAAGGCAGAACGTGATGCTCTTGAGCAGAAGGAACTTCCCTAAGTTTCAGCCTCACCAGTTTCATTGCTTCTGTGTCTATGAAATTAATTTAGCTCAAGTCACAGTGATTTTTGATCATGTGAAGGGGCACGGCGTGAGATAACAAGGAGTGTGTGCCCTGGTGGGCTTCAAACATTTTAGCAACGTGTTTTCTGCCTGGTGGGCGTGGCCATGGTGGGCGTGGCCTAGTTGGCTTCTGCACCAAGGCAGGTCGGGGCATTCCTGGGCTCCTGAGGCTCTCTGGAAGCCAGAAACGGGACCATTTCCGGCCATCTTGAACTTCCGGGAGGCCCGTTTTTCGCCCTTCCGAGTCTCCGTGCGTGCCCTGCACTTACCTGCACCCAAAATGGGCCGCGTGGGGACTCCTGGGAGATGCGGGTGGGCGAGGCCAGCCAGGAGTGGGATTTGGGGGAGGGGGTTCTCCGAACTACACAGAATCTTAGCTAGGGGCTCTCCCGAACCCCTGTCAACCCCCAGCAGCCCTCCCTGAGTGTGTGGCACGGAATGCAAATGCTGGATTGGGAGGAGATCCTGGCCTTTAGAATAGTATAGAAGAACTTTATTGTCATTCTACAAGTATAACGAAACTGTGAATGCACCCCAGCAACTGCTTGCAATACAATAAAACCAAAGCACTTAAAGATGAAAATAAGAAAAATAGAATACCCACGTCTCCATTTGCAATTTGAGAGTACAATATCTACGAATATATACAAAATATACATCCAACACTGACTGTGACTCTTTGCCAAGTGTAATACAAAGAGATGGATTTTACTGTAATATGTAATATACATCTGAATGAGGTATTGCGGTTTCACATCTTTACACATCTTAATAAGGTAGTAACTTATATTTATTTGCAGTACGGATGGCCCAGGGAAAGAAACTATTTGTTAGTCTAGTGGTGTGGGATTTTACTGACCTAAAGCGCCCGTCTAGACGGCAGCAGGTCAAAAAGATAATTGCCAGGGTGTGAGGGATCTTCTGTGATGGCCTTGATTCTGCTTTGGCAGCGGGACCTGGCTTTATTCTCCCTACTTCCTGTTGAGCTAAGAAGGGAGCAGGTCTTGGTTGCTAAATCCTTCCAAAGTCCACTGCTCTAAAGCGACAGCACAGAGGGCGCTGCGCAAATATTGACACAATCTGGAGGATCTTTTTGCAAGTCTCCTATCCCGATTAAAAGAACTCGGCATATGGCCTTTGATTGAGGTTAAAGTCAAGTCAAGGTTGAAAGGGACTGAGTATGGTTTGGTTCCTTGTGGAAAGGCCTCTGCCGGTAGCTCTTGTTTCTCTTTCTCTCTCTTTTTTGCAATAAATTTTTTATTTTTTGTTTCAACAGCATATCATTGTGTGAACAATGTGGTTCTGGAGTACCTTACATTTTAAAACAATATTTAATACAATAGACAATCTTATAAAATTTGATATTAATATGCATATTTTGTTAAATTATCCATCTTGATTATTTGATATTACAGTATATTATTTTGTGTCAATCTCTATCTTCTTAACATCACAATAATATACAGACAATATATTAATAATAATATTTGCTGTGTCTGACAAATTACATGTTTCTAATAACAATTCACAAATTTATATTGAATTATAATTTTCCATTGTTTATCCCCTTTTTAATTATGCATCATTATATATATTTTAAAAATCCTCTTTCTAGTCACATTTTGATACAAGTAAAATAGTATTCATCATATTTATGTTTAACAAGTGCAATTCTAATAATAATAATACAGTTGCTTTTATTAAATTGGAATCTTTCAATATTGCTTAAGCAATATTTTACACTGTTATTTTTATGTCAATCAAATTCCACATATCATTCCGGGTCTTGTTTCTCTCTGCAGGGTTGTTTTAGCCTGGTGATACAAACCATGGACTCTGAGATGGGCATTGTGGCTGGGATCTCCTTTGGCACTGCTTGTTTCCAGGTGAGCCTTCCTGAAGAACCATGCAGGTGGACCTTTACCTGTCCTAAGACCTGTGGTTTTTTTTTTTCTCTGTTTGATCTTTTCTTTTTTTAATTACATTTTTTAATTTTATTTTACAAGCATTCCATCTTTCCTTTGAAGAGTGTGTCGTCTGTGCAATAATGTTTCTAATTAATACAAATTCCTTACCATAACAACAATTACATTCTTATTTTAACCTGCTAACACAGAATATATCTTATCATTATAACCATCCTTTTCTTAGCCTCTTCTATATTCTTATGTTTGCTTTCTAACTTCCACTTTTATTTTCCAACCATTGATAAAATAATTCCCATATCGTATAATATTCAGTTTGTTTGTCTCTGTTTTAGTTTAGTTTTTAGTTTTAGTGTTTTTTTTAGTTTACTTTATTGTCATTGCACCTTGTACAACAAAATCAAATACCATCTTCAGTGCACATCATGACCATGAAAATAAACACAAACACACATCCTTCACCCTCCACGCATTGAACCGAAAACCCCGACACCACACCAACACTGCACTATACAGTAGAATTCATTAGAGTTACTGCCCTGGGATAGTTGTTTTTCAGCCTATTTGTCCTTGTTTTTATTATTCTGTACCGTCTGCCAGATGGTAATAGTTCAAAAAAAGGGTGCCCAGGATGAGATGGATTTTTGAGGATGTTTTGAACTTTCTTAAGGCAGCGGGAGCTATAAAGCTCTTCCAAAGAGGGGAGCGGGCAACCCATGATCTTCTGGGCAATGACGTTAACCTTTTGATCTTTGATTACCAGGCTGGCAAAGGAATATGGCTAAGCTGCTTCTCTCTTTGGTTAGTTTCCATCAATTGTTTTCTTCTTGTGCCTTTTGGGGGCTTTGGAAAATAGATTGACTCCCTCATTTTTGTAGGAACCCCTCAAATTTCCTGACAGAACAATGAATCAGTGGAACAACCTTGCCTCCAAAAGTTGTGAATACTCCAACACTGGAAGTTTTTAAGAAGAAATTGGACAACCATTTGTCTGAAATGGTATAGAGCTTCCTGCCTAAGCAGGGGGTTGGACTAGAAGACCTCCAAGGCCCCTTCCAATTCTGTTATTCTGTTCTATTCTAAATATTGGAACAGTGCTATTTTATTGTGCTATTTTATTGCGAGTTGGACAAAGGAGAAATTTCCCAAGGGTGAGATCAATCAAGTTGGCCACGCCCATCCTAGTCACATGACCACCCAGCCACGCCCACCCGGTCATTAGGGCAGAGAACCGGTTGTTAAATTATTTGAATCCCATCATCGATGGAGACTCCTGGCCAGCAGCTGCTCAAGTTAATACTCTGTTTCTTCTTCTTGAGCAGTGCCAAGACCAGGCTCCTGGCTAAGAACCCCTTACACTTGATATGCTCCAGCCTCCAAATGATTTTTGGAGGAAGGGGATGCTCACCACAAGAAAATTTTGGTGGTCTGCAGAGAAATGTCCGCCCCAAAGCAATTAATCCAGGCTGTGCGGGAACACAAGGCTGCACCGCCCACATAGCCCATCCACCCACTGGCCCCCACCCTTTGGCCAAGCGCAAACCTTACCTTGAGTAGAGTCATGCGAGCTGGACCTGGAAGATAAGACCAATGGCGGGGAGGGAAATCCGCCCCGGCGTGGCTCGCTGATGTTAGTGGGAAAGTCGGTCCCATATTCCAGAGCTGCAGTAGTCAAAGCAGGACTGGCCCTTTGGTCATCCCGGAGCAGCTGCTCCTCCACCCGGCTGTATCAGCCTGCCATGGACTGGAGGAGCAGCTGCTCCTGGATGACCAGAGTGCCAGTCCTGTGACTACTGCAGCTCTGGAATAGGGAACTGACTTTCCCACCAACGTCAGCAAGCCACCGTCAGTCAAAATTCATATTAGCGGTCCGCGGGATTTAAAATGATGAGTTTGGTGGTGCCTGAGGTCCAAAAGGTTGGCGATCACTGGAAGTTGTCGAGACCAGTTTTACAGTAAAACCTTGTTGGTTATGGAGTAAAGGGGGAACAAGGGGTGCAGTTGGAGCTAGAAGTCCATTCAAGAGGAATTGGTACAAATAATTTAATGACCAGTGCAATGATCAACGACCGCCTGTGTAACTTTACAATATTTGCATAAGTGTGTTATTGATGTCATTGAAATAAACAGGAATCACCTGAGTAGATAAATGAAAGTACAGAAGTCCTCGAGCCCATCATTTCTGTGTTAAGCAGAAGTGAGTTTTGCCCCATTTTACCTTTCTTGCCAGAGTTGTTAAATGCCATGCCCTTGTTAGAGTCAGACTCTGAGGGAGAGGAGGAACAGCCGACAGGAAGTGGAGGTGTGGCTCCAGAGGTTGTAGAGGAGTCTGGGGAAGGGCAGAGGCTAGCTGGGCAGTCAGAGGAAGAACCAGGCCCATCCCCTCTCCATCCTAGGACATGCAGGGAGGAATGGAGAAAGAAACAACTTGGCTTACGAAAGAGGAAGCGGCCATGATCCCCGTCATTGGTTGCAGTGGGGAGAATAGTATATAAGAGAGACGGTTAAAACGCCAGAAGCAAAGCATATTTTATTCTGGGCTGAAGTTATCTTGGTTGGCGTCCTTCCAACAGACTGTGCTTTGTCATCTCCTTGAAGTTGGTCATTACTTATCCTGGTCCGTTGTGGAAATTCCTTCATTGTAGTTTGTTTTGGTTTTTTATTTCACCTCTATCTGCTCATTAAGTTCGGACTGTATTGCGTTCTTTTGAAGACTATTTTTGAATACGTTTTATCTCCAACGGAGAATTATTGAACAGTGGGGCCACGTTGGAGGCATTAAAGGACATTTATTTACGTTTTGGATTTCGTTACGTTTGTGTTACACTCTGGGTCATCACACTAAGTGAATCACCACAGTTTTTAACTTAGTAACACGGTTGTTAAGTGAATTTGGCTTCCCCAGTGACTTTGCTTGTCAGAACATTGTAAAAGGGGATCTCGTGACCCTGGGATATGGCAATCGTCATAAAGATGAATTGGCTGCCAAAGCGTCTGAATTTTGATCCCGCAGTAACGCTGCAACCGTTGCCAGTATGAAAAAACACCCATAAGTCACTTGTTTCAGTGCCGTCGTAACTTTGAACGGTCGCTAAACGAAGCCGAGGATTGTCTGTCCAGATGTTTAGCTTGATGCCATCCAGTTGATGCTGCCTTTCCTTTTCTCTCTTAGTTGATTGGCATTTTCTTGGCCTGCTGCCTCTCCCGGTCCATCACGAGTAACCAGTACGAGATGGTGTAACACTGCAAGATGGCAGGTTTGCCCAACACTCCAAGGTATGCATACTTTTGCAATAAAGAACCCTTGCATCTTCCATGGCCCTGAGTTGGAAGGAGGGTTCCCTTTTCGAAACCAAAGAAATGGCCCAAATCCAGTTAAATGAATGGAAACGTTTGGCAAAGCACAGCAGTTGTCAGTTTCCAAAACCTTGCAGGTTACGGTTTGATTTGGAAGGTAGTTTGTCCTTTGAAGTGAAAAGCCCTGTGCAATATCAAGCCAGTTGATAGGGCGGGCGGCTAATCTATAAAACGAGAGCAAACCTCCCTCTCCTTATTAGCACTGATGATGTCTGCCAGAAAACAACCAAGCTCAGAGAGCACAAAGGACCCTACAGTTCTCCTCTTCCTCCTCCTGCTCCTCCTCTTGTTCTCCTCCTCCTTCTTTTCTCCTTGTCCTCCTCTTGTTCTCCTCCTCCTTTTCTCCTTTTTTCCTTCTCCTCCTTCTCCTCTTCGTGTCCTCCTTTTTCCTCTCTCCTCCTCCTTTCTCCTCCTTTCTCCTTTTTTCCTCCTCCTCCTCCTCTTCATGTCCTCCTCCTTTCTCCTCTCTCCTTCTTTTCTACCCTCCTCTTCTTCTCGTCCTCCTTTCTCCTCCTTTCTCTTTTCCTTCTCCTCATCCTCTTGTTCTTGTCTTCCTCCTTCTTTTCTCCTTTTTTCCTCCTCCTGCTCCTCCTCCTGTTCCTCCTCCTCCTCCTATTCTTGTACTCCTTCTTTCTCCTCTCTTGTTCTTTTCTCCCCTCCTCTTCTTCTCATCCTCCTTTCTCCTCTTTCTCCTTTTTTCCTTCTCCTCCTCTTGCTCCTGTACTTGTCCTTTTCCTTTCTCCTCTCTCCTTCTTTTCTCCCTTCCTCCTCTTGTTCTCGTCCTCCTTTCTCCTTTTTTCCTCCTCCTCCTCTTCCTCCTCCTCCTCCCTCCCCCTACAAACCTTACGCCCTTCTAGCAACGGATAATGTTATCTAGTTTGGTAATGAAATGTCTGCAAGAAAACAACCAAGCTCAGAGTACAGCAAGGGCCCCACATCAAGCCACGTGGTCAGTTTATCTTGGTGGGTGAACATAGGCTTGGGCTGGTCTCTGGACCATGCAGGGTTGAATTACAGTGTCAATTCTATACACTCTGTATGGAATAATTGGATTGGACAATTGTGGGGGACCTCAAAGGTCATCAACCTTTGTAGCATACAGTGAAACCAATGGAACCATTTATGAGAAGTGGCTGCCTGGTTTCTTGATAATCTTCAGAGATGGAGTGTCTACAAATTCCATTGGTAGACCATTCTATTGTTGATTTTCCTTATACATAAAAGAAATCTAAGGAGCTGCAACCTGAGCCATTATTTCTTGGGTACGGCTTTAAGACCCTGTGCCATCAGGTTGCTTCCTGTGCATTCTGTTCAGAGTTTCCATAACTTCTAGAAATGTGGCATCTAATATCATATATCCTCTGAGATCAGCTTGCAATTTTCCGTTGGCTGGGAAGCTGATGACTAATCGTTGATTTTGACACAAAATCAATGGTTAGATGCACTTTTGAGTCCTGTTTTTTTCTTCAAAAATGGTTTATTGCAGATTTGGGAAATAACAATAAGGATGGTCATTAGCCATATGTGCACTTTGCACTAAACCTGACACCTAACAATAAGGTGTATACCATTTTTACAAACTCTGATTATTGTGTTCGTAGCAAGCCCCACCCCTATTATGCCTTAATGTGTAATTTCTTGGCATTTAAAAACAACTGTCTCTTAATCTCTTATTTTCTGTTCTTCATTTGCAGGGTTTATTTAAACAAAACACACAAAAAAGATTTTTTTTTAGGAGCCATTTCCCTGACAGACTTGAGCTTTTGAAAACCAATTTGATCTGACTGCTGTCTTTAGGAATTATTTGAATTTATTTGAATTATGTTTGAAAGTACCAAGGTCAAGGCAAGGAGCTTTTCCGTTGAGATTTAAAACTCCTGAAGACCAGTAGTTTTAAAATAGATTTTTTTTTTAAAAAAAGGGAGACTTTTCATAGTACTATTAGTTGCTGTGTCATTAATATTCTACCTATTTAAGTGGATGTATTATTTAAATTTATATTAGCCTATTCTTGCTATTGTAGTATAATTTAACCAACAGCTGCCTCTTTTAGTTAAATGTCCATTTTTTTCTCTTGAATAATGCTTTTCATTCTGGACTTATCAAATCCTACTCAGAACCTAAGTACCTTCAAAAAATACCATGAGTGATTTCCATCCAGATCTCAACAACTTAGCTTGGGGCTCAAATTCTGTACTTTGTTTCAATTGCATCCATTTCTGGAGGCTCCAGCGTGGGATTTTTGCAAATTTGGCAATTTGAAGTTGCCTGGATTTTAACTCCCAGAATTCTGTGCATCTTCACACTGCCAGATTTGGGGGAAAAAAACCCCCACCTGTACTAATTTTTGAAGCTTTCCAAGACTCCATTGCTGGAGGAGCTCATCTGGATCCAGATGTCCACCTTTGAACAAAGGGCGATGAAGATTTTGGTAGCCCGTACCAAACTCGGATCTGGAGTTGCCTTCTTTAGAATTAGCCCCAAGGATTCTCAAATATATCTTTATGTGGCTTAATCCCAAATGCCGATGAGAAGTCAACGATGTTCAGTGAGGACATTTCTCTCCATTTGAATCATCTCCAAAGTGGACCCTACTTTTTGGTAACGAGATAAATGCTCTTCCTTCCTGGACCCTTTGCCTTTAATGGATAGGGACAAGATAAAATAATAATGACCTGTAAGCTCCCAGTGAGATTGTAGCCAGTTGGTGGAACAGATGCTTTGGGTTTTTAGACGGTCTCTGGTCCAATTCACAGGATCTCCAAATAGGGCAGAAAATTGTTTTTTGAAAACTTTCGGCAACGTTTAATCTAGACCCGTGATGGTGAACCTGTGGCAGGCGTGCCGGAAGTGGCAACGCAGAGCCATCTCTGCGGGCGCGTGAACCGTCGCCCCAGCTCAGTTTCACTGTGCATGCGTGCACACCTCCCGCCAGCCAGCTGATTTTCGGGTATGGTGTGCATGCATGGTGGGGGGCGCATGGAGGAGATGTATGCGCAGAGGGCAGGGGGAGTGCAGGGGGGTCCCACGGGCCTGCGCAGGGGGGGCTAGAGAGCACAAGGAGTCATGCATGCATTGCATTATGGGTACAGGCATGCGTGCATGCGCTTTCTCTTGCGCCCTTTTGGCACACGACGACACACAGGTTAGCCATCGTTGATCTAGACCAGAGGTCTCCAACCTTTCAGACTTGTGGACTTCAACTCCCAGAATTCCTCAAGTCTGAAAGTTGCCAAAGTTGGAGACCTCTGATCTAGACGGACTGATAACGATGAGTTTGTATAAGCTAGTTTCCTGTGCAATGGAACGGAATTGTAGCCCCCGTCACCAAACAAGATACGATTTTTTTTTTTTTAAAAAGAAATGCTGATTTGCAACGGCCGTAAATTGACCTCCCTCCCTTTGAGGTTTCAGTGGGAGAATTGTCTTCTGCAATAGATGGGACACTCAGGCCCTCACTGGACAGCTTCCCCATATCATGCCGAGACAAATGTACTACAGGAATGGTAAACGGCTGGTTCACACTACGTGCTAAGCTATTGATCGTGGTTATACAAGAGGTGGAATTTGCACGCTCTGCAAAGCTGAAGCCCAGCCGTCCTGTTATTTAATGCTGCCTGTGAACCCCAACTTGTGCAATGAGCCCTCCAAAAACCTCTTTTTATCAGACAGTTAACTGTGTTTGTATGTGATATTTACCCCGTGGTTTGGACCATGGTTTATCTAGAGATAATGGTCTTGATTTGTCCCTAACACTAAAGCATTACAATTGGGTACCTGCATCATGTAAAACCTGCAACAAAACAAATATGACTTGGGTGTGATGTGTATGGGTAGTCCTTGACTTATAACTGCACACACACACATACACGGTTTAATAGCCATTTGAAGTTGTTATGGTGCCGAAAAAGTGACTTATTTCCATTTTTCACACTCAACGACCATTCCAGCACCCCTATGGTCACACGATCAGAAATCCAACTGACTCATATTTATGACGATGGCAGTGTCCGGGGCGTGACGTGATGATCCCCTTTTGCAAACCTTCTGACCAGCAAGGTCAATGGGGAAGCTCGATTCACTTAACAATTATATTCCTAACTGAATAACTGCAGGGATCCGCTTAACCACCGTGGCAAGAAACGTCGTAAAATGGGGGCAAAACTTGCTTAAAACAACAGGAAGCCTCGCTTAGCAACGGAAAGCTTGGCTCCGCTGTGGTCATAAGTTGAGGACTATACCCGTGTTATCTTCTGAAAGACACTCCTGATGAGGGTGCAGTGTTATCTCGCTACTCGTCAATTAGTTCTCGAAGGTGCAACTAGTACTAAAAACGAGTAGCGAACAAGCCATGTGGCTTATCAGGTGATGCTTTGTTTTTGCTGGGAAGGACATCCTGTCTGCTTTCGGCTGCTGTCCCCCTTTTCCTATGTCAGGAACCTTCCCAGCCTGGCTGACTTCCTGTTCTCCCTTTGCACCTGTCCCCCTCTTCTTACCGCAGCGCGTCAAGAACCAAGCCACGAGCACCGAGACACATTTTCGTGTCAAAATGCGTCAAGTACCAAATTTTGGAGCAGTCAAGTTCCTAGGGGTACCGTGGCGCATAAATTGCACCTGCCGCTGTGCGTAAATAAGTACATCAATAGACAACACCGGGCTTGAATCAAAGTTGAGTTGTGGTCTGGAGGGGGAAAAAAAATCTCTTGGCCTCCTTTCCAATTTCCTCTGCCTGCCTTTCCTCTTCCACCCCAAAACTGAACGGTACTTTGGTGCTAATTCCTTGCATTCTGAAAACCGCTGGTAGTTCTTTGAAAAGGAGATTTGCTCGGGTCCATGTTCCTTGTCTCGGGGGACAATTCCTGCTCTGAAAACAAATTCAGGTTTCAGTAACACTTTTGAAGCTGAGTTGTTGTGATCTTTGTGTCTCTGTGTGTGTATTTTTAAGACTCGGTGGGAGGGTCCTTGATCTTAGCTGTCACTCTGCATCTCTTTTGAGTATGGTTTCATCATCAGTATTATGTGATGCTTCGTATATTTCTTTTTTTCTTTTTGTATTCAATAGAGGAATCTTTCCGGACCCATAATAAACCTTTATATACTTTTTTTATTCTGAAAGCTCTTTAAATACATCACTTGGTCGCCTTGATTTCTTGTGAACAGTTGCAATTCAGCAAATATTTTATTTGATTTCTCTGCTTGTTAACGTGTGATGTGTGTCTGGGGGAACGAATTGCTCCTTTTGTTAATGTTGGAAATAGACACATGCTTGTTTCTAATCTCGCTGCAAGTTAAGATACAGGTAGTCCTCAACCTACAACTGTAATTGAACCCGCAATTTTGGTCATAAGCTGTGACGGTTGCAAAGAGAGTCACCAGGTGACTATACCTGATTTTATGATTTGTTTTTGCAGCGGTGAAAGAGGTCACAAAAGCAGACACTGGTTGTTAAATAAGTCCATTGTTTGGTGTGGGGTAATTTTTGCCAGAAATAGGAAACTTTCTTGCTGAAGGAAGATCTTAAGATTTTACTTAGCCATTCTTTGCTTACTGACTGAGCTGCCGGTCCCAATTAAGGGCACTAAACGAGGACTACCTAAATATATTTTTGGGACACATACCCTGAGTTGCTGAAATTAATTTGCAAATCTCTGGGTTTGTTTGTTTTTTACACATTTTTGGGGGTGCGGGAAGGATTTCCCATTGAAGCTGCAAAAGCACAGTTCGTAGAATGTACTTATAGCTTTTTCTGACATTGAGCTAATACTGTTTATTTCCAAAGAAAGGCTGCCCTCTTGCGGAATTTTTAGGAGAATGCTGGTGTCAAGAGATTTCTTGCCTTCAACAAGGGGATGCAATGTTTGGTTCCAGTTTGGCAATAATCTGCAGACCTCCAGATGGCCTTTCATTTCCCTTTTTATAGGGGAACCAATCTGATTAGCAGTTTACAAACCAGTTTTAAACCGCTAATGCTTGCTTTCCAGAACCTCCACTTTTACATCGCAGTGTATTTTTTATTTTTTTTGGCTGCATTTAAAAAAAAAACAATTGTTCAACTTGAATGCATTGCAGAAAACTTTACACCAAATAATACGTATAATCCAAGGGGCAAAAACATAGAAAAAAAAAATACGACCCGGAGAAAATGGCTTGTGTAAAGGATACAATTTTGGGGGAAAAGAGTAGAGAGAATGATCAGGAGATAACTGCATCTGGGCCACCCAAGTGGCTCTGGCAGAAATGTACGCGTACATCGTGCTAATGGCCTTTTAAGAGAATTACACGCCTAGAAACGTCTACAGGGAAACGGTCAGGATGGATCTTGTGGTGCACTAAGCTGATTTTATTACTTTTTGGACGAAGTGTGCTCACACTCGCCCTAGCATCCGTGCTACCCACCAGTTGCAAGGCATGATGGTACGGCAAATCACCCGCCCTCCCTGATAGCAGTAGGGGTACGGGTAGTACCCAAGTAGCGGCTCACATATTCTGCGACAGTAGCGGTGGGCTCTACGGCAGCGGGCGCAGCAGTATCCTCTCTCATCCCAAAGAGGATGGAACTCAAAGCCGTGCTCGGTCTATGGAGGAAAGAACAACGAGTGAGTTAGAAACAATTGTCTCATCGTGTTGACCAGCGCAAGTTAGAAGTTGACTTGCCTAAGGAAAGGTTAGAAGTTGGGACCCCAATGAGTTCCTATGGCAGGGGTCACCAACTTGGCAACTTGAATAAGACTGTGGACTTCAAGTCCCAGAATTCCTCAACCAGCCCTGGATAACCACTTGGGAATCCATGGGCACATCCCATAGAACAAGGACCTCCAATCTTGGCAATTTTAAGACTTGTGGACTTCAGCTCCCAGAATTCCACAGCCAACCTAGGTTGCCAAGGTTGGAAACCCCTGATCTATCGGACATGCTGATGAATCCCCACCAAATGTGAAGAGAGTCTTTGGTTGAGGTTATACAAAGAGCTAAGCCAATCAACAAATGCACTATGGCTAAAGAAACACACAACTGTGAATCACAGTATAGCGATCAAGTTCACATATTGATACTTTTTTGATTCTTGATTTGGTGGCTTACGTTCACTGGCTGCTCATTGGTGGAACCAAGCAGACTTCACAATGATTTAACTACCGTATGTAAACCCAGTTACATCCTGTTCTGAAGGCAGGAGCGCCAAGGTGATGGATTATATCTATTGTCTCCAAAGATCAGCTAGCCATGGTGGCACAGTGGTTAGAATGCAGTACTGCAGGCTATTTCTGCTGACTGCCGGCTGCCTGTAATTTGGCAGTTCGAATCTCAAGCTCAAGGTTGACTCATCCATCCTTCCGAGGTGGGTAAAATGAGGACCCCGATTATTGGGGGCAAGAGGCTGACTTAAACTGCTTAGAGAGGGCTGTAAAGCACTGTAAAGTGGTATATAAGTCTAAGTGCTACTGCTAGAGAGACAAGCTAGTCAAAACAGGGCAGATTGAGCTTGCTAGACAGATAAGGCAGTATTCCTTATCAGATATGGGCAGTATTCCTTATCAGAGTAGTGTCCCTTGTACGTCATCACAATGCTGCATCTCTTTCCTGCAACTTTTCCCCCTCCATGTCAATAGTTTCTGGCAAGGGCAGGATGCAACCTAACCCATATTATCTTACTCCTCCTTTCATTAATTCCTTCCCCAATTCTCGCTTTCTGGTGCAAACGCATACCAATCGTCTTTGGCCTCTCCCACCTTCTGTGCTCTTTCAGATTCCACAATGCTTTGAAAGAAAGAAATGTGCAGCATATTTTCCGAGGGCTGGGGGGCGGGGGGGGGGGCTGCTTAATTGAAGGAGCAGGACTGCCCAGCTGTGTGGAAAATAGATTGCTGAAAATTGCACTTGGCTTGGAATCCAGGCACGAAAACAGCCTTGAATCAATGGCCTGGTTTTTCAATTCCGAAGACTTACGTAGTCGTTCACTGGTAAGTCTTCTTCGGTCAGCTGCCGAGCTTGGCGTTTGTGGCCTTGGCTTTCTTCCTTGCTCAAGGACCGGCGTCCCTGCTGAACATCTGCTTGGTTTCGCTCATCCAAGGGAATCAGGTCCTCATTTCCTTTTTCAAAGTCTAGAATGTTGGGATGATAACGGAATAACAAGAGTTGGAAGGGACCTTGGAGGTCTTCTAGTCCAACCCCCTGCTAAGGCAGGAAACCCCATCCCATTTCAGACAAATGGTTGTCCAAACTCTTCCTAAAAACCCTCCAGTGTTGGACCACCCGCGACTTATGGAGGCAAATTGTTGCAGTGATTAATTGTTCTTACACACAGGAAACTTCTCCTTAGTTCTACGTTGCTTCTCTCCTTGAGTAGTTTCCAACCCATTGCTTCCAAGCCTTCAGGTGTTTTGGAGAATAGACTAGATAGCACAATCACCCTGCTGCTGCCTACACAGGCTGGTCAGTTTCTTAAGCCAGAGCATCTCTGCTGTTCTGGATTTAATTTTTGGCTTGACTAAGCTCATCCAGCAATTCCAAATGCCACTTCAGAATATGATTGAAAGCATTGTTGGCTTAATGATGCAAAGCCTCGCTGCATTTAAAGTATTTCTGGCAGCTTTGCTTGCTTAAAAACTTTCCAAGCAATTTACAGAAATCATCAAGAGAACCATCAAGGCTGGCTGGATGTGCCTGTCTCTGCCCTTGTCAGTTTCAAATCTTTCAGCAAGTTGCCTTCAATTTGGTCATTTCAGGCTATTAGGTAGTGCTTGAACCCCACAATTTACCCCACGAGCAATATGTTATGAATTCATCCGTCCACTTTACGATTCAGTGCGTTAGACAATGGTAGGAAATAGGATTAAACAATGAGGGGGCCTTGGCGCTTTCTGAATTTGGTTGTTTTCTTGCAGACATTTCATTACCCACACTTCGTATGTTACTTAGTAGGGTAATGAAACATCTGCAAGAAAACAACCAAATTCAGAGAGCACCAAGGACCCCATAATCGTCGTTCTCTTCCTCCTCCTCCTCCCACTGATATTCCCACTGATAATGAAATAACTTACAAGAAAACAACCAAGTTCAGAGAGCACCAAGGAGTCCTCATTTTAACCCTGAGCTACAAGCCTTTTGCTTTACGGGGTCAAACAAGTCCATTTAGCCATGATTAAATGTGTTCTGCAACAATATCCATAAAGTGGGTAGAAGCGGAGAAAGGAAAGCTACCAATATTCCTTGACTTAAGACCAGTTGCTTAGGAATGTTATGACAGACCTCGCAGGGCTACTTATGACCTGCTTCTAAAATTCTGATGGTTGCCACCTCCATGCAGTCACATAACTACATTTTCCTGCCCTTTAGAAAGAAGGGTCTAGCGGTGAAGGCACCAAGCTAGAAACCAGAAGACTGTGAGTTCTAGTCCTGCCTTAGCCATGAAAGCTGGCTGAGTGGCTTTGGGCCAATCACCAGGAGACTGGGAGTTCTAGTCCCATTTTAGGCATGAAAGCTAGCTAGGTGACTTAGTCTCTCAGTCCAATCCATCTCACAGGGTTGTGTTTGTGATGAAAACCCGGAGGAAGAAGGCATATTAGATATGTTTGCCGTGTTCAGTTACTATGTCAGGTCCACCATCTTGGCGCTTCACTGGCGTCCTGCCATTAAGAATTAAGAGGTGTTAACCTAATCTTATGTAGCTTTTTCTCTGCTAATATTACACTAATAACTAGAGCATACAAAACATTTGCTAGTCCAATACTCAAATACAGCTCATCAGTCTGGAACCCACATTACGTATCTGATGTTAACACAGTTGAGAAAGTCCAGAAATATTTCACAAGAAGAGTTCTCCACTCCTCTACTCGTTGCAGAATACCTTATGCCACCAGACTTGAAATTCTAGACTTAGAAAACCTAGAACTACGCTGCCTTTGATCCGATCTAAGTATAGTATATAAAATCATACATTGCAATGACTTACTTGTCAATGAATACTTCAGCTTCAGTCATAACAACACAAGAGCAAACAATAGATATAAACTCAAGGTTAATCGCACCAAACTTGATTGCAGGAAATATGACTTCAGTAACAGAGTGGTCAATGTCAGGAATACTCTACCTGACTCTGTGGTTTCTTCCCCAAACCCCAAAAACTTTAACCTTAGACTGTCTACTATTGGCCTCACCCCTTTCCTAAGAGGTCTGTAGGGGTCGTGCATAAGCGCACCAATGTGCTTACTGTCCCTGTCCTATTGTTTCTTTTATTTTTTTATTTTTCTTATATGTATCCATGTATTCATAACTATGTTTTTACTTATACCTAATATAAGCAGTTGACAAGATAAATAAATAAATAAATAGAACATCAGGGAAAGGAAGAGGAACAAATGGGCAATAAATCTGTATGTGCCTATGGTGGGAATTCAGAAGGGGGGAAACAGTTGAAGAAGACCAGAGTATTTGGAAATCCAGTTTGTGCCAGGTATCTTCAAGGCCGTTTGCCCTGAGAGAGGAATTTCACCAACCTCAACCCCTCAGTATTTCTCAAAACATCTCGGTAACATCGGATTGGCTAAAGACAGACTGGCCCTGGGGGTAGGGATGGGGAACCAAGGGGCATAGTTTGCATTGTTGCACGGGAACCTCTGGCTTTTCTGAAACCATCAATACTTTTCCCTTCAACCAAACGGAGTCGAGAGTTTTCTTCCCCTAAGAGAACAGACTGGAGCAGGTATGACATATTTATAAAAGCAAATGTGGGAATTAAATAATGGGGCATCCATGCTAGATGCAAAAAAGAATCAGAAAATGCCCTTTGTGACATTGGATAATGTTCCGGCAGTATAACGTTGAGAGAAGACAGCCTTACCTCTTAGCAGAGTTGGATGGACCCAATACGCAGTAACGTTTTTGCACAGGTCAAACATCTTGGAATCCTTCAGAAAATCTTTATTTTCAATTGGTTTCTCTCCTGGAACCCAGAGCACTGATTGCTCAAAGTAGGTGATGGCTATTTCCTCTGCCTGCAAGACAGGACATATTCTCATGCCATAAGAATTATGCTGGTGCAGTTCAGATCTTCCCTCTCCACGTTATTCTTATTATAGATTTTTTTTGGAGGGGGGGGGGGTACCATTCTTTTTTCCTGGATTAAAAAAATGGAAGTATGCCACACTCACAAAAGACCAAGGCATGCTTTCTTGATCCATTAGCCGCCAAACAGAAAAAAAATAAAATGGAACTGGAATTCCTGCTATGGGAATGGAAGTGTCTCGGATTCTTGAGGGAATACAAAAATATTCTTGTTTTGTTTGTTTCTTTCCCTGACCTTCTCAATTTGCTAGCCCGCCGTGTAACGCGAGAAAACACGAAAGACAGTTTGAACTGAAGGCCTTGCAGATTCGGCACACCAGTTTAAGCATGAAATAGGATATTTGGATCACCGTGGAAGCAGGTTTTTTGTTTCAGATTGGAAGAAAGGCTTTCGCAAAATGCTTCTGAAATGATTGAAGCAGCCCCTTTTTGGGCTGTTTTGCTCACCCAATGTGGCGCTTTGAATTCAGAATGGGGATTGAACTCCTTTTTTTTTTAAAGGGGGATCCTGGAAATATTTGCATACTTTTTGAAAGTAGGAGAAGTTGCATTTAACTAGCGTGGCTACTTATTGATGGATAGAATTGTAAGGGAAAGTTTTCAGGGCACCTTCCTTTTTCTAAAAGTTCTGGGTTTTATTTGCAGTGTGCGACACTATTATAGCTAGGACTGAGTTCACTTTCGGAATGGAAAAATAATCGGAGAGAATTCCCAGCCTTGTGAAGCTGAGTTATTATCTTTGAGGCATCTTGTGGGTCTCAGAGCATTCGTCCTGGGAAGAAATTTAAACTTTCAGACTTAAACAAATGTTGTCCAAGCTAAGAATCCGATTTGGGGGGGGGGGCTGGGAAAGGATTGGAGAATAGACATGAAATTCTCAAGGGATCGAAGGCGAGTCCCCTAAATGGTAACTCAGCCCAGGTGACAAGTTACCTGGGTGGAAGCATTTCAGATTCTTCAAAAAGATTCATATGGCTGAGGAAATTCTCTTTTCCCTACTGAATTCTGTATAATTCTCACTTTCTGATCTGGTTCAGATTAATATCCGCCTTTTGAAAACCACGTAAGAAATCACACTCTAAAACTGGGGACAGGCCAGTAAATAAATTTCATTTAAGTTAATTCACTGCAGAAATGAAATGAATTCAGTGCAGGTAACACAGAATGGAGAAAATTCTCAGACATCCAGATCATGGTTGTCCCAAAAGTGTTTTTTTTTTCTTTTCATCAAGAGGCAACTGGACTTTTCTGGTTTTTCTTTGAAGACCTTTCACTTCTCATCCAAGAACGAGAAGTAAAATGTCTTCAAAGAAAAACCAGAAAGTCCAGTTGCCTCTAGAAAAAAAAGGAAAAGCAACTTTGGGGCAGATAACACAAGTAAACTATTAAAGCCAGAGGTATCACACTGACGACAAAAGTCAAGGCCATGGATTTCCCCCCTGGTCCCACAGAGTTGTGCAAGCTGGACCATCAGAAAGGCTGAAAGGTATTAAAAAACGACCATGATTGATGGAAGAAATGGTTGACAGGCCGTAAGAAGAAGCAATCGTCCAACGCTAACTGAAATGAAAGACTGTTCCCCAAGAGACCAGGGGTGGGATTCTACCAGTTGGCACCTATTCGCTAGAACCGGTTGTTAACATTCTAAGCAGTTCGGAGAACCGGTTGTTAGAAGAAATTACTGGTCTAATCCTGTAAGGAAGGCAGGAAGGAAACATTCTGGTGTTGCTTACAGAAACTGCCTCTCCCTTAACCCTTATTACATTCTTGGCAGGACTAGACTTCCTATCTCTGGAACTTCTCTGCAGTTTTTTCCCCCTCCTTTGCTGGTACTTTGCTTGTGTGGAGTGACCCTTCAAAGTTACAATGGCACTGAAAAAAATGACTTATGATCCTTTTTCACACTTACGACTGTTGCAGCATCCCCAGTCATGAGAGGCCAGGCGAGGAGATGCGTGCCTCGATGTGAGTGATGTTGAGTTGGCTACGCCCAGCCAATAACATGGCCACCAAGCTATGTCCACCCAGTCACATGACCACCAAGCCACGCCCATCACCTAGCCACGCCCACAGAACCGGTTGTTAAAAAATTTGAATCCCACCCCTGCAAGAGACCAATTAAGTTAAAGCTTAGATGTTTTTGGTGCTCTCTGAGTGTGCTTGTTTTCTTGCAGACGTTTCATTACCACATTAGGTAACATCATCTGTGCTAGTGGGGAGTGGAGTTTGCTTTCCTTTTCTGTTCTAGCGCAGTGATGGCTAACCTTTTCTGGACCAAGTATCCAAAGCGCGCAGGCACCTGAATCCCAAATGCAATGCGGGTGCAGCCCCTGCGCATGCACCCCACCCGCCACACATGCGCACACACCTCCTGCATGTGCCCCGGTCCTGTGCATGTGTAGCAGAGGCCCAATGACCAGCTGGTCCAGGGGGAACCATGCGCACATGCACGGTGGAGCCGAACTAAAGCGATGGCTCGTGTGCCCATAGAGGGTGCTGCATGCCACCTGTGGCATGCAGGCCATAGATTCGCCATCCCGCTTTCCGTGGCTTTCCGTGACAGTGTTGGTGGGAGTGGGTCTTGGTTTAGTTTACTTTATTGTCATTGCACCTCACACAACGAAATCAAACACCAACTTCAGTGCACATCATGACCACGAAAATAAACACAAACACACATTCACACATAAACACAAACACACATAAACACTTCACACGCCACACACTGAACCAAAGACCCCTGACACCGCACCAACACTGCACTATACAGCAGAATTCAACAGATCCTATTGCCCTGGGATAGAAGCTGTTTTTCAGCCTATTTGTCCTTGTTTTTATTATTGTCTTGCACCGTCTACCAGATGGTAATAGTTCAAAAAAAGGGTGCCCAGGATGAGATGGATCTTTGAGAGTGTTTTGAATTTTCTTAAGGCAGCGGGAGCTATAAAACTCTTATAAAGAGGGGAGAGGGCAACCCATGATCCTCTGGGCAATGACATTAACCCTCTGGAGCACTTTCTTATCTGCCCCTGTGCAAGTGGCAAACCATACAGAGGTGCAGTAAGTTAAGATACTCTCTCTGGTGCAGCGGTAGAAGGTCACCAGCAATTTTTCATTCAGTTGTTGTTTTCTGAGAAGTCTCAGGTAGTTTAATCTCTGCTGGGCCCTTTTGACCAGGGCTGCAATGTGGGCACCCCAGGTCAGGTCCTCTTTTAGGGTAATACCCAGAAACTTAAAACTGGCCACTTGCTCCACTCAGTCTCCATTGATAAGCAAGGGCTGGATGTCTGATCTGTTCCTTCTAAAATCCACTTTTTGGGATTATATACAACCTCCAAATTGGAGGTTCTTTTGATGGACTTCTTTACTGTTAGCTTGCTTGAAAGTTCCTTGATTGGTTTTTTTTTTTTTTTTTACTTCTTGGATTGTCAGTCTAATGTTCCTCTTGGTGTTATATCCAACACTCCCACCAACACTGACAGGGCAAGCAAGCCACTAAAATATGAGAGCAAGCCCTACTCCATACTAGCACTGATGTTGTTACCTTGTTGGGTAATGAAACGTCTCCAGAAATCAACCAAGCTCAGAGACCACCAAAGATTCCTCATTTCAACCCTGAGTTATAAATATTCTCTTGTTTGCTTAGAAGTTTTGTACACCGAGTGCGAAGGAAAGCATCATTGAAAAATACTGGGAGGTTCGGAAAAAAGGGAAGGCCGTAAGTCCAATTAAAGGGATTAAACACATTGAAAAACAATCATTGTCATGTGGATGATATTTCACTTATTCTTTCCTTGCTACCCTCATCTCAGCTGGGTTGCGTTTGGCTTTATGGTTGATTCCATCTTCCTTGTTTTAGGGAAGATTCTGTTTAGCTTTAGCACATGTTGAATCTCAGCTTCTCCCTCTCTGGCCTGTGAGTGATTTAAAAACCAATGGGGATTACTCTCCTCTGTCCTTTCCAAGCTGCTATAAATCTGCTTGCCGGCCAGAAAGTCTTGATTTAATTCAGCACATTTTTTTTTCCTTCTGCATACCTCCGGCTCCTCCATCTCCATCTGCGATGCTTCTGGTATCCCTTTAATCTGATTTTGCAGAAAACATTTGGGATCGCCCATGAAAAAGAGACCAGCTATTCCCTACAAGAAAAGCAAAAATATAACCAGGTAAAGGCGGAGGAGGAAACGAACACAACAGAGGTATATCTGCAAGCCCACGGTAATTCTAATCCAGGATATATATCCATTTTCGGTTGCAGCAAAAATGGAGCACAGAGGAGTAAACCTTTTTGGCAGTCTATAAATACTTCTATGCGCCTCTGATTTGCTGTCTGAATGTAAAATAAATTAAAAAAGCACTTCGGATTCAGAAGGTTCACCGTGGAGGCTTTGCTTGAATGCTTTGTGTTGTAATGAATATTTTCCCCTTCCTACTGACTTCCTTGTTTTTTAAAACAAATTGGCATTGCCTGTTAGCTAAGAGACTCTACTATGAATCAAGAAATTCCAAGTTTGACACAGTCCTGCTGGGTCCACCGACTGAAGTAAGCCGTAATGTTGTTTATTGGCTAAGTGCACAACATCGGTAAAAGTTCCCCTCACACATACGTGTTAGTCGTTTCTGGTCCTAGAGGGTGGTGCTCATCTCCATTACAAAGCCGAAGAACCAGCGCTGTCCAAAGACGTCTCCGTGGTCATGTGGCCGGCATGACTAAACACGGAAGGCGCATGGAACACTGTTCCCTTCCCATCAAAGTGGTTCCTATTTTTCTACTTGCATTTTTTACGTGCTTTCGAACTGCTAGGTTGGCAGAAGCTGGGACAAGGAACGGGAGCTCACTCTGTTACGCGGCGCTAGAGATTCGAACCGCCGAACTGCCGACCTTTCTGATCGACAAGCTCAGCGTCTTAGCCATTGAGCCACCGTGTCCCTTCAGCGCACATGACATAAAACCGGCCAATTTGCTTTATTCTGTGCAGAGAATCGACACCTTGGATTTTGGCTTTTAAACAAGGTGGGATTGATAATTCAGGCAGACCGTAGCCAAGATGTGAACCAGGCTGACCCAACTCTATCCTGGAAATGGATATACATACATTCTTAAAATCGTGTATTTCAAGGACTTCCTCACGACCCTTCCCAGTATGAAAGGTCTCCGTCCAGGTGCGGGGATCGATCTTCAGTAATATCTTCTGTTTTTCCATGTTGCTGACAAACATGTGCTCCAGTTCATAAATCTGAAAAACAGATTGGGGAAGAGTATGAATGCATTGCAATGGTTGATCATGCAGTACGCTAAGCTTTGGCATGGTTTGGTTAGGGCAGTGGTGGCTAACCATTTTGGGCTCCTGTGCCGAAAATTGCATGCACGCTTGTGTGCCAGCACCCAGAAGGCACCCAGAAGGCAATGCGCGTGGCCCCGTGCCCCCTGTGCATGTATGCGCAATCCACCATCCCCTTATCCAGGGGTGGGATTCAAATTTTTTAACAACCGGTTCTCTGGGCGTGGCTTAGTTGGTAGGCGTGGCTTGGTGATCATTTGACTGGATGGACATGGCTTGGTGGTCATGTTATTGGCTGGGTGTGGCCAACTCAGTATCACTCACATCGAGGCACGCATCTCCTCACCTGGCCTCTCATGACTGTGGGGATGCTACAACAGTCGTAAGTGTGAAAAATGGTCATAAGTCACTTTTTTCAGTGCCATTGTAACTTTGAATGGTCACTCCACCCAAACAAAGTACCAGCAAAGGAGGGAGAAAAAACTCCAGAGAAGTTCCTGAGACAGGAAGTCTAGTCCTGCCAAGAATGTAAAAAGGGTTAATGAAGAGGCAGTATCTGTAAGCAACACCAGCATGTTTCCTTCCTGCCTTCCTTACAGGATTAGGTCAGTAATTTCTTCTAACAACCAGTTCTCCGAACTGCTTAGAATGTTAACAAATGGTTCTAGTAAATAGGTGCAAACTGGTAGAATCCCACCCCTGCCCTCACCTGCGTGGCACATGTGCATACCTCCTAGATGATTTTTGGCCTGTTTGAGGCTTTTTTCGGCCTCCCAGAGGCTTGAGGGAAGCCTCTGCAGCCTGGAAAATGGGCCCGTTTTGTCACTTCTAGTATTTCTGGAAATACCGGAAGTGATCGTCTCATTCAGCAACAGAAACTTTGCCTTCAGTTGTGGTCCTAAGTCAAGGACTACCTGCCTTTTAATGTGATGTGCGTGTTTTGTTGCCACTCAGAGCCATTTTGAACTGAGCAGGCTACAAAGAAGGACGAAAATACATCATGCCCCTGGCGGAGTCTGTGCTGTGGAGGAGGCTGGGGAAGGGCAAAGTCTGGCTGGGCAGAGCAGGGAAGAGGTAGAACAAGAGAGAAGGGGTTCAGAGGTGACCCAGGCCTACCCCCTCTTCATCCTAGGGCACACAGGGAGGAACGGAGAAGAAAGCAACGTGGGTTGTGTGGCTTACGGGGGAGGAAAGGGCCTTGATTCCCTGCATTAGCCACATCTGGGAATGAGAGTTTAAAAGAAATGGATGCTGACTGTGGCAGCACCTGCTGGGAGCAAATATCTTGTGTTGACTTTAGTTATCTATGTTCCTGGCATTCTCTGAGCTGGGTTGATTTACTGCCGTGCCTTCACATCTGGAATTCTTGCTCCTGCCCTGCAGGATTAATTACCTCATTTTGCCTTGATTGGACTTATAGTTACAGTTTTTGTTGACCATGTTTTGGACTTGATTCTTTGCAGCCAAGGGCTGTTCCTGGGAGAGTTTTTCTCCAGCCCAGAAGGTAACCAGGACACTGGGAGCAAAGTTGGAGCTAATAAAGGGACTCCTCCTGATTATCTGACTATGTTGTCTTTGTGCCATGCCCCTTTGGGTCATTACAAACATTCTACCCTCACATACTTTCTAGGGCAGAATATTTCTACTCTTAGAAAATATTCTACGCTGGATTCAAACTGGCATCCTCTTCATCCGAACTTCTAGCCTTTTCTTCCATTTGGACCGTTAGTGAATTCTTGAAATTTCACACACCAATAGGTTTCACAGCATGGAAAGTTGAAGGTAGATTCTTGCGGGGAAAGCCTCATCAGATAATCCCGGCGGACAGATTGTGCTTTAGGCCAGACCGAGTGGCATCCGAAGACAGACTGGAAAAAAGATCTTGAAATTCCACTCTGTTTGCAAGGAACTTTTTTGGGGGGCGGGGTTGTTTATGGCTGACTTGATTTCATTCTTCTTTTGAAAAAAAAAAAAAAGAGTTTGGGTCCTGCTAAAACAGAATTGTGGCCAAGCTCTGAGAGGGGATATACAGTATAAGCTGGGAGAAGAATGGCTTTGTACAAACTCTGTTTGGTTCTGAGGCAATAAAGTTGAAATATTCATGGCGTCGTTTCGCTGTTATCCTGAGCAGCAGCAGGAATTTTCTTTATGGCCTGATCACACGGCTCGAGTCCCCGGGGGCCTCTAAAAATATCTCCCCCAAATTGCAATGTTTAATGCATCAGAAAGGGGAGATGATGAAATGCAGAGGGATATTAATGAGATTTAATTAGCTCAATTCAATGCTAATTAATTGGAAATTAAAATGAAAACGGATTTATTATCCGGGGTGCAATGTTGTTCCTGGCTTGGCTTGAATGTCTGAAGACCGTAACGTGTCATTCACAGGACACATGCTGTTCTTTTCGTGACAAAGCTTGACTCTCTCAAGCAATCAGAAGAGAGCTTGAGGTCTTCTAGTCCAACCCCCTGCTCAAACAGAACATCCTATATACCTGTGATGGCAAACCTACGGCAACATTTGTGCCAGCATGTGAGCTGCAGGCAAACTTACCTCATTGCGCATGTGCGCGCCTCACAGCTAAGTTTCAGCCGGTTTGAGGCCTTTTTCAGCCTCCCAAAGGCTTGAGGAAGGCTTCTGCAGGCTTTGCAGGCCGAAAACTAGCCCCGTTTCGTCACTTCCTGTTTTTCCGAAAATACCGGAAGTGACGAAACAAGGCTAGATTTGGGCCTATAAAACCTGTAGGAGGCTGAAGAAGTCTTCCTCAAGCCTTTGGGAAGTTGAAAAAGGCCTCAAACCATCCAAAAATCATCTGTGAGGCACAGTGCAGGTAAGGGGGGGGGCGGTTTGTGTGCATTGCTTTCTGGGTGCTGGCATGCAAGCACAGGAGCCCAAAAAGATTAGCCACCACTGCTGTATACCATTTCAGATAAGTGGCTGTCTGGACTTTTCTTAAAACTTCCAATGCTGAAGCACCTGTAACGGGTGGGATTCAATTTTTTTTACTGCCGGTTCTGTGGGCATGGCTTGGTGGGCATGGCTTGGTGGGCATGACAGGGGACGAATACTGCAAAATCTCCATTCCCACCCCACTCCAGGGTTCTGACCCAAACCCTTTTCCAATAAAAAAAACATGAACCAAAGGGAACAGAAACCTTTTAATGATTCTTACGAATCCTGGCTTAAAAGTCTGCTGCAAACTAATTAACTTTGATAAGCCTCACCAAAACTGTGCGAGGCTGCCAAGAATAACAGATAAATATTTCACAACACGGGAGTCTTCAAATACCAACTAAGATAGTGCAATGTCCACGAGGCTGGAGTTTCAAAACGTTTTTGCTTCCTGCAAAGAATGTCTGATACACAGCTGCCTTTTATCTTCTTGAAGGAGGGGCCATTATCTTGCAGTCTTACTCCCGAGTTGCCCATGCTGCTGCAGCTGCTCTTTCCTACGAGCAGCCCTGTGCGCAGTTGCACTTGGCACAGGCTCCTCGGGAACCTCCTCATTGCTGCTGCCAGCCCCCACAATCTCTGAACGCAGCAGTCCACTCCCTAAAGGTCCTGGCCCCTCACCTGAGTCCTCGCTCTCCTCAGCCGTCCACACCTGCTGCTGACTAACCACAACACAGGGGGAAGGATACTGCAAAATCCCATTCATCCCCACCCCACTAACCTGCTTTCCATCTCCTCTGCAGGGCAACCAAAGAAGACCCAGCCAATCAGCTGGGACTCAGGAGGCAAAGGATAGATGGGGGTGGGGCCAGTCAGAGGTGGTATTTGCCAGTTCTCTGAACTACTCAAAATTTCCACTACCGGTTCTCCAGAAGATTGGATAACCATTTGTCTGAAGTGTATAGGGCTTCCTGCCTAAGCAGGAGATTGGACTAGAAGACCTCCAAGGTCCCTTCCAACTCTGTTATTCTATATTCTAAGATTTCTTTTCCTTGCAGGAATAACTTTTCAATTAAGGTGGGGGGGGCGTCTGTCAACCCTGAAGCTGAGCTGGCCGAGGCCATTTTGATGCTTCAGTATTGCCGCACTGGAGCTGAGGGAGGGGGAGGGAGGAATAGAGATAGCTGGGGGTTTTGTAGCCAAAACAAAATACTTTCTCCTGGGAACCAAGGACATTCCCACAGGTGGTCGAAGAGAGGAGGAGGGTAGTTACCAGGCAACCGAGTGGTACCTTGATTGGACCATGTGACTGATTGTTTGGAGAAGGGGAAAAACTCCTTTTAATTAGGTGAAAACTACAGGGACATTTAGAGTCAGTTTTCACCAGCCTGTGCCAATAGGATATATCCAATAAAGCTATTCTTTGAAGAACCGACCTGCCTTGGAGTTCTGTTTGCTACGGGTGTATTACTCGGAAGCCACGACAAGAAGATTTTGTTGTGACTTGTGAGCCAAGTCTGTTTTTGGGAACGATGGGAATCAGTATTTCCATAGGCAAACCACTGATGCTTATCATCTTACAGATGTCACGGGGCAATTAAAATAAATGGAAGAGGCCTGAAGGAAAGGCAGATATGCTGGGTTAATGGTGGATATCTTCCTCCTGCACTTAACTCCAGCATTTGGGTCTCCAGAATGAAAGTATGAAGCTCCTCTCCTTCCCTCCGTATTTACATTTTGGGACCAGGATGAAAGTGGATCTTTTTTTCCCCCTTTCCAATTGCTCTGCTGTCCTTTCTTTGTTGTTTGCTAAAACGACATTTGAAACCAGACTTTCATGCAATTTGTTTTTCCTGGAAGGTGTTACAGATGGCTAGGCAAACAGTAGTTTCCTGATGCTGAGATGAGATTATTTGTTCCACTGGGGTGATTTAAATCAGGGGACAGGAGCTGGCTGGCTAGAGGTTGTACCACAACTCCCATTATCCTGGACAGCTGGCTGGGGATTGGAGTTAGCATTGGACAATTATCTGGAGAGCCAAGAGTCTCCCATCTTTGATTGGAAACAGCGGCCACATTTGCAATGATATGCTTTGCTCAACCATGCATTTCTGAACTACCCAATTTCCTGGATTTGTATGGAATGTTGAACTCGTTTGTGAAAGGAGACAACATTGGGAAAGCTGGAAAGAGGCATGTGGTGTACAGTATGAATTAAGGGAATTAAGGGAAGAATAAAACATGGGGTTTGGGACATGCAGTTACAAGAGACGCTTGAGACTGTGGTTTATATCTCAACCTTCTAGATTTGGAGAAATTGATGATGGTCCAGGCAGGAGAATAAACCCAGTATAGGGGTACCTCCGTACTTGATGGCTTCAAAACTTGTCAAATTTGGGACTCAACGCATTTTGATGTGAAAATGTTGTCCCGGTACTCATTGTTTGTTTGGTAGTTGATATGATAGAGTAGGAAGAGGGTGATGGGCGCAGAGAATGGACCGGAAATCAGTCATACCAAGAATGTCACTGCAAAGGGAAGTTGTGGAACAGGAAATCAGCCATGCTGGGAAGATTGCTGACAAGAATAGAATTAGAATAGAATAGAATAGAATTAGAATAGAATAGAATAGAATAGAATAGAACAGAATTAGAATAGAACAGAATTAGAATAGAACAGAACAGAACAGAACAGAGAGGAGAGAGGAGAATACAGAGTAGAATAGAATTAGAATAGAATAGAATTAGAATAAAATTAGAATAAGAATAGAATAGAATACGCCATACCTCCTGAAAGTTTAATAATTAAAAAAAAATCTTTGAGTGTGTGGAAATGGATAAATGAACTATGGAACTAAGAGGGGAAGCTGACATGGAATACAATGCAATATGGGAAACATGGTATATCTGGATTGACAATAGATATAAGAATATAAAATGTAAATAATGTATATAATAGTTATGAGGGCACAGAAGTAGTGTGTATTGAAAGATTGGATAGGATGTATAAATGTATATATATTGTCACAGTATTGTTCAATTAGTAATGGTATTATGTGTAAACTGAAAAACCCAATAAAGTGTTCCCCCCCCCCAAAAAAGAGAAGAGAATTAGAGTAGAGAAGAGAGAGGAGAATAGAGAATAGAATAGAATTAGAATAGAATAGAATTAGAATGGAAATAGAACAGAACCGAACAGAATAGAATAGAATTAGAATTAGAATTAGAATTAGAATTAGAATAGAATAGAATAGAATAGAATAGAATAGAGAGGAGAGGAGAGAGGAGAGAAGAGAATGGAGAGGAGAGAATAGAGAGTAGAATAGAATTAGAATAGAATTAGAATAGAATAGAATTTGAATAGAATTAGAATATAATTATTAGAATAGAATAGAATGGAATTAGAATAGAATAGGAATAGAACGCAACAACAGAACAGAACAGAATTTCTTTTTTAAAAAATTTGCTGGCATCTTCATGGGTACACCAAGTTACCAACACAGTCTCTTCTCTCCAGGAATATCCCTGGGGGTTGCAGCCGTCTGGAATGCAAATGGTTTTTGCAGTCCTGCCTCCGGAACAGCAGGCAGCTTATTGGAAACAGATGCTGGACTTGGACAGGGAAGCCATCAAAGGCAGGACCGCACAGCCAGCCAGCCAGCCAGCTTTTGGCCGGTGGACATTTCTCGGCTGCCTTTAAGGATAGTAGCAGAACTGACTTGAGAATGGGTTCCCAAAGAACATCCTCTCCCAAATCTATTCCACCGTCCATGCCTTTTTGTTTTTACCATGAGCTGCGTCACTTCAGAAAGAACCTGCAGGATTATATGATATTTTGGATGCGTGCACGTACATTGGAGGGGTTCACCTGTGGAAAAATGGCTAATTAAGTGATGGGACTGCAGTAGATTTGATGTCCAAAGTGAGCCTTGTATTTATAAATGAAACCTGATGCAGAATTCAGGTCTATCTGGAAAGCATTCCTGGTTAATTATTTGCTCTACAGATTTTGTGCTCCAGTCTAAATTGGGAGGTTTCTACATTTAGAGTTTGGCAACTAGTATTTCGTCGTTCAATTTTCCCGGCCAAATCTATTCTCTCAGAGAATAACTGACTCCCATTCACCCAGCGAGTTTCTGTGGCTGAGGGTGGATTAGAACTCAAGTCTTTCTAAGCAAACCCACTTCTTTAACCACCATATCCCACAATGCTGTGATGAGGTGAGAAACAAACACACATACACACACATACACATACACACATATGTGTGTATGTGTATATGTGTGTGTGTGTATGTATGTATGTATGTATGTATGTATGTATGTATGTATGTATGTATGTATGTATGTATATTTGGGGGCTGGTATTGGCAGAAAGCAATTCTTATAATTATTCCATAAAACGAATGAATAAATACGGAATGTTCTCAGCTCTTTCAGCTGCAAACTCATGAAAGTCCAATTTAAATTGGCTACAGATCAATCATGTCCCCCCCAAAACAAACGACTTCTTTTAACGCGTGTTGGAGTGGGTTTTTCCTCCAGTTCCTGGCGATTAATTGAAACAAAATGGAAAGGAACTTCTCACAATTAAGTGTGCTAGGAAAAGAAATCACTGCCTTTCCACAGCTAAAATCCGCTTGCCAAAAGAAACAGCAGCGCAGCATAAAACTTTGACAGGTTTCTCGGCGTCATTTTAAAGTGTGCAATAGAAATATCCAGTTTATCCCTTTAAAATATCTCCATATAATCCCGAGAATAGAACTTACCTTTTGGGGGGCAGGTTTCCAAAAATAGAAGATACCCAGAATGGTCAAGATGAGGGAAAGGACCAAAATGAAGGTTAAAACACCCCAAAATTGGACTCTTTTGTAGAGTACCTTCTTGGCGGAGTAAGTCTGAAAGGAGGAGAGAGATCTTGAAAGTCAAATAATAGAATTTTAGAATTATAGGACTGGGAGGGACTCTGAAGATCTTCTAGTCCACCCCCCTACTCAAGCAGGAGACCCTATACCACTGCAGGCAAATTGGATGCCCAGTCCTAGACTGCATTAACAGATCATGCCGTGAAGTATTAATACCACTCTATCAAGCCTTAGTAAGGCCGCACCTAAAGTACTGCATCCAGTTTTGGTCACCACATTATAAAAAAGAGGTTGAGACACTAGAAAGAGTGCAGAGAAGAGCAACCAGGATGATTAGGGGACTGGAGACTAAAACATACGATGAACGGTTGCAGGAAGTGGGCCTGACTAGTCTAGTGAAGAGAAGGACCAGGGGAGACAGGAGAGCAGTCTTCCAATATTTGAGGGGCTGCCATAGAGAGAAGGAAGGGGTCAAGCTATTCTCCAAAGCACTTGAAGGCAGGATAAGAAGCAATAAATGGAAACTAATCAAGGAGAGAAGAACTAAGGAGAAATTTCCTGACAGTGAGAACAATTAATTAGTGGAACAACCTGCCTCCAGAAGTTGTGAATGCTCCAACACTGGAAGTTTTGAAGAAGAGATTGGATAGCCATTTGTCTAAAATGGTATAGGGTTTCCTGCCTGAGCAGGGGGCTGGAGTAGAAGACCTCCAAGGTTCCTTCCAACTCTGTTATTCTATATTCTCTTATTTAAAACCTCCAGGGATGGTACACCCTCAACATACAAAACATTTGCTAGACCAATACTCAAATACAGCTCATCAGTCTGGAACCCACATTACATATCTGATATTAACACAATTGAGAAAGTCCAGAAATATTTCACAAGTTCTCCACTCCTCTCCTCGTTGCAGAATACCTTCTGCCACCAGACTCAAAATTCTAGACCTAGAAAACCTAGAACTACACCTCCTTCGGTCTGATCTAAGTATAGTATATAAAATCATACATTGCAATGTCCTACCTGTCAATGAATACTTCAGCTTCAACCATAACAACACAAGAGCACACAATAGATACAAACTCAAGGTTAATCGCACCAAACTTGATTGCAGGAAATGCGACTTCAGCAACAGAGTGGTCAATGTCTGGAATACTCTACCTGACTCTGTGGTTTCTTCCCCAAACCCCAAAAACTTTAACCTTAGACTGTCTGCTATTGATCTTATCCCTTTCCTAAGAATAGGAAGCGTGCATAAGCGCACCAATGTGCCTACTGTCCCTGTCCTATTGTTTCTTTTTTTTTCTTATATGTATCCATGTATTCATAACTAAGTTTTTACTTATACCTATTATCTTGTAAGCAATTGACAAACCAAATAAAATAAATAAATAAAAAATAAACCTCTGAAGGCAAGCTATTCCACTGATGAATTGTCCTCACTGCCAGCCAATGTCTCCTTACTGATGGGGCACCTGCTTGCAGAAAAGCCACCAAAAAATCCCTCTTTGGAGGCGCGGACACCCAAGATTTGCCCTCCCACACCCCAAAGAAGAGTCAAGTAACGGACTTACGCCATCCTTGCAGATTTCCTGGGACGTCTCCGGCAGCTGTTTCCCCATGCTGCTTCCCCCTTGAGGGTCAAATCTCTCTTTTATGTCCCAGACAGTGGGATGGTTGAGACGCTGGGACTGGGGTGGAGTCACAATGCCTTCGAATCCTCCTTGAGCAGACTGGAGGGCTTCTCTCTCTCTCTCTCTCTTTTTTGGTCCCTCCCTCCAGCTGGCTTAATGTGTGGCATTGCCACAGCCAACTCTGCAAACGTGCAGCAGGAGAGGGTACGTTTCAGAAGGAGACAACGATGCTCTGTTTCTTCTCCGAATTGATCCTCCTTGCAAGCCTTTTTTTTTTTGGTAACTTTTTATTTTTATTTTTAAAACATAGGTCAATATCATTTCGTGGATGGTGGAGTTGGTATCTGAGTGTCAACCATTGTGATACAAAAGCAACAATCTTTCTCTCTCTATAAAAGTGAAATACCACTCATGCATCATCATGAAATCTCCAGAACCGTAAAAGCCTACAAACTTGAAATTTGGCACGTATGTTCCTCTTGGCTCCTTAGGTGCTTTCTAAGAAAGGGTTTTTCAAAATGACCATCAGAGCATTAGTATTTTGTATTTTATTATTATTAACACGCTTTGATGCTAAGGAGTTCTACTCCCCCTCCTCACCTGAAAAGACATCTGTTCCAAATGTAAAACCCAAGCAGAGGAGAGGAGTTTCAGTTTTAGTTTTAATTTCACAGCACCAAACAGCTTTAGTACAGAACAGTTGAGCTAAGCCATGCCCAGGCTCCTTGCTGTCTCCTTCTTGCTCATGCAGCAAATACTGTTTCAGTTTCCAAATCGCCTTCAAGTCTCTCACACACTGACAGGACGCTAGCCAGATGAATACTGATGGATGCTGGTAATCAGAGGCAGAATTTTTTTCTCCTTATTTTCCTCCCCAAAAACTAAGCCTGACCACATAGCCAAGCACGGGTATCAAGCTAGTAATATGATAAGCATTACTAAATTAATCCAATTTACGTAGTCTAATGTTGTTATACATAACTACATCTGCACACAGTCCTTCATTTTTCAATTATTAATATTTGCTACATCCTTCTAATAGTAATAACATTATTTTTGAGCATACCTAGCAACATCCTTTTTCAAACTCTGATCTTAACCTCTAATATTCACTTTAGATGTATTAAGTAAAAGTATGTATAACAATATTGCCCCATTTCTAAATGTGTTTATCTATTCTAATTTTTAATATGGCCAATTTTAAGAATTACTACATTGATCTAATGTTGTTATTACATAACTGTGTCAGCACATAATCCTTCACCTCCTGGAAAGAAGCTGCCATTTTATTTCCAATGCTAATTCCTTCTGAGTTTTCCATCCCCTTCTGAGGTCGGCAATTGTCTCATATTTATGACGTGTCCTGGAGTCACATGATTACCTTCTGACCAGCAAAGTCAGATAACTGATAATCAGAGTTGGAAGGGACCTTATAGGTCATCTAGTCCAATCCCCCCGGCCAAGCGGGAGACCTTACACCATTTCTAACAAATGGCAGTCCAATCTCTTCTTGAAAGTCTCAATAGATGAAGCTCCCACAATTTCTAAAGGCAACTTCTGTTCCATGGGTTGATTTTTCTCACTGTCAGAAAGTTTCTCCTTATTTCCAGGTTAAATCTCTCCTTTTTCAGTTTCCATATATTATTCCTTGTCTGGCCTTCGGGTGCCTTGGAAATAGCTTGAACCCTTCCTCTCTGTGGCAGCCCCTCAAATATTGGAAGGCTGCTATCATGTTTCCTCTGGTCCTTCTCTTCACTAGACTAGCCAGGCCCAGTTCCTGCAACCGTTCATTGTATGTTTTAGTCTCCAGTCCCCTAATCATTCTGGTTGCTCTTCTCTGCACTCTTTCTAGAGTCTCAACATCTTTTTTATAGTGTGGTGACCAAAACTGGATGCAGTACTCTAAGCGTGGTCTTACTAAGGCTTTACAGAGTGGTATTAGTACTTCCTTTGATCTTGATTGTATCCCTCTGTTAATACAACTTAGGATTGCATTGGCTTTTTTGGCTGCTGCTGCACACTGCTGGCTCATATTTAGCTGGTTGTCCACTAAGACTCCAAGATCCCTCTCACAGTTACTGCTATTGAGCCTGGTTTCATCTAGTCTATATGTGTCCTTTTGGTTTTTCTTGCCTAAGTATAGGACTTTACTTTTCTCTACATTGAATGTCATTTAGTTAGATACGGCCTAATGTTTTAGTTTGTCAAGATCCATCTGGATCTTGAGCCTACCTTCTTGGGTGTTAGCTATTCCTGCCAGCTTAGTATCATCTGCAAATTTGATAAGTTCCCCTTTTATTCCTAAGTCAACAGGGAAGCTAGATTCACTTAACAACCGTTTTACAGGTAGTCCTTGACTTACGACCACAATTCAGTACAAAACTTACGTTGCTAAGCTGAGACAGCTGTTCAGTAAATTTTGCCTCATTTTACGACTTTTCTTCCCATCGTTGGCAAGCAAATCATCACAGTTGTGAAGTTAGTCACGCGGGTTCTTAAATGAATCCGGCTTCCCCATTGACTTTGCTTGTCAGAAGGTCTCAAAAGTGAATTGCGTGACTCCTGGGAGGCTGCAACCATCGTAAGTATGAATCAGTTGTGCTGAGCATCTGAATTTTGGATCGTGAGGAAGCTGCCACGGTCATAAAGTGTGAAAAACTCGCTTTTTTTCCCTGTGCCGTTGTAAATTTTGAACTGTCACCAAATGAACTATTGCAAGTCGGGGATTACCTGTACTAACTTAACAGAGATTCACGGAATGATTCACTTAACAATGGTGGCAAGAAAACAGTCATAAAATGAAGCAAAATACACTTCACAAAGGTGAAAGGTAACCTAGAAATAAGGAGAAACTTTCTGACTGTGAGAACAATCAATCCATGGAGCAGAAGTTGCCTTCAGAAGTTGTGGGAGCTTCATCACTTGAGATCTTCAAGAAGAGATTGGACTGCCATTTGTCAGAAATGATGTAGGGTCATCTGCTTGGGTGGTGGGGGGTTGGACTAAATGACCTATAAGATCCCTTTCAACTCTGGTTATCTGTTATCTGTTATCTAAGACACTTCTGGCTCAATTGAGGACTACTTGTGCAAGCGTTGAAGAGATCTTAACCATAAGTGTTTGTTTATGGAATAATTTTGTTTATTATTTTCAGAATAGACTAGAAAATCTTGCCTAGTGGTTAGTAACTTCTTCCACCGGTTATTTTGTTCTGTGCTGGAATCAAGACAATCCTATCGATGTGTGGATGGCGTCCTCTTGTGGTCGGTGGTGGAACAGCAAGTAAGACATCTTGTAGATAACCTTTCCAACTTCTGCAGAGGTGAACCGGTATATGCATTTCACTGTAATCCTTGAGGGGGTTTCAGGATAAGATTTTGCTAATCTTCTGGTTGGCAGCCCATAATCTTCAATGGAAGCGAGGGGATTATGCCGTGTGAGATTTCTAAAGCGGTGTTTTCCGGATGCGTGGGGCTTCTTAAAATTCTCCTGCCAACATAGCCTTGGGCTATAGATGAAAAAAGGCAGTGGTTTTAATTGCTTTGCACAACCCACAGTCGGCTTTTCAAAAAGCAACAGTTTACAACAACTATTTGCGGGTGATTAAAAATACTGATATCATTGCTATCTTCCACAACTCCAAATTTAAAACCCAGATAAAATTGGGAGAAGGCTACGAATATCTAGATTTAGGTTAAAGACATAAAGATTGGATATTGGGTTTGCCATAAAAAAAGCACGACAAAGAATGTTCTTTCTACACCAACTCAGAAGGCTCAAACTGCCCAAGGAACTGCTGATCCAGTTCTACAGAGGAATGATTGAGTCTGCCATCTGCACCTCTATAACTGTCTGGCTTGGTTCTGCAACCCAACAGGACAAACACAGACTTCAGGAAATAATTAGGACTGCAGAAAAAACAATTACTACCCATCTGCCTTTAATTGAGGACCTGTATCCTGCACAAGTCAAAGAGAGGACTATGAAAATATTTACAGACCCCTCACATCCCGGACATAAACTGTTTCAACTCCTTCCCTCAAAATGACGCTATAGAGCACTGCACACCAGAACAACTAGACACAAGGACAGTTTTTTCCCGAACGCCATCACTCTGCTAAACAAATAATTCCCTCAACACTGTTCAACTTTTTACTAAGTCTGCATTACTATTACTATTAATCTTCTCATCACTCCTTATCACCCATCCCCTCCCACTTGTGACTGTATGACTGTAACTTTATCGCTTGTATTCTTATGATTTATATTGACTGTTTCCTAGTCTGATTTGATTGCTTATTGTACCCTATAACTATTATTAAGTGTTGTACCTGATGATTCTTGATGAATGTATCTTTTCTTTTATGTACACTGAGAGCATTTGCACCAAGCCAAATTCCTTGTGTGGCCAATCATACTTGGCCAATAAAGAATTCTATTTTATCTATTTATCCAGTGACACAGATTTAAAGAACGCTCATCTGCATTTCTTTGAAGTCATCACCAAAAAGACTCGTAGTAGAGAATAATCACATTCTACCTTAAAGGAAGAATATCGGTGTGAAGACTCCATAGTAGATAAAACTCCAATGTTTGTACAGGTAGTTTTCAACTTACTCCTTTAGTAACCATTCAAAGTTACAATGGCACAGAAAAAAGTGACTTACGACCATGTTTCAGATTTATGACCGTTGCAGCTTCCCCAGGGTCCAAATTCAGGCAGTTGATTCATATTTATGATGGTGTCCCAGGGTCATGGGATCTCCTTTTGCGACCTTCTGACAAGCAAAGTCAATGGGGAAGCCGGATCCACTTAAGAACCGTGTGACTAAGTTAGCAACTGCTGTGATTCACTTAGCAACTGTGGGAAGAAAGATCGTAAAATGAGACAAAGTTCGATTCACAAATGTCTCGCTTAGCAACATACGTTTGGGACTCAATTGGGGGTGGTAAGATGAGGTCTACCTATATTCACAGGTGTGTTCCAGTTTGAAGTTCTTGAGCGTTCGTCTCAATAAGACACACCTGTGGAAGTTCTTTAATGGGACTCCATTGAGGCTTATATATTGGTTGTGAGCTTTGCTTAGAAATGGGCATAAGATGGCAGGTTTTCTCTTTCAAGAAAGATTCAACACTTGCCCAGGTAAGATTCGTGAGAGTGGGAAATACCAAGAGGGTCTCTCCTGAAGCAGTTTGTCAGCTTTGGAAGCCATATTAGCACCCGACGTTTCCACACTGCCACATTCTTGAGACTGGGAAAATGGGAGAGGGGAATTTCTTGGAGTGTATGTGGTTAGACATAACAACATTCTTTTTCTAAGTCTGCGCTTAAGTGAGGGGAAGTTTCAAGTTGGGACGGATGGTGATTGGGGCATGTGATGTGATGATGGGTGTAGGGGGTGGATTTGTAATTTTTTATTTATTGCAAGGAAACCAGGAACTTTCAGATTCGGGATTCCCCAGATGTGCCAGTTTACTACTCAAATAAAAAAGAACTTTTGAGAGGATGTCTGTCTCGGAGTTATTTGTTGGGGTAGAGGTTTTCTGGAATGCTGACCCAGTTATAAAGTGGCTCTCTGGAAAAACCCACTGGATCCTTGATGGATTCTTCCTCACTTTTAGAGAACATTGGTATAAGAGATTACCATTGAGTCACTCTTAATGTATATCTGCCTACAAAAGGCCCCAAAGCAGAGCTCTTCTTGGGTGTATGTGTACTTACTCAGGAGTAAATGTCCTTTGTCAGAAATTATCACAGAAGTACCTACAGTTGAGGATTAGATGAGTTTAGAGCAAGGCTCTCCAAACTTGGCAAGTTTAAGACTTGTGGACTTCAACTCCCAGAATTCCTGAGCTAACATGACTGGAGGAGGAATTCTGGGAGTTGAAGTCCACAAGTCTTGAAGAGGTCAAATTTGAAGACCCCTGGTTTAGAGACTGGACATAACCTGGATTTAAAGCTTTTATAGCAGGGGTGGGGAACGGAAGTTTCTTCACGACCTATGGACTTCAACTCCCAGAATTCCTGAGCCAACCATACTGGCTTAAGAATTCTGGGAGTTGAAGTCCTCAGGTTGTGAAGGGGGCCATCATTCCCCACTTTGGCTATAACACACAGGTGGGGAACGATGGTCCCTTTACGACCTGGCTGGCTTAGGAATGAGGCCTCATCTTGAAAACCAGAAAATAATTTCAGCCATTGTTCCTGTAACGCACAGGTGTGGAAACGATGGTCCCTTTACAACCTGTAGACTTCAACTCCCAGAATTCCTGAGCCAGCATCGTTTCCCTCACTTGTGCACTATAGGAACAATGGCTGAAATGATCTTCTGGTTGTCAAGATGGTGCTTCATGGGTCACTCCTTGGATTTTGCATTTTTGCCTAGAGAAGAACCTCTGTTCATTTCTGAAGAAGGGCGGCATTGGCTAAGATCTTCTTGCGTTAAACATTCTCAGGTATGTGGTTTCATTTTTTCTAATGCTGCATGTCACCCAGGTTATGTTGATTGGAACAAAGCAGGATATTTGTTTTGTCAAGTTTTTTTTATTTGATATTGCTTATACATATCAGTGCGTGAACAGTGTGATACCTGGGTATCATACATTTTAGAAGAAGTAAACATAATATTATTACTCATAGTTATTACATTTCATGTTAATTGTTTCATATTGTTTAAAACATACCTAATACTATCGTCATTCAATTTCTAAACCTCCCTCTTAGTGTTACAAATATTTTGTTATATTAAAATACTAGCTCTATACCCGTGCTTTGCTACGAAACTATGTGGTCAGGCTTAGTTTTTGGGGAGGAAAATAAGGAAAAAAATTCTGCCTACTAGCATCCATTGGTAATTTTCTGGCTAGCATCCTGTCAGAATGTGAGAGAGTTGAGGGCTGTTTAGAAATAAAAACAGTATTTGCTGTGTGAGCAAGAAGAAAGACAGCAAAGACCCTGGGCGTGGCTTAGCTCAACTGTTCTGTACTAAAGCTGCTTGATGCTGTGAAACTGAAACTCCTCTCCTCTGCTTGGGTTTTGCATTTGGAACAGATTTCTTAGTATCAGAGCGTGTTATTAATAATAATACAGGAAATACTAATGCTTTGATGGTCATTTTGAAAAATCCTTTCTTAGTGAGCACCTAGAAGCCAAGAGGAACATACGTTTTCAAGTTTGTAGGCTTTACAGTTCTGAAGATTTTGTGATGATGCATGAGTGGCATTTCACTTTTATATATATAGATGTATATTTCTATTTCTGTTCTAACTTTTATTCATGTCACCGTAGTATTCAAAGACGTTTCTTTTCTGTCTTCCATCTTTCACCTGCTTTATTATTCACATTTCCCTTATTTAACTCTTCACATCTGTATATATTAAAGTTTCATCCTTCATTCTTTCATTGTTCAGGGTTTCAATATACGAAAGCAGGATATTTGCAGACGTTAGCTGAGGTTGCGAAATCTATACTCCAAAGCCCCCTTAAATTGGGAATCCTCAGAGATTGGTGAGGATCTGGGGGGGGGGGGGGGCGGGGCGGTCCCAGGCCCCATATCTGAAGAGCACTTTGGCTAAGAGAAAAATCTCCCCAAGGTGGAGAGAAGTCAAATCCAGACTATACGATGACTGTAAACCGAGCATTTTCTCTTGGCTGCTGGTTGGCAAAGGTAGCTTTGGCTTAAGCTGCAAAAATGGAATTAAAACTTCCTGTTTTCCAGGATGGTTGCTCTCCTTTTTGAGTGGCTGACAGCCTTTTCCCAGGAGGTGGGATCCTTTAATGTGGCCATAAAACTGAAAATGAAGGCCTATATTTTCCTGTGTGGTTCACCTCTGCAAAGAGTCAGCAATAGGAAAAAAAAAACAAAGCAGGTTTTATTCCCTTTCCACTATACTGAGAAGATGGAATCCTTGTTTGTCATTTTAATTAAAAAATACCCAGCATTAGTAGACCTAATTATCGCCCTTAGACTGCTGTCTACCTACAATTTGGCAGTTCGAATCTCACCAGGCTCAAGGTTGACTCAGCCTTCCTTTCCTTCCGAGGTGGGTAAAATGACGACTCTGTAATGCTAACTCTGTAAACTTCTTAGAGAGGGCTGCAAAAACACTGTAAGTCTAAGTGTTATTGCTATTTTCCTTCCTTCCTTCCTTCCTTCCTTCCTTCCTTCCTTCCTTCCTTCCTTTTTTCCCTCCCTCCCTCCTTTCCTCCCAGTGGTTAGAATGTAGTATTGCAGGTTAACTCTGCTGATTGCCAGCAGTTCAATCCTGACCTGCTCAAGGTTGACTGGCCTTTCATCCTTACAATGTTGGTAAACGAAGACCCAGATTGTTTGGAGGTAATAGGCTGGCTCTGTAAACCACTTAGAAAGGGCTGTGAAGCGGTATATAAGTCTAAGTGCTATGGCTATTCCAGTTCTGTAAAGCTGACCAGGCGGGATTGAATTTGGATGGAACTGCACATACTCGACTTAATGGGACCTCAAATTTCCGTTGCTAAGCAAGACTATTCTTAAGGGAGTGGTGCCCCACATTATGACCTTCTTTGTCCCAGTTGTTAAACGAATCACTGCCTCTCTTAAGTGAATCGGGCCTATTAAGCAAATCCAACTTGGCTTGTCGGAAGCCAGCTGGAAAGGTTACCAAATGGTGATCCCACGACCCCAGGACAGTGCAGTTGTCACAAATGCATACCAGAATTTTGATCGTGGGGATGCAGCAACGGTTGTAAGTTAAAAATCAGTCTTAAGTCTCCCCCCGAGTGCCGTTGTAACTTTAAACAGTCACTAAATGAAGGATTGTAATCTGAGGATCATGCACAACCGCCTCTAGTTGTGTATCAGAAAGCAGATGGATACACAGCTCCCTCTTCAGGCTCCTGCTGAAATAATGGTGGTAGATATATTTTTTTCCCTCTCCCCAAAATGGCTGAGATCGTTAGAGCCCTGTTGCAAAGGCGTGGAAAAGCTGCTTTCTGTGTGATCAGCACTAGCAGATAAATAGTCCGCAGGGACCGATTACGGCTGATTGGCTTCCACAGTAGGTCAGTGCAGAGCTAAGGAGATTAGATGTGACTGCTGGGCGTGCAAAAGAGGGCAGTCCATGTGTGCGAGCCGTATTCACAAACAGCAGGGGTGGGATTCAAATTTTTTAACAACCGGTTCTTTGAGCGTGGCTTAGTTGGTGGGCATGGCTTGGTGGTCATGTGACTGGGTGGACATGGCTTGGTGGTCATGTGATTGGCCTGATGTGGCCAATTCAATATCACTCACACATATCTCCTCACCTGGTCTCTCATGACTATGGGGATGTTGCAATAGTTGTAAGTGTGAAAAACGGTCCTAAGTCACTTTTTTCAGTGCCATTGTAACTTTGAATGGTCACTCCACACAAACAAAGTACCAGCAAAGGAGGGAAAAAAACTCCAGAGATGTTCCTGAGACAGGAAGTCTAGTCCTGCCAAGAATGTAATAAGGGTCAACAGAGAGGCAGTTTCTGTAAGCAACACTTGAATGTTTCCTTCCTGCCTTCCATACAGGATTAGGCCAGTAATTTCTTCTAACAACCGGTTTTCCGAACTGCTTAGAATGTTAACAACCGGTTGTAGCGAATAGGTGCGAACTGGTAGAATCCCACCCCTGGCAAACAGGCGTGCTGGACTTTCACTTGGTGCTGGGGGAAAAATCACTGGGCGTTATTTTTTCCCTAGACTTATTTTCTGGATCATATAACTTTTCATAATATTCTTTAACTCTTTTTTTTATGGGCTCCTTTTGGAATTGGGTATGTTCCTGCTCATTTTGCTGGAGAAAATCATTGGGTGTTACGGGGCAAAGAAGAGAGTTGCTTTGCCTTCCAAATCTCTTGGGAGATTTACAGTGGTGGGATTCAAACTTTTTTGCTACCGGTTCTGTAGGCGTGGACTTGGTGTGCATGGCAGGGGAAGATTATTGTAAAATCCCCATTCCCTCCCCACCCCACTAACCTGCTTTCCAGATCCATTCTCCTGTGCAGGGCAACCAAAGAAGACCCAGCCAATCAGCTGGGATTTGGGAGGCGGAGAATAGTTGGGGGCAGGGCCAGTCAGAGATGGTATTTGCCGGTTCTCTGAACCACTCAAAATTTCCACTACCAGTTCTCTAGAACTGGTCAGAATTGGCTGAATATACTACTTTTGGAGATTTAATTCCTTGACTAAACGACTGTTGTTAGGGTTGGGGAAATTCACCGTGAAGAGGTGTGGTTTGTCCAGTGAGGCATCAAAACGATTTTAAGACCTGTTTTCGTGTTAAGCAAAATCACTGCGGTCATTAATTCACATGATGATGAATTGGAAATAGGGTGTAGGATCTCCTGCTTGGGCTGAGGGGTTGGACTAGATGACCTACAAGGTCCCTTCCAACTCTGTTAAGTCTGTAATCCAAACTTTTCCATTGGTTGATTGTTCTTACTGTCAGAAAATCTCTCTTTATTTCCAAGTTGAATCTCTCCTTGTTTAGTTTCCATCCATTATTCCTTGTCTGGCCTTCAGGGGCTTTGGAAAATAGCTTGACCCCTTCCTCCTCTCTGTGGCAGCCCCTCAAATATTGGAAGACTGCTATCCTATCTCCCCTGGTCCTTCTCTTCACTAGTCTAGCCAGGCCCAGTTACTGCAACCGTTCATCGTATGTTTTAGCCTCCAGTCCCCTAATCATTCTGGTTGCTCTTCTCTGCATTCCCTCTAGAGTCTCAACATCTTTTTGGTAGAATTGGTAGAGTATCTCTTGCTTGAGCAGGGCGTTGGATTTAAAGGTACCTTTCAAAATTGGTTATCCTGCCTCCTGTAGGGGATTATCTGCTTAGTGGCCATGGCACTTAGCAACTGAGTTCCCAGTTCCAATTGTGATCATTTAAGTGAGGACTAGCAGTATCTGTTGGAAACTCTATCCTGCTCCCAAATGATTACAGATTAACCCGGGCGGAAGGGACCTTGTAGGTCATCTAGTCCAACTCCCCTGCCCAAACAGGAGACCCTACACCATTTCTGACAGATGGCAGTCCAGTCTCTTCTTGAAATGTGCGAATGAAGGCACGGAGACTCAAGAGATTGACTTTCATCATCTCTTGGACGTCTCCTTTATGGCCGTTTCATGATTTTTTATGAAACAAAGCTTTTAAGGATTGCAAGCTGGCAAATGGTTGCACTTTGGGAAAGGCTTATGAGTTGAAACTGTTTCCTCTCCACTTTTCTTTTGGAGGGAATGATGATTTATCTGGCCGTATTAATGATGTGTTTACTTTACAAGAGAGTGGAAAGCGTAATTACGAAAAGTGATTTTGGCTGTTGATGGCCATTGGCAGGATGGTCTTGGAACCTTTTAGTGCCATGTCTAGAAAGGTGTTGCATTTACCCGAATGAGTGCAAGATAGATAGATAGATATTTCTTTCATTCTTTTACTTAAAAAATGAAATGAAAGAAATGGCAGGGATTGAAACATCACCGTAATAGAATAAAAGCCACTTTTGCAGGGAAAAAGGACGGGATGGATTAGCTCGTGGAAAGGCAAATGGGCTGCTCTTATATTTTCCTTTCCTCTTTTGAAAAAGGCAAACTTAAATAATGACAGAAGGATATATCTAAATTTGCATGATGGGAGAAAACCCCTCATGTTAACGATAAGGTATTACAAAGTGCAAAGGAAAGAGAAGGATTGGCTCTATAAAATTGGAAATGGCACTTTTGCTGCCTGTTTAGCTTGGATGAATGAGAGATTAAGAAATAGAAGGCTACTGGTAGTTTGAAGGATATGATCTAAAATTTGGATGGCATGGATCATTACGGAATGACAAAGCTAAGGTTAAGGTAGATTTCCGAAAATCGTTTTGTTAGGCAGGCCTTTTGTAGAGTATGGAATAAATATAAATCTGGTTTGTGCAAAAAGAAGCATTTGATGATAAGCAAACATAAATGGTTAACTTATTGTGATGTACTGCAATTCTTTCAAAGGAAGAAACCAAGAGAAGATCTGATAGCAGAAGGATGTGCATGTTAATAGTTTTCTTCTATCAGATTGCATACAAATAATTACACTAATTCAAAAGATTTTAAAGACAATTGAAACTAGAAACTTTCAGGATTAATGGATGGACAGCTAGATTTTTTTTTTCCCCTCATGAAACAGGAAAAAAAAATGCACTTATGATTTGTGGTTTTGATGATTAGAAAAAGAAGGGATAATAGAAAAAAGTGAGCCTTTTTTTTGTAATTGTAGAGCGAAAGATAATTTTGTAATCATACTTATCTTTGCTGCAAAAAAATATCAAAAGCTTTTTTCTACTTCTTTTTATCTTTCCTTTCTGCACTTCTTTATTTCTTGTTTTCTTTTTTAAAATTGTTGTTAGTTTGTCTTGGTTTTTATGTCCTATTTTAAACTTTTAATAAAAAAAAATTATAAAGTATATATATATAAAAATGGTGTGCTTCAATTGATTATATGGTTGTGAAAGAAAAGAAGATCAGAATAGTAAAAGCTGAGGTTTATTTCCTTTTTCCCCCTTCATAAAAACAGTCTCTGGAGAAACAGGAAATGGATTTTTGATGATTTGGAGAGGGGAAAAAAATGGAAAATCTCCTCCAAGTTGAGATTGAGCCCCTTGATGGCTTTGTCTATATCACATGATTAACTAAGTTAATTATGCAAGGAGAAATTACAGCATCATGCCATTTCCCTAACTCAGTTAATTAGCTCCAAGAGCTATCTTGGAAGGAATTAATGTTAGCTAACATTGGACAGGTATTATCTCTTCTTGATTGACAAAATGCTAGAAAGACCCTATGAAAACCAACCTTCTCTAAGAACTCAATCTCTGTTATCTTTTGCCTCTGTTGGCTAGGATGTACACGTGTTTAAAAGAGAATAAAGGGGAAGGGTAGGTTAGTCTCCCAACCAGGGGTGGAATTCAAATTTTTTAACAACCGGTTCTTTGGGCATGGCTTAGTTGGTGGGCATGGCTTGAGGGTCATGTTATTGGCCGGGCGTGGCCAACTCAATATCACTCACATTGAGGCACGCATCTCCTCGCCTGGCCTCTCATGACTGTGGGGATGCTGTAACAGTTGTAAGTATGAAAAATGGTCATAAGTCACTTTTTTCAGTGCCACTGTAACTTTGAATGGTCACTCCACACAAGCAAAGGACCAGCAAAAGAGGGAAAGAAAACTCCAGAGAGGTTCCTGAGACAGGAAGTCTAGTCCTGCCAAGAATGTAATAAGGGTTAACAGAAAGGTAGTTTCTGTAAGCAACACCAGAATGTTTCCTTCCTGCCTTCCTTATAGGATTAGGCCAGTAATTTCTTCTAACAACTGGTTCTCCGAACTGCTTAGAATGTTAACAACCGGTTCTAGCGAATAGGTACGAACTGGTAGAATCCCACCCTTGCTCCCAACCCTATGGTAGTGGCTGTTTCTTTTAGGAAGAGAAATGACCCTGGAGACATTTGGGAGAACTGATATTTTAGGGTGTTCAGAAGACAGGTTACAAGGAAATTAAATGAGGTCAACAATAGATACGGAGGAGCTCTACAGAGTGGAGAGTTGGTCTCTTAACAGGAGAGCCACTTGAAGAGACTAGAATTGTGATGGCGAACCTATGGCACGCGTGCCACAGCTGGCATGCAGAGCCATTTGTGCCAGCATGCGAGCAAATTTACCTCACAGCTGATTTTCAGCTGGTTTGAGGCCTTTTTAGGCCTTCCAGAGGCTTGAAAAAAAGCCTCTGCAGGCTGAATAGACCCATTTAGTCACTTCCTGTAATACCAGAAGTGACGAAAAAGGCCTCAAACCAGCCAAAAATCAACTCTGAGGTGCAGTGCAGGTAAGGGGGGGGGGGCGTGGGTGATTGCATGCGCATGCACATGGCGTTGGGGGCATGCATTGCCTTCTGGGAGCTGGCAAGCGAGCATGTGAGCACGCGAGTGCCAGCGTGCACACAATTTTTGGCATAGGAGCCCAAAAAGGTTAGCCACCACTGGACTAGAAGAATTTTAAATGTGGATTTGCAGGTGGCTGTTACATATAAGCTGGGTTGACAAAATCAGAAATAATGAGGTAACAAGCCTCCTGGGAAAGCCAAGGGAAGTCATTAAAACCATAAAAAAGCGAAAATTGGAATATTTTGGACATGTAAGGCAACACCCAGAAAAATACAGCATCCTTCACTTCATCCTCCAAGGAAAGATTGAAGGCAAATGAGGTCCAGACAGAAGAAGAACATCATGGCTTCAAAATCTAAGGGATTGCTTTGGACAAAACTCAACTGCCCTTTTTCGTGCGGCTGTTGATGAAAATAGGATTGCTAACATGATCGCCAATGTCCAATGATAGATATGGAAGAAGAAGAAGAAGAAGAAGAAGAAGAAGAAGAAGAAGAAGAAGAAGAAGAGGAAGAAGAAGAGATACCATCTTGCGATCTGTGAGAAAGGTGGAAAATTAAAACACAGATAAACAAGTAAATGTTGATAACAATTCTCAAAGGACAAGCATATTACTTTTCCTTGGAAATAAGACCCCAGAACTATGACCGATTTTTAACCTGGATAAGCGCGTCGCCCGAGATTGTGATTTTAATCACACTTCCTAGAATGCAGGTTCAGTTCCAGTCAACAAAGCTACTACTTCCTAACCAGTTTTTGAAAAGAGGATTTGCTTGAAGTACACATGCATCAGACTGGAAAGTTACTTCTGAGTAAGCCTTACCGGAGGTTGGGCTGTAGATGAATACCCATAAAAGGGTTATCATGAGATTAAGTTGGATTCCTCTAACCGAAGGTAGTTAGGCTGGATTTCCAGGGATTAAACTTTAAAGACAGATGGAGTACAATAAACTGGATAATTAGGCCTGATGGATCAAGGAACAATTTTGGAAAAAAAATTTTCAGGCAGGCTGTTTACTGCATGTTGAGGCTTTGTAATTCATGCAGGGCTTCCAAAATAACTGTTAAGAGGCTCTTTAAAAGCTGGGCGGGGGGGGGGGGGGGGGGGGGGGGGGAGTGTGTAGAGGGAAGGGAAAATTCACAAGGGCTGCTGTAGCAGGCGAAAAAAAATCTATTGAATTCCTCTAATATTCTTCCTCATCTGTGTTTTCTAATAAATAGCAGAATAGGAAATAGCTTTTTAAGATGAGATTGTCAAGGATTTGACCTGGCAAAAACACACACTGTGTATTTTTTTTTTTGTAGTTTGCAAACAATGTGATTAAAGAAATATAATAGTAGCTAAGAAAGAGATGAGGGTGTAGAGAGGCATTCCTACCTACCCCTTTCCCCAGTAATATTATACATGCCTTGGCCAACTGTTGTGCCTCTCATCCGAAAGCACAATTGCCAGCTGTTGATGAATGACCTTTTGGGAATGTGTAATCTGGGGCTATTGCGATAGATGGCCGTCAAGAGTTTCTGCAAAAGTTCCCAGGGAGTTGTAGTTTTTAACATAATCAAAGGGGAAATGGGTTAAGTCCACAGGCGAGACCTCTGTTCATAGCACTGAGTTTGAGTCAACCTTGACTAATGGCAAATGGCTTGGTCAAATTCCTGCAGTTTGCTGGGCAACATTTTCAGAAATGGTTCACCTATATTGCCTTCTTAGGCCTAAGAGAGAATGACTGGCCCTAAATCTTCGGTCCGATCTAAGTATGGTATATAAAATCATACATTGCAATGTCCTACCTGTCAATGAATACTTCAGCTTCAACCATAACAACACAAGAGCACACAATAGATACAAACTCAAGGTTAATCGCACCAAACTTGATTGCAGGAAATACGACTTCAGCAACAGAGTGGTCAATGTCTGGAATACTCTACCTGACTCTGTGGTTTCTTCCCCAAACCCTAAAAACTTTAACCTTAGACTATTTATTATTGACCTCACTGCTTTCCTAAGAGGTCTGTAGGGGGCGTGCATAAGCGCACCAATGTGCCTACCGTCCCTGTCCTATTGTTTCTTTTATTTTTCTTATATATACCCATTTCATGTATTCATAACTATGTATATACTTATACCTATTATCTTGTAAGCGATTGACAAATAAACTCTAAAAATTCTAAATCACCCAGCTAACTTCCATGCCTAGGACAGGAGCTGTTAAATTAAGGTTCAGATTTAATTGAAATTGCATTTATGGCAGGTCTCTTCTGGTTTTACTACTGTACTGGAGGACTTGTTTTTCCTCTCCTCTCCCTCTCTCTCTCTCCCTCTCTCTCTTCTACTCTTCCTCTTCCTCCTCCTCTTCTTCCTCCAATTGCCATAGCAATGGGAACACCTTTATAGCAGAAAGGGTGAACAAAACTGACTCCTTTTTTTCAGAGAAACACAGATGGGATGCATTCACACCAGCGTCAGGCAATAGTATGCGGTGAGAGGTTAAATATGTCTTGCACAACAGCCTTCCCCAATATTTCCTTTCTTAAATCAATGGGCAATATGTTTCCTTTTAGAGTATTCTCTCTCTCTCTTTTAATCACTCAGCTGGCGGGAACAGAACGTATTGGTGACTAAACACACAGGGGGAATGTGCAACATTTGCTTTGCATGTTGTATGTTCAGAATCTTTATCTTAGTACTCCTTACAGTTTTCCTCCAAGACGGAGCAAAGCTTCTATGCTGAGATTGAAAGAGAGGGAGCTGATTCTTCATACTTTTCTCTTTCTGGTGAGAACGTTTTCCTAAGGAAGACTTGGAAACAGAGAAATTGTGGGATGTCCCAGATGTGGAAAGCTCTTAGGAGGAGAACATAGCTCAAGGATCTCCATGCTTCATGCTGAGTCCATGCTGAGTCAACGCAGATATGGAATTTTTAAAACTCACCAAAGGGTAAAAATTATAGACGAAGTATGCCCAACCCACAAGATAATGAGATGTGACCAGTTGGATAATATTTATTTATTGATTGATTGGTTGATTAGCCCTTGGACCGTATTTAAGTGCAGAGTTCCAGAAACAAATTATTACTAAAATTTGATAAAAGCAATTTAAAATGGAATTGGATAAAATACAATTTAAAATGAAATTGGATAAAATACAATTTAAAATGAAATTGGAATAAAATACGATTTAAAATGAAATTGGAATAAGATTACAGTCTAAAATGAAATTGGAATAAAACACAATACTTTAAGATTTAGATAAAATACGACAAAATCCGGTGTCATCCGTACAATCTACCCCAATCGGTCCCACATATGCCAATCTCAACTGAACCATTTTGCTGAAGTACTGTGCTGTGTTAAATGTTATTTTCAGATTCTGGCCGCACAAAAGGGAAGTTGTTTTGATATGGGGATCCCAATGGGTCGGTTGGATAATATCCATTTCCTCAATTGCAACATGCTGAGGTTACTCTCCAGTGCTCCTGCATTGCAGATAAACTGTGTATAGGCTTATTGGTTGAAAAAGGCTGAAATCAGCCTGGAAAATGGTTAGAAGAGAAATGGGGAGCCTCCCAGCTATAATTTTTTGGGAGGTAAGCCAAAAATCATGCCCCTGAAATCATACTCCATTTTATTGACCAAATATTTTGGGATTATCTCAGAGGGCTTATCACCGGCATCTGGGCTGTGGTTTAGCTGTTCCTGCATTCAGTTTAAACCCAGTCAACTTCTTTATATGCAAGTCCACTGTCTTTGTAGCAATATCTCCCATTTTATCTTTGAAAGCAAAACTCCACTGCAGAGAGCTTTGAACATTTTTCAGGAATTCAAGTGTTGAGTTTATTCCTGGGTCGCTGCTGTCTAAAAAGATATTTTTCAAATGGCCAAGAATATGCTTTCATTTCCTACGCTTTTCAAAGGCTGAAGTGGTTGCCTTTGCTTTTAAGGAAAAAAAAGATTAATTCTAGAGGGTGCTCCGGTGGAAATGTTTTATGCGCCAAACATGTCAGAAATGGGGAAGGTTAATTGATTTGGAAACAGATCTTGGGCATCCATTAGGAAATGGCAGCATGTGGGGTATGATTACTTCATTAGCAACAGCACTTAGATGTATATACTGCTTTACAGTGCTTTTTTTACACCCTCTCTAAGCTGTTTACAGAGTCAGCCTATTTCCCCCAACAATCTGGCTCCTCATTTTACCCACCTTGGAAGGGTGGAAGGCCACCGAGTCAACCTTGAGTTGGTGGGAATCAAACTGCTGGCAGCGGGCAGAATTAGCTTGCAATACTGCATTCTAACCATTGGGAAGGGGAGGGAAGAGAAGGGAAGGAAGGAAGGGTCATTCTTAATGCATTGTATTATTCTTTTTTAGGTTAATACTGTAGCTAGACTTTCTCTTTGGGGATGGTAAGAAGGGAGGGAGGGAGGGAGGGAAGGAAGGAAGGAAGGAAGGAAGGAAGGAAGGAAGGAAAGGCAAAAGGGCAATAGCACTTAGACTTATATACTGCTTCCTAGTGGTTTACAGCCCTCTCTAAACGGAAGGAAGGGCTCAGTTATATACTGCTTTATAATGTAAAGCAGTTTACAGAGTTTACAGAGCAGTTTACGGAGTCAGCATATTGCCCCCAATAATCATGGTCCTCATTTTACCCACCTCGGAAGGATGGAAAGCTGAGTTAACATTAGAAAGAAGAGTTGTGTCAGAGTTTGGGTGATTGTCCTAATTAAATCAGGAGACTTTCATAGTAGGGGCTTTATCTGAGGCTAAAACTCCTTAGTAAGAAACCGGGGGGGTCGTGATGAACCCTCTTGCTAGGTTTTTGACTATGTATTTGCGCATTTCTTGCATTTCCTGGGGCATCATGGCTCTACCATTACCCAAGATGCCTCGGATAAGGGGTAGCCCTTCCACTTGATTAAATATTGGAGTTGACAAGTTGATCTACACAACAGAGTTAAGCCTATCGTACAGTGTGAGTTGGGGGTGGGGCAGGATATTCAATAGGGATGGGCAGCCTATCTTGGTCTCAGGGCCATGGGAATTTGAAGGCCTCTTGTAGGGACACTCGCAAAGCTTTCTCCATGGTGGGTGGGGACCACCACAAAATGCCCATCGGCTGGGGCTTTTGCAACTGTTCAGGTTGCTTTCTACTCTCTGGCTTCCTAGATTGCGGGACTGGGCAGCTCAAACCAAGGAGGTTCCTAGAAGTTCCCTGCTACATCAGAAAGCACATATAAGCACCTGTAACCTGATAGCAAGAAAAATGAAAGCATCTGTAACATCTAGCTAGAAAAACTCAAGAGTTTCTGATTAAATGCAACTCCCCTCTTATCTTGGAATCAACTAGCAGAAAAAGAGCTTGCTACAGGTTAGACTAGATTCCCCCAGGAAAGAAAAAGAGAAAACACCCTATTCCAGACTAGGTGATTTGCAGGATTGAATGAAGAATCAATCAGATATAGGCTTCTTCTAGGAGGAGAAAGAAAGAAAGAAAGAAAGAAAGAAAGAAAGAAAGAAAGAAAGAAAGAAAGAAAGAAAGAAAGAAAGAAGGAAGGAAGGAAGGAAGGAAGGAAGGAAGGAAGGAAGGAAGGAAGGAAGGAAGGAAGGGGGAAAGAAGTAAGCCAAATGCTCCCTTCTTTTTCCCTTCCTCTTTCTTTCTTTCTTTCTTTCTTTCTTTCTTTCTTTCTTTCTTTCTTTCTTTCTTTCTTTCTTTCTTTCTTTCTTTCTTTCTTTCTTTCTTTCTCTCTCTCTCTCTCTCTCTCCCTTCCTTCTCTCCCTTTCTTTCTTGTTCCCTTCCTCCCTTTCTCCTTCTCTCCCTCTGTCCCCGCTTCCTCTCTTTCCCCCTTTCCCCTCCCCTTGCCTGGTTCCTTTCTCAACTATTTTTTCCATAATGCTCCATCTCATTTTATGGATGAGCCTTTTACCTATTGTTCTTTGTTTACCCTTGCTTTTCAGACCCAACCTTTGTTTTCTCATCTGTGTTTCTCTGTTCAGCACTCTGTCTATTTTCTTAATAAAGTAAATGCTGTCTCAAACAGGCATTTCCTTTGTACCTAGGGGGCTGTAATCTTGTAACTTGCCTCAGATGGCCGGAGCCTTTGAAAATTGACTACCGGGTGCAGTGCTGAAAATACCTTGGGTGCTTTCTTTTATTAACAGAAAAAGAGAAAAGCATTTTCCTTGTTTAAGCCTGGCTCATATCTCCTTGCTTAATGGGGAAAGAAAATATTCACTCTAGGGTGTCCTGGTTACACAGAGAGGAGGCCTGTTAAAGAGGGGAGGGAATGAGATTTGCCCTTACAGAAGCTTTTCCCAGCATCCAACATAGCTGCTTTTTTCCCCCCTGGGCTAATGAGGACATTTCCAAACAATGCACTGGACTGCAGTCTCTACCAAATTTTATTTTTTTCTAAGAATGCCTATGGGGCCCGTTGGAAGCCTTGACATCAAAGGTGATGCTAAAGATTGAAGCTTTACTTCCCAGCAAGCCAGTTTTCATTTTATCTATATCCTCAACTTACAACCAATCACTTAGGGACCATTCAAAGCTATGAAGGCACTGGAAAAAGTGACTTATGACTGTTGCAGCATTCCCCATGGTCTCATGATCAAAATTCGGCGGATTTAACAATGATGGCAGCAGCATCCTGGGGCCATGGGATCTGCCATTTGCAGCCTTCCCAGACAGCTTCTGACAAGCAAAACCAATGACGGAAGTTGGGTTTGCTTAATGACTGCATGATTCACTTAACAACTGCAGTGGTTCACTTAACGACGTTGGCAACAAACATCGTAAAATCAGGGATGGCTCATTTAACAATTGCTATGCTTAGCAACAGAAATTTTGGACCCAATTGTAATTGTAAGTTGAGGAGACTCTGTCTCTGTCTCTCTCCCTATCCTTATTTCCCTCTCCATTACCATCTCTATCTCTATCATCTCTATCATCTCTATCATCTCTATCATCTCTATCATCTCTATCTCTATCTGTCTCTATCTGTCTCTGTCTCTGCCTCTCTCCCTATCCTTATCTCCATCTCCATCACCATTAACATCTCTCTCTCCCTCCCTCCCTCCCTATCCTTATTTCCCTCTCCATTACCATCTCTATCTATATCATCTCTGTCATCTCTATTATTTATTTATTTATTTATTTATTCATTCATTCATTCATTCATTCATTCATTCATTCATTTATTTATTTATTTATTTATTTATTTATTTATTTATTTATTTATTTATTTATTAAACTTATATATCGCCCTATTTCCCTAACAGGACTCAGGGCGGTGTACAGCCACATTAAAATACGAAAAACAGTACAAAATTAAAAACTACTAAAAGACCAAATATAAAAGGCTGAGAGCTAAAAAAGAGGGCTAAAAACTAAAAACCAGACGAACCCTAATTAAAATCCCCTAAAACCCCTAGGCCAGACTGGCTTGATGAAATAAATAAATTTTCAACGCACGCCGGAAGGTCAGGAGATCAGGGATGGTCCTCATCTCCGGGGGTAGTTCATTCCAGAGGGAGGGTGCCCCCAACGAGAAGGCCCGCACCCTCGGAGTCGCCATCCATCCAGCCGGCGGCATCCCGAGGAGGCCAACTCTATGGGAGCGTATTGGTCGACGGGAGGCTGATAATGGCAGGAGGCGGTCCTGCAAATATCCTGGTCCCAAGCCATGGAGCGCTTTAAAGATGTTATTATCTCTATTAAGATGTTATTATCTCTATCTCTATCTCTATCTGTCTCTGCCTCTCTCCCTATCCTTATCTCCATCTCCATTACCATCTCTATTATCTCTATCATCTCTGTCATCTCTATTATCTCTATCTCTATCTCTATCTCTATCTGTCTCTGTCTCTGCCTCTCTCCCTATCCTTATCTCCATCTCCATTACCATCTCTATCTCTATCATCACTGTCATCTCTATCAGACACTCCGGGACTGTAGAGATGAGGTGGCCGGGTCCACGGATGTACCCGAGGGCAGAGCTTTGGGCCCTGAGGGATGTCCCCCTCTCCCTTAGGTGGCCCTCGAAGCTCTCTAAGACCTTCTGTAATGATGGATCCTGGGATCCGGAGCGATGGTGGGACCGGAGAAACCGGGGAAAGCATTGTAATCCTGGGGTCATCAAATTTTTAATGGGGTTTTTTAAGGGGGAAAGGTCCAGGGCGGGTGCGGGAGACAGCCCGCATGGAATTGGGGGCAGCCGGGCCGGCTTGCGCGCCTGGGGGGCCTCGGGGGTTCCCGTGTCGGGGGGGCAGACAGAGGGTGGGCAGCCGGGGGCCAATTCTATTAGCACGGTGACTGGGAGAGGTAGGTATGCGGGGGGTAGAGGGCCATATCCGGTTAGGGGATCGCGCTCCCGATGTTTACAAGCGGTAGCGCGCTCCGACCCTCCTCACCCATCCTGTAGTCCTGGTTGTCCAGAATCTCAGGCCCTGAATACCCGGCTGCTGTTGTGCAATGCCAGGTCCGTGGTTAATAAGGCTCCCCTGATCTTTGAGTTGGCTCAGGAGGAGGCCGCGGACCTGGTAGGTGTCACCGAAACCTGGTTGGGCCCAGAGGGAGGTGTCCCTCTGGTTGAGATGTGCCCACCAGGTTTCCTTGCATTTCACCAGCCTAGGGCTCAGGGAAGGGGTGGCGGGGTGGCGGTGCTCATAAAGGAAGTCCTTTGTCCTAGGGAGGCCACTGTCCCTCAGACGGCTGGCTGTGAATCTCTTTTTGTGAATGGGGGCAAGGGGTTCAGATGGGCCTTTTGTTGACGTACCTGGCTCCCTGCCACGTCTCATCAGCCCTGCCTGGACTCCTAGAGGTGATAGCCGGGCTGGCGGTTGAGACCCCCAGGCTTTTAGTCATGGGGGATTTCAACCTGCCATCGCTCGGTGAAACCTCGGGGTTGGTCCGGGAGTTCTTGGCTTCCATGACGGCCATGGACCTGACCCAGTTAGTTTCTGCTCCCACTCACATAGGAGGACACACGCTGGACCTGATTTTTGTCTCTGGGCAGTGGTTGAATGACTGTAAGTGCGGGGATTTAGTCATCACTCCCTTGTCATGGACAGATCATTCCCTCCTTAGACTGGACTTCTGCTCCGCCACCCCCCACCGCAGGGAGGCGGAGCCACTTAGATGGTTCCGCCCCAGGCGCCTAATGGACCCGGAGTGGTTCCAGAGGGAGCTTGGGCCATTTCCTGAGTCTCTGGCTCTCAGCTCGCCTGGAGACCTGGTGGCCACCTGGGATGGGCTGGCCGCCGGTGCTCTAGACCGAGTTGTGCCTCTGCGACCTCTGACCCGGCACAGATCCCATTTGGCTCCGTGGTTTACGGAGGAGCTACGGGAGATGAAGTGCCGGAAAAGACGTCTAGAGGGCATTTGGAGGGCGACCCGTTCTGAATCTGACCGAACACAGGTGAGATCTCATATTAAGATTTACCTTGTGGCGATAGGGGCGGCGAAATCTTCGTATTTCTCTGCCCTTATTGCGTCGGCAGGAAATCGGCCTGCCGCCCTGTTTAGAGTGACCCGCTCTCTACTCGAACCGAGAGCGCGGGATGACCTCTTGCAGGGTAGAGCAGAGGAGTTTTCTCGATTCCTGCATGATAAAATCGCTCAGATCCGGGAGGGGCTTAACTCCAATTGGATGGTCCCGGGGGAGGTGTCCGGGGCAGGTCTTGTGAATGTTATCTGGGGGGAGTTCGATCCTGTGACCGCCGAGGGTGTGGACAGGTTGCTGGGGAGTCTGAATGCCACCACCTGTTTATTGGACCCGTGCCCTTCCTGGTTGGTTTCGGCCGCCAGGGAGACGACACGAGGCTGGCTCCAGGGGATTATCAACGCTTCTCTGAGAGAGGGGTCGCTCCCGACCGCCCTGAAGATGGCGGTGGTGCGGCCCCTCCTCAAGAAGCCTTCCCTGGATCCAGCTGTTTTAAATAACTTTCGTCCAATCTCCAACCTGCCCTTTGTGGCGAAGGTTGTTGAGAGTGTGGTGGCACGTCAGCTTCCTCAGTACCTGGAGGAAACAACTTACCTCGATCCGTTCCAATCGGGCTTCAGGCCTGGGCATAGCACTGAGACGGCATTGGTCGCGTTGGTTGATGATCTCTGGAGGGCTCGTGATAGAGGGTTCTCCTCTGTCCTGGTCCTATTAGATCTCTCGGCGGCTTTCGATACTATCGACCATAGTATCCTGTTGCGACGGTTGGAGGGGTTGGGAATTGGGGGAACCGTCTTTCGATGGTTCTCCTCCTTCCTCTCCGACCGTTCGCAATTTGTGTTGGCGGGAGGGGAGAGGTCCACCTCTAGGCCCCTGGTTTGTGGGGTGCCTCAGGGGTCGGTTCTCTCCCCTCTTTTGTTCAACATCTATATGAAACCGCTGGGCGAGATCATCCGTGGTCTTGGGGTGAAGTGTCATCTCTATGCAGATGACACTCAGTTATACATCTCCACCCCGGACCACCCCAACGATGCTGTGGGGGCTATGTCCAGGTGCCTGGAGGCCGTGCGGGATTGGATGGGCGGGAACAGGCTCCGGCTCAACCCATCCAAGACCGAGTGGCTGTGGTTCCCGGCGCCCCGATATAGCCAGTTGACTCCGTCGCTGGCTATTGGGGGGGAAATTTTGCCCCCCACAGAGAGGGCTCGCAATCTGGGAGTCCTCCTGGATGTGCGGCTGTCGCTTGAACACCATGTCGCGGCCGTCTCCAGGGGGGCATTTCATCAGATCCGTCGGATCTACCGGTTGCGGCCCTTTCTGGATCGGGACGCCCTGCGCACGGTCACTCAGGCCCTTGTCACCTCTCGCCTGGACTATTGTAATGCCCTCTACATGGGGCTCCCTGTGGGGAGCACCCGGAGACTCCAACTGGTGCAGAATGCGGCCGCGCGGGTGATCATGGGGGCGTCACGTAGCACCCACGTGACGCCTCTCCTGCGCGAGCTGCATTGGCTGCCAGTGGCTTTCCGGGTTCGCTTTAAGGTTCTGGTTCTGACCTTTAGGGCAATCCATGGCATTGGACCAGGTTACGTACAGGACCGCATCCTACCGGTGATCTCCAGCAGGCCAGTGCGTGCACACAGGGAGGGCCTTCTCCGGGTTCCGTCGGCTGCCATGTGTCGCCTGGCGGTCCCAAGGGGTAGGGCCTTCTCTGTGGCGGCCCCTGCCCTCTGGAATACTCTGCCACCGGAACTGCGTACCGGCATGGACCTGAGGTCCTTCAGGCGTGCGCTGAAGACCTGGCTTTTCGAGCAGGCCGGCCTGGGCTGAGAGAGGGTTTTAAATTTGTCTCCATTTGCTTTTTAGTGATTTTAATTTGGGGGTTTTAAGGGGGTGGGGTGGGCTTTTTATTCGGCCAAATATTTAATTTAATCTTTTTTACTTCTGTATTATTGTTGGGGTTTTAGATTGGCTGTAAACCGCCCTGAGTCCCTAGGGAGAAGGGCGGTATAAAAATTTTATAAATAAATAAAAATAAATAAAATAAATCTCTGTCTCTGTCTCTGTCTCTGTCTCTGTCTCTGTCTCTGTCTCTGTCTCTATCTCTATCTCTATCTGTCTCTGTCTCTGTCTCTGTCTCTGTCTCTGCCTCCCTCCCTATCCTTATTTCCTTCTCCATTACCATCTCTATCTCTATAATCTCTATCATCTCTATCATCTCTGTCATCTCTGTCATCTCTGTCATCTCTATCATCTCTATCTCTGTCTCTCTGTCTGTCTCTCTCTCTCTCTCTAACAAAGATGATTGGGGATGTGAGGCTAAAACATACAAAGAATGATTGCTGGAATTGGATCAGTCTAGCCTAGTGAAATGAAGGAATGATAGCAGTGTTCCAATATTTGAGGGGCCACCACAAAGAAGAGGCTATCAACCTATTCTTCGAAGCATCTGAGGGCAAGACAAGATGCAATGGATGGAAACTAATCAAGGAGAGAAGCAACCTAGAACTAAGGAGAAATTTCCTGACAGCGAGAGCAATTAATCAGTGGAACAACTTGCCTCCAGAAGTTGTGAATGCTTTAACACTGGGAGTTTTTAAAGAAGAGGTTGGACAATCATTTGTCTGAAATGGTATAGGTTTTTCTGCCTGAGCCAGGGTTGGACTAGAAGACCTCCAAGGTCCCTTCCAACTCTGTTATTCTCTCAATGTCTATGTCTATCTCTATCTTTATCTCAACAGTACAGAATAACAAAGTTGGAAGGGACTTTTGAAGGTCATCTAATCCAACTCCACTGCTGAAGCAGAAGCATACCGTTCCAGACAAATGACTGTCCAAACTCTTTTTAAAAATTTTCAGTGATGGAGTGCCCATAATTTCTGGAGGCAACCCTGGTTAACTGGTTAATTATTCTCACTGTCAGGAAATTTTTCCTTAATTCTAGATTGGTTCCCTCTTTGATTCATTTCCCTCCATTGCTTCTTGTCCTGTCTTTAGGTGCTTTGGAAAATAGGTCTCTCTCTCTCTCTCTCTCCCCCCCCTCTTTCTGTCTCTCCCTCTCTTTCTCTTCCTCTCTTTGTATCAAGTGAAGCACAGAGCTCAAGAGGTAGCTAAAAAAAACCCTTGCCCACTGGCACAAAATTGCTAATCCCAGTGTGATTAATGGATGATGGCAGGAGCTGATGTTTAAACAATGCAGCAAGACCACCTTGTGGAGTAGACAACCTGTGTTCTCCCAAAGATTTGAACTCTACTTTTCACAATCCATTGCCATTGACAATGCAGCCTGGAGCTGACAGACCTTGAAACCCAAAGAGATGGGGGGACACGTCCTTCATTTCAACTATAACACACCTTGCTGGAAACGCGATTCTTGTCATGTTAGGTTAAGTCAGCACCACAGACAGTTCCAATGTGAGAAATATTTAGCATCTCAGGAAAGCTAAGCTTTTTCTTGTTTTCTTAAAGAGCCAAGTTGTACCAAGTCCCAAACTCCATATCCAACTGGTTCCTTGAGGGACACACTCCACCCATAGCTATGGGCCCTGGGCAGTCTGAATCATGAAGTTGTCCATTAATCAGGGCTGTGGCTCGATCAGGATGATGGGATGTGGGATGTCTCACGGTGTGATGACCCGGGGTGTGGCACAAAGGCAACACAGTCAGATAATCAGTAGGAGTCCCTTTATTAGCTCCAACTTTGCTCCCAATGTCCTGGTTACCTTCTGGCTGGAGAAAAACTCTCCTGGGAACAGCCTTTGGCTGCAGAGAATCAAGTCCAAAACATGGTCAACAAAAACTGTAACTATAAGTCCAATCAAGACAAGATGAGGTAATTAGTCTGGCAGGACAGGAGCAAGAATTTCAGATGTGAAGGCACATCAATAACTGAACATGGTTGGGAAGACACCAGGAACACAGATAACCAAAGTCAACACAAGATAAACTCATGTTTGTTCCTAGCAGCTGCCACAATCAGCATGCATCTCTTTTAAACCTCTTCCCAGCTGCAGCTAGTGAAGGGAATCAGGGCCCTTTCCACCCCCGTAAGCCACGCAACTCATGTTGTTCCCTTCTCCATTCCTTCCTACGTGCCCTAGGATGAAGAGGGGGTGGGCCTGGGTCTTCTTCTGAACTCCCTCTCCCTTGTTCTAACTCTCCCCTGCTCTACCCAGCTGGACTTTGCCCTTCCCCAGTTTCCTCCACAGCCAATGGAGCCACATTCCCACTCCCTGTCAACTGTTCGTCTTCTTCCTCGGATTCAGACTCTTGACATGGGCATGATACACGGTATGGCTGAACTGAGGGAGCTACTGGGGAAACTCTCCAGCAGGATGTCTGTAGAGATTCTCAGTCATCCAGGTCATGGTTTTCCCAAAGGTGCTTTTTCAGGAGACAACTGGACCTTCTTGTTTTTTTTCTTTTGAAAAAAAAAAAGGGGTACAAGAGGAATACAAGATCCCAAGGGAGTAACATGGGAGATTGATCGAAAAGTCAATAAGAGTTGAAATACTAAGAAGGACAAGAGATGATGGATAGATACAGAATACCTCTTAATATGGGTTTTGTCTTACTCAAGATTAGAAAATAGAATTAGAAATTAGAAATTGGGAAAATTTTATTATGCATACATACTGTCACATGGTATAAGTTACCATAACTACTACGTATATCTAAATGTTAGAAGCTGAAAGACTACTACTATGTATGCTTAAATAGTAAAGGATAAGAGATGACGGATAGATAGATAGTATTTCTTAATATGGGAATTGTTTCATTAGGGAATTAGAAAAATGAGGTAGAAAGTAGAAATGGAGAAAATATTACCATGGATACTGCTACAAAATGCAATATCTTATAACTACAATGTATACCTAAATGTTAGAAGTTGAAAGATTATCATGTATATCTAAATATTATTATTATTATTATTATTATTATTATTATTATTATTATTATTATTATTAGTAGTAGTAGTAGTAGTAGTAGTAGTAGTAGTAGTAATAGTAGCATTTTGTCTAAAGTAAATTGATCCAGACAATGTACTGCTCACTAAGTATTCATATACGAAAAAGAAAAAAACCATAAATAAAATCATTTAAAAAAAAGAAGTCCAGTTGCCTCCTGTAAAAGCACCTTTGGGACATAAAAAACTTTAAGCCTTAGGTATGCTGGGGGATGCGGTGGCTCAGTGGCTAAGACGCTGAATTTGTCGATCAGAAAGGTCGGCAGTTCGGTGGTTTGAATCCCTAGCGCCGCGTAAGGGAGTGAGTTCCAGTTACTTGTCCCAGCTTCTGCTAACCTAGCAGTTCGAAAGCATGTAAAAAATGCAAGTAGAAAAATAGGAACCCCTTTGGTGGGAAGGTAACAACGTTCCGCGCACCTTCGGCATTCAGTCATGTTGGCCACATGACCACGGAGACGTCTTCGGACAGCGCTGGCTCTTCGGCTTTGTAAAGGAGATGAGCATCAGCGCCCCCTAGAGCTGGAAATGACTAGCACGGATGCGCAAGGGGAACCTTTATCTTTTTATGCTAGGATGTACCCAAGGCTGATGGGAATATTTGAGAGATGGTACTTCCCTGTTTCACCCCCCCACCCCCCATAAACAAGATCTTATTTTTGAATTATTTAGTACTGGGTGGAACTATGACAAAGTTACTAAATGGGATTCAAATCTCAAAACTATAAATGTCCTAGGAAGCGGTGCTGACAATTCTGCAAAGTTAAAAGCCAGAGGGGAGGGGAAAAAAATAGCAAACCCAAGGAATTCTCCTTTAAATGACTTTCATTGCTCTGCTCTCGTCTTGTGGGCTTGTTAACTTCTACCAGAAATCACTAACTCATCATATAATAGGTCAGGTTTTATTATGTCAGCCAAGGAGTTCTTTGAGTTGAAAGCCTGTGTGCTCTTTGAGAAAAAAAAGAAGAAAGACTGAAAGCCCAATTTGAAATTCTTATCAACATTATTATTGTCTTGTTTTGGTCATGAGGGTTTATGGCTTGACTTGGGCTGTGATAAGATTCCATTAGAGAATTGTGGGAGGGTAGAATCTTAGCTTGGAAACTGAGCCCAACCTATTTCGTACAATTATTGTTGAGGGGGTGAAACAAAGAGAATGTTTCGTGAATTTCATCCTTTAAGAACAGAGTGGCCCCTGAGACATTTCCTTTGTTTTTATTAAATTGAGAGTCTGCCTGACCCCAAAAGACTTGGAATGTGGACAATTGTAAAAAATAAGAAAGCCACAAAATGGAACCACGCTGCATATGTCCAGGAAAAAAACATACCATGTAACAGGAAAAGTCACAGAAAAAACTACCCCAAGGCCTTTATTTGTTTACAATTGTTGGAGATCTCTTACTTCTTTTTATGACATATTTACTTATTTAAGAAAAATTATTTGGCTGCCCAACTCACTCTCAGGGACAATTAAGATTGTTTTAGTATGAAAACAGTAGGGCAAACAATAGCATTTAGACTTATATACTGCTTCACAGTGCTTTATAGCCCTCTCTAAGTGGCTTATAGAGTCGGCTTATTGCCCCAACAATGTGGCTCCTCATTTTACCAACCTCAGAAGGAGGGAAGGCTGAGTCAACCTTGAGCTGGTCAGGATTGAACTGCTAGCAGTGAGCGGAGTCAGCCTGCAATACTGCATTCTAGCCACTGCACTGCTCTTAAAAGGCTTCATGTAGACCTTTTTAAAAAAAATCATTCCTCCCTCCAAAATAATGAGAAATAATTGAAAATTCTGCCCTGCTATGGCCATTAGTCTTTCTAAAAATTTAAACTTTTTATTATTTCACTTTTAAAACCACCCAATTCTATAGTGATTCTCGGTGGCTCACAATTAAAACATTAAGAGGAAACTCTGTCCATCAAAGAAAAAAAGGTATAGTCAACTGGGAATAGAGCCAAAACCCAAAGAAACTCAACCACCATCCTAACCCAAGACCAAGTTGGTCTTTGACAGCCTCCCAGAGTTGTTGGATACAAGATGGGCAGCAAATCAATTTCATAATGAATAAATAAATTTGTGGAATATGCATTGGATGGGAGCAGTATGGATCTCCAGTGGGATATGATTTCAGATCAATTCCAAAATGTCCCTCATCGTTGTTCTAGAACAGGGGTAGGGAATCTTGGCTCTTTTATCACTTACGGACTTCAACTCCCAGAATTTCTGAGTGAGCCATAAAAGGTTCCCCATCCCTGGCCTACTGGTTTTTCAGTTGTGGGGGAAATCAATTTTTGACTGGAATGGGACTGTTTAATATACAAATGTAGGACATATTCTTTATATATTCTTTATATGTCCTACATTTGTATATTAAACAGTCCCATTCCAGTCAAAAATTGATTTCCCCCACAACTGAAAAACCACTAGGCCAGGGATGGGGAAACCTTTTATGGCTCACTCAGGAATTCTGGGAGTTGAAGTCCATAAGTGATAAAAGAGCCAAGGTTCCCTACCCCTGTTCTAGAAGAACAATGTGGTATAAATGTCATAAGAACCTAACTAAAATGCCAGCTTAGGGAATGTCAAACTCTTCTCCCAATTGGCCAAGCTCCAGGAAGACATCCCTGAAGAGCAAAAGATAAAGCTGGATTTTCACCAAGACAAGATGCAAAAGAGCCAACAAAGAAGGACAAATTATATAACACCGGTGAAAGCTTTTGTGGAAACCAGGGATTAAAATATGGATCGTTGTGGGAAGAATGTCTTGATTTTTCTGCCCATCTTTAATAAGTCTTGGCGACAGGGCAGGAGAGGAAGAAAGAAGGTGAAATAGTTTTTCAAAAAAAGGCCAACAGCTCTGAAAGCAGTAAAGAGAGGGAAACAGACCGATGGCTTTATCTTTCTTTCTTTTTGGTGGACTAGATGAGCCCAAGGCGAGTTCAAAGCCCCTTGATGGAGTAGAGAGACTGATTGGGTGGGTGGGTGGGAGGAGGAACCCTCAACATAGAAGAAAAGCCCTCCAGCATTTGTGAGTGTTGTGAGATGCATATTGATGCTAAATTGGAGCTTATTTAGTGAAAGCTGGGCCGCCATCTCAGCTTGAGTTCCTGGAGATCAAAGTCTAACTCTCATCCTCCTTTCTCCTGTCTGGGGAGAAAATCGGGGAAGAGAAAGGGCACGTCAAATAGAAGGGAATGGAAATGGACTCGCCAGCTCTCTTTTAACAGAAGCTAATGCTCAGTCTGCACAGGTGGCCTGTAACAAGTCTAATTTCCCCCGTTCCCGCACTTTCCAAGATGTTTTGGGCGTGTATATGTGTGCGAAATGCAAAGCACGTAACATTATATACCCCTCCTGGAACTCACGGGCTAGAATTGTGCCAGCTATCAAACTTCACAGAACTTTTAGTTGAGCTCACACAAATGGAGTTGAGGTTCTAAGGCGGGTGTGATGTATTTATTTATTTTGTGTCCAGACCAAAGCTGAAATTGCCAAAATGGAGGGCATCTTTTTGGCTCTATCGTTGGCCAGAAACAAACGACTTTCGATGCGTCCTACTGGTAGTAATTGACAGACCAACAAATGGGCCGGACTCAGTGTCTTGTCACATTCGTACAGCATGTTGTTATTCTGCAACAACCTCCCACTTGACCAATTTGGTTTTACACTTAGGCAATCCCATCATTAACCTATTCAATGCCCTCCAAGTAGCTTAGGGAAGATCAATTCCCCCAGCCATGTTCTCTTCTGCAATTATTCCCTGATTGCCTTTAGTTGTTGAATTTCAGTCCTGTCTTTCTGATAGGACCTCAAGGTATTGACACCACCACCCCCAAATCAGCAGCCTTGCATGATGGGCTGGCATGAAAGAGTGTCAACCCTTTCAGACAGCCCAGGTCAGAAACTAGAAACCACAAAAACGACCAGAAGCCTACTTCATGGATAAAGGCTGCAATAGCAGAACTTTGAAAACCTTGTTTCCTCTTCCCTCTTTTTTATACCAAAGAGAATCATGACAAGTCAGACTTGTGTTTCTTTCTCACCTTTTCCTGTTTTCATGTTTTACTAATAGCTACTGAATATTTCCATCCTTATTGTCTTTGTAGTCCTCTACAGAGGTGACCGGTCCAGACTTATTTAGTGAGTTTTCATGGTGGAATTTTTTTCAAATTGTCTAGACTAAAATCTTAAGCACTAAAAATGGAAACAGTGTCTTTTGTGATGTGAATACAAGACTTTCTAGCTGGATGAAGACAACATAGTAAAAAACAATGGGCCTTAAAAATTCATATGTGGAAGTTTTTGAGCTCTAAACAGGCTGCTATGTCTGAATGACAGCTGAGTTCACACTTTGTGCTAAGCCAAAGTCTGATTTATTTGTTTTTTTTGCATATCCTATTGTTTGGACCTAGCTACAATAAATTGCAGTCTATCATTTATGGCTTAATGTGTTATGCAAACTCAATGAACTGTAATTTCTTTAGCAAGCCATTGCTCAGTTGATGTGTGAGTCCAGTTGTTTAGAGCAGCGTCCAAAAGATCTGAATGCTTTGTGCCAGTCTGTAGCTGAATATATTTCACGTCTATTACTAAGGTTCATAAACAAGAATTTGCCTGAATTACCTCTCACTCAGATAAGTCATTTGCTGGAGAATGCTCAAAAGAAAACATTAACCTTGACTTCATCTACACTGCTAAGGAAGCTAATGTAGTTTTATTACATTAGGAGGAGGGGAGGAAAATCCGAAGATAATTTTATTTTTTTGCATTAAGAAGTCAACTGATGAGAAAGAAAAGTTGATATAGGCATGGATTAAGCTTGTTGGCATTTGGAGGAATTGTAGTTTAACATATCTGGAGGGCATCCATTTTAATTTCTTGCACCAGCCCTGAACGGCATCACTTGACCAGAAAATCCAAGAATAAAACTTCTAATGGCAATCTGTGCTTTCTCTTCTCTAGACTGCAATTTTGCATTTGGAGTAGAATAGAATAACAGAGTTGGAAGGGACCTTGGAGGTCTTCTAGTCCAACCCCCTGCTTAGGTAGGGAACCCTATACTACTTCAGACAAATGGTTATCCACTCTCTTCTTAAAAACTTCCAGTGTTGGAACATTCACAACTTCTGGAGGCAAGTCGTTCCACTGGTTAATTGTTCTCACTGTCAGGAAATTTCTCCTTAGTTCTAGGTTGCTTCTCTCCTTGATTAATTTCCACCCATTGCTTCTTGTCCTGCCTTCAGGTGCTTTTTGGAGAATAGCTCGACTCCCTCTTCTTTGTGTTTCCACTGTTCTTTCTTGAGGTAGAACGTAGTTTGTGAATTCTCTCCTTGGATCTTTTAATGTAATGTTCTAGAATGATTACTTCTGAAAGCCCTTGAGGAACAGGCAACCCTCCCTCCCAAGCCAGATTGTCATCGCTTCCCTCCCAAGAACCAGATCAAACAGCCAAGTATTTTGTTCCTCCAGGCCTACACCTGGATTGTGGCAGGATTGGCAACCAGGCATGGAAGTTGTACCTTGCCAGGAACCAAGGCTAGGGTGAACCCTCAGTAGAAGTTGTTGGCCTGGCATCTTTCAGCAGTGTGGTTTGTATGCTTGCTGGGAAGCCAAAACCAATTCTTGAAGACAATTAATCATGGGCTTGGAGCAGATTCCGGTCCAATTGCTGTGGGGTAGTGTTGATGCCAATCCTGGAGAAGTTGGATGAGTTTGTACACATATTGATGAGTTTCGATGCTAGCTCGTGATAGCTCCTTGGTGAGAAAGAAGCAAGGAAGATAAATTTCTCCATCTACGATTAATCTTCGGGAGACTTCTGAGTTGCTGCCCGAACTAAGCTGAGTCAAAGAGCAACATAGCTATCACAGAAAGAAGGGATTAAAAAAACAGAAGGGTCTGATTGGGATCAGAAGTCTCACCTTTGAAATCTGAAGGGAAAACATTCTGACTAGCGCTATCTATATTTTAAAATATGCTTTGAAGGTGAGTTGGGGGAAAAAAATCAAGCAACAGCAATAGCAGTTAGGTTTATATACTGCTTCACAGTGCTTTACATCCCCCTCTAAGCAGTTTACAGAGTCAGTCTATTGCCCCCAATAATCTGGGTCCTAATTTTACCCTACCTCGGAAGGATGGAAGGCTGAGTCAACATTAAGCTGGTATGGATGGATAGATGGATAGGGAAGGGAAGGGAAGGAAGGAGGAAGGAAAATAGCCATAGCACTTAGACTTATATACCACTTCACAGAACTTTACAGCCTTCTCTAAGTGGTTTACAGAGTCAGCATCTTGCCCCCAACAATCTGGGTCCTCATTTTACCGACTTCGGAAGGATGGAAGGCTGAGTCAACCTTGAGCTGGTAGGAATCGAACTGCTGAACTACTGACAATCAGCAGTCGGCAGAAGTAGCCTGTAGTACTGCATTCTAACCACTGTGTCACCACTATCTCTGTACATTTGAATTTTATTCTTTGGATTCTGAGTTGGAGAACTTGGCTGAAGTGGTTAGTTTATGGGTCTGTGGTATTAGCCGGAGCCAATTATACAAAACCATGGTTCAGTTAAGCATTCATATAATTTGCGAACACATGTGGAAATGGATGATATGGTGAAATGCAGGATCCTTCAGTTCAAGGACTAGCATTTTGGTTATTTGTTTATTTATTTATTTAAATTTCTATACCTCCCCCTCTCCCAAAAAGGGACTCGGGGCGGTGTACAGCCTACTAAAAATGGACAGTATATACAAGATTTATACAAGAATTATAACCCATACTAATGAATTATAATCCAATACTATCCATAATATTGATTAGGTCAAAGATCAGCAAAATTCAGGAGAATAAGACCAAACAAAAATTGCTTCTAATTTTTAAGTGGTTAGAATTCAGACTAAACTTGGCTTATATGCCAATGTGCGTTTGAAATCTTTCAAGATTCTTGGTGGAAGCGCCAAGCCATAAAACCGAGTTGACCCAATATTAGTTCCTGCATTCCTGTAACGTGGAGTGGGTATGAACTAAATACCATATTAACTAAATGAATTTATAATTGTGTGTGGCAGCCAAAGAGAAACAGACTAGGCCTTCAACTATCCAACTTCATTGTCAACGAACCTAGCACGCTGTATAAAATTGCTCTCTGTTTTTGGAAAAACAAGAGTTCAGAAGGGAACAATTGACAGCAGAAAACAGGTGTGATGAAAGGAGGGCTTATATCTCATCCCTTTTTCTGATTCTTTCCAAAACATTGTTACCTGCAGCTGTTTTCTACCCTTACTGCTCCCGGCTGACTGTTGTTGAGAAAACAGTGTTGGAACTTAACAGTAGGTGGGGATAATTTGGAGCTCAAAACAACCAGTGGTTGCACACTCTGTCTAATCCTTTTCCCTCCCGAATGACTCTACCTATCATAAAACTAAGTGGCTACAAGTATTTAGAGAAATATGCCATTTGACAAATGCTGGTTGCCACATCGTCTTGAAATGCATTTCCAGTTAAGCCCATGTTTTTTGTACCTGTTTCACCATCCTGACCCTTTACCATCAGTAGTGGGGTTCAAATGTTTTTACTACCAATTCTGTGGGTGTGGCTTGGTGGGCATGGCTTGGCTTGGTGGGCGTGGCCGGGGAAGGATACTGCAAAATCTCCATTCCCTCCCCACTTCTGGGGGAAGGTTATTGCAAAATCTCATTCTCTCCTCACCCCACTAACCTACTTTCCAGCTCTGTTCTCCTGTGCAGGGCAACAAAAGGAGACCCAGCCATTCAGCTGGAACTCCGGAGGCAGAGAATAGTTGGGAGCAGGACCAGTCAGAGGTGGAATTTGCCGGTTCTCCGAACTACTCAAAATTTCCACTACTGGTTCTCCAGAACTGGTTAGAATCTGCTGAATTCCACCTCTGTTTACCATGCTCCTTACAAGTCTCAGCCTGCTGCTCCAGCCCAAAATTTATTTAGCTTTCCTGATTCCAAGGAACATTATGACAGGAGTTTACCATGTTGCTTTTTGTTCATTTTTGCTAAAAGCAGAGCAAATTGGCTGTTCTATTCAATCCGCTGCAGTGCCTCCCAGATGAATGCTCCATCTTTCCGGCATCGCTGTGATCTCTTTTATTTTATTTTCTGGCTTTCTGGGAGGAATGTCAGAGCTATCTGTTATTCGGGAAAGAAGAAACTGGTGTAAAACCAAAGGAGCTCATCACCTCCCCAACCCCCCACAGCAGGCCAGGATTTAGCCCAAGTCAGATAGAACTTGACGGATTGATCTCTTCTTTCTTTGGAAAAACAAAGGCAGCATCGGGGTAAGTGGCTGGGGGCAGCCTTTTGTGCGCACACCGTGTGACTTGTCTGGGCTTGGAGAATTGGTTTTATTTGATTCATTGACTGATTGGAGTGTTTAGATCTGATCGTCAATTGCAGAAACCTTCCAGAACGCTTGCAAAAATCACCGAAATAAGCTTTTAATCATAGATTTTTTTTTTAAAAAAAAAAGGCATGAAGTGGAAGGAAAAATGATGGGGAAGGAAAATGACCACAAGAAAACAGACAAATAGAATAGCACTTATATACTGCTTCATAATACTTTACAGCTCTCTCTAAGCAGTTTACAAACTCAGCACATTGCCCCCCAACAATCTGAGTCCCCATTTTGATCTCGAAAGGATGGAAGGCTGAGTCAACCTTGAACCGGTCAGAATCGAACTCCTGGCAGTTGGCAGAATTAGCTTGAAATACTGCATTCTAACCAGTACACTACTACGACTCTGTTATAGCAATAGCACTTAGACTTATATATTGCTTCACAATGCTTTAAAGCCCTTTCTAAGTGGTTTACAGAATCAGCACGTTGTCCCCAAACAATCTGGGTCCTCATTTTACTGACCTCGAAAGGATGGAAGGCTGAGTCAACCTTGAGCCGGTCAGAATTGAACTGCTGGCAGTTGGCAGAATTAGCCTGTAATACTACTTTCTAACTACTGCGCCACCATGGCTCTTGCTGAATTTGTTCGTGTTGGCAATAAGCCTTTTAGGATGGATAGATCGTACCCTTCCTGGAAGGCAACTAATCCTGACATCTTTGCTGAGAACCAATGAACAACTCGCTTGGCTGGTAATAACCGGAAGTGGGCGGGGTTTTTTTTTTTTTCATCTTCTGCTTTCTTTTCTCAAAATGCAATTGATTTTATAAATGAGTATTAGGAATCTGGCAAAACGTCTTCCACCTCTGATGTGTTTCTCTAGTATCATCTTTCCATCTCGGAATGCGGTGTGGTGCAGTGGTAGGATTCAATTTTTTTTACTACCGGTTCTGTGGGCGTGGCTTGGTGAGTGTGGTTTGGCTTGGTGGGCGTGGCTTGGTGGGCAGGGCAGGGAAAGGAGGAACAGCTGACAGGGAGTGGCTCCAGAGGTTGTGGAGGAGGCTGAGGAAGGGCAGAGGCCCTCTGGGCAGTCAGAGGAAGACCCAGGCCCATCCCCTCTCCATCCTAGGCACGCAGGGAGGAGAGGATAAGGGAGAGCTGTGAATGGTGTGGTCTACGGGGGAGGAAAGACCCTTGATCCTCTTCATGGGTTGCAGCTGTGACAACTGGTTAAAAGGACAGACATGCGTATGGGCCAGTGCTGGAAACAAAGCATGGAAATATCTTTAGTCTGTCGTTCCTCTCTGAGTTTGGTGTCCTTCCCAGTATATGTCCTGATATCTGTGGACGTTCTCGAGCCCTTATCTTGCCTGGTTCCCTTAATTGCTTCAGTGTGGTTTGTGTTGTTTTTACTCTTTATAATTTATAGGCATTTTTAGTTTAAATGGCATTCCCTCCTTTTCGTAACTGCTTGTGGGGGAGTTTTTGGTCTCCAGTCAAGGATATTTGGAGCTTTGAAGCAAAATGAAGGAATAAAAGGGACTTCACCTGTTTTTGTGACTGTGTTTATTTTGTATCCCACCCTGGGTCATCAGACTAGCATTGTGAAATTGGCATTCGGTCTTCTTGTTTGTGGCTTAGCTTTGTGGGATACAGGCATTTCATGGTTTATTCGTTGAACCATGATCAAGCAATAGCAATGGTAGCTGGAAAAAAAAAACTTTTGCAGTGAGTCTGGTATCCCAAATCAGCTCAGTAATTTTAGGAACTGGAGCAGAAAATCTCATTTCTTGGCTCTCTTCTCCAATCATAAAACTACAATAGTGACAGATTCAAACAACTAAGAATTTTCTGCCCTTGTTTTAGCCAAACTGCCGCTTCTCTGTGTATGAAGCTCACACCCTGTATATGCATAGAATGTTTCTTTTCAGGAATAAAACCATTTTGGGTTCTTTCCCCCCTGTTTTCTTCCAAGATGATGCTTTTCCTTCTCCTGAGTTTTTAAACTTCTTTTCTGGCCCAATAATATTGGATCTTTTGAGGGGGTTTATTCTTCAAGATTAGAAGGATATAGATGTGCAGGGTGGGGATGATGGGATGGCACAATCCATACCCAACTGGAGGACATCAGACAAGGGAAATCCCACCTACTCATCCTGTACTAATTCGTTTTGGTTTTTCTTTTTTGCACATATCGCATTGCAGTTTTTAAAGCAATAGACGCTTTAAAAGAAACTCTACCTGTTGACCGTTAGTTGACTCCTCTCTTAAATCTGAACATTTCCAAATTAGAGAGGTTTGTTTTTGATAGGTGATGCAAATAAGTGTAAACTGTAGTTTGGAAAACAAAGACATATTTGCATGCATAAATAAGTAAATAAATAACAGAAAACAACTCAACTCTAGCAGTGGAGTTAATTAAAGAATTGGGGTTTCTTTTAGAAGCGATATTACAATGAAGCCCTGGAGTTTATTAGAGAATATTAGTTAATATGTTTATTAACATATGGTCAGTTCTTTTGCCAGATGCAATTTGTTTGGTCCTGAAGATGTCAAATTATTCAAAATAAACGAGCAATTCCTTGATCATGTAGCTAGCTATCCATGTCAAAAATACAGTGTGTCATGGATCAGTTTGCAATTCAGAGAACAAGTAGTCTGTATGAAAGTAGTCTGTATGATGAATTACTCTGGTTCTGTCTTCCCCAACATGAGTTTCAACCAGCAACATTCTTTGAAGAAGGGATGAAGGAGCAGAGCTATAATTTGAGCAGACAGAAGCACGGCCAGTGAATAATTATTTATTTTGAATGAATGTCCAGGTTAGATGGATTGCATCCTAGGACCCTGAAACACAAGTGGTCCTTGAGTTAGAGAGAGAGAGAAAGAGAGAGAGAGAGAGAAAGAGAAAGGAAGAGAGAGAACGAAGGAAAAAAGAAAAAGAGAGAGAAAAAAGAGAGAGAAAGAAAGAAAAAGAGAAAGAGAGAGAGAGAGAAGAGAGAGAGACAGAAAGAGAGAGAAAAAGAGAGAAAGAAAGAGAGAGAGAAAGAGAGAAAGAAAGAGAGAGAACGAAGGAAAAAAGAAAAAAAAGAGAAAGAAAGAAAAAGAGAGAAAGAGAGAGAGAGAGAAAGAGAAAGAGAATGAGAGAGACAAGAGAGAGAGGGGGGGGGAATGTTACAGGCAGTCCTTGAATTGTAAGAGTTCATTTAGTGACGGTTTGAAGTTGTAACGGCCCTGAAAAATGTGACATGACCGTTTTTCACACTTATGACCATTGCAGCATCCCTAGTCATGTGAATAAAATTCGGATGCTTGGCCACTGGTTCATATTTATGATGGTTGCAGGGTCCCACAGTCACGTGATCCCCTTTTGCGACCTTCTGACAAGCAAACGCTTGCAATACCAATTTAACAACTGCAGTAATTCACTTAACAAACATGGCGAGAAAAGTCACCAAATGGTGCAAAACTCACTTAGCAAATTTCTCACTTAGCAACATAAATGTTGGGCTCAATTGTGGTCATACGTTGAGGACTGCCTGTAACTTGCCAATCATCTGGCAGGATCTTTTTTTTAAAAAACTAATCCATCTTCCAATTATACAGTGCGTCCAGCAGATACATATATTTTGTGCAAATGTTCATATTTTGTACACATTTCTTACTAAAGTTACATTCATCTTACAGCCTATTCCACCTTATATATCAGTGGTGGCTAACCTTTTTTGGGCTCTTGTGCCAAAAATTGTGCGTGCGCTTGCACGCTTATACTCGCGTGTCAGCACCCAGAAGGCAATGCGTGCCCCGCTACGCCCCTTACGCACGCGCACGTAATCCCCACCCACCCCGCTGCCCCCTTTTATGCACAGCGCTTCACAGCTGATTTTCGGTGGGTTTGGGGCCTTTTTCGGCCTCCCAAAGGCTTGAGGAAGGTTTCTGCAGGTTTTGCCCAGCCAAAGGCTAGCCCTGTTTCGCCACTTCCAGTATTTTCGGAAAAACAGGAAGTGATGAAATGGGGCTAGTTTTCAGCCTGCAAAGCCTGCAGAAGCCTGTAGAAGCCTTCCTCAAGCCTTTGGAGGCTGAAAAAGGCCTCAAACCAGCCAAAAATCAGCTGTGAAACACACGCATATCTAGTGAGGTAAGTTTGCCTGCAGGTCCTGTGCCAGCACAAATGGCTCTGCACAGGGGTGGGATTCGGACCGGTTCTATAGAACCGGTTGTTACAGTTCCTGGTAGTTCGGAGAACCGGTAAAAAGGACCCCTGGCTAGCCCCGCCCCTCTCCGCCCGCTCCTCCGCTATCAGAACCAGTTTTTGTAATTGCTCATGCGCAACATCATGCGCATGCACAACATACCTGCAGCCTGCTTCTGTCTGCTCACCAGGGCAGCCATTGCTGCCTGCCTTTTGCTGCAACATGAGCCTCTTCGCTACTCTGCCTGCTCATAGGTAAGCCTGCGTGTCACACTAGTCCTTCCCCCACTGTCCCCGGGACTCCCTGAGCTTCCCACAGCCATTTCCGGGGCTCTCTGGGCCTCCTGCTACCATCTCCAAGCTCCCTGGGCCTTGCCCTGCCCTCTCCAGGGCTCCTCAGGCCTTGGAAACTGGCAAAAAGCACTTGCTAAGCAACTGGCCATTAAGTGAGGACCTGGTCATTAAGCAAGGACCACTTACATTTGGTTTGCCAGTCACATGGCCACCTGGCCATGCCCACCCAGTCACATGACCACCTAGCCACACCCAGTCAGCAAGTCACTCCCACCCCAGTCACATGACCACCAAGACACACCCACAAATTAGGCCACGCCCACAGAACCGGTTGTTAAGAAATTTGAATCCCACCCCTGGCTCTGTGTGCCACCCATGGCATCTGTGCAGTAAGTTCGCCATCACGGTTATATATCTTATCATTATAACATTATCATTTAATTTCGAACTCTATTTTCCAACCTTTTATAAAATGAACCCCATATTATATAGTATTCCGCTTCTTCTTGTTCTTTGATTGCTAACGTTAATCTACTCATCTCTGCACATTCCAATATTCTCATAGTCCCTTCTTCCTCTAATCAGAATCTTTTAATTTTTCCAGTTTTGTGCAAATACAATTCTAGCTGCTGTTAATAGATGTAGAATTAAACATGTTTTTTTTTCTTTACTATAATGGCAGGATCTTGATGTACTATAAGAAATTATGGAGGATTAATAAAGTACCAAACAACCAGAGAGGAGCAAACGTAAATGTCCTTTTCTTCAAAGGAGGACATCAGGAATTATAGATTTGCTAATCTGACACTGAATTGGAACAGTACAAAGTTGGACACACCCAAGGTTGTTCTCCAGATGCTTTGCAGGTCAATGGGCTGATGGCTTTGTCAAGAAAAAGTCTTGTGAGATTAACATGATCTCATTTTTGTAAAGTTAGATAAGTTTTGCCGGAGACTTGGGGATGCTGTAGATTTAAAATAGCCTTATTCCAGTGACATATGTGGCAAACAGAGGTGGTATTCAGCAGGTTCTGACCAGTTCTGGAGAACCGGTAGTGGAAATTTTGAACAGTTTGGAGAACCGGCAAATACTGACTCTGACTGGCCCCACCCCCATCTATTCTCTGCCTCCCATTGAGTCCCATCTGATCAGCTGGGTCTTCTTTGGTTGCCCTTCACAGGAGAACGGAGCTGGAAAGCAGGTTAGTGGGGTGGGGAGGGAATGGGGATTTTGCAGTAACCTTCCTCCAGGAGAGGGGAGGGCATGGGGATTTTGCAGTATCCTTCCCCTGCCATGCCCACCAACCACGCCCACCAAGCCACACCATTCCCACTAAGCCATAGAACTGGTAGTAAAAATTTTTGAATCCCACCACTGGTAACAAATATATTTAAATACTAATACATGGATAAGTGGGATAGGCCAGTGTGATTGGATGGCAAAGAAATATATATGAGCATGTACTTTTCAGTTTACGAATGAAGTAAGAGAAGACAGAGAAAGGGGATATTTATTAAATCTGCTTGGAGGGATAACTAATAACTACAAAGACCGTAATAAAATTTGAAACCACTTTGACAGATGAGAGAAATCAGCAGAAAATAACAGCAAGAAATTCCACACACAAAAAAGCAACAACAATAATATCTTTATGACGCTCTTAGTCCAGAACAGAAATAGTATTACAAGGCTGAAAAATATAGTAGCGTTAATGTACTTGGTACTGTAAATGTCGGCTTCTATACAGCTTTTCACTCCCAGGGAGATACAGTAACATGTTGGCTTCTTGTGCAAAAAAGCAAAAAAATTAAATTGCTGCTAAATAAGTTATTGCAAGACCCTGTCAGTCAATAAATAATCAATATATGGTAGAAGATATGGGAAATTAGTTAATAAAACCCGAATTAGTCTCAGTGGATAATCAGGATTGCAGCGTCAAAAGATGTGTTTGATTTTGTCTTGTGGTCTCTACTGTGTTGGGACAGAATTTCTGGGAATTTCTGTTGAAACATGCAATTTTCTTCATTTAGGAAATAGAAGTCAATTCACAGATACAGAGTGGGGATTCTCTGTCTTGGCAATAATATTTGTGAAAAAGATCTTGTAAAGTTGAACACCAGTGTGGTGGTGACTGCAAAAACACTGTTTTAACATTATTAACTTTTAATATTTAATGTTTTAACATTTTAATTGTTTTATATTGCTGTGTTTCGACGTTAGAAGCCATCCAGCAAGATGGGTGGCACATAAATGTAAGCACTATTAATATTAAATATATATTAATATTAAAATGAATTAAATAGCATTAATAGAAGCATAATTTCACAAAGTGTATGAAATATTAGCTCCATTCTTGGTTAAACCACATCTCAATGTGGTGTTCAGTTCTGAAGACTATATTTTGGCAAAAAATTGGGCAAAGTAAAACAGGCTTGAAGAAGGCAGCGGCGATGATCAGCAGGCTAGAAATCAGTTCTGTGATCCAGGTTGTGATATTTAGTTTTGAGAGAAGAAGTGGGAAGGAAATATGACTGCCCTTTTCAAATTTCTGAAGGGAAGTCCCATTGAGAAAGAAGCTTAGACCTTCATCCATCATCCCACTCTGAAGGACATGGAATAATAACTTAAGCTACAGGAAAGCAAATTCTAATTTAATTTACAGAAAATTTGCCGGCAGGAAAGAGCAGCTTGATGGTAAAGCTAATTATTCAAAGAAGCAGTGCCCTGCCCATCACAAAGTGTGAGAGAACCACTATTGGTTTGAAAGGCTGTGCATGGGGTTTTTATACTTGGCAGACAATTGAACTGGGTACCCTAAACAGCCCTTTCCAAGTCTATTATTCCACGTTTCTACCCTGTTTCCCCGAAAATACGACTTACCCTGAAAGTAAGTCCTAGCTTGATTTTTACATGTGTGCCCAATATAAGCCCTACCCCCAAAATAAGGCCTAATTAAGATGCTGCCCACTCCAGAGTGCATGGGTAAAAGTTAAGCTAGGGTGGAGATGGGGGGTGGTGGAGCTGCCCTACTACTTACCTTTGGATAGTTGTAGCCAGGCCTTGCACACCCCAACACCTGCCTTGCCCGCCTATTTCTTCTGCAGCCAACAAGGCTGACAAGGCTTTCCTGAAGGCCTCTGGAGCTGATAACAAAGCTCTGGATCGATCCTGAGCTGTGTTATTGGTTGCAGAGGCCTTCAGGAAAGCCTTGCTGGCCACAGAAGGAGTTCCTGAAGGTCTCTGACAGCGAAAAGGAGGCTGCGGGCGACGCATGCAAGCGAGGTTGGTCAGTGGATGATATCCCCTGAAAATAAGACCTGGTGTCTTTTTTGGTGGCAAAAAAAATTATAAGACACGGTCTTATTTTGGGGGAAGCACAGTATGTTCTCATATGTAGATGCGTGCACACACGTTTTGCAAATTCTAAGAGTTGAATGTACTCTATTATGAAAACCCACCACTGTAATTTGCCAGCTGCCAATTATTATTTCAAACTTGGCAACTTTTAAGATAGGCGGACTTCAACTCCCAGAATTCCCCAGCCGGCATGTAACATGGGAGTTGAAGTCCACCTGTCTTAAGGTAGCCAAGTTTGAAAAAAAACACCGCGCACGCTCTCATGTCGTATGCTGGCTGGGGGAAATTTGGGAATCCACCTGTTTTAAAGTCGCCAAGTTTGAAAAAAAAAAAAACATTGCGTGAGAGTATTAAGTAAATGTAGTCAACGGTGATTTGTTTTCCGTAAACGTGGTTGAAAGATGATATGCAAAAGAAGTTCAAATGGGTCATTTAAAATTCCCTGGACTGACAGTGCAAATTCTAGCCTTCTGACTAACATCTCTTTCATTGGCATCGGAGTCCAACTTCTTGGCGGCTGAGCCAACATCCTTGGCTGGTTGCTAGGCAACCGGATGCTCCTGCTGGGTATAAAAAGGAAAAAAAAGAAGACAGAAAAACAAGAAGCGAGTTCTTCTTCTTTAGTCTGTCGCTTCTTTCCTGCGTTGGAAAATGAACTCTACGATAGTAGCTACAAGTTGTGTCCTTGTTATAAACAAGTTTTCTGGGCTTTTGTAAAACTAATTATCTTCCCAGGGAGAAGAAATAGCCACTTAAGAGATCAAACCCCAATCTTTACTCATCTTCGGTGTCTTTATTCTTAGCCCCAACTTTAGCTAAGTTTGTAAACGCGTTGTAGTTTTGTTTGTTGTTTCTCTCTTTCCCGCTTCTCTTTCTCTCACCCCAAGTTTATCTGGACCGGTAATGGGATTATTAATCCATTTTGCTAGCAGTATATGCACACATTGAGTAAGACCGGCTGTATAATGGGGGAGGCGAGCTTCGTTCCAAAGCTGCTAAATCTATTTTGAGTAGCAAAGTGGATGTGGTATTAATGGCTCCAGCTAAACCCATCCTGATTAGGGGTGGAGAACATCAGATAATGAACGGGGGGCTGACAAGTCACTCCAGCTTGGATCCTTAACTGGATCTAGGAGCTCAAACGTGCCAGAAAACTGGGATTAAACAGTTATCTCCTAAAGACATCGCTCTGATCCCTGCAATTTCATAATAGCAGTGGTGTCCTTTTGCGTCAGAACTGGGAAGCTTGGCATTTATATACTGCAGCCTTTCCCTTTAGTCAAGGCTGTTTTTATTGCCAGAAACAAATTCAGGTCAGTTGTTGATAGTGTAATTAACACAAGGCCCATCATTACGTGAAACTAGGGGACTTTTCAGAATGAAACTAGGGGAAAAAAACAGTGTCGGAGGGAGGAAGGAGTTCTCATCCCTGCAGGACATGCATAAGCGCACAATCGTGCCTACCGTCCCTGTCCTGTTGTCCCCAATTATTAGTTCCTATTTCTTGTATTTAAAAATGTTTAATCTTGTTTCTGTTATATTGTAAGCTTTTGACAAATAAATAAAATAAATAAACATCGGTTGTAGTAGACATGATTGACTCAGCCTAATGCTTCTCTACCTTGGCAACTTCAATTCCCAGAATTCTCAGCCAGCATTAACATAGGAGTTATATCTTACTCTTAACTACCTAGGTAGACTTCAGCTCCCTCATTACATGTTTGCTGGCTGGGGAATTCTGGGCATTGAAGTCCACAGATTTAAAGTTGCCAAGATGGAGGAACACTAAACCCAATGCTTTAACTCATTTATTATTATTATTATTGAATTACGCCGCCTTCGGTCTGATCTAAGTATGGTATATAAAATCATACATTGCAATGTCCTACCTGTCAATGGATACTTCAGCTTCAACCATAACAACACAAGAGCAAACAATAGATACAAACTCAAGGTTAATTGCACCAAACTTGATTGCAGGAAATACAACTTCAGCAACAGAGTGGTCAATGTCTGGAATACTCTACCTGACTCTGTGGTTTCTTCCCCAAACCCCAAAAACTTTAACCTTAGACTGTCTACTATTGACCTCACCTCTTTCCTAAGAGGTCTGTAGGGGACGTGCATAAGCGCACCAACGTGCCTACCGTCCCTGTCCTATTGTTTCTTTTATTTTTCTTATATGTACCCATTTCATGTATTCATAACTATGTATATACTTATACCTATTATCTTGTAAGGGATTGACAAATCAAATAAATTCTAAAGATTATTCCTAAATGGAATATAGGCCTTGATGTTAAAAAAAAATTAGTTGTTTTCCCTGGGTTAGTCAGCAAAGACCAAACTTGATCTTTGATTTAGCCATGACAATTTGCTTTGAAAAAGACTTTCTATTACCCTGGCTGCTTTCATCTGAAGTAAACAGCAGATAAGGTGGTTCAAGGACTGTTTGATTTAGCCTAACCCAGTTTTGTGCATCTTTACTGTCAGATTAAGTAAGGTTTTTTTCCTTGCATAGTTCTTGTGTTGTGTACAGGATCCAGAATACGGGATGGATTCATTTCTGAGAGTTTGCATTTTCACGACTATGCAACCCAAGAAGAATGAACATATCCCTTGGTTTTCTCCCCTCTGGATAGTTTTCTGTAGGTTTTTTTTGTTGGCTTCCTGCTTTTGCTTCAGTTAACACCATCGATGGGCCCTGTAGCTCCTATGTTTCATCTCCAGATATTAAAAACTGTTATTGGAAACGCATTTGTGTGGCTGTCCTAGATTCTAATCTCCCTTGGCCTGTTTGTATTAATCCTCTTCCCTCTCCAGTATTCCAAAACACTTCCCCATTTACCGTCATCTGCCAAATTCATTAACATGTTGTTTACACTCTCTCCCAGGGTCATTAATGAAGGTATTAAATAAGAGCAGGCCAAACCCAGCTCCCCAAAACACCCCATAAATGCTTCCCCCTGTTTCTAATTACCTTTGTTTATGACCCTTCAGATAGTCTTTAACCCACCGGGTGCTCATCAAGTGATTGGCATTAATTTTTCAAGGAAGGCTTCAAGCCACATAGTAGTGATTAGCTGGCTGATTCCGGTTATATCGCTAATAGAAGGTTCTTTCTTTCATGGCTACCCTTCCCCTCTTGTGATTTGCCAGCTGCTTCTTCCTGGAAATCTGGTATAATAAGAACTGCTTCAGACTAGATTTTTATGATGTAAAAAAGATGTTGAGAGTCTAGAAATAGTGCAGAGAAGAGCAACCAAGAGGATTAGGGAATTGGAGGCTAAAACATATGAAGAATGGCTGCTGGAATTGTCTAGTCTTATAAAAAGAAGGATTAGGGGTGACAGGATAGCAGTCTTCCAATATTTAAGGGGCTGCCACAAAGAAGAGGGAGTCAAGCTATTCTCCAAAGCACCTGAAGGCAGGACAAGAATCAATGGGTGGAAACTAATCAAGGAGAGAAACAACTTAGAACTAAGGAGAAATTTCCTGACAGTGAGAACAATTAATCATTGGAATAACTTGCCTCCGGAAGTTGTAAATGCTCCAACACTGGAAGTTTTTAAGAAGAGATTGGAGAACCATCTGTCTGAAGTGGTGTAGGGTTTCCTGCCTAGGCAGTGGGTTGGACTAGAAGACCTCCAAGGTCCCTTCCAACTCTGTTATTCTATTCTATTCTATTCTATTCTATTCTATTCTATTCTATTCTATTCTATTCTATTCTATTCTATTCTAGATTTCAAATTAATACCATGCTGCCATTTGTCCTCTGGTTTCAGAGGCATTTTCCTGTCCCTGTGGACGAGACTTCATTTATCCAAAGCATGGTCTTTGGGTTACCTATGGATAACACCATTTCTTGTAGGATCCAATCGGAGCTGGTCCCCAGGATCATTGATTAGGGTGATCGACTGAGATTGGATCCTGCAATCTTATCCTGGGACACGTGGATTTCCCGTAATTCACAATGCCCCTTTTTTGTTTCAATTTGGTTTGTTAGAATACATGTAGCTTGGCATTAGAGTGTTGAGTTGTAGCAACCCGTTAAGCTTGCTTTGAGGTTTTTTTTTTCTTTCCAAATTTTTTATTTGTTTTATTTATAGAACATGTAAAAATTCAATTTCAATCGAACAGTGTGTTGTCTGGGTACAATTATGTTAAGGAAATCATAATCAAAATGTTGCTTGCTTTGAGTTGAAGATGTTCCCCGGATGTGTCATCAAATGACTGTGAATGAAAAACCAAACCCAGGAGGACTCTTAGAATATGCAGAATTTTATTGTCGCCACATAATGGAAATTTCTCTTTCTCCCCACTCCACTAATCTATAGCCTCCCTGGCTGCCCACTCTTCTCTGTCTGAAAAAGATCCTTTATAACACTATTATAACATTAACAGATATTCCATATTCTGCGTGTCAGAAGGAGAGCTGAGAGAATAACTAGACTCCTCACATCATCGATATAATCCATTTCGACTCCTCTCCTTGGGATGCTGCTCTAGGGCATTACATGCAAAAACAACTAGACACAGGGAGAGTTTTTTTTTCCTCCTGCCATCATTCTGCTGAGCACCTAATTTTCACAGTGCTGTCTTATGTCTAAAGATATTTACCCATGTAGTATGGCTGTGTTGTTGTTTTCTTCTTCTTCTTCTTCTTCTTCTTCTTCTTCTTCTTCTTCTTCTTCTTCTTCTTCTTCTTCTTCTTCTTCTTCTTCTTCTTCTTCTTCTTCTTCTTCTTCTTCTTCCTCTTCCTCTTCTTCCTCCTCCTCCTCCTCTTCTTCCTCTTCCTCTCCTCTACTACCGTCTCTTATTGCTATCCTTATTATGATTATTATTACCCTGTAGCTATGTATATATACTGAGAGCTTCTGCACTGGAGACAAATTCCTTGTGCATCTAACCCACTAGTACAAATAAAGTTATTCTATTCTATTCTATTCTATTCTATTCTATTCTATTCTATTCTATTCTATTCTATTCTATTCTATTCTATTCTATTCTATTCTATTCTATTCTATTCTATTCTATTCTATTCTATTCTACTCCTACTCCTACTCCTACTCCTAATCTCCTCTTCTCTTCTCTTCTCTTCTCTTCTCTTCTCTTCTCTTCTCTTCTCTTCTCTTCTCTTCTCTTCTCTTCTCTTCTCTTCCCTTCCCTTCCCTTCCCTCATGAAATACAAAGTCCTGCCAAGAGGAATAGAACAACTGTGGCAAAAAAGAGCAAAGATGGTACCATTAGTGATAGGCATCTCAGCTGCAATCCCAAAACACCTGGAGCACCACTTGAACATCACTGGCATGGACAAAATCTCCATCAGTCACCCTGACCTCTGCCGTCTATAGGTGGCATGGTTTGAAGGCTTCAGTCGGCCTCATTTTAAATAATCAATACCTTAAAAGAAAGACACAAAACCAAAACAACCCCATTGATTGCAATCTGTGCATGGATATTTGATCAATTCCTCTTCTTAAGCGCTCATAAATGTGACTCTGCCCCACAGAGAAGAACCTTTCAGGATCGGTGATGCCCGTTGAACATCAGGGCTGAAAATGCTTAACAGACAGAAGTTGCAAATTCAGAGTTGCATCCAGTTCTGAGCTAATGAACTGCAGAATACTAGGGAAAGCTCATGATTGTTTACCTATGTTTGCTGCCTTGTGTAAATCAAAAATCCTCTGTGCTCAGCGCCATTCTTTGGCAGCCTTATTTTCATTTAGTGTTCTGTTTAAAAACCCAAAGAAATACATAGCAAATGAGGGCCGATAAACCTCCTTGTAAAAAATGCACGATGCGGTTGAGGGATCTCTTCCAGCTCTGTTTAACTTTTTAAAAGTCTGGCAAGCGCATGGGTTTTTTGCTGAAAGATCTCCTGTATTCCCTTATCCAGCTCTTCTTAGAATGATCATGTATCCTGCAGCATTGCTGTTAAGTGCCCTGGAAAATAACCTTCAATCACTTTGTACATTTCTTTCTCAAGTGAGATTACTTTTGCAGTCTCTCTGGATAATGTTTTGGAGAAAAGGACAAACATTACCCAGTCTGCATGTACCACCACAAAGGATTATGCGGGGATCAAGTTCTAGAACAATTTGGACCAGACTTCTTATCTATAAAGGAGAATATTTGTAGCTCAGAGATGAAATGAGGAGACCTCAGGTGCTCTCTGAGCTTGGTGGTTTTCTTGCAGATGTTTCATTATTCAAACTAGGAAACATCATCAGTGCAGGAAGTGAGTGAAGTTTGGGAAGAGGAGGAGGAGAAGGAGGAAGAAGAATAGGAGGGAAGGACGACAATTATAGAGTCCTTGGTGCTCTTTGAGCTTGATTGTTTTCTCGCAGACATTTCATGATCCAAACTAGAGAACATCATTCATGCTAGAAGGGAGTGGGAGAGGAAGAGGAAGAAGAAGAATAGGAGGGAAGGAGAGAAGGACGGCAACTATAGGGGTCCTTGGTGGTCTCTGAGCTTGGTTGTTTTCTTGCAAATGTTTCATGACCCAAACTAGAGCAGGGGTCTCCAACCTTGGCAACTTTAAGGCTTATGGACTTCAACTCCCAGGGCTGAGGAACTCTGGGAATTGAAGTCCACAAGTCTTAAAAGTTGCCAAGGTTGGAGACCTCTGAACTAGAGAACATTATCCGTGCTAGAAGGGAGTGGGAGAGGAAGAGGAGGAGGAGGAAGAGGAGGAAAAGGACTGTGGGGTTCTTGGTGCTCTCTGAGCTTGGTTGTTTTCTTGCAGACACTTCTTTACCCAAACTAGGGAACATCACCAGTGCTAGTCCAGAGAATTCTCATCCTAGGTTTGTATGGGACCTTGGAGGTCTTCCATCCAACCCTCAGGTGTTCTGCTACCTCTGTAGTAGCGATTATCTTTGAACTGCACACAGCAACTCCCGAGAAGCAATTTTTGTCTAAACCGTGAGGCAGCGAGGGTGTAAACGTGTCAAATCACTCACTGCTTACCTCTGCACCCATTCTCACAAACTCAGGTTTGCTCGGCTTCTCTCCAACCAGCTCAAGTTCTGCCTTTCCTAGTTTGGCACCAAGCATCTTTGGGAAGTCGCAATGTCTCAATTGCAATACACGAAGATATATTAGCCTCAGCACTTTTGTAAAGATTGCTGAGATTGTATGTATGTGAAGGAAAGTACTTTAAGTGGTCTAAATAAAGCGCTAGGGAATGCATTGGGGGAGACCATACTTTGGTTCGGAAACAAGAGCAGAAATATATTGGTTAAGTTCTCTCAGGCCAAAGATCTTTCTCTTGTATATCCCACATGGCTTAAAGTCCCAGCACAAATGTTCTGGGACGTATTCACTGATCTTTTCTGTGCTTCTTGACATTTAAAATTCCCAGGAAGAGCAGGAGGCTTTAAATTAAGGAAAATATGGGAAACCTCCCCCCCAAACAAAAGGTTCATAGCATTTCAACAATGCATCCTTTGAATATCCAGATACCAAAGGGTATTCATAAATAGCAATAGCACTTAGACTTATATACTACTCCACAGTGCTTTTACAGCCCTCTCTAAGTGGTTTACAAAGTCAGCCTCTTGCCCATAGCAATTTTACTGACTTCGGAAGGATGGAAGGCTGAGTCAACCTTGAACTGGTCAGGATCGAACTGCTGGCAGTGAGCAGAGTCAGCCTGTAATGCTGCATTCTAACCACTGGGAGGGAAGGAAGGAAGGAAGGAAGGGCAATAGCATTTAGACTTATATACCGCTTCACAGTGCTTTTACAGCCCTCTCTAAGTGGTTTACAAAGTCAGCATATTTCCCCCAGCAATCTGGGACGTCATTTTACCCACCTTGGAAGGAGAGAAGGCTGATGCAACCTTGAGCCTGGTGAGATTCGAACTGCCCAATTGCAGGCAGCTGGCAGTCAGCAGAAGTAGCCTGCAGTACTGAATTTTAACCACTGCGCCACCACGGCTCTTAGTGAAGAAGGGTCCAACAAGCCCTTATTTAGAAATAAAATGGACACTTAAAATACAAATTAAAAATAACATAAAAATGTGCAATAATTCTTCAGTTTCTACTTTGGAATCCCCTTTGATTTTACTTGTCAGAAGGTTGCAAAAATGGGATCACAGGACTCCGGGAGCCTGCAACCGTCACAAATATGAATCAGTTGCCAAGCATCTGAATTTTGATCACATGACCATTTGGATGCTGAAATGGTCAAAAGTGTGAAAAATGGCCATAAATCCCTTTTTTCAATGCCATTGTAATTTGAAATGGTTACTAAATGAACTGTTAGAAGTTGAGGACTGCCCATAACACATTCCTCTCTCTGTTTCTCTCTCTTTTTCTTTCTCTCTTTTTCTTTCTCTTTCTTTCTCTGGTCTGTCTCTCGTCTCTCTTCCTCTCTCTCCCTCCCTCCCTCTCCCTCTCTCTTTCTCTCTTTTTCTTTCTCTCTCTCTTTCTCTCATCTTCTCTCCTTTCTTTCCCTCTCCCTCTCCATCCCCCCTCTCCCTCTCTCTTTCTCTCTTTTTCTTTCCCTCTCTTTCTCTCTTTTTCTCTCTTTCTCTCTCTCATCTCTCTCTCTCGTCTCTCTCCCTCTCCCTCCCCCTCTCTCCCTCTCTCTCTCTTTCTCTCTCTTTCTCTTTATTTCTCTCTCTCTTTCTCTCTCCCATCTCTCTCTCATCTCTCCCCCCCTCTCTCTCTTTCTCTCTCTCTCTCTCTTTCTTTCTTTCCCTCTCCCTCTCCCTCCCTCCCTCCCTCCCTCTTTCTCTCTCTTTCTCTCCCCAGACTGAATCAGGAAAAAAGCTTATAATCTGATCAGTTGCTGTGTAACGTTTAAGTGGTGCTTGAAGATGGCTGGTGGCTCACCCATCATATTATCCAATTTCTCCCAGAGGCTTTTGGCCACTACTTCTCCAGGTTGAACTACCAATGAGGAGCAGAGAGATTCCATTCTAGGATTCCCAAGACCCTGGCTGGGGAAGCTTTGTGAGGCTCAAGTGAGCACAGTATATACATAACGGTCTGAACTCTGAAGCTGGCGAAACCCAGGCAGTGCCACAAGCTGCAGCTAGATGTCCTCCTTGCGTCTTTAAAAGAGTCGGTGCCCAGTTTTTCTCCTTTATGATTTCACAGATAGAGATGGCTAGGGAGAAAAAGGAGGCTGCTTCTGCAGCATTCAGGCCCCTTCCGTGCACAATAGGTTCATTCCTTCCTTCACTGTAAATTTCAGTTCCGAGGATCTGCTTCCAGTGACCGGTTGGTCGATACAGTTATTAAAAACATAATATAAACTGATGAGAGGGGAAGGGTTGTAATTACTCAAAGATAACGACAGAAGTGGAGATCTGTGGGAATCTACAATTGGATCTTGAAGTTAGATACAGATGCAGATTAACAGAGCTGGAAGGGAACTTGTAGATCATCTTCTAGTCTAACCCTCCCTGCCCAAGCAGGAGACCCTACGCCATTTCTGACAGATGGCAGTCCAGTCTCTTCTTGAAAGCTTCCAAGGATCCTACAACTTCCAAAGGGAACTTCTGTTCCATGGGTTGATTGTTCTCACTGTCAGAAAGTTTCTCCTTATTTCCAGGTTAAATCTCTCCTTGTTCAGTTTCCATCCATTATTCCTTGTCTGGCCTTCGGGTGTTTTAGAAAATAGCTTGACTCCTTCCTCCTCTCTGTGGCAGCCCCTCAAATATTGGAAGACTGCTATCATATCTCCCCTGGTCCTTCTCTTCTCTTCACTAGACTAGCCAAGCCCAATTCCTGTAACCGTTCTTCATATGTTTTAGTCTCCAGTCCCCTAATCATTCTGGTTGCTGTTCTGTGCACTTTTTCTAGAGCCTCAACATCTTTTTTATAGTGTGGTGACCAAAACTGGATGCAGTACTCTAGGTGTGGTCTTACTAAGGCTTCATAGAGTGGTATTAGTACCTCCCGTGATCTTGATTGGACCCCTCTGTTAATACAACTTAGGATTGCATTGGCAGTTGGGGAGAGCCCTGCATTAGATTTGTCCACATGAAATTCAGGGCTGGGGCTGCCCTTCAGATGGAGAAGCGGAAGGCAAGAGATGAAATATTTTGGAGTGATTGTTTAAAAAACAACAACAACCAGTTCTTGGTCAACCAGTTCTTCAAATTGAACTAAGTGTGTCAATCAAAGAGTTGCTTTTTGGAGGCATCTGCTGCAGCTTCTAATGTAAGTTACACCCAAGTAGGATGCTTAGAGTACCAGGTGTTATTTCTATTTCAGATTTTGCTGTCTGTAACTGCAGAGGAAATTTGATAAACAGAGAGAAGGAAAGGTGGTAAAAATGCTTTCTCAGATGTTTTTTTAGAGAGAGGAATTACAGTTGTTTTGTATATCAGGTTGGGCTCTAAAAGCAGAGGAGCGGGCCTTTTAAAAAAGTTGGCAACCTTATTCCTTTTGTGTGTGTGTGTGTGTGTGTGTGTGTGTGTGAAGGGATATTTTGTTTTCAAAAGGAACCGAGCTGTTCAGAAGCAATGGAGTTGAAAATGGAATCTCGGCAGGCATGACATATTCATGAGAAGGTGCGAAAAGTTGAATTTAATTCCCTCTTTTATCCACGGGGGTAGTGGTGGTTTTGTGCCTGGCTCTTCCAGGGCCAGAAAAGATGGTTTGGAAAAACATTTCAAACTTCTGGGAGAGCAGGAATTCGGCCATCTGGCTCTCGAGCAAGATCTCCTTTTTTTTTTTTTCTTGTCTGCTTCTTTGAATCCTTTCTCTTGGATTGCTCCTTCTTCATTTTAGTCTTAGGAATTTCTCATTGTTAGGATATCTGCTTTGGAGTTTATCCTGGTTATCCTTATCTAAGATGTACATCTCTCTCTCTCTCTTTCTCTGCCTCTTTCTCTCTCTCCTTCTTTCTCTCTCTCTTTTCCCTCTCTCTGTCTCTTTCTCTTTCTCTCTCTCCTTCTTTCTCTCTCTCTGTCTCACTTTTTCTCTCTCTTTCTCTCTCTGTCTCTTTCTCTCTCTCTCTCTCCTTTCTTTCTCTCTTTTTCTCTGTCTTCCTTTCTTTTTTTCTCTCTTTGTCTTTTTCTTTCTTTCTCTGTCTCTTTCTCTCTTTCTCTCTCTCCCTGTTCCCTCCCTCCCTCCTCTCTTTCTCTCTCCTGTACATGTATATTAATTTACCTGAGTGGTCCTTCCATTTCTTATAACCTGTGGGGATTGCTAATGGCGGAGAAATAACCCGTTCAGACTTTTTGTCCAGCTCAATCAAATCTTGAAGGCGCCGGTTTACTTTTATTGATCAATAGGTTCCTGACAAGGATTTGCCACAAGAACACAGCAGCAAGTTCATCTGCTATTTTTTTTTTCTTTTATCAAAGGACTCTCTGAAAGTGAGGGAGGCAGGGGCCTTTAAAAGGAAGGGAGAGGGCTCCTAAAAGCTTCCAAACAAAGGCTCTGAAATCAGCGGTGAAGAAGCTAGCAGGTCATTCTTTAGCTGAAATGACCCCAAGTGACATTTTTTCCTGGTTGCCAAACATAGCAACAAGGAGAATATGGTCCAGCCATGAAAATATTCTCCATGTCCTTTCCAGATGTTTTTTAACTGAACGGCCCCAGCCCGGTGGGAGAATTATATCTGGAGAGGAATCAGTTCTGACTTTTTTAAAGCTTTGGGTGTTGATTCAATTTTGGATGATAAATAACAATAGCTGCAACCAAAAACAAAGAATATGATGGTTTAATGTGGTGCCTGAACCAGACCATCAAGGAAATGGGGTTGGGGTTTGTGGCTTAATTTAGTGTATTGTATAACAAAGTCATTGTGGGTTTCTATTGGTTTCGTATGATTTGTCAATTCTGGTTTGTAACTTACAATTAATGATTGTAACTATGATTATATGACCTATTACTTGCTGTTTATATGTACACTGTGAGTTTATGCATCAGAGCCAAATTCCTTGTGCATCCAATCACACGTGTCCAATAAAAATTCTATTCTATTCTATTCTATTCTATTCTATTCTGTTCTATTCTATTCCGTTCTATTCTATTCCGTTCTATTCTATTCTATTCCGTTCTATTCTATTCCGTTCTATTCCTGTTCTATTACTCTATTCTACTGTTCTCTACTCTATTCCTTGTTCTGTTCTTCTCTTCTCTTCTCTTCTCTTCTCTTCTCTTCTCTTCTCTTCTCTTCTCTTCTCTTCTCTTCTCTTCTCTTCTCTTCTCTTCTCTTCTCTTCTCTTCTCTTCTCTTCTCTTCTCTTCCCTTCCCTTCCCTTCCCTTCCCTTCCCTTCCCTTCCCTTCCCTTCCCTTCCATTCCATTCCATTCTGATTGATGGATAAATATGTAATGCTGGGTCAACATATTTGTTTGTGATTCTTTGGTTTACACACACACACAAAATGTACCTTGGCTCATTTATATTTGTGTGAAAGTATGAATAGACACAGGAGTGCAGGAGACTCACTCAAAACAGACTACAGAAATAACTGAACTGGTTGACTTCAGTTTGGGCGATAGAAATATATTTATTGTGGATAGGGACGCGATGATGAAAAGCTTAGTCATCACTGACCTATACTGTTATCTATTACTAAGAGACTTGAGTTGCAAAAATTTAGATGACCACTCGATGGCAACAAAACAAGGTTTGTTATATCATGTCTGCCATCTATTGGCCATTGTATCCTTACAATTTATATTGACTGTTTCCTAGTATGATTTGATTGCTTATATGTACCCAATGACTATTATTAAGTGTTGTACCTTATGATTCTTGACTGTTGATGAATGTCTCTTTTCTTTTATGTACACTGAGAGCCTTTGCACCAAGACAAATTCCTTGTGTGTCTAATCACACTTGGCCAATAAAGAATTCATTCATCATTCATTCATTCATTCAGGTTATATATATATGGTAACCCTATTGGTACCTTCATAGAAAGCTAGGGAATATCCTTGTCCAAGGTACTGAAGGAGAGATCTTTGGTGCTCTCTGAGGTTGGTTATTTTCTTGCAGACATTTCATCACCCAAACTAGGCAATCTCACCAGGGCTGGTCAGGTTTAAGATTCTAAAGAGATGCTACTGGTTAGCATTGCATCATTTCTGCCAGCTCTTCAAGGCAGACCAGCTGAGAAACAGATACTACAAGGAATAGTAGAAGTCTACTTTATTAACACCGTGGCTCAGGGGCTAAGACGCTGAGCTTGTTGATCAGAAAAGTCAGCAGGTCGGCAGTTCGAATCCCTAGTGCCACATAATGGATTGAACTCCTGCTACTTGTCCCAGCTTCTGCCAACCTAGCAGTTCGAAAGCACGTAAAAAATGCAAGTAGAAAAATAGGGACCACTTTGGTGGGAAGGGAGTAGCGTTCTATGTGCCTTTGACATTAGTCATGCCAGCCATATGACCATGGAGACATCTTTGGATAGCGCTGGCTTTTCGGCTTTGTAATGGAGATGAGCACCGCCCCCTAGAGCCAGAAATGACTAGCATGTAGGTACGAGGGGAACCTTTACCTTTACTTTATTGAAATAGCTTATACCGTAATAACAACATCTTGAAAGCCTAACAGTATTTCTCCTTCCCTTCGTATTATATCAAAAAGAATCAAGCTAGATCAATCATGAGTTTCTTTCTCACATGTTCCTGGATTTGCTCCTGTTTTACTAACGGCGGCCCTACATTTTCTTCAGAGTTATCTCTGTAAGTCCTCTCAGCTCGGCAAACTAATGATCTGATTCCATGTAAGACGGGTTCCTCTCTTTTGAATCACCTCTTGAGGGATGAACCCTATGTGGCAAGATCTCCACAAAAGTCAGTTCCTGGTCCTACTTTCTCACTGTTCCTGGCTTGTGAGACCATGCAAGACGATGCTGAATCCTTTTGATTAGCCTGCCGCTGGAAACATCTCAACCAACAGACATCCCATGAGCTTTCATAGAGGCAAAGAAACATAGATACCGGCTCTGCAAAGGAAAGGAATCCAGATGAAAAGATTTGAACCCCATTTCTTTCGTGACATGACTCTGTTTCAAAGGCTGTCAGAAAACTACTATCTTGCAATCATTCCTCTCATCTTCCTAAATATGCCTGATGTATCCTACAGGTTTGTTGTAAACATCGGAATGAGGCAACCGCTGTCTTTGCGCCTGACCTATGATTAACCCAATGGAGTGTTTTTTTCTTTTCTTTTTAAATAATAGTTTACTCCATTTTCCATCCAAAGTTCTGGATTTACACAGCACAACAAACCACCATGCACCAATCACACCAGTTGGGATTATCCAATACACAAAACTAAAATGTGATTCTTTGTGTTAGTTAGGCAAATGCACCAAAGTGAATTCTTGGAATATCTTGAGGACATGAAGCCCATCCTTATGTTTACAGCTTATTGGAGGGGCATGGTGAAACCCTATGAAATTCATTGTTTTCATTATCGTCCCATTCCATTTTTATCAGCCAACCGGAGATGATATTCAGCAGGTTCTAACCAGTTCTGGAGAACCGGTAACGGAAATTTTGAATAGTTCAGAGAACCAGCCAATACCACCTCTGACTGGCCCCGCCCCATCTATTCTCCGCCTCCCAAGTCCCAACTGATTGGCTGGGTCTTCTTTTGTTGCCCTGCACAGGAGAACAGAGCTGGAAAGCAGGTTAGTGGGGTGGGGAGGGATTGGGGATTTTGCAATAATCTTCCCCCAGAAGTGGGGAGGGAATGGGGATTTTGCAGTATCCTTCCCCTGCCATGCCTATCAAGCCATGCCACGCCCACCAAGCCACACCCACAGAACCAGTAGTAAAATTTTTTGGATCCCTCCACTGGAGCCAACCCGGTTCAAGAATGCGCCTTAGCTGCTACTCCCACTGAATCCCTTAGGGGTCTAACTCCTAGGTCTAGGGAGGCATTCTTAGAATATCTGTAGGACATTATTGACCCTTTTCACTGTGGTTCCCATTATGGATTGCTCTGAGAAATATTATATATATTAAACCGGGCACATAGTTAAGTGCACTAAAATCAATGGGCACTTAATCATTGCATTACATTGTGGCCAGGGAGAGTAGACCCAACCAGTGATTGGGATTCAAAAAGTTTTACTACTGGTTCTGTGAGCATGGCTTGGTGGGTGTGGCTTGATGGGCGTGGCAGAGGAAGGATACTGCAAAATCTCTATTCCCACCCACTCCAGGGGAAGGATATAGCAAAATCTCCATTCTCTCCCCACTCCTGGGGAAAGGTTACCACCGGTTCTCCGAACTACTCAAAATTTCCACTACCAGTTCTCCAAAACTGGTCAGAACCTGCTGAATACCACCTCTGGATCCAACCCATCTGAATGTCCAGTCTTCATTTTATCCATTTTGAGACTCGGGTGTTGCGTATCCTATGAAAATGAAGGAAAAGATTGCCCCGTTCTTCTACATCGCCATTGATTATTGGTTAGATATGAGCCCGGCTGTGGGTTTCCTGAAGCACTGGCACATTGTTTTTTTTGTATAAGACAGAAGCTTTTTCTGGTGATGTTTTTCTCTTGAGGCTTTGGATGCTGCGGCCTATAAAAAGTTATGAATCTATTTTTAACTTTTGACTGGTCTCGGGATGCCCAGCGCGATCAATGTAATGGCTCCATCCATATTGTCTCAAGATCTAATTATTAGTTTACTTGGCCCCCGGCACTGTTATCAATTAAAGGAAGCACATGGTGGCTGGTCTCCCTTTTAAACGCGATCATCGGCTCGCTCTCTAAATTTTAGATGAGTCACTCTTTGTGACGTGTGCCAGATAAAAGCTTAAACCTACGGAGACAGACAGAAAACCAACTTCCCAAATCCCAGAGCAGCAATATAGTGAGGTTGTTTTCTGGCTGCCGTGGAAAAAAATACCTGCCGTGGGGGCAGATGGGAGGAATTACCCCTCCCTCTCATCCCTTTGTTTTTTTAAAGGCTTCATTCTTTCCTTGGCTTGCTCTTCCCGAAAGAGGTCAGAACTGCATTATACAAACCACAGAAAGCAAGCCTAACTAAACTAAAATCAAACAGAATAGGCCCTTGGACAAGGCTCTTATTCAGGGAAATCAATTCTCAAGGCGGTCGGATTGATTTATAAGCATACTTTTTTAAAGTTTCATTGATTTAAGGATTCAGCGTGTTTGAAAGGAACCCCCGGAACATCTCTTTACAACGTTGTCATTCTATTCATCCCATTGCCTGTAATTAACAAGCACACATCCAAAAAGGAGGGAAGGAGGAAGAGGCAGAGGTGCCTTCCCCTTTCTTTTTATAGCCCTAAATTCATTAAGGGGGAACTGACCTCATTCGAGGCACATTCCATGTTTGGAACGAGCAGAGACCACAGAAAAATATGCAAACTTAATGCCAGGAGTGTGTTGCTCAATGCAGCGAAGGGAGCAAAATCGCTTAATTCCCCCCAATTGGCTGAAACCTTTTGGTTCCTATAAAAAGATGGAAGATGTATAGGTGACAGGAGCACTTTCTCAAGCCAAAATGTGCGGAGAAATTCTCTCTCTGTGTGCGGGGGTATTGATCAACCCCTTGCATTCTCCTCTGTCGACCGAGCTTGTATGAGTTTTGGCTTTCTTTTCGCAGATTACAGAAGAAGAAAAATGGCTTTGAAAATAGATTTCTTCCTGGGAAAGAAGGAAGTGGCCCTTGCATTGCAACAGAATTAATAGGCAATATTTTAATAGAATTACCAGACATTTCTCTGGCTGCAGTCAGGTCATTGCTCAGCTATCTTGTCCATGCTTCATTCATAACAGTTGGGAATGTCTAAGCAGGTGGCTTCAAGGGACACGAAATGAAAACAATATATATTATGTGCTGCAGGGTTAAAAACACATTCCTGCAAATAACTATGATGGAGCAGGATATTCTGATGAGAGGAGTCACACCTTGCACAAGGTTTGTTTACTCACGGTTCCTTGGGTAAAATGCAACAGGGCTGCACTCACCAGGTCCCCCCTAAGGCTATGAATGGATACCTTAGGATCCCAACAGCTGCTAAAACCTAAGCAAGCAAACTCAGTTATGGCTAAATGCCACCTTGCAGCTTAAGCCTTCCATGCTCCACACTGTATTAAATATGTAACCGGGTTCAAACATTGCACTAACCCCACAATGTGATTTAAGCTTGGCTTAGCAACACATGGCCAGAACCCAGTTCCATTGAGAGCAGTTTAAAGCGTGAACAAAGCCACCCAGGAGGAGTTTATAACTAGACTATGACTGTATATGAAACCAGACGGTCTGAGAAAGAAAAGGCATAGCACTGCAGTGCAATACACGTTTTGTATGTGCATGTGTGCAAAATCCAGAATCCCTTCTTTTTTTAAAAAAAGCTTTCTCTCCTTCCCTTCTCCGGGTGAACAAAAGCTGGGTTTAAAAGAAGCAGATTCCTGAAGAAGTTGCATCTTGGAGGGTTAGGAAGAGAAGGAAAAGTGCCTGGAGGGTCCTCCTTCCCCTCCCCCCTCCCCCTCCCCAGCCAAGCTGCCCAACTGCCTCCCGTTCGTGGAACAAATCCGTTTCCACCCCCACCCACCCACCCCCCCGCCCGGACAAAGCTTTCAGAAAGGCGTCAGGACCAGAGATGCCAATTAAAGCCGCCCCGCTGCGCGCGTTAGCCAAGCCAAAGCGCAAAAGGGACGTTGGGAAACAAAGGAGAGTAAGGAGTCCCCCCCACCCCCACTCTTTGCTCCCAGGAGTAACACCGAGCGTGACGGGGGGGAGAAGATGGACTTAAAAGAGCTTGGCGTCCATGGCGCATCTGGGGGCCGCCGGTCCTCTTGCGGAGGAGACACACGAGGGTCCAATTGTAGCTTTGCGGGTCTAGCGTGCTTCTCCAAAGCAATTCCAGTCCAAAATGAAAAAAAAAAAAAAAGGAGAGAAAAGGAATAAAAATAAAAAAAAATTGCTCCCGGAACAAAAAAAAAAATCCTTTTTTATTTTTTTGGTGTTTTCCCACTCTTTGCATCCTCGGCTCAGCCACAAACGCGCGCATACACAACAACACACACAAAAACAAATCCTTTTTTTTTGGGGGGGGGGGTGTTTTTTCCCCTCTTGCATCCTCAGCTCAGCCAGAAACGCACGCACACACACACACACCAACACACACACACAAATCCTTTTTTTTTGAGGGGCGGGGTGACGTTTTCCCCCTCTTGCATCTTCGGCTCAGCCACAAATGCACACATACACACACAACGCTACTGCTTTTGATTCCTTCGGGTACCGCGCTTGTCCATTTCACCCGCCGGGGCCCCGCCCCTTTTCCTCCTCACCGGCTCCGCCCCTCCCCCCTCCCCTCCCCCCGTCGGCTAGGAACGCGTTGCCCCCCCCCCCTCCCACCCCGCGCTCCGATTGGCCGAAGCCCTGCCGTAGCTCGGGACCGGAGCCGCGGCTGTGATACCGCTCTAGCTCGCGTGCGGCCAGCAGTTTTGCAGTAGCAGCAGCCGCGGCAACGCGCGCGCGAGAAGGGAGCCCGGCTGGCTGGCTGGCAAGGCAAGGCAAGAGAAAGCTGGCTGGCGGACGGGCGCAGGGAAGACCGCGGGCTTGGAAGGCGACGAGCGCTTAAAAAGCTTGCGAAAGGCAAACGGGGACGAGGAGGAGGAGGAGGAGGAGGAAGAAAGGCTAGGAGTCACAGCCCTGCGGGCGGGCGAGCCACTGCGGTGCTTGAGCTGGCCTCTGCAAAAGGCTATCCGCGGCTCTCCCGCCGGCTCGCCTCGCATCTGGGCAGCCGGAGAAGAGAACGAAGAACTTCCCATTGACCCAAAGAAGGTGGGAAGAAAAGTCCACAGACGCGGGAGGGACCAGATCCCGCGTTCCTCCTTGCAGCGGGCATTTCTTTCTTTCTTTCTTTTTTCCTGCTGCTGCTGCTTGCTCCGAGTTGCTTTTTTTTTTGGCGGCTCCCGCCTTGCGTTCCGTCGGTCGCCCGTGGGCGCGGGGGACGATGAGCTTCGCCAGCAAACTTTCCTCGCCGCTGCTTTGTTTCCTGCGGCGCTGGGCGAGCCGGAGGATGCTCAACGCCAGATAATCATGGGGGCCCCGAGAGGAGCGGCCGGGAGGCGACCGGGAGAAGCTCTGCAGCACCAGCGGCGCTCCTGAGCGCCTTCGCCGCCATCCTCGCCACCCCGGGCTTCCCACCTGCCTCGCCGCTGCCCAGCCGAGGAGCTTCCGCGGATCGCCGCTTTGGCTCTCCTTGCAAGCCGGGAGGGGATTCCGCTCCTCCGCCGCCGGCAGCTGGAGAGAGAGAGAGAGAGAGAGAAAGGGAGAGAAAGAGAGAGAAGGAGGGAGGAGGAGGAGGGGGGTCCGGCGTGTCTCCTCGCCCCCCGCCTTCCCGATGCCTCCCCCAACGAACCGGGCGATTTGGAACCGCGCTCGCCGCCTCGCCTTCCTTCGGATGGACTTCCAGGGCTAAAAGAAGAAGAAAAAAAACTCCGGAAAGGTTTCCGTCTCGCCGGCCTCCTTCCTTCCTTCCTTCCACCCGTGTCTGTCCCCCCACCCCACCTCCCTTTCCCAACCTCTCCGTGACTTCTCCTGCGTGACTCTCCCTCTGCCTCCCTCCCCAGTTTTTCGGGTGCCCCTCCGTAGTTTTCCCCCAGCGGCTTTCCTCCATCCCCATCTTTCCACCGCCGTGGTTCCTCTCCTTTCCTGCCGCGGAATTCGTTCGCTACCTTCGTCCGCCCGGAGGTTGGGTTCCCTCCCCCTCCCCCTTCTTTTCCTCCCTCTCCTCCTCTTCCCAGGTACTCCACTTTCTTCACTAAGGGTCTGTTCAAATTGGGGAGGGGGGGAAGAGTGGTGGCGGAGACAGAGGAAGGGGTAAAGGAGCGGGTGGGGGGGTGTAAAGATTTGCGCATGCCAGGTGTAAGTCGGCTGAGGTCCCTCCTCCCCAATTCAAGATTGTGTGTGTGTTTGTGTGTGTGTGTGTGCGCGCGTGTGTTTTAAATTGGTAATACATTTGCCAATTGTGTAACTCCTCCCGATCTGGCTGAGTAGAAGGGAAGCATTTATTCCCGGTTTTCCTTAGGGCTAGGGAGGTTGCTGAAGAAGGCGGTGCACCTGGGAGAGAGAGAGAGAGAGAAGAGAAGACATAAGCTTGTAAAGTAAATATCCCCTCCCCCGTAGAACAGCTTCTTTTCTTTCCTTCCTTTCCCTCTGACTCACTCCTTCTTCCGCACTGTCCCTTCCACAACTCCCCTGACTTCCCCTCCTTTTCCCAGACACAAAATCAACAGGCAGCCGGGAAGAGGAGGAGGAGGTGGGTGAGGGAGGCACGGAGGGGGGTGAACTATGGATATTCTCTGCCCCCTGCTCCAATTTCTGCTCGCTCTTTGGTGGACTGGCGTAGGAGCTCTGATCAACTTGAAGTATTCGGTGGAAGAAGAGCAAAGAGCTGGCACGGTGATTGCGAATATTGCCAAAGATGCCCGAGATGCCGGCTTTGTCTTGGATCCTCGGCAACCCGCTGCTTTCCGAGTGGTGTCCAACTCAGCGCCCCACCTGGTGGACATCAACCCTGGATCGGGCTTACTAGTGACCAAGCAGAAGATTGACCGGGACTTACTTTGCAGACAAAGCCCCAAGTGTGTGATCTCTTTAGAGGTCATGTCAAGCTCCATGGAGATCTGTGTGATCAAGCTGGAGATCAAAGACCTCAACGATAATGCTCCCAGCTTTCCCACGGATCAAATTGCGTTGGAGATCTCAGAGACAGCCAGCCCGGGGACTAGGGTGCCACTCGAAAGCGCTTACGATCCAGATTCGGGCAGCTTTGGAGTGCAGAGCTATGAGATCACTCCCAACGATCTCTTTGGCTTGGAAACCAAGACGCGAGGGGATGGTTCCCGCTTTGCCGAGCTGGTGGTGGAGAAGAGCCTGGATCGCGAGACCCAGTCTCATTACAGTTACATGATCACAGCTTTGGATGGTGGAGACCCACCCAACTTTGGGACGGTGGAGTTAACCATCAGGGTCATCGACTCCAATGACAACAACCCTCTCTTTGAAGAACCCTCCTACACCGTGAGTGTGCTGGAGAATGTTCCTCCGGGCACACCGGTGATCCGCCTCAATGCCACAGACCCCGATGAGGGCACCAATGGGCAGGTCTTGTATTCCATCCACAGCTATGTCTCCGAGAAGGCCAGGGACCTCTTCCAGATCAATCCTCAGACCGGTTTGATCACGGTCACGGGGGCGATTGACTATGAGGAAGGTCACGCCTACGAACTGGATGTACAGGCTAAAGATCTGGGTCCCAACTCCATCCCAGCCCATTGCAAAGTGACCGTCACTGTACAGGACGCCAATGACAACCCGCCCCTCATTAACTTGCTCTCGGTCAACAGCGAGCTTGTGGAAGTCAGCGAGAACGCGCCTCCGGGCTACGTCATCGCCTTGGTGAGGGTTTCTGACAGGGATGCGGGTGCCAATGGCCGAGTGCAGTGCAAACTGTTGGGCAACGTGCCCTTCCGCTTGCAGGAATATGAGAGTTTCTCTACAATCCTAGTGGACGGACGCTTAGACAGGGAGCAGAGGGACCAGTACAATCTAACCATCCAAGCGAAGGATAATGGGGTCCCTTCTCTGCAGGCCACAAAGTCCTTTACCGTCAAGATCACAGACGAGAATGATAACCACCCACACTTCTCCAAGCCTTACTACCAGGTCATTGTGCAGGAGAACAATACCCCCGGGGCCTACCTCCTTTCTGTTTCTGCCAGGGATCCTGACCTTGGCTTAAATGGTAGCATCTCCTACCAGATTGTCCCGTCCCAAGTAAGGGATATGCCTGTTTTCACCTATGTCTCCATTAACCCCAACTCGGGAGACATCTACGCCTTGAGGTCATTCAACCACGAGCAGACCAAGTCCTTTGAGTTCAAGGTCTTGGCCAAAGACGGAGGCAACCCTTCCTTGCAAAGCAACACCACCATCAGAGTCATTGTCCTGGATGTCAACGACAATACTCCGGTGATCACGGCCCCTCCTTTAGTCAACGGGACCGCGGAGGTCTACATCCCCAGGAACGCTGGCGTTGGCTACTTGGTGACGGTGGTCAAGGCCGATGACTATGACGAAGGGGAGAATGGGAGGCTTTCCTACGAGATGGCTGAAGGGGATCGAGGGTTTTTTGAGATCGACCAGGTCAATGGCGAGATAAGGACCACCAGAGCCTTTGGGGAAAACTCCAAGACTACGTATGAGTTGATTGTTGTGGCCCACGACCATGGGAAAACATCGCTTTCGGCATCGGCTTTGATTTTGATATACCTTTCCCCGGCCCTGGATGCCCAAGAATCCATAGGATCTGTAAATTTGTCCCTGATTTTTATTATTGCCCTGGGTTCAATTGCTGCCATTCTGTTTGTCACCATGATCTTTGTAGCTGTCAAATGTAAACGGGATAACAAAGAAATCAGGACTTACAACTGCAGGTAAAGTACAGATGCCTTTTGATATTAGCCTTATGTGACTGCTTTTAACACCCACCCTTTAAATGTGTCATTCAATAATGGGGCCGGTTCCTAACCAAGAAAGACCTTGCCTGCTTCCAAGATACAGGCTGTATTAAAAAGGCCAACCGTGAATTCTTTTAACTCTAGTTAGAAGTGGTTTTATTAGGGTGCTTTATATTCTTTGCCTATCCAGGATTATTAAAACACATACACACACAGAGAGACACACACACACAAAAGTCCCCCTGGCCATGGCACCAGTTTACTGAAAGAGGGGAAAATACAAGGAATTGTAGTAACACAGCCAGGCTTTTGATGTGCAATCTTGAACGTGCATCATAAGGCATCTACCTCTGTTCTGGTTTGGGCTGCTTTCCTTTGGTCTCTCCCCCACTCCTCCTCGAAAGGGAGAAGGCTCAAAAAAAAAAAAAAGATAAAAAGCTCTTTGGATCAGTTTGAAAACCGGCTGGGTAGCGATGAGTGCCCGTGCAAGCTTTTGGCAATTACTAAGCCGTGCCTTTTTTTTTCCCACAACGGCTGCAGTCCTACCGCTATCCTGTCCCCACCAGATGAGGTCACTGTGGCTGTTTTTTTAGAAGCCAGCTTGTTTTCTCCAGAAAGGGCTGGTTGTAAATATATATGTGTGTGTGTGTGAAAGCTGGTTGGGGAGAAGATAAAAGAACGTAAGGTTTTGCTAGAAATATAGAAAGATATATATATATATATATATTTGGTGTGGGGAAGAAAGACGGCCAGGTTTGGCATGGCTTTTTTTTGAATGGTCTGTTTGGGAGGAAAAAGAAAGAACCATCCAGAGAATTTCGGTTCTTCTCTGCTTTTTGCAAGGAGAAAAATGACAACCAAGCTAGCTTTCTTTTAATTCTTTCCCCTCTTCCAACTTTATTTGCATGCTCTTTGTTTAAAAAAATAAATAAATCAGGGTGGCTTTTTAAGTTGCTCTTCCCTGTTTTTTTTTCCGTTTCCCCTTGCAGTGGTGTTTGAATGATGCCCGGACTTATTTTTATTATAAATACTACCTGCATTTAAGGGATGTGTTTGCCCAAGACGTAGGGTGGCGTGTAGCTTTTCCTCCTCCCCGCTCCATACCCTTGGCTTGCTTTTGAAATCTTAAGCTACAGGATTTGGGTCTCTTGAATATGTAACAGCCGTGTGATCATTGTCTGTCTTTTGCTATTCTCTGTGTTGCACAAGTTAGTAGACAAATGCTAACCACACATGAATATCAATTGGGTGCCATAAAGGAACAGCTGCAACCGCCTATAAATGGTTTAATCCTGTTAGGAATGAAATAGCCATAACTTCTCCATTCCTTCAGTTCTCTGGAAAGAAGGGGGACAGAAATGAATGTTGTCCTCTCTTTTGAAAAAAATCCCTGAATGCCCTCCAGCCATTTGAAACCTGACATTCTTCAGGGATTTATTTACACTCTTCATATTAACGGAGTTCAGGGATAGTATTTCTCACTCAGTTTTACAATGTCTTGTACCTCCTGGCCATACCGTTTCAGGGCATTGAAAGTATGGAGGCCATCCTCCTGTGAATAAAGCCACTGGCTTTCCAGGGCTTCAGCTTTTAAACGAGATCTAATACGTTGAATTTCTTACCACCTCGCCCATTAAGCAAGAATAGACGCAGAAGGAAAAGAAAGCAAGGCTCAAACTGAGCCTCAACGCCTCTAACAGATTTCCACTTTGGTTTGGTGTGATGGCTTAGGGAGGGGATTAATGAAGTGCACTTTAATTAAATAATTGGCCAGGAGAAGGGAAAAACACACACCGATAAGGCACCCACGAAGGCCTGAGTAAGCAAAGTTTCCAAGATCGTTGCAGGAAATGTTCCAACCCATGAGACATTGAGCAGGGGAAATCTGTATGACTCCTTCCAAGGAGTAAACTTCATCAGGTTCAGCAGGATTTCCTTGGGGTGGATGGGTGGGTGGGAGGTAAATATGATGTTTAAAATATTAGCCGCTTATAGAAAGTGTGCTGAGATTTTCCTCCCCAGAAACACAAGCAGGTTTTCTAAAAATGCACCCAATGGGCATGCTTGCAAAGAAGCTATCTTGTTATTTGCCCGTTGTGGATTTTGAAATCAGGGTTAGGGGAAGGTGTCCCTTCTCCCCCATAATGTGTGGTAGGGAGGCCTTTTGTCTTCTAAACCAGAGACGGAGGTGTGATATGTGTGGGCAGGTGAGTTGATGCTTCCACTCAGGTGCTGAGCATTTGCATAAGCTTTCTGGGATCTCTTTAAGCATCCAGTGTAGGCATTTTGGAAGATTTCCACCTCTACTTGTTGCTAAATGGTCAGTGCTGTTCTAGCTGCTCCTTTCTCTGGGGTGCATTAATTTGGGGTTAAGCAAAAGGGCTGTTTGAGCCTGCAAGCTGGACCGATATAGTTTGAGCGGATAATCCAGCGAGCTTCAAACAATAGGATTCTATTTATTCTTTTTTTTTTCCCTGGGTTTCTAAGCCTTACGAAATTCACCCAGTCCTGCCATTAGGGGCAAAACCAAGCTACCTTCCGTCTTGCGTTCCTCTTGAAAGCATCTCACACTGCAGGGACACAGCCTAACTATTAACCTGCAATAGGACGTGTCCTATTTTGTTTTATTGAGTTTTTTTTTTAAAGAAAGTATGTTTTTCTTTCCTGACAGAACAATTAATCGGTGGAACAATTTGCCTCCAAGAAGTTGCGAATGCTCCAACACTGGATATTTTTAAAAAGATGTTTTATTTTATTTTGTCAAACAATTATTAGATAACAGGTATAAGTATAAACATGGTTATAAATACATGAAATGGATACGAATAAGAAAAAAAAGAAACAATAGGACAGGGACGGTAGGCACGTTTTGGTGCACTTATGCACGCACCAAAATGCATGTTGGGGATAACCATTTGTCTGACATGGTGTAGGGTTTCCTGCCAAAGCAGGAGGGGATGTGTGGACTGGAAGACCTTCAAGGTCCCTTCCAATGCTGTTATTCTATTTCAATTCTTTGGGGACCGAGAGAAAGATCTTTTTGGATTTTTCTCCATATTTTTTTTCCTCCTTCAGCAAGAGTCTCATGGCGTCTTCACCTGTTGGACAGATTCTCAGAGATAGCCTTTCCAGAATGCTGCGCTCTAGGGAACGCTGACTGGGGAATTATGGGAGTGAAAATCCCTCTATTTTGGAGTGTATCCACTTTGGAGAGCAGCTGCTTTTGAATCATTTGTCTTGAGGTTTCGTTGCAAAGCTAGCATAGGCGATGAACTTCAATGGTGTTGGTGGTGGTGGTTATTGTTTTTTTAAAAAAGCCCAGCAGGCATGACTTTGGGAAATGAACATTTTTCCAGCCTTTAGTGCAAGTGAGATCTATTTCTGACTTTTAAAACCCGGCCACGGTGCTTTCACATCTCCCTTCAATATCTACGTCTGTGTGGCACTGATAACAAGATGTAGTCCCCAGTGGTAACACTGAGTCACAGTGACTTCAATCTAACTCATCAAGATAACATCTGATTGCATTTGTGGCTCTAATTATTTTTTTCCTGGCTGTTGTTTACTGATAACTTTTCTCCCTTCCTGCTCTTTCCTCTTTTCTCTCAATTTTCTTTTTCCTGGGCGAGAGATAAATCACTTGCCGTCTTTCGGTTAACAAGTGAAAGGTCAAGAAATGGGGGTATATTTTATAACGTTCCTTTCAAAAACACCCCCCCCCCTCGGCTGAATGGCCTGGCAGGAATGGGTGTTTGATCCTAACAGATAACAGTTAATCAGAGTTGGAAGGGATTTTGTAGGTCATCTAGTCCAACCCCCTGCCCAAGCAGGAGACCCTACACCATTTCTGACAGATGGGAGCCCAATCTCTTCTTGAAAGTCTCAAATGATGGCGCTCCCACAACTTCCAAGGGCAAGCTGTTCCATTGGTTGATTGTTCTCACTGTCAGAAAGTTTCTCCTTATTTCCAGGTTGAATCTCTCCTTGTGCAGTTTCCATCCGTTATTCCTTGTCTGGCCTTCAGGTGCTTTAGAAAATAGCTTGACCCCTTCCTCCTCTCTGTGGCAGCCCCTCAAATATTGGAAGACTGCTCTCCTGTCTCCCCTGGTCCTTCTCTTCACTAGACTAGCCATGCCCAATTCCTGCAGCCATTCATCGTATGTTTGAGCCTCCAATCCCCTCATCATCCTGGTTGCTCTTCTCTGCATTCTTTCCAGAGTCTCAACATCTTTTTTTTTTATGACCAAAACTGGATGCAGTATTCTAGGTGTGGTCTTCCTAAGGCTTTATAGAGTGGTATTTATAGAGTGATCCTGCCAGATGGGTGGGCTTCATCTCCCAGAATTCCTGGCCTTCAGAGCCTTGCTGAGAATCCTGGGAGGCTGGGACAGAGAAGAGAAGAGAAGAATGACTTGGGAACACAGAGTAAAGGTGGGGATGTCCAAGCTGTGAGATATCATGAGAAGGACGAATCACCTAAGGAACAAAAACCTACCAGATGGATCTTTTTTTGAATACTGTATTAATCTGGCAAATTGAGTTCACAAGATAATTGGCCTGCAGAAATTCTGGCTGCCAGGGAACAAGCCCAATGCCAGGTAATTGACTCCAGTGGCTGTTTATAAGCGTGTATTATCTAGATAGAACACCTTTGGGCAGGCTGAAGGAACATAACCAGGTTTTACTGCAATGGGAAATGACACGGAACAATCTCCCTGCCGATTTCCCTGTCTACTTTCCCCCCATTTCTGTGAATCCATTTAAATAATTTTTCTGATCCTTATTACCAAAGGAAATGCATTTGCATACTCTTTTTTTTTTCATGGATTTTCACATTATTATTATTATTTTTTCTTCCCTCATTTTCTGCAGGCTGAACTATATCTCGGGTAACTAGCTATACCGACTGTTCTCAGCAGCAGAAAAACCTAACACAAAAAAACCAAACCCAACCAAAATCAAAACACGGGGAATATTTTCTTCCCTCTCCTTTATTCCACACTTGTTGCTCTTGTGTGTGTGTGTGTGTGTGTGTATCGGATCCACAAACCTCGTTCTGCTTATGAGAGATAACACCCAAGAGCCTTCGCTGTCAAAAAGAGCCGAGCCATCAATCACCCTCTGCACGTGGATGGGAAAAATCGGGCCTCTCTCTCTCTCTCTGAGAATGTCCACTTGACTAGTGTCCGGTTTGAGGATGACGTAAGGTTCTCACTTTGCTTTCCTTCTGTCCTGCAGAATTGCAGAGTACTCCTACGGGCACCAAAAGAAATCCTCCAAGAAGAAAAAAATCAGCAAGAACGACATCCGCCTAGTGCCCCGGGATGTAGAGGAGACTGATAAAATGAACGTTGTCAGCTGTTCCTCCTTGACGTCATCCCTCAACTACTTCGACTATCACCAACAGACTCTGCCTCTGGGTTGCCGCCGATCAGAAAGCACCTTTCTCAACGTGGAGAACCAAAACAACCGGAACGCCGGCTCCAACCACAACTACCACCACACCTTCACGGGTCAGGGACCTCAACAGCCGGATCTCATTATCAATGGGATGCCTCTCCCAGAGGTGAGCGCTATCTCTTGGATGGAAGAGGGCTTCCAGAAAGTCCCCAAATTGCAACAATGAATGAGCTTTGGGTGCAACTGGCAGCTTGGGGGGTGGGTGGGTGTGGCGCTAAATAGAAACCAAGCATTTCCGAGTTGGATGTTTGGCTGCCATCTTGGGTGACTTTTAAAAAAATCGGACCAACTTTCCCGGAAGGTGAGGTTCTCCAGACGACCTGAACTCCCATTCGCATCATCTTCATGATGAGAATGGTAGAGCCCAGAGTATTTGGAGCATGCCAAGTTAGGCGTGACAGGCCCATCGAAGAGAAGTGGCTGTTAGCTATGATCACAATGCAGGGTGATTATGTCTAAGTTCTTCCTGAATCCATGCAAGTTTTTGAGTGCAGAAAATTGGTGTGTATTGGCTGTCTCTACAGGCTTTTCTGATTGGCCACTCTGGGAAACAGGTTTAATGAGTCGTGAGCCGAGTTAACACCAAGCTTGTTTGCATTCTCTATTTAGTTTGGACTTCTTGTAGACTTAAATGCATGGATTTGATTTGACTTGACTTTGTTACGTGGAGGACCATTGTATTCCTTGCATCGTTGTGGCTTTCTCAGGGGTTTTTCTTCCACCCAACATGGTTTAACACAGTTGTAAAGCTAGACTGACTAATGTATCAGCAGTTAGTACATGCCAATGTTGTATTGATGGTGACAGGTTGGATCCATGCAGATGGAATGGTGATGGGAAAGGGACCTAGAGGTTCGATGTGCTTTTTAAAAAAAAATTCACCAAACATTGCAAATTCTTCATGATGTCCTCATCTATCTTTGTAAAAAGGGAAGGAAAAATATAATTCTTATTGTTCCAGTTCTAAAGACAGCAGGCTCTTGACTTAACTCTAAAGCCTGCCAAATTCAGAGAAGGACCCTTAATAACTTAGTCAGATATGGCAGTATTAGTATCATGCCCTTGTTGGAGTCTGATTCTGAGGGGGAGATTGAGCAGCTGACAGGGAGTGGGAGTGTGGCTCTGGTGGCTGTGGAAGAAACGGAGGAAGGCCACAGCCTGGCTGGGCATTCAGAGGAAGATCCAGGGCCACCCCCTCTTCATCCTAAGGCATGCAGGGAGGAATGGAGAAGGGAGTAACGTGGCTTACGGGAGAGAAAAGGGCCCTGATCCCTTTCATTAATTGCAGCTGGGAGAACAGGATATAAGTGGGGTGTTTGCACACAGCTCCTTGCTGGAAGCAAAGCATGCATTATCTTTGTTGAGGCTTATTTGGGTTTTGACGTCCTCCCAACTGTGGGTGCTGTATTATCCTTTGAAAACCTGCAATTTATCATCCTGGCCTGTCGTGTTAATTAGTTCAGTGTGGTTTGTGTTGGGTTTTTTTAATGTCTAATTATCTCTACTTTGGGTTGGGACTGCATTTCTGCCCTTCGTAGACTGTTTTTTTTGAAGAATTTAATATCCAGCGAAGGATAATTGGACATTGGGGGCCGAGTTGGAGGCATTAAAAGGAATTTATTCTATTTTGGTGACTTTGTTATTTTTGTGTCACACCCTGGGTCATCACAATTAGCTTCCAGAGTTTGGTAGTTACTGTAGAATTACTCCTGTTCTTTCTGAGGTTTGGGCTGTTAATACCAATGTGTATGAGGTCAAAATGATGTCACCAACATCTCAGTGAGTAATGCAGTTAACTTTGCGCAGGTAGTCCTTGGCTTCTCGCCACAATTGAGCCCAACATTTCTGTTGCTAGGTGAGACAGTTGTTAAGTGAGTTTTGTCTTTCCTCGCCCAGTTGTTAAGTGAATCACTGCAGCTGTTGAGCTAAGTAAACATGGTTGTTAAGTAAATCTGCTTCGCCATTGACTTTGCTTATCAGATCATGTGACCCTGGGACACTGCAAAGGTCATAAATGTGAGTCAATGGGAAGCATCTGAATATTGATCATGTGATTATGGGGATGCTGTAATGGTCGTAAGTGTGAAAAAAGCTCATAAGTCCATTTTTTCCAGTGCCGTTGTAACTTTGAATGGCCACAAAAGGAATAGTTGTAAGTAATGTGTCTTGTTCCAAGAATAGATGGTCCAATGAAAATTGACCATAGCCAATGGCCACCGAATGCTCATTAATAGAAATAGAAATATTTATTGGCCAAGTGTGGTTGGATACACAAGGAATTTGTCTTGGTGCAAATATTCTCAGTATACATAAAAGAAAAGATACATTTGTCAAGAAGCATCAGGTACAACAAGGAAGGAAGTAATAGAATAGAATAGAATTCTTTATTGGCCAAGTATGATTGGACATACAAAGAATTTGTCTTGGTGCAAATGCTCTCAGCATACGTAAAAGAAAAGATACATTCGTCAAGAGTCAAGAATCATCAGGTACAACACTTAATGATAATCATAGGGTACAATAAGCAATCAAATCATGCTAGGAAACAGTCAGTATAAATCATAAGGATACAAGCGACAAAGTTACAGTCATACAGTCACAAGTCGGAGGGGATGGGCAATAAGGGGTGATGAGAAGATTAATAGTAATAGTAGTGTAGACTTTGTAAATAGTTAGACAATGTTGAGGGAATTATGTGTTTAGTAGAGTGATGGCATTCGGGAAAAACCTGTCCTTGTGTCTAGTTGTTCTGGTGTGCAGTGCTCTATAGCGTCGTCTTGAGGGAAGGAGTTGAAACAGTTCATGTCTGGGATGTGAGGGGTCTGTAGATATTTTCACAGCCCTCGGTGCAGTATACAGGTCCTCAATTGAAGGCAGGTGGGTAGTAATTGTTTTTTCTGCAGTCCTAATTATCCTCTGAAGTCTGTGTCTGTCCTGTTCGGTTGCAGAACCAAACCAGACAGTTATAGAGGTGCAGATGACAGACTCAATCATTCCTCTGTAGAACTGTTATCAGTGGCTCCTTGGGCAGTTTGATCTTTCTGAGTTGGCGCAGAAAGAACATTCTTTGTTGTGCTTTTTTGATGATGTTTTTGATGTTAGATATCCATTTTAGGTCATGTGATATAGTAGTATAATAGTAACATCTTTGGGTCAAGAGAAAAGGCCTGGAATGTCTCTGGCTGAAGGTCATGATTAGATGCATGTTGGTCCTTATTAAACAAACTTTCATTTTAGGCAAGACTTGCTTTAATAGCAGATGGAAAATGCAACCAGGGTGTTACATTCAGGTCACAAAGCTTAAACCATTTTCTAGTTGCTCAGGATTTTGAGTGGTAAACTAACCACGCCGGCTGTGGTTGCAAAACACAGTGTGCACTATACTTGAATTAGTTACATATGTTGTGACAACCACCATTGGACATGCGATGACTTCAGTAGGAGATAGGTTTACGTTGCAAAGTTTAATTGGGGAATTCATGCAGGAAGACAAATGTCTAAAAGATCAGAGTTCCATATCAAATGTTCTCATGTTTGTTTCTGTTGCATCGTATACTAGTGATGAAGGAAGAATTTGGTTTGTCCTCAAAGTCTTTGGAAACAGGTCCCCAAATCCAGTGAATAAATGGGAGATAAAGCTGTTTTCTTGTATGGCGTTGTCAGATCTGGAGTGTGTTAAACCTGCTAGGCAAGATCAGGCAAGCAAGAATTAATTGATTCTTGATTCTTAACGAATGTTCCTTTTCTTTATGTATACTGAGAGTATTTACACCAAGACAAATTCCTTGTGTGTCCAATCACACTTGGCCAATAAAGTATTCTATTCTATTCTATTCTATTCTATTCTATTCTATTCTATTCTATTCTATTCTATTCTATTCTATTCTATTCTATTCTATTCTAACAAGAGACCCCAGCAAGGTATCTTCAAGCCAGTCTCAGGGTAAATACAAAACCTTTGAAAGAGCAGAAGCAACTTCCAACCCTCACTTAAGTCCATTAAAATGAAACTTGGCAACTTTAAGATGTGTGGATTTCAAACTCGCAGAATTTCCCAACCAGCAGAAAACACTGATTTAAACGATCTGAAATGCTTTTTCTCAGGTTTCTCTATACACTGGGTTGCGTTGCAGTTTGTGAGATGAGATGCCCAGGATTGGCCAAGGGTCTCTTGATGGTTCCTCTTCCTTCCATTCCTTTCCCAGACTTCTCAAAGTCTTTCATGGTGACAGTGATTGTCTTCTACTCGGATTACAGGATTGCTCAGTAGATGATGATGATGCTACACCTCACTACAAAATGAGAGGAAGCCTTCTCTGTGCCTTGTTGTTAGAGAGGTGGGAAGCTTTGAAATGGAGGTCTATGGAGATTCTCAGTCATCCAGGTCATGGTTGTCCCCAAGGAGCTTTTTCAAGAAGCAACTGGTCTTTCTGGTTTTTCTTTGAAGATGTTTCACTCCTCATCCAAGAGCTCATTATCAGAACTGAGGAAGTCCAGTTGCCTCTTGAAAAAAATCACCTTTGGGACTTGGAAATGGAGGAAGCTTAGGGACAAAGCTCTGGTCAATATGGTGAGACAGTCATCTTGCATGCAGGAGATTCCGTGTTTCTAGCATCTTCAAGATCAGGGACTCTTGTAGCTTTTGATGAGCCATGATTTGAAGCATTCCTTATTGACTATACTGATGAGTACTCAATTCTTCAACCTGGAGGTAACAAATAATGGGGAGATGTTCTTTTCTCTTTGAACTTTTGGGATTAGCTACCCATCAAAGTCAACAGTATAGAAATTCCTGGATTAATTTTATGATCTGGTGCAAAGAGCCATAGGGATTTTGAACTTCCAATAAGGACATTGAGATTTGGCTGCTAGGTACTTGAGGAGATGTAGAATGGATTGTATGACTGACACCACTACATGTTTCCTTGAAATGAAGCTACTAATCCAACGATACTCTTCCTCCATCCACCCTTTTACATTTTGAAGTGGAAATATCTTATTTTCCCCATCTTCTTGGGGTTGAGATGGTTGTTGGAGAAACATGCTGTGATATATCAAAGCTTTTTTTCTCAGAAAACAAGCTCTTTTTTTCCTCACTGCTAGGAGTTGAAATACTCATTCGGCTACAATATGTGCCCAGTCCTGTTGGACATTTTTTGATTAACACGGGTTTGCTTCTCTTTGAATTATTATTTGACATTAAGTAAATATCAAGTAATAATTTTTTTATAATGGCATTGTCACATTTCTTACTTTTCATAGAATAACAAAGCTAAGAAGTGGGTGAAATATTGATGAATATATACATAGAGAGAGAGGAGGGGGAGAGAGAGAGACAGATAGACAGACTATTGCTGGGTACACAAGAGATTTGGAAACTGAGAGAGGTGGGGGGAGAGAGAGAGACTATGGCTGGGTACACACAAGAGATTTGGAAGCTGTAGTTGCACAAATTGCTAAGACAAGTTTAGCTTTATCTTGAATATTTACTTTTGGGTAGAGTTTTGCACAAATCCATTTGTTAATTTATCCTCCTGTGGATTGAGTGAATGTGGAAAAGGGATCCTTTTGGTAACTCTGTTAGTAACTCAGATACGTGTGATGCAGAGCTATGTTTTTAATAAACTTTAACTAAGTTACGGGTGTGTTGGGCAAACACAATCTGTTACTTTGTTTGAAGCAACCTGGTATTGGATTAATGTGATGTGGGAACGAGAATGTTAACGGGTGCCGAGAATTCACCATTTTTATTTCTTTTCATGTGTGTTTCTTTGAGTCAGTTGTTGATTCCGGGTGACTGTTTGGATAAGCCTCTGCAGTTTTCTGGGCGAAGATTTCAGAAATGATTTGCCGTTGCCTCCTTCCTAGAGACAACTGAGAGAGAGAGAGTGACTGGTTTAAAGTCACCCACCTGACTTGGTGCTTAAGGTGCAATGAGAATTCTCATTCTTCTGGTTTCTAGCCTAGTTGCTTAAATACTACACCAAACTGGTACTCAGAAAGCTACCAAGGTAGAATAATGATCACCAATGACTGAATGAGCAGATCAATTACCAGATTTATTCATTCTTATCCAGCATGCAATAAATGTAGTACGTTTTGGTTTTGGCTTAACAATTTAAATAGAGGCAGTCTTGGACATCTCTCCATTGGGTTGAAGTAAGTACCAGGGAAGAAAAAGAGGGTTGATGGGGCTTATTTGTAGCCTGGCTTCATACTACAGTTTGGAAACCTGACAGCTGCTTGTACATTAGTTTATTTCTGCTTACTAGATACTTAAGATCCACCTTTCTGTCTGTTGACTTCAGTCACTCCAATTGCAGGATTGTGATGATGATGGTTTCTTACTTGATGGGGGATGGTGGTGGAATAGGCAACCTCTTGGTGGCTAATTTTCCCAGCCAGCATAAATTAAGATGGAAAGTTGGTTAAGATGAATACCATGCAACTCTTTTTGGTCTCCATCCTTGAGTTCTATGAGAAATACGGAGACTATCTGTCTAATGTTTGCTTTGTTGATATCCATCCATCCAACCAACCCAACCCAACCCCAACCCAACCCAACCCAACCAAATGTCTTCCAACAGACCTTGCCTTTTCTTCTCTTTCTGATCTTCTGGCTGCATTTTGCTTTGTGTTTTCCCTTTTCGGATTGCATCATATTCAAGAATTTTATATGCCAAGCCCAACACTTGGCCTCTTTAAGATTACCAGTACCAAGGCAACTTCTGAACCTCTGCAGAAGTGCTTGGAGCCAATAGTGAACTCAACAGACTGTAGCAGTTGGAAGTGAGGGAGAATTAAAAAAAAATGCAATTAAGGGCACACAGCAGATGTAATATCACACCGTTCCAGAGAATTAAATCTCCATGTCAGTGCCAGCGTTGATACGGGATGTATAATCAAGTTTCTCCACTGCAATTTAATGGCATTGACCTGTGAATAATCATCCAGGTATTCCGAAGGTAGCTGCTCTTACGATCTTGTACTTGGGTTATTATTTGACAACTGCGATGAGATGGAAGAAGAGTAAATGTTTGAGTTTCACAGGATTCTTTTAAGTAGTGGAACTGAAGCAAAAGGATGCTTACCAATCAATGTGCAATCAAGGCTTCAAGGAAAGATCTCTCTGGCAATGGAGCAATCTAGGAAAGCTATTTTGATGGATCCTTGAGAAGTTTTTCCAAATTTCTTTTGATGATGTTTTTGAAGCCTGCTTTCTTTTTGGACGTGATGAAGGGGGTTTCTGCTAGCAGCACTGCTTTCTATCACATCTTCCCATGAGACTGGACCTTCCTTGGTTGCCTGCATTTTCCAAGACTGAAAAAAAAAAAATCCCACAGGAAGCTTCTTCCTTTTTCCTCTTTGGCATTTAATGCCTGTGCAGGAAGCCAAAGAGGCTACAAAGTGCTAGAAAGATGATAGTATAATGGAAGACAGGATATCCATCACACTCCTTTGCCATTTTGCAACTGAACATCTGTGTTTGCAGAACAGGCGTAGCAAAGTATTTGTACATCGTGCAAAACTTGGTGAGTTCCAAGTTCCAAACCTTGATTTATTTTGGTGTTCTTGGACTATTGTGCCAAATCAGGCAGTATTAATATGGTAATAGTTTATGCTCCAACGCTGGAAGTTTTTAGGAAGACAATGGACAGCCATTTGTCTGAAATGGTATAGGGTTTCTGGTCTAAGCAAGGGGTTGGATTAGAAGAGCTCCAATGTCCTTTCCTTCTCTTCTCTTCTCTTCTCTTCTCTTCTCTTCTCTTCTCTTCTCTTCTCTTCTCTTCTCTTCTCTTCTCTTCTCTTCTCTTCTCTTCTCTTCTCTTCTCTTCTCTTCTCTTCTCTTCTCTTCTCTTCTCTTCTCTTCTCTTCTCTTCTCTTCTCTTCTCTTCTCTTCCCTTCCCTCCCCTCCCCTCCCCTCCCCTCCCCTTCCCCTCCACTCCACTCTACTCCAACTTTATTGTTCTACTCTACTCTACTCTACTCTACTCTACTCTACTCTACTCTACTCTACTCTACTCTACTCTACTCTACTCTACTCTACCTTACCCTACCCTAATCTCCCTTACCCTATTCTACTCTACTCTACTCCAACTCTATTATTCTATTCTATTCTATTCTATTCTATTCTATTCTATTCTATTCTATTCTATTCTATTCTATTCTATTCTATTCTATTCTACTTTCAGTTTCAGTTTATTTTCACAGCAGCAACCAGCTTTAGTACAGAACAGTTGAGCTAAGCCACGCCCAGGTTCCTTGCTATCTCCTTGTTCACATAGCAAATACGGTTTCAGTTTCCAAACAGCCCTCAACTCTCTCACACATTGACAGGATGCTAGCCAGATGATAGGCAAAATTGGTAGGCAGAGGCAGAATTTCTCCCCCTTTTTTCCCCCTCCCCAAAAACTAAGCCCGATCACATAGTTTCGTAGCGAAGCATGGGTATCGAGCTAGTGTTACATAAAGCAAGGGCATCTGATTTTCCTTTCCTTTATTCAGTGGCAACTTTATCCAGGTTTTGCCCAGATTTCTGAGAATCCTGCATTTTGGGAAGGATCTGATTGTAGTAAAGGAGAATATTTGTATCCCAAGGTTGAAATGAGAGGCTCTTGGTCCTCTCTGAGCTTGGTTGGTTTCATTATCCAAACTAGGTAACATCAGAGCCGTGATGATGCAGTGGTTAGAATGCAGTACTGCAGGCTACTTCTGCCAGCTGCCGGCTGCCAGCAGTTCCATCCTGACCGGCTCAAGGTTGACTCAGCCGTCCATTTTTCCGAGGTTGGTAAAATGAGGATCCAGATTGTTGGGAGCAAAATGCTGACTCACTAATTCACGTAGAGAGGGCTGTAAAGCACTGTGAAGCAGTGTGTAAGTCTTAAATGCTGTTACTATCATCAGGCATAGTAATAGCCACTCATTCCATTCAGTATGTGTGATTTTGTTTTTCTGAACACCAAGAGTCAAGAATCATAACTTACAACACTTAATGATAGTCATAGAGTACAATAAGCAATCAAATCATACTAGGAAACAGTCAGTATAAACCGTAAGAATACAAGCGACAAAGTTACCGTCATACAGTCACAAGTGGGAGGGGATGGGTGATAAGGAGTGATGAGAAGATTAATAGTAATAGTAGTGCAGACTTTGTAAATAGTTGGATAGTGTTGAGGGAATTATTTGTTTAGCAGAGTGATGGCGTTCGGGGAAAAACTGTCCTTGTGTCTAGTTGTTCTGGTGTGCAGTGCATAAAGAAATGTTGCTGAAAGGAGCTGCTTTTGTTTTAGTCTAATGTATCCTGTTCTCAGGATGAAGTCAAGCAATTCATTAGGGGGTCCTTTCTACAGAAGAAAAGGCTGGTGACTCTCTTTGTAAGCCTTTTGGGCAGGGGGATATGTATGTCAGGACTCAGTTTCCAAGGTTTAACTTGGTTTCCCGCAGGGAATTCTTGGGCTAAAGTCCTGTGAACTTTTGGGGACAAAATGCTAATTTTCAGTGCCATTCCTCCCTTTTTACATTTGTATACTTCCCCCAATTTGACCATCATTTCAGGTAACTCACTTCAGTGATGTCACATGTAGAACTTGACTTGCATTGTCCGAATTTGGTCTCTTAGGTGAAGGCTTAAGGTATTGTGTGAATGCAGCCCCTGTAACTATTTCAGCAGGTCAGGTTCATGCAGACAATGCCTTAGCATGATGCGTGAACTTAGCCTTAATCTGGGTTGCCTGATTCATTCCATCATCCAAAATGCTTTTAGTGTCGAAGTCTTATTTTGGATGCCTGTATCCAGGCCGGAGTTTAAACATTGGGACTATTGAGGAAATCTGTGAAAAAAAAAGGATTTTCTTCATTTTTTGACTTCTAGCCAGATCTTCATAAAAGCTCTGTAGCTTTGCATTTCGTGGAATCACCTGGTAGAATTGGGAAAAAAATAAATAAAAAACCACTCCATAATCTCAAAAACTAGTGAGTTATTTTGGAGACCTTATTAAACTGAGTGGATCATGGTCTAATTCTGTATGGGAATCTTCTCTTCATAAAATGCTAGAAAAGTATTATCCCTGGCATGGATTGATTTAAGAAGTGGTCTTTGGGTTGAGACATCCTGTTATGATTCTTCAAACAGAAAAAAACAACAACTCAATTTTGCCACAGTTGGCCTGTTTTTGCCAAGTATCTTTTTTAAAAGTTTAAAACTTAAACCTTCCCCCCAAGATTAAAAAACAAACTAACAACCCTCAAACATCGCATCTCGTTTAATTGAAATGTAGAAGTGAGTTTGTGTTAATTAAGAACAATACATGAAAGGGCATTTGCCTTATTCACATTGCAATGCAGATGTTTTTCCAGTTCTCCCCAAAGGGTAAAATCGGGTTAGATGAAGAAATTTGTGTATGAAAGGAATAGAATGTGCTCATAGTAGAAATTTATTTTGAAGATGGAACTTGCCATCTGCAGTTTGCATGGGCATATGGATAATGAGTGTGTGCATGAGTATGTTTGTATGTATACATGCAACACACACAGAGACAAACATACACTGTTCTAACCCAGCCTGCCCTGTTGATCAAGACTATCTTCAGAGTTGGTAAAAAAAAAATAATAATAAAAAAATGATTGGTGGCCTCTATCGTTCAGCTTAGGAGAACTGTTTGTCCCATATTATGTAGGAGAGTTTTGACACATTTTAAAAATCCAGAAGTAGTAATAAGATTGCAACTGTCCAACTGTCCAACATCTGGAGAATAGATTGAGTTGGCATCTGGTCTTAGTGTTTCTCACTATAGTGAGACATATTTCTATTGCGAATAACTGTTACAATTTGGAAATTTGCTCATAAAAAGAGCAGATGCATTTTTAATACAAACTGGTAGCATTTCTGTTTTAAAAAATTAAGGTTTAAAGGATTACTCTGCTCAGAAGATCCATTTTTTTTAAATTGCAGAACAGTTTATTGGCATTTGGATCAGTGTTATTTTCTATGTTGCTATGGATTGAAATTATTTTAGTGAGCCCAGGAGTGTTTAACAGGTGGGCAAATTGCTGGTGTAAGAATCACACTTACAATTCCCCCTCCCCCCCCCCAATTCAAACGAACAATTAAAAAGCTCCTTTCTCACGATTCAATCTAAGCTTCTGCTTTTTGTTTTGTATTTATTTTGGTTTTATCAGTCATGTTGGATGGATGGAAAAACATCGTGCAAAATGATCCAAACACAAGTAATGCATGTGATTTGATTTACAGAGCAATAGCAACCCCCCAAAAAAAGTTTATTAAGGGGTCTCTGGAGTCTCCTTGCAATTTTTAAGTGGTTTTTGCAAAGGGGAAAAAAAAACCCTTTAAGAAACACTCAGTTTGATTCATCGATTTAAGTACTGCAACTTCAGTGAAAATGCTAGAACTCATGCTGATAATATGATGCGTGCAATGCTATTTTTAGGGATTCAGAACAAAGTGGTATATAACAGATGAACAAAGTCATAAGGGACCTTGGAGGTCTTCTAGTCCACCCCCTGCTCAAGCAGGAAATGTACACCACTGCAGGCAAATGATTGTCTAGTCATGGCTTACAGACCTCCAGTAATGGAGCCCCCATAACTTCTGGAGGCAAGCTGTCCCATTGTTAGGAAATTTCTCCTTGGATCTAGGTTGCTTTTCTCCTTGATTAGTTTTCATTCATTGCTTCTTGTCCTGCCTTTAGGTGTGTTGGAGAATAGATTGACTCCCACTTCTTTGGGGCAACCCCTTAGATAGAGGAACACTGCCATCATGTCCCTCCTAGTTCTTCTTTCCATTAAACTAAAGGAAAAGGTTCCCCTTGCACATATATGCTAGTCATTTCCAGCTCTAGGGGGCGGTGCTCATCTCCGTTACAAAGTCGAAGAACCAGCGCTGTCCGAAGACATCTCTGTGGTCATGTGGCTGGCATGACTAAACGCACAAAGGCGCACGGAACACTGTTCCATTCCTACCAAAGGGGTCCCTATTTTTCTACTTGCATTTTTTACGTGCTTTCGAACTGCTAGATTGGCAGAAGCTGGGACAAGTAACAGGAGCTCGCTCCGTTACGCGGCGCTAGGGATTCGAACCGCTGAACTGCCGAGCTTTCTGATTGACAATTGCAGCGTCTTAGCCACTGAACCACCGCGTCCCCCTTCATTAAACTAGACATACCCAATTCCTACAATCATTCTTCGTATGTTTTAGCCTCTAGTCCCTTACATACAAAGTTGTGGCCTTCTGTGCATAATTGTTTGATCAGAGGGTCACGATGGATATTCTATTGCTTTCTGAAGCCGCTCTCTAAATGGGTGTCCAGTTTGCCTACCCAGTGGCAGGAGATTGATAAACCATATTATCTTGCCTCCGTTGTTGTTTATATTCCTCGTCCCTCCCCAAGTCAAAACATTCCCTGGATCACTGCTCTATTTTCAGGTCACCCAGCTTCCTTTTTAGAGACATTGTCAGCATATTTTCCATTTTCTTGCAGCCTTTCTGCAGATGTAGCCCAAATTAAGAGTGACACATCATCATGTAGTAGACAACTTCAGCTTCTAGCAAGATGTCATCCCTTGGGGAATAGAACCAGATCAGGAAATGGACTTCATTGGAAGAGTAGAACTCTTATTTGATTGAGATGGGGTATCAAATGAATTCTTGCCAACCAGATTGTGTTTTACCTTCCCTGTATCTTACATCCCAATAAATCAGAGAGGAGCCTTCCTGAGTTTCTTCCAAATACAGGTGGTGCTTGACTTACAACAGTTCATTTATTTATTTTATTTATTTATTTGATTTGATTTGTCAATCACTTACAAGATAATAGATATAAGAATAAACTGAGTATGAATACAGGAAATAGGTACAAATAAATGGGGACAATAGGACCAGGCACGGTAGGCACGATTGTGCACTTATGCACGCCCTTTACAGACCTCTTAGGAATGGGGTGAGGTCAATAGTAGATAGTTTAAGGGTAAAGAGGTTAGAGGATGTAACAACAGAGTCAGGTAGTGCATTCCAGGCATTGACCCCTCTGTTGCTGAAGTAATACTTTCTACAATCAAGTTTTGAGCAGTTTATTTTGAGTTTGTATCTGTTGTGTGCTCTTGTATTGTTGTGGTTGAAGTTGAAGTAGTCATTGACTGGAAAGACAGATAATTTTGTGTACTACGCTTAAGTTCAACTGTAGGTGGCATAGTTCTAGGGTGTCCAAGCCCAGAATCTCAAGCCTGGTGGTGTGTAGGGTATTCTGTTGTGAGCAGAGGAGTGTAGTACTGTTCTCAAGAAATACTTAGTATTTAAACATTTAGCAATATCCTTTTCCAGTGCTGTCTTTCTGGTTCTGTGAACATTTCTGCAAATCTGTGAAGAAGAAAATGCTAAGTGCTTGAAAAAGCAGAATCAATCTTTGCGTGCTTTCTTCTCTGTCATTTTCGTACTTTCTCTCCCTTCAACTTATCCTCCTATTCTTTGTTCTCTTGTTCATTGTCTGCCTTCGGGGGAAAAAAATTTTTTTGTCAAAGTGTTTCATTTCGGGGTGTGAATGTATGTGTGTGTGTGTGTGTGTGTGTGTGAGGAGGCGGTGCGTATTTCAACTCTAGCGAGTGTACTTCCTCTAATGTGCTGCGTTTGTGGAAGTTGGCTTGCATCTGGCATAGGGAACGTTGAAATAACGATAACAAATGGTGCCATTTAAAAGCATAGCAGGGGCCAAAAGAATAGCAGGCAATTACAAAGGAGAGAACTGGAAGGAGGTAGCCTATGAGTAATGCTGTCAGTAGAACTTACAAATCCTCCAGATCAGACAGTTTTCAGGGCACTACTGTGCTATCAAAAACAGATCTTATTCTAAGACTGGCTCACTGCAGTTGGCGGTTGCGGAATGAACGAGATGGAACTGTAGATGGGAACAGTGTGTTGCAGCCACCCAAAAAAGCTGAAGCTATTCTAGGCTGCATGAATAGAGGGATGGAATGAAGACCACGTGAAGTGAAAGGCATGGTTGCAAGTTGAGCAGTATCTGTAGTTCCCACAAAGAGAAAGCGGAAGCAGTATGCTCTGTCCCATATTTGGGTAGGCCAGGTTGCCGTGATAGATTGATCGATCTCACTGGAAAATCACTAAATCTCTTCCTTGGTACAGTTGACAAAGTGAGGAGAGCCCATGGCCTAGAGCAGGGGTCACCAACCTTTTGGACCTTAAGGACCGTCAAACTCATAATTTTAAATCTTGCAGAACAAGAGACCCTGGGAAAATCCTCCCCAAATGTCTGCAGGAAAATTCCCCACCCCGTTTTCCTACTGATCGATCATTCTTTAATTGGGATCGCAGGATACTGTCTCCAGCTCCGTTCTCAGGGAGAGAGAGGGAGAGAGACTTTTGGTTTCATGCAAGGAAAGCAGCAGAAGCAGCAGAAGTCTTTCTTTCTCTCCCCCAAACTCTGCCAGAAATGAGTCTTTGTGAGACTTGTCACGCCGTCAGAGCAGGAGGCCTCTTGGAGCAGAACGACTCATTTCTGGTGGAGTTTGGGGGAGAGAAAGAAAGACTTTTGCTGCTTTCCTTGAATGCAGCCAAAAGCAGAAGAAGAAAGAAGCAGAAAGAAGCAGCGTGCCGGCCAGGCAAGGTATGTGGAGTGAGTGGGGCAAGTTCCCCCCTCTGCCCTTTCTCCCCTCCCCTCATTACCTCATGTTGTTCACAATGCAAGCCTTTTGTTCCCGCAGGCCATGTGGACGGCGCAGCCTTGTTTTTCCTGCACAGCCTGGATTAATTGCTTTGGGGGTAACATTTCTCTGCGTACCACCAAAATTTTCTCACGGAGCACCAGTGGTCCCCGGCCCACTGGTTGGCAATCACTGGCCTAGAGGTTAATACATCTGCCTAATATGAAAGGTTCAAATCCTAGCATTGATCACTTAAGGGATCCCTATGAGGGATCTCAATGAAGAGAGTGATTTTCTCGGGTGTTTTAGCTTATTTCATTTTTGCAGAGACTTACAAGTCAGAGCTCAAAAAGAGAGAACAAAATACAGGTAGTCCTCCGTTTGGCCACCGTTTGTGCCCAAAATTTCCGTTGTTAAGCAAGACATTTGCTAAGTGAGCGTTAGCCCATTTTACGACCTTTCTTGCCACAGTTGTTAAGGGAATCACTGCAGTGGATTAGTTAGTAAGGGTGTGTGTGTCATAAATCACTATTTTTGGTCAGTGCTGTGTTGTAACTGAACGGTCACTAAATGGATGGTCATAAGTCAAGAACTACCTGTAGAGACAGAGAGAGGCCCTTGGTGGACTAGTGCAGTCATTTTCTCCTTGGCCTATTGTCAGGATTCCGGCATTTACCCCAATTAAATCATGAGTTTCGAGCCAAACTTCCAAAACTTCAAAGGATTTATTGGGAGTTAACATGTCCAGCACTGCCTGGGTGTGGCTAACTCTGAGACACATCATTCATTGTCACCCTTGACCCTGTTTTTCCCCCCAACCCACTGGGTGTATCGTAATTCATATTCTCCAATGGGACACATCCATACCCAAGAGTCATCAATCATGCTGTCCAGTTAGAATTTTGCACCTTCAGTCACCCAGTTACTATCTTTGAAAAACTATGCAGGGAATGCACTTTTGATTTCCAAGCTGCCGCACTGCTCTTTCAAACCCCTTTCCCCTCACCCTTTCTGTTGGCAATTCTAAAAAGCCCATCGAAATATTTTATGAGTTGATACTTATTGTACACTTTTCATGTCTCCGATAGGCCAAAACTTCTTTTATGTGAGTTCAAACAACAGCAAAAGGCATGTCTGTTTTGCTGTCGAAAGTCTTGCCTCTTTGAGCTTGGAGGATGACCTTCCAAAATGTGGGGTCAAGACCAAGAAGGTGAACAAACTGGATGGAATCTCTGTTTATGGTTTTGGATTCTCCCTTCCCTCCCCCTAAACACTCCAATTTTATTCTATTTTTCTCTCTCTTGGAGCCTCTGCAAATTCTTTGTGTCTCCAGGCAGTTTCTGACCACAGTTAATAGCTATTTTGGCCATGCTCTGGGATAGCATCTGGCAATCGCAATATTACCGATCACTGTTTTTCTGATGTGTGCAGATTCCTGCCTCTCAAGAGTCCGTGTGTGGAGGCTTCCCTCCCGAACCTTCTCTTGTTTATCAGCAAGAAATAAATATATTTGTTAGCGCCAAACAAATGGCTCAGTGTAATAGCTGCTTTGGCGGAATGTTTCGGATGAGAATGGGATGTCATCATCATTGAAGCAGGCATACAGAAAGACGAACCAGGGGAAAAAAATCTTGAATTTCAGTCTCAAATAGCTCTTCAAGACCCTTTAAGCAGACACTTCCAAATGTTGGTGAAATCGTTTCCTGCCAGAATTGAACAGTGATTGTTTGACTACATTTATTCCAACGTAGTTATGCTTTTATTTTATTTTTTTCCAGTGGGAACGAGTGGTTTTGAAGATTAAAATAGACCAAAACTGCATCCAATTTTGGTCAGCACACTATAAAAAAGATGTTGAGATTCTAGAAAGAGTACAGAGAAGAGCAATCAGGAGGATTAAGGGGACTGGAGGCTAAAACATATGAAGAACGTTTACAGGAACTGGGCTTGACTAGTCTAGTGAAGAGAAGGACCAGGGGAGACAGGAGAGCAATCTTCCCATATTTGAGGGGCTGCCACAGAGAGGAGGAAGGGGTCAAGCTATTTTCTAAAACACCTGAAGGCCAGACAAGGAATAATGGATGGAAACTGAACAAGGAGAGATTCAACCTGGAAATAAGGAGAAATTTTCTGACAGTGAGAACAATCAACCAATGGAACAGAAGTTGCCCTCAGAAGTTATGGGAGCATCATCATTTGAGACTTTCAATAAGAGACTGGACTGCCATTTGTCAGAAATGGTTGTAGGGTCTCCTGCTTGGGCAGGGGGTTGGACTAGATGACCTACAAGACCCCTTCCAACTCTGTTAATCTGTAATCTGTAAAGACTTGCTTTACAGTTAGTTCTTGCCATTTGTTTCACAACGGTTAGAAGTTACGATAGAATGAGTGTTACGTGTCCTTTCTCCTAATCATGGCAAAAATATTACATTGTATTATTTTACAATTTAATTTTACATCGCCCTGAGCCCCTCTAGGAGGGAAATGGGAGTTTAAGAAGCTTGACTTAGGAGTTGGTCTAAGACTGTCACACCTCTCTGTTCCCATGGCCACATGGTTGCCGTTGAACTGCTTGGCAACCAGTTTGCATTTATGATGGGTGCAGCATTGCTGAGGTCACGTGATCATGATTTAACAGAATAACAGAGTTGGAAGGGACCTCGGAGGTCTTCTAGTCCAGCCCCTTGCTTAGGCAGCAAACCCTAAACCTGTGATGGAGAACTTATGGCACGCCTGCCATAGGTGGCACACAGAACCATTTGTGCTGGCACGCGAGCTGCGGGCAAACTTACCTCGCTGGGCATGCGTGCACCTCACCGCTGATTTTCGGCTGGTTTAAGGCCTTTTTCGGCCTCCCAAAGGCTTGAGGAAGGCTTCTGCAGGCTTTGCAGGCCGAAAACTAGCCCCGTTTTGTCACTTCCTGTTTTTCTGAAAATACCGGAAGTGACGAAACGGGGCTAGTTTTCAACCTGCATAGCCTGCAGAAGCCTTCCTCAAGGCTCTGGGAGGCCAAAAACGGTGCAAATTGGCCAAAAATCATCTGTGAGAAGCAGTGCAGGTAAGGGGGTGGCCTGGGTAGGTAGGTGTGGATTGCACGCGCATGCATAGGGGGCGTGGAGGAATGAACATTTCCTTCTGGGTGCTGGCATGCGAGCACAATTTTTGGCACAAGAGCCCCAAAAGGTTAGCCTCCACTGCCCTAAACCCTATTTGAGGCTTTACCAGTGGGTTTCAGATGAGCGAAATCAACGAGGGCCCCCAATATTCGCTTAAAGACCAAGCCATTCATTTAACAACTGCACGATGTGCTGAATGGTAAAAATTGGTCTGGTCACGTGTTGACTCTCTTAATGACCCTTAATTGCTTTGTGACCGAAATCCAGGCAATCCAAGTTAGTTCAAAGTGGTTCAAGTGCTGTTGAAACAGGTGACTTGGAGCATGGAAGTGCCAAGAAACATATAATCCTGATAGAAAATCTATAAAGCTGGTATGTGGAATGGATTGTTTTCTTTAAATTGACTAATTTTGTTTTAAGAAGAGTCGGTGTTCGGAGCAATATCCATGTCCTGAACATTAATGCAAGCTCTTCTATTTTTCTCATTCTCGTACCATCCCATTATCATTTTAATCTGCTTCGTGGGTTACCTATGACCCCCCCCCCTTAGCCCACCCTGCATCTAAAGAGGCAATGCCACTGCTGTGGTTGGTGGGAAAATTGTTTTCGGTGTAAACAGAGGACTTTGCCCCCAGTAGCATTTTTTTTTTTAAAAAAACAACCTGCAATCTGGAGCAAACTAATAGCTTCTGTCAGCCAGACAAGTGATTATTACTCGGCCTGAGATTAATTCTCTGTTTAATGTGGAATTCTGGAATCTTGGCTCAAGGCCCAGGGTTGTAGACAATGGGGAAAACAGCAGCCAAAATGTGAAAAAAAAGAAGGACCCCAGTTTTCCTCACCTAATAAAAACTCCCAACAGTTGTTCGTAAAGCTTCTTGGGTTAAGATGCATTGGTGGAAATGTGATCACTCCCTTTTTGGATTTTCAGGAGAGGGCAATGCCTAACCGGCGTTGGCCATGGGAGAGATTGGATGGAAATTGTTCTTTGTTCTGCTGGGAGACCTATTCATCTCCCATCTCTATAGTAGCAGGTGTCTGCCACAGGGCCAACTTTAGAATTGCAGTGTTGGTGAATTGCATTAACTCACCCTAAATCAGGTATATACGGAATTCTATTAAGCTAAACCCCCTCTGGCATCGTCTCCCTATCATCGTGGCTAGAGATTTGCAGGCTAAGGGAACCGTAGATGGGCTGGCAGTTCTATTAGGGGAATGATGGTTTAGGGACAATAACATTTGTCTTTGGCTTGTGCTCTTGCAGTTGCCTGTGTTAAGTGCAGCTTTACTCCCCCCCACTTACTCTTCTTTCTGTCTCGCTCGGTTTTCATTATTATTATTTTTTTCTCCTTGTAGTGGTTGCTGAACCAAAAATAAATAAATAAAAAAGGAGCTTTGCAGATGGTTCTTCATTCTAGGTCAAGAGGGGAGAGAAGATGGTTTGTAGCCGTAAGTGCTAGACGGAAAGATCAAGTGGTTCTGTATCTTTTTATCGTTGCATAATGTTCTTGGAAAATGATGTTCTTGGTGACTGCTCCAAAATGAACAGAGATAATGAAAACGCAGAGTCTCGTCTTAGCCCATTTTCTGGTGAGTGGTTTCTGTCTCCTGCTTTCGATGGAATTGAGGTCAGCTGCCCTGCCATCTTATAGCATCTGGCTCAAAACTCCTACGTGGCTGCATGAGGTTCATTGTCTGATTGGAATTAGGAGAGAGAAATTCAATTGGTGAGAACGATGGTGGTTGAAATCCCAACAGATCAGTTGAGTTTTATGTGTTGGGGGAACTCTTAAGGTCCTGAATACGGAATACACTGTAATGGAGCTGGAAGGGATTTTTGAAGCCTTCTAGCCAAACTCCCTGCTCAAGCAGGAGATCCTATACCCGTGATGGTGAACCAATGGCACGTGTGCCACAGATGGCACACAGAGCCATTTGTGCTGGCACGCGAGCTGCAGGCAAACTTACCTCACTGGGCATGCGCGCACCTCACAGCTGATTTTCGGCTGGTTTGAGGCCTTTTTCGGCCTCCCAAAGGCTCGAGGAAGGCTTCTGCAGACTTTCTGAAGGCTTTGCAGGCCGAAAACTAGCCCCATTTCATCACTTCCTGTTTTTCTGAAAATACCGGAAGTGACGAAACAGAGCTTAGTTTTTGGCCTGCAAAGCCTGCAGAAGCCTGCAGAAGTAAAATGTAAAATCACCGAACCGGTAGTTACACTGGTCGGATCCCACCCCTGGTGGAAACTAATGAAGGAGAGAAGCAACTTAGAATTAAGGAGAAATTTCCTGACAGTGAGAACAATTCATCAGTGGAGCAACCTGCCTCCCAAAGTTGTGAATGCTCCAACACTGGAAGTTTTTAAAAACGTGTTGGATAACCATTTGACTGAAGTGGTATAGGATTTTCTGCCTAAGCAGGGGTTGGACTAGAAGACCTCCAAGGTCCCTTCCAACACTGTTATTCTATAATTTTTCTATTCTATACTTCTATACTAGCTTTCAAACCCAGGTAGAGTCAGCCAGGTACTGTGTCCTGCTTCCAGATTGTGCGCTTGAATGGAAATTGAAAGAGAGAAGATAACTGGAGCTCATATTGCCACGATCAGAGACTGAATTTCAATGACACATAAATGACCGTACCATGCAGGGATTGTGGGAGTTGAAGTCCAACACATCTGTTAGATTTTATGAGTCATTAGAGCTGAAATGTCAGGTGTGCTTGATTGCAAACAAGGAAAAAAAAGAATCAATGCTTTAATGGGAAATCTATGCTGGGTTTTTCCAGCAGTGTGTGTGCATCTATATATTTGCTTGTACTATCACCTGGTACAAATTGCGTGATTGAACATTATCATTTGTTATGGACTGATTCATATAGAACACTGTGCCATGAAGTGATTTGTTTGGTTGTCAGTGAGCATGATGTGTAAAACAGCTGATTGAGCAAACTAGGATGAAGAGATCTAGGCTTTAGTGCAAGGGTCTTCAAACTTAGCAGGTTTAAGACTTGTGGACTTCAACTCCCAGAATTCCTCAGCTAACATGACTGGAGGGGGAATTCTGGGAGTTGAAGTCTACAAGTCTTAAAGCTGTCAAATTTGAAGACCCCTGATCTACAGTATCTATCTCCATCCCTCTCTATCATCTATCTATCTATCTATCTATCTATCTATCTATCTATCTATCTATCTATCTATCTATCTATCTATCTATCTATCTATCTATCTATCTATCTATCTATCTATCTATCTATCTATCTATCTATCTATCTATCTATCTATCTATCTATCTATCTATCTATCTATCTATCTATCTATCTATCTATCCCAACTGTCTTCAAACTTGGCAAGTTTAAGATTTGTGGACTTCAACTCCCAGAATTCCTCAACTAACATGACTGGAGGAGGAATTCTGGGAGTTAAAGTCCACAATAAAGCAGTCAAGTTTGAAGACCCCCTGTTTATTGTGAGGTGTCTACACAGTTTGTATATGGCCAAATTAATAATGCATGCAATTGTGGGAGTTTATGAATTTACTATGGGAAGTCAAAAATGCATTTTTTGGCATCCAGTATACCCTATAGGAGAATCCCTCCCTTAGCATTGTGAAGATGACTGAGGATTTTAAACCTGGAAAATCATTGTTCTGCCTAGTTTCATTGTTTCCACATGAATTAGAGAGAGATTACTGGTGGGTCAAAATCTGTCTCGCAGTTTCTCACTCAATTCTTCCGATGCAAAAAGGAAACTTCTGTTTTACTATCTTATTCTTGGGGTGTTGGAGGATATATTTGGTGTTTCTTCCAGTGAGGTTCTTCAGCAGACTTTGGTGGCAGATGGCGCTCTGTAGGGTTGCTCTCTCTTCCACATCTTTCCTTCCTTTTCAGTCTCCTTGGTTGCCCACACTTCCCCAGTTTAGAAGAAGTCCTTGGGAAAAATCTCATGAGTCCCCTCCATTAAAATTGAATGGAGAAGCCAAGGAGGCTGCAGGTTGCTGTGGAGAAAATTGTACAATGAAAGAAAGGTTGCCACCCATCTACTCTTGGCCATTAGATCAATACAAGGATGCCACCTCCACTGGCTAGAACAGGGGTCCCCAAACTTGACAACTGTAAGACTTGTGGACTTCAACTCCCAGAATTCTCCAGCCAGCTGACTGGAGAATTCTGGGAGTTGAAGTCCACAGATCTTAAAGTTGTCAAGTTTGGGGACCTCTGGGCTAGAATGTATCCAAGCTTTTTTTTTTGTCTTTTGAATGACATTTGAAAAACAAATTCATAAAAGCTTTTTCATAAACTCAAGCGAAAGAAAAACGCAGATGAGTTTTTGGAACAGGTTATGTCCCCTGGTCAGACTGAAGGAATGGGGTGGAACATGCAGCCTGGTGGGTTATTTAAAAGCAGAAGAAAACTCAAGGGTTGAATTCTTCCTATCGATCTTTTTTCTTGGTTGTCAGGCTGTCAATCTGGGGAATTGATTAAGGTTTACTATTTTGTCTCTTCTTGTTTTCTTTGCCGGGGTTAGGCCCAAACTCAAAGATGAAGCAGTGAGATCCAATTGAATCCAATTCTTTATTTGCTTCCACCCAACGCACAGAATCTTGCCAACTGAAGCTATAACTCTCTACCCTAATATATATATTACTGGGTAGATGGACTCTCTACCCTAATCTCTCTCTTTCTCTCTTTCTTTCTCCCTCCCTTTCTCTCTGTGTCTGTCTCCGTCTCTCTTTCTTTCTCTTTCTCTCTCTCTCTGTGTATGTCTGTCTGTCTGTCTGTCTCTCTCTCTCTCTCTCCTGAGAGATTTGTAGGATAACCCTGACCTTTCTCTCCATCCCTCCATCCAGCCTGGGACAGTGTAATCTCTTGTCTAGATCTCCTGTCTGGGAAGTGTTGCCTCTTTTCTGGGAAAACTCGCCTCACCTGCTTCCCCAAGTGCATATCCCATCACACCTGGTTAGAAAAACACCCATGGGGCTAGGTCATTTTGGCCTGATCTACATTCATCCTGGCATTTCCCCCCCACTTTGGATGTAGGAATTCACCCATGGGATATTAAAAATAAAGATAACTATGAATAAAGAGGAGAACTCTGAATGTGCAGCAGAGGAGTAGACAAGCTGTTGTATCCTAGGGATGCTCTTTGAAAGAAAGTTGTAATCATTTTCACAAAATGGCTGCCACGGAGAAAACATTCCCCAGAAATCAATGCGCAAATTTTATCTTCCCGGGATAGTTTTGCTTCCCTCTTCTCCTAAACTCTGGAAAGGTGGACTCATTCCCAAACAGTGGTTCAGTGGCCCACCATTTTTATTGTCCAAGAATAGCTGTACCTCCCGGAGGCATTCTTGAATATAAAAAATGTTTCTCGTATTACACAAAATTAAACAGAATCTTCAGTACCAAAAAAATAAATAAAAAATGGTTTGGAGAAAACCTGCCACTTGGCATATTGATGCCTTTAAGCTCCATATTACTTTACCTGTAAGCTGAAGCCGAGTTTAGTACTGTGAGAAGAAACCTATGCAAATTTCAGACTTCAACTTCTCAGGGCATTGCATACGAATGGTGCTGAATTTGGAAATGTTTGCTTCCGTTTTCCCCCGGCGATGTGCAATAATGCAGTCGATCAGATAGTAGAACACAAAATTATGCATGGGGATTGATACACAACAGTACCACTAGGTAAGTTCTACCATTCTTTTGACAGACTACAAAATAAAACAGATTTACTTCTGGTGTGACAACAGAGACCTCATCTCCGGATGGAAATCTCCTGACAAGCTAGTTTCCCATAAGACTTACAGTATATATTAAATACAATAAAAAATGTTATTCAATGGAAAAGAACCCAAATCTCATGGGAACTTATCTCCAAATAAACATGATTGTGTTTAGGCTGCTGGAATATTTGCCACAACAAGATCTTTAATTGGGTGCTGTTCCTCATTGTTGGGCAACCTCCCCTCGAAATCTTTGAATCCCATCGATATCCTTTTCTTTTAATCACCCCACAATCCCCTTTCCCTTTTCCTCTCCTCTCCTCCCCTCCCCTCACTTTCCCTTTCCCCTTCCTCTTTCTCCTTTCCTTTCTCCATGTTTCCTTCCTTCCCTTCCTCTCCTCCTTCCCTCCTCCCTTCCCTTTCTCTTCTCCCTTCTTTCTTTCCTCCTTTTTCCCTTTCTCTCCTTCTTTCTCTTTCCTTCCTTCCCTTTCTCTCCTTCCTTCCTTTTCTCCTTCCCCTTCCTTTCTTCCTTTTCTCCTTCCCCTCCCTCCCTCCCTCCCTCCCTCCCTTCCTTCCTTCCTTCCTTCCTTTCTTCTCTTCTCCCTCCCTTCCCTTTCTCACCTCCCTTCCTTCTTCCCTCCCTGTTCTCTTTCCTTCCCTTCTCCTTCCCTTTCTCTCCTTTCCTTCCTTCCCTTTCTCCCCTCCCTCCTCCCCCTCCCTCTCTTGATCCTTCTCTCTCCCTCTCCCTCCCTCCCTCCCTTCCTCGTCCCTTCCCTTTCTCTCCTTCCTTCCTTTTCTCCTTCCTTCCTTCCTTCCTTCCTTCCTTCCTTCCTTCCTTCCTTCCTTCCTTCCTTCCTTCCTTCCTTCCTTCCTTCCTTCCTTCTCTCCTCCCTCCCTTCCCTTTCTCGCCTCCCTTCCTTCTTCCCTCCCTGTTCTCTTTCCTTCCTTTCTCCTTCCCTTTCTCTCCTTTCCTTCCTTCCCTTTCTCCCCTCCCTCCTCCCCCTCCCTCTCTTGATCCTTCTCTCTCCCTCCCTCCCTCTCCCTCTCTCCCTCTCTCTCCTGCATTCTATGTCAACCCCATTCTTCTCCATCGCATTTTGTCTGTTGGAGTTAATGGTACTGTCAATATGAGAGTGTGAGGTAATTCAAAATACTGAAATAACACTTGGGCTTAGATGTTCCCTGATTAGTTTTAGTGCCTTGGCTGGAAAGTTTTATCGATCCATCTGGTATTTCAGCATTGAAACTCTACCTTTGATGCATTCTCTTCCACCGGTGAAGGATGATCCGTCATCTCCCTCGCCTCATCGTCCCTAAAAATAACGCCCTGTGTGGAGTTGCCAATCTCTGCAAGGAAATATTTGCAGTTGGGAGGAATGGAGGGTGTTGCTTCACACCGGGGTGTAGCTTACAGTAGACCCAGCAGAGGGAGCTTGGAAGCACCGTAAATGTTACTCAGGGTGATGACTGATGGCAAAGATTTTCTTTCTTAGTTCAGACATGCTTTCGGGGACATGGGGTGACGGCTGATTGAGAGTGGAAAGAATTGTGATGAGTGTTTTTTCCTCCTCACTGATAAATCGAAACCCTGCCCTTGTTAAATTCCGAGTTTCAGATGCATTTGCTGAGAGGCAGAAAGACTTAAATGGTGGTACATGAAATTTCTTATTAGAAACCAACTAATTGCTGCGAAGTCTGTTGCAGGAAGATAACTTTGGAGCAATGTTGAGCTTTAATGTAATTAACTTAGATATGGACACATAGCATCCTCCTTCCCAAGTCACATTTGTCTCTCGCTCAAAGCCGGATGTGAAATTGGCTGTGGCCGATCAACGTGGCCAGAACATTGGACAAAGACCTTTTTGCATTCGGGCAGTGAAAAGGTATCCCAGATCCATTGTCTTAGGGAGTTCTTTTTACTATGCCCAATGGTAGGAATGACTTTGTTTAGGATGGTTGTCGTTTTGAGTTCATGGAAGAGATTATGAAAATGTGGACAGCAGTGACTTTTGGTGGCAGCTCCATTTTAACTAGCATGTTTTGAAGGTTGTGGACAACTCCCAAGCATATCATGATATGCCGAAGGACTTAGGAAGTAAGGAATGATGTCAGAGAATTGACTGTATGTTCTGGTTCTCCAGAACATCACCTGCAGATGTGGAAATAAATGATTTTTGAGGTCATTGCATTACTTCAGGAGGTAGCTGGGCTTTCCATAATGACTCTCTTCTTTCTATAATTTATTCTGTCTTCTTTCTATAGTTTATCCAAACCACAAGTCACAAGTTCATTTTATTTTTATATACAAATAGAGCATAAGGGGTTTCCGGTCATACCTAAGCATAGCTGTTGTGCCTTCTCTAATCAAAAGAAGAAACATCTTTTAACCTTTATCAGACCAAAGCAAGACGCTTTTTCCCTGTTCACACAACATGCTTAAGTGGGTCACAAGCAGGATAAACGTTTGCAAACTCTAAAACATAATTAATGAACTAGCCCTAAGCTAGTCTTGCACTGAGTTAAAGATAAAGATAAAGGACTCTTTCTGGTTTCTTGCTGCTGGGTGCAAACACCCCATGTGACAATTACCCAGCCAAAAATCCTGCTTGGATTTCAGGGCAGGACCTTTTCAGCCAGTCCCAGAAACCAGAAGGATTCTTCTTGGTAGGCGGCTGCAGTTTCCAACATTCCCTGCTGGTTTCCCCACTGACTTTCTGGGGAAACCAACAGGAAAGATTGCAAATAGCAAGGACACAATTGCAGGGCTCCTGGGCACCAATTGGAAATGCAAATGGGTTGCCAAGCATCCAGATCACAATCACACATTGCAATAGCATCTTATGGTCGTTAAGCAAGGACTATCTGTACAGGGCCAATCCAGCCACTTTGTTACTTGGTCAGGTCATCGTGGCACAACAAAATACAATGATGTGGAAGCCCAGCTGGACAGTGTTGCCATGGCACCTTCACAATGACTTGCCCTCCATATGTGGTTCAAGCAAATTGCTTTTCTGCTTCCGTGAATCAGTTTGGCATTAATGGGATCTACTTTCCATCCGATGTGAACTCTAATCCCTGCATTTAAACTAAAAACTCAAAATAACACAAAAGTGCTATTTCTACAGAGGTGTATTTTAGAAAATGACTCGGTTGTTAAGGTAGTTTCCTGATGCTACTTAAGAAGGGGAGGAAATGGAAGATATTTGTAGGGGGTTTACTGTTCCTATCAGGGGTAGAAAGGAAGTCTAAATTACTGTGACTATTAATTATTCAGGTTTTGTAATGGGAAAAGAGAATAAAACACCAATACTTGCAAAATAGAGATTGCAACAATTTGGAAGATGGTATCAATTGTTGTTGGATTCGGGAGGCCAGAGAAGCTAAAGAAAAGTCTATTCATTTGCAACTTCCTTTCCCTTTCCTTTCATAATCTATTTCCATATTGAAGGGGGGGATTTTCTGCAATGCAGAAATGAAGAAAGAGGAGGAGGAGGAGGAGGAGACAGTTGTAATGGTCACTTTGACTATATACAGATGACCTGTACAATTACAAACTGGTGACAATTTATGAGTGAGGGTTTGTGGGCTGCTCCCAAGATGTTTGCAGTCTATCATTTTTGGAGACCTTAATTCATGCCTTTAGAGCAGTGATGGCGAACCTTTTTGTTGTGGTGTGCGTGCGCCGGCACCCACAATGCAATGCCTGCCGCCCCCTTACCTGCACTGTGCATGCGCATGTCTCCCAGCTGATTTTCGGCCTGTTTGAGGCCGTTTTCGCCCTCCTGGAGGTTTGAGGGAAGCCTCTGGAGCCTTGGGAGGCTGAAAACGGGCCCGTTTCGGCACTTCTGGTATTTCCGGAAGATCCATTTTCGGCCTCCCGAGGCTGCAGAGGCTTTCCTCAAGCCTCCAGGAGGGCAGAAATGGCCTCAAATGGGCCAAAAATCAGCTGGGAGGTGCGTCCATGCACAGTGCCAAGTAAGTTTGGCAGGGCACGCGTGCCCACACAAACGGCTCTAGGTTCACCATCACGGCTTTAGAGTGTTCTATGAACCCGACATTTGTGCTATATTCAAGAATTAAAGTAAACACACCATGATTTAACACAGTATGTCTTCTGAGTGAGTAACCTATACTTCTGTGGTTCATAGAGAAGGAAAAATAAGGGTAGAAGGTTGCCAGATACTCTTTTTTCCATTATCTCTATAAATATCCAAGCTACCAAGATTGCTGGAATGGAGCCTATATATTTTGACCCCAAGTGGTTAGCCCAATAAAGAAAATCCATATTAAAGAATAATCCTCTCATCATCATTGGAGAGCAAAACTGGAATCTTCTCCATCTCAAGTTCCCTGCTGGTCATTAAATATTTTTCCTTTAGTTTTCTTTTCTTTTCTTTCTTTCTTTTTGTATCTGTGTCTTCAAATTAGTATTGACTTTTGATGAGAGAGAGAGAGAGAGACTGAGGGATGAAAATGAGAGATTGAGAGAGAGAAAGAAAATGAAAGAGAGAGAGAGACAGACAGACAGACAGAGACAGAGAGAATGAAAATGAGAGATTGAGAAAGAATGAGAGACAGACAGAGAGAGAGAATGAAAATGAGATACAGACAGACAAAGAGAATGAAAATGAGAGAGAGAGAGAGAAAGAGACAGAGACAGACAGAATGAAAATGAGAGATAGAGAGAGAAAGAATGAGAGAGACAGAGAGAGAGAATGAAAATGAGGGAGTGTGTGTGAGAGAAAGAGAATGAGAGACAGACAGACAGGCACATGGAGAGAGAAGGGAGGGAGGGAAAGAGGGAAGGAGAGGAGGGAGGGAGGGAAAGAGAAAGGGAGAGGGAGGGAGGGAAAGAGGAAGGAAGGGAGAGAGAGAGAGGGAGGGAGTGAGACTGGAAGCATTTTCTCCTGCCGTTTAAAGCCATAGCACCAAACGCCGAACCTCATAAAACATTTTGCAAAGTTAAAATTGGTGATTATAATAGGAAAAGAGAGATAGAGATAGACAGACAGACAGAAATATATATATATATATATATATATATATATATATATATATATATATATATATATATATATATATATATATATATATATATATATATATGTACGGTTGTGATTTGAGAGGTGAGACAAAGCAAGCATTTAATCAGCTTGGAAGGCTACCAGCGATGAACATGGATTTGAATGGATTTTTGACATTTCTTTGCGGCATTAGCCTGGTTATATAAATGAGAAGTCTTGATTTTATGAGGACGTTACAATACTATTAATGCACCCCAAATATCAAGGATAAACCAGAGGCTTAAGTTGTAGAAATTGGCTAGATTTAGAAGAAATGCAAGGAAAAGACCTTTCTGCTTTTAGAATTATCAAGAAGTTGAAACAGAAAAGTCTGTTGACCATGGATTGGTGAGGAAAAACCACTGATTGCTTGGATTTAGGAGCTAGATGGAATCCAATTCATTCGGTAATACTAGATTTTCAAGTTAAGTCAGAATAATAGGCGTTCTAGTCCTTATGGCTTAAGGAAGACATTTAGACAGGAGAGCAGACAATCACTTTTAAGAGATTTGAAAATATTATGATAGGAGACATGTGCTGGTTTTGATACACATTTTCATTTCTCCTGACCTCATGTTAATGTGTCACAATCTCTTCCCATCAATCTCTTTAGGAAATATAAAATCAGGGTGAGAGAAAAAAAAAATCCTTTAAAAAAAAAAAATACTTCCAAATCGAAAGAGGGAGGAAAAAAAAACAACCATCAAAAGTTTTTAATGGAAGGAACATTCGTAATCTTTGGAAGTTGGCTGGGAAGATCACAAGTGGTGATTGCATGATATCTGGACACTTCAACCATTGTAATTATGTCCTGGTTGCCAAGTGTCTGAATTTTGATTTATGTGACTGGGGAGGCTGTGATGGTCATAAGTGTGAAGACCAGTTGTAAGTCATTTTTTTCAGGGACTTTGTAACTTGAGACAGTTGCTAAATGAAGGCTAGAGCTACACGTGGTTCAGTGGTTAGCATGCAGTACTGCAGGCTACTTCTGCTGATTTGGCAGTTCGAATCTTTGTTTATTCATTTGTCATAAGCTTACAATATAACAGAAAGAAGAATAAACATAAGTTTAAATACAAGAAATAGGAACTAATAATTGGGGACAATAGGACAGGGATGGTAGGCACGATTGTGCAACCAGGCTCAAGGTTGACTCAGCCTTCCATCCTTCCAAAGTGGGTAAAACGAGGACCCAGATTGTTGGGGATGATAGGCTGACTCTGTAAACTGCTTAGAGAGGTCTGTAAAGCACTGTGAAGCAGTATATAAGTCTAAGTGAGAGGTCTGTAAAGCACTGTGAAGCAGTATATAAGTCTAAGTGCTATTGCCCTTCCTTCCTTCCTTCCTTCCTTCCTTCCTTCCTTCCTTCCTTCCTTCCTTCCTTCCTTCCTTCCTTCCCAGTGGTTAGAATGCAGTATTGCAGGATAATTCTGCCCACTGCCAGCAGTTCTATTCTGACCGGCTCAAGGTCGATTCAACCTTCCATCCTTCCAAGGTCAGTAAAATGAGGACCCAGATTATTGGGGATGATAGGCTGACTCTGTAAACCGCTTAGAGAGGTCTGTAAAGCACTGTGAAGCAGTATATAAGTCTAAGTGAGAGGTCTGTAAAGCACTGTGAAGCAGTATATAAGTCTAAGTGCTATTGCCCTTCCTTCCTTCCTTCCTTCCTTCCTTCCTTCCTTCCTTCCTTCCTTCCTTCCTTCCTTCCTTCCTTCCTTCCTTCCTTCCTTCCTTCCTTCCTTCCTTCCTTCCTTCCCAGTGGTTAGAATGCAGTATTGCAGGATAATTCTGCCCACTGCCAGCAGTTCTATTCTGACCGGCTCAAGGTCGATTCAACCTTCCATCCTTCCAAGGTCAGTAAAATGAGGACCCAGATTATTGGGGGCAAGAGCCTGACTCTATAAACCACTTAGAGAGCTGTAAAAGCACTATATAAGTGCTATTGTTAAGTGCTATTGTTATTGCCACTCAAGTTGGCTAAAACAGTAGCAGCTTACATGAAACTGGATATAGGAGTACCAAATGAGACTGTGAGTTCTAGTCCTGCCTTACAGACTAAACCAGTCTCTCTCTCTCTTGCCTCTCTCTCTCTATCTGTCTTCTTCCTCTCCTTCTCCTTCTCCTTCTCCTTCTTCTTCTTCTTTTGTTTCTGCTTCTGCTTCTCCTCCTCCTCCTCTGTCTCTCTCTAGCTCTCTATCAGGAGTCAACAGCTACTCAAAGAGTCAGGATTTAATCAACACCTTCCGTTGACTCCTTCCCAGATGACAGTGGGGAGGAGTGGTTGAGTGACTTCGCTCAATCATTGTTATCACTCTAGATTGGGAATCCAGGTTGGTAATTATTGGGGATTAATTTGAAAGGACAGAAAAAAAGCCCATTTGTCACAGGTTGAGCAAAGCAATTGCAACAGCTGCATAAGCAGATCTTTACCAATCAGGTTAACTTGCAAGCATTAATAACTGTGGTTTTGGCTCTTTGCAATTATTGATGGTGTTCTATAAAAAAACAAAAACGAGCAAACCCAGATTGCATATCTTACCAGGATGTAACTAAAGGATCATGAATTTATTTGAGACAGTTTTAAATACAGGTAGTCCTTGGCTTAATGACCACAATTGAGTCCAACATTTCTGTTGTTAAGTGAGACATTTGTTAAGTGGGTTTTTGCCCCATTTTACGACTTTTGCTGCCGCAATTGTTAAGTGAATCAGTGCCAGCTGATAAGTTAGTAGCCTGGTTGTTATGTGAATCTGGCTTCCCCATTGACTTGGCTTGTCAAAGGGTTTATTTATTTATTAATTAAATTTTTATACTGCCCCCTCTCCCAAAAAGGGACTCGGGGCGGTGTACAGCCTATTAAAAACGAACAATATATACAGTTAAAAACAAATTAAACAGAATTGATCCGGCCGAAATCCCATTAAGTACAAAATATTACTAAAATTTAAAATTTAAGGATTATATTAAAATTTAAAAATTTAAAACCTAATTAATTTAAAACCCCAAAGAACCGTTTACTGGGCCAGGCCGGCCTGCTGGAAAAACAGGGTCTTTACTGCGTGCCGGAAGGTCTGGATGTCGGTAATGGCCTGTATCTCCGGGGGCAGATCATTCCACAGGGAGGGGGCCCCCACAGAGAAGGCCCGCACCCTCGGGGTCGCTAACCGGCAACGATCAGGCAGTGGAACCCCGAGGAGTGCATTTCATAAAGGTTTGCAAGAGGTAACCACGTGACCTTGGGAAACAGCAACATCCATATGTATGAACCGTTGCCAAGCGTCTGAATTTTGATCACATAATCATGGGGAATGTTGCAGAGGTCACAACTGTGAAAAATGGTCATAAATTACATTTTTCAATGCTATTGGTCACTAAACGAATTGTTGTAAGTTGAGGTCTACCTGTGTACATGGTCCTCTTTGTTTCCTATTTCCCATTTCCTGTTTCCCCTTCCCTTCCTCTCCCATTCCCACTCCTCCCTTCCCTTCCCTTGTCTATCATTTCCTAATTCCCTTCCCTCCACTTCCCTCCCTCCCCTTCCCTTCCCTATCATTTCCTTTTTCCCTTTCCTTCCTCTCCCATTCCCTCTCCTCCCCTCCTTTCCCTTGTCTATCATTTCATAATTCCCTTCCCTCCCCTCCCTCCCCTTCCCTTCCCTATCATTTCCTATTTCCTTTCCTTCCTCTCCCATTCCCTCTCCTCCCCTCCTTTCCCTTGTCTATCATTTCATAATTCCCTTCCCTTCCCTATCATTTAGCAATAGAATTTAGACTTATAGACCGCTTTATGGTGCTTTACAGCCTGCTCTAAGAGGTTTACAGAGTCAGCCTCTTGCCCCCAACAATCTAGGTCTTCGTTTTACCCATCTCGGAAGGATGGAAGGCTGAGTCAACCTTGAGCTGGTGGGATTCGATCTGCCAAATTGCAGTAAGAGTAGCTTGCAGTACTGCATTCTAACCACTGCGCCACCGAGGCTCCTAATTTCCTTTCCTCCCTTCCCTTCCCCTCCCTTCTTATCCATCATCCTCAATCCTTCTGACTCTTAAATGGCTTGCAACAAAAACAATAATAAAAGAAGTCAAACAATTCATATAATAATATCAAGGTCACATCTTTTACTATCTCTAATATAAAACATCTATCACAATATTCAGGAAGCTACATCAATAGTGAGAGCCTCAACATACAACTCACTTCCCTTTGTCCTTTGCTCCACTTTCTCTTATATTGTTCTTAAATATGGCAGCTAACCAAGGAGCTCCATTGTTCAAAGCGACATCTGGTGCATGCCTACTCACTGATCCCATTGTCTGTGGGATAACACAGTGAAATGAGGATGCTATAATTTCATAACAATGGAAGGCTGGATTGTTCAGCAAACTGACTGATGGGAAATTCAGGAGAAGAAAAAGAAATACAATATAAATTGAGGAGTGTGTCTCCACAAGATTTCAGAATGATGATGACCGACTAGATCTGACTTTAAACATAAAAATAAAATCTCCTTTAAGTCAAGCTTCCGGCTTGATCCTTACTTTGGTCAGTAGTTTTCTTGTAAATGTGAGTCCAAGGCACTTTTCAATTTCTCAACTTAATTATTAGTCATGAGATTTCCTGGTGTCTCTAATATTAATGAGGTCTTAGGTGGCTTCATTTTTTTTAAAGATTAGCCAAGGTGATAAAGTCATGTAGTGTTCTGAATTAACTGAAAGATGTTTAATTTTGCCCTTTTCTGTGATCCAGGTCACCATGTTAAAACAATGTTGTTTGTTGTTGGGCAGTGTATGGAATTGGGAATAGAGCAATAATAATTTCTGAATCCAAATTTAGGTTTTAGCATTGCGTATGCTAAATATACATTGTATAGTAGTAGGGATATATGTGTGTGTGTGTGTAGGTGTGTGTAGGTGGTATTCAGCCGGTTCTGACCGGTTCTGGAGAACCAGTAGCGGAAATTTTGAGTAGTTCAGAGAACTGGCAAATCTCACCTCTGACTAGCCTTGCCAACCCCATCTATTCTCTGCCTCCCATCGAGTCCCAGCTGATCGGCTGGGTCTTCTTTGGTTGCCCTACACAGGAGAACGGAGCTGGAAAGCAGGTTAGTGGGGTGGGGAGGGAATGGGGATTTTGCAGTATCCTTCCCCTGCCATGTCCGCCAAGCCATGCCCACAGAATTGATAGTAAAAAAAGTTGAATCCTACCAATGTATGTATATTCCTACTACATGGGATATTTATCCATGTAGTAGGGCTCTGTTGCTATTATTCTTCTCATCCTTCCAATTACCTTCTCCTATTAGTATCTTATGATTTACCACTTTGGTTTTTTTGCATCTTACGGTTTATGGTTGTATCTTATGAATTATGATTTATCACTTTGTTGTTTGCATGTGCACTGAGAGCTAATGACCTAAGACAAATTCTTTGTATGTCTAATCACACTTGGCCAATAAAGAATAAATACTAAGATGGTGCCTTAACAAATACAGTTAAGGTGCTATACTATTTAGCTACCTCCTAGAGTAACCTTTGAGTTGACAGTTAACTGTTGAACTCCCTACCTGTCCAGTATTTAAAAAAATATTTTAATTTTTTTAATGATTAGGATGTAAAGGAATCAGAAGCGAAGCCACCTCTCTTAAGCAAAACTGTTATCATAGTCCTCAACTTACGACAACCACTTTGCGGCCATTTGAAGTTACAACTAATCTGAAAGAGGAGACTTAAATGGATTTGAAGTTCTGATAGTTTTTATTTTTCTTATAAGTATCTATCTTGTATTCAAAACTATATTTATTCTTATATCTGTATCTTGTAAGCGATTGACAAATCAAATAAATACTAAATACAATCTAAATTTAAAGCATGCTTTTGTAAAAGACTTGCAGATGTTTCAGGCATAAGGCATAACAACTCAAGGCCGTGTGCACATTGTTTCAAATGTAAGGAAAACACCAAATATACAAAAATCTGCTAAAGTGCTAAATGGTTAGCAATCACCCCAAACTCTACTAAATGTATAGATCTTTTCTCAGCATAGTTATTAGCAGACAAGTTAATTATATCTAAAACTCGGCTGTTTTACATGCATTGTATTCATTGTTGTTGCATTAATTGATTTCACAAAGCAATGCACATTTTAAGATGGGGGGAAAAAAAAGATCTGTGAAAAACATAGCTGAGGAGAACAAAAAGGATTCTGCAAGAAATGTTTCTGAATGTCACCTTTATCTTATTTTGAGGTAAATTGCCAAGAACGTTAGATCATGGTTTTACCTCAGAGTGGGAAAGGAAGATGTTGAAGGAACACATTTTTTAATTCAGAGATTAACTTGAAATCTCTCTATATAAAAACGAAATATCACTCAGGCATCATCACAAAATCTCCAGAACCATAAAGCCTACAAACTTGAAATTTGGCAGGTATGTTTCCTCTTGGCTTCTAGGTGCTCACTAAGAAAGGATTTTTCGAAATGACCATCAGAGCATTAGTATTTCGTATATTATTATTATTAACATGCTCTGATGCTAAGGAGTTCTACTCCCCCTCCCCACCTGAAAAGAAATCTCTTCCAAATGCAAAACACAAGCAGAGGAGTTTCAGTTTCACAGCAGCAAGCAGCTTTAGTACAGAATAGTTGAGCTAAGCCACGCCCAGGCTCCTCGCTCTCTCCTTCTTGCTCACACAGCAAATACTGTTTCAGTTTCCAAACAGCCTCTTTTACACACTGACAGGACTCTAGTTGGATGAATACCGATGGATGCTGGTAGGCAGAGGCACAACCCCCCCGCCCTTATTTTCCTCCCAAAAAACTAAGCCTGATCACCTAGTTCCGTAGCGAAGCATGGGGATAGAGCTAGTGTAATTATGGGAGAAGAAAAGAAAATTCAAAGAAGGGCTTTGCTGATGGAACAAAGAGGAATTATTTTTGTAATTCCTCAAGGTATAATGGATAGATGGATGGATGGATCCCCCTCACTTGATCATTGGATTAGAAGATCCAGTAAGCACAAGGAAAAACCCACAAATCCTTTATGGAGATTCTCAGTCATCCAGGTGTCTTTGTTTTTCTTGAGGATGTTTTGCTTCTCATCCAAGAAGCTTCTTCAGTTCAGAAAACTGAACAGAGAATGGAAGAAGCTTCTTGGATGAGAAGTGAAAAGTCTTCAAAGAAAAAACAGAAAGTCCACTTGCCTCTTGAAAAAACACCTTTGGGACAACCATGACCTGGAGGACTGACAATCTCCATAAAGGGTTTCTCCTTGTTCTCACTGGATCTTCTAATCCAATGGACAGCTGAGGAGGATTACCCTTATCTATCTATCCATCCATCCATCCATCCATCCACCCTTCCTTAAGCAACTAAAAATGTAGAATCAGACCTGTCAGCCAAAGCAAGAGCTGATGTTTTGAGAATATGGGGAAAAAATTATCTGCTCCTATGGGTTAACTTCCTTCATACTTACATAAAGTCCTTGCACATGGCATGTTAGTGCATTTATTGCAGCTTTAATGATCTACTCAAATATTCCTCTTGAGCAGTATATTCATCTTCATAAGTTCAGCCATAGTGAAAAGGATTGTGAATTACCCAGCTTTGCTATTTCACTGCTTCTTCCTTCCTTCCTTCCTTCCTTCCTTCCTTCCTTCCTTCCTTCCTTCCTTCCTTCCTTCCTTCCTTCCTTCCTTCCTTCCTCTTCCTTCCTTCCTTCTTCCCTCCCTCCCTCCCTCCCTCCCTTCCCCCCCTCTCCCTCCCGCCCTTCCTCCATCCAGTATGGGAGCCTAGTGGAATTTTGACCCAGATTTTCAGACATGTTTTGACTTACGTCAGTGCTTAAGAGTTCAGGACTCCATGCAGGTTTATACCCATGTTTTAAACTTAACCTTGCTGCTTTAGTAATGCTGCTACAAAATTTCCAATAGCTCAGCTCTGATAAATAGCTGATGTTACTTGCTATTTCCAGGTGAACATATTTATGACCTTATTATGAGTTGCAGCCCTGATCTGAGTTCCTTATCCAATATTCCCTTTCAGTACAAGAACCTACCATTTTATGTTCCCTTGGCATTTTGCTTTTATCTTCCAGTGCAAATGCAATAAAGAGATAGAAAACATCCCCCTACCCCCAATCTTAAGTCATCTACGACCAGCTCTGCTGTTTATTTGGGAAGAAGAAGGCCTAAATTGCAGGGGATTAGCACATATGCAAAACGATCAACTCTTTTGCCCTGAAGGATGCTAGGATAATTCTCCCCCGCCCTCCTTCCCTCCCATCCACCATCTTTCTTAATGCTTTTGATTTTATTGGGAGACAATAGAAGCTTATCTCAGTCATCTCACTCTCTTTTAATAATCTCCACCAAAATCCAGCAGCCTTTATGTTACTGCGGCAATAATTAGAAGGTTAGTGGAGTTCAGCAGCCACCTACACTGACTCGGAGAAACATTCATTGTGGCTCATTAAATTTGGAATTAGGACTTAAAAGGTCAGGAACAAGTATTCTGTTTATATTTCTGGGCAGTAAATCTAAAATGGACATTGCGTCCATGCACCTCTCTTTTCCCCTCCATCTCTGGGAGTCTGACTAAAAAGCAAAGTGAGTTCAGGCTGCATTGATCAGAGTGGAGATGAACAACCTTCTTGCCTGTAATTACAAAACGTCAATATCAAAAATAGCCGGCGCCTGCCGTTCGGTAACGAGAAAATGAGGTGCTTTTAGATTGCTAAAACGAGCAGGAACAATCTTGGGGTAGAATTTGCAATGATGGTGGGTCGAAAAATGGTTTCTAGGAAAGGTGGAAAGGGAAGAGAGTTCTCTTTTAGCCATGATTTGAGCCTATTTGGGTGGCTGGCGGTTTATTTATTTATTTGTTTATTTATTTATTTATTTTGATTTGTCAGTCGCTTACAAAATAATAGGTATAAGTATAAACATGAGTAAAAATACAGAAAATAGGTACGATTAAATGGGGACAATAGGATAGGGACGGTAGGGATGATGGTGCACTTATGCAGGTGACAACAGAATCAGGTAGTGAGTTCCAGACATTGACCACTCTGTTGCTGAAATCATATTTCCTGCAATCGAGTTTGGAGTAGTTTACATTTAGTTTATATCTGTTGTGTGCTCTTGTGTTGTTGTTGTTAAAGCTAAAATATTCATTAACTGGTAAGATGTTGTAACATATGATTTTATGTACTATGCTTAAGTCTAATCTTAGTTGTCTAAGGTTGTCTAAGCCAAGAATCTCAAGTCTGGTGGTGTAGGGTATTGTATTGTGAACAGAGGAGTGTAGTACTCTTCTGGTAAAATACTTCTGGACTTGCTCAGTTGTATTTATGTCTGATATACAGTACAGATTCCAGACCTCAGAGCTGAACTCAAGTATTGGTCTAGCAAAGATTTTGAATGCCCTAATTTGCAAAACAGTATTACCAGAGAAGCTTCATAAAATTAAATTTACAGCTCTTAAAGCTTGGCAATGCTGTTGCAGTGAGCTTTGTTGCTTAGATCATTCGATATGAGAACTCCAAGATCCTTGAGAAAGCGAAGGTCATCAACAAGGTCATATCCGGCTAGCTTGTATTTGGTATATGGATTCAGTACCAACTCAGAAGGGTATTGTGAGTTTTGGAATGAGGAAAGCACCTCCAGATGGATGAAGTTGGTGTCAACTTATAAAACATTCCTATGCATGTTTTCAAGTTGGCATAAACAAGGGGGGGGGGGGGCGGAATCTGAAGGAGAAGTAGGGCAGCTTAAAACCAGAAGTACATTCCACTCTTATCTTAAAAAGATTGTAGCTAGGCTACCGGATCTTCTGTCCCCTGAAAATCCTTCACTGGTGATTGATGACACCCATCCCTGAATGTGCTTCATTGGAGAATCTGATTTATGATACATTCAGGGGGCAGGGGAGAAACAGGGTCACAGGTGACTGTAAAATATGTATGCCAGAGTTGGCTTCATTTAGGTTAATGCCCGGCATGTTGCTCTTAATAAATCTTTTGAATTCTTTTGAAGCTTGGCCCGAGGCTCATGATTTAATTAGGGCAATTGCCGGAACCCTGACAATGAAAGCAGAAAGAGCAAAAACCTTGCATGCAAAAAGTCCCCAGGTCAATCTTGAACACCTATATTTAAAAGGGAATAAAAGTAAATAAAACTCTGCCATCGATTGAAAAGAAGGCATTTCTGCACAGCACACTTCCATACATCCAGAGCTGTGCATTTCTGTTCACTTGGCAGAAATACTCAAAAAAAAAGTTTTGAAGCTAGAACAGGCGTTTTTCTTTCTTCTTGTCCTGTCTGGAGATGTTGAAGATGGAATGGGAGACCCTTTCCATACAATCTGGATGCTCTTGTTGCCGAGATACCACTCTTCTCTGAGGTAAGGGACCTTTAGTACCCCTGCCAGATTTATAAATAATGGAAGATGAGATGGTGGTTCAATGAGAGCCAGGATGGTGAAGCGATGTAGGTGTTGGACAAGCTCTTGAGACCTGAGTTTTGTGATTATGTGAGATAACTTTGATTTTGACATCCTGGCTTGGTCCAACTGATCTGACAAGATATATAAATACAGATTAACAGAGTTGGAAGGAACCTTGTAGGTCATCAACCCCCCGCCCAAGCGGGAGATCCTATACCATTTCTGATAGATGGGAGTCCAATCACTTCTTGAAAGTCTCAAGTGATGAAGCTCCCACAACTTCCGAAGGCAAGCTGTTCCATTGGTTGATTGCTCTCACTTGTCAGAAAATTTCTCCTTATTTCCAGATTGAATCTCTCTTTGTTCAGTTTCCATCCATTATTCCTTGTCTGGACTTTGGGTACATTGGGAAATAGCTTGACCTCTTCCTCCTCTCTGTGGCAGCCCCTCAAATATTGGAAGACTGCTACCATGTCTCCCATAGTCCTTCTCTTCACTAGACTAGCCAAGCCCAGTTCCTGCAACCGTTCATTATACGTTTTAGCATTCAGTCCCCTAATCCTCTTGGTTGCTCTTCTCTGCACTCTTTCTAGAGTCAATATTTTTTTTATAGTATGGTGACCAAAACTGGATGCAGTATTCTAGGCATGGTCTTACTAAGGCTGTAGACAGTGGTATTAGTACTTCACAGTATTTCACAGACCAGGAGAAATAAAATATCAGGAGGAACCAAAGGGGCATATTTACTTGAGGTTCTTTTGCTAGACATGGTTTTTAGCCATTCCATGGCAAGGAGGAAATACAGGAGATGCAGCTACTCTAGGGCTGCATAGGAAAAATTGTGTGGACAGTAGTACAAGCCAGGCTATCGATGTTAAGGTAGTATTTTTGTTACCCTCTTTTCTTTGGATGCTGTCCCCCGCCTCTCTGTGGCAGCCCCTCAAATATTGGAACATTGCTATCATGTCTCCCCTGTTCCTTCTCTTCACTAGAATGAATGAATTGAATGAATGAATGAATTCTTTATTGACCAAGTGTGATTAGACACAGAAGGAATTTGTCCTGGTGCATATGCTCTTAGCGTACATAAAAAGAAAAGATACATTAGATAATCAATATATTGATTGTGGAGATCAAATTGAAGGAAGGCATCCTGCCTGCATGACCTTCAGATCACGATAGTTCCGCCGGATTCATAATCAAGGAATAAATAACATAATTTAGCGAGGATGACGAAACAGAAAGGGAAGCAGGTGGAACAAAGCTACAAACATTCAACGCAGGATGATTCAAAGCAGTTAAAGTACTGCTGTAAAATCTGGCAGGATCCTATCGACGTTAAAAAAAAAAAGCTGTTGTGTACCAGCAGGATTCCATGAGTCTTGCTTTGTCATCCAGGACTAGGAGTGGATTTCCAGGTTTGAGGTGGGAGTTTTTCCAGCCTGTCCTTGGCTCCAGCTGAGACCTTCCACAGGTACCATCCCATAGCACTACAAACCAGTGGTGGGATTCAAATATTTTTATTACCGTTTCTGTAGGCGTGGCTTGGTGGGCCTCACGTGGCCTGGTGGGCATGGCAGGGGAAGAATACTGCAAAATCTCCATTTTCTCCCCATCCCACTAAGCTGCTTTCCAGCTCCGTTCTCCTGTGCAGGGCAACAAAAGAAGACCCAGCCCATCAGCTGGGACTCAGGAGGCAGAGAAGAGATGGGGGCAGGGCCAGTCAGAGGTGGTATTTGCCGGTTCTCCAAACTACTCAAAATGTCCGCTACCGGTTCTCCAGAACCGGTCAGAACCTGCTGAATACTACCCTCTGCTACAAACCCTTTCCTGCCAGCTGGAGAATTCCAAAGTTGCTCGGTTTGGATAATTGGAAGGGATGGAATACAATCCCTGACACTTTGCTCCCCATACAGAGACATTGAAATCCTCTGTAGGGAAGCTTTGCAGTAATATTGCTGTCTCTGGATTCATCTGCCTTTTGATGATCGATGGGGTTCTGCTGCCACTTCAAGTTCCATGGGACATAATGGGTGAGCATCACCGGTGAGTTGCTGATGTTGAGTCACAACCGTGACTGGCACTAATTGGCTACCTTGTTGGCAGCTTTGACAGAGAGACTGGGGTGTGTCCAAAAATGGCCAAGATGGGAGGAATGGCCTTTCGTTTTGCACTGGTCCCAGTTGGGAAGGCACACAGCTTATCCCTCCGCTCTGGATGTGGTCGGAAACTTTTGCTTTGTTCAGGATTGACATAATCTGTCTGTGTGTTGAAAAAAAAAAAAGAAGAGTAGGAGAGGAGTAAGAATGAAGTTGCTACAATGCTGCGTTGGGGGGCTGAGAAGACGTTGGCAGGAAACTTGACTGCAGCCATTGACAGGATGAAAATAGCACTTGAAGAGGAGGCAGCACGGAAATGATTATTTGCTTCATGCACCTCCAGGTGGCCTCAACGACTCACTAAAAGAATGCAAATGACCAGCTGTTTGCAAGGAATATAAATCCTTCCATTCCCCACCTTCCAATCAGAGCTGAAGAAGCTTCTTGGATGAGAAGTGAGACATCTTCAAAGAAAAAACAGAAAGTCCAATTGCCTCTTGAAAAAAAAAATCACCTTTGGGACAACCATGACCTGGATCAGTGGTTGCCAACCAGTGGGCTGGGGATTACTGGTGGTCCATGAGAAAATTTTGATGGTCCGCAGAGAAATGTCACCCCCAAAGTATCCCCCAAAGCAATTAATTCAGGCTGCGTGGGAGCACAAGGCTTGTGTCGCTTGCATTGCAAACAACATGAGGTAGTCAGGGGAGTGGGGGAACTTGCCCCACTCACCCCATGCGTCTGGCCTGGCCACCGGGCTGCTTCTTTCTACTTCTTTCTTCTTCTGCTTTTGGCTGCACGCAAGGAAAGCAGCAAAAGTCTTTCTTTCTCTCTCTCAAACTCTACCAGAAATGAGTCTTTGGGACCCTGCAAGGCATCCTGCTGCACCGGCAAAGACTCATTTCTGGTGGAGTTTGGGGGGAGAGAAAGAAAGACTTCTGCTTCTGCTGCTTTGCTTGCATGAAGCCAAAAGTCTCTCTTTCGCTCTCTCTCCCCCTCAGAACGGAGCTGGAGATGATATCCTGTGATCCCAAATAAAGAATGATCGATTGGTAAGAAAACAGGGTGGGGAATTTTCCTGCAGACTTTTCCTGCAACCTCCGTCAGACAAAATTCATATTAGTGGTCCGCGGGATTTAAAACTATGAGTTTGGTCCCTGAGGTCCAAAAGGTTGGTGACCCCTGACATGGATGACTGAAAATCTCCACAGACATACCTCCCCCTGCAAAAATATTCAACCAACGTGTGGCGAAAAGAGCTGGGAAGTAAACAAACATCCAATGAAAAAGGCAGCACCTAAAAAAGAAGGATAATTTTGGGGGGTATGGTCCTTTGCAGCCTTAACATACCTCCCCGAGATATTTTGTCGCTGCTAGTGTCAAGAAAATGGGTTTTGTGCTGTGAAAAAAAAAGAATCTTGTTAGTTAATAAGAGCAACTAGCAGGTTTCAAGGAGAAAACTTCGAAGTTATTAAACTGTGTGTTGAACTTTGTGTTGAACCCCAAAGTGTTCTACAAGCATCCCCTGCAGATCGTGGGTGTGATGTAGAAGATGCCTGGTGATACATGGGCAGGATGGGGAAGGTAGAGTCATTGATGACTGATTGTCCCAAACAGGCTGTTGTATGCAAAACGAGCACGGGTGAGCTGATGAACACACGCAGAGTGATAAACCCCCTTTTGTCTTTGTACAAGCCATTGCCGATAGCTTTTAATGAATTCCACTTCTGCTGCTTCTGAAGGAAATCGATCTTTGTAATTCCTTTGTTCACGGAAGGCCACCTTAGGGTCAGTGATGGATTGCTTGTCGCTTTAAAAAAATATAATCATTTGTGATCCCAGATTTGTGTCCAAGATGTAAAAGTGACCAGATTGATTTGATGTAAGGGGTTATTGATGACAAGCGATGAACAAACAACAAGTGGGCCCGTTGTGTTAGGGCAGTGGTGGCTAACCTTTTGGGGCTTCTGTGCCAAAAATTGTGTGCGTGCTTGCCAGCATCCCGAAGGCAATGCATGCCCTCCCCATGCCCCCTTACCTGTGCCTCACAGCTGATTTTTGGCCGGTTTGAGGCCTTTTTAGGCCTCCCAGAGCTTGAGGAAGACTTCTTCAGGCTTTGCAGGCCGAAAACTAGGCCCGTTTCATCACTTCCGGTATTTCTGGAAAAACAGGAAGTGATGAAACGGGCCTAGTTTTCGGCCTGCAGAAGCCTGCAGAAGCCTTCCTCAAGCCTCTGGGAGGCCGAAAAAGGCCTCAAACCAGCTGAAAATCAGCTGAGGTAAGTTTGTCTGCAGCTTGTGTGCCGGCACAAATGGCTCTGCGAGTCACCTATGACACGCGTGCCACGGGTTCGCCATCATGGTGTTAGGGTCTAGATGGGTGATCTCACTTTGTTTTCATTTAATGAACTTGATGGTTGAGTGAGATTTTCTGCTCCTTGAGATTGGATGGAGAGCTTCTTCTGCTTCCACTCATTTGCTTCTTGTCCTATCCTCCAATGCCATGGAGAATATCGAGGTGCCCTCTTCCCTGTGGCAGCCCTTCAGGTATTGGAAGACTCCTATCATGTCTTCAGACTTGAACTCCCTTTGGAAATTAGCATGTTTCCAAATAAGGTCAGCTGTTTTGATTGTAGGCATGTATTTCCCCAGCCCAGATAACCATGGTATAACCATAGTCCTGCCAACCAAAATTTTGGGTTGACGGGACTATTCCAATCCATTCCGGCACTAGTCTTTCTGAGTTTTTGATGGCTTGATCTTCAGGACACAGAATGGACAGCATATAAAAGGAACAAATCATGATTAATCGATCAGGATAGAGCTGGAAGGGACCTTGGAGGTCTTCTAGTCCAACCCCCTGCTCAAACAGGACACTATGTTCCGTTTCAGACAAGTGGCTGTCCAGTCTCTTCTTAAAAGCTTCCAGGGATGAAGCTCCCACAACTTCTGAAGGAAAGCTGTTCCAGTGGTTAATTCTCATTACTGTTAGGAAATTTCTCCTCAATTCCAGGTTGCTTCTCTCCTTGATGAGTTTCTTGCCCTGCCCTCTGGTGCTTTGAAAAATAAGTTTGAAGTGATCTTGCCAAATGATTGTATTACTTGATTTTTGCCCCCTTCCTTCTCTCTCTTGGGTCTCAACTGGTCTGACGTAAGCTCAGACACTGTGATGATGAATGATGAATATGGATGTTGACATGTTGGGCATGCCAAGATGAAACTGGGAATGAGGGGGAAGGCTGTGGCTGATTATTTTCCTGAAAGGTCTGTGCAGCAGTGAGCAAGTTGGGTTGTGGTTCCAGACTGCGGAAAGCTTTACGTTGTTCGGTGACAAAGAGTTATGTGGGAGCTTCCTTCATCAGCTGTGCAAATGGTTGCGATGAGGGGAAGATGTCATTTTTTTATGCAGTTGGTTTTGATGCTATTTATAGAGTAGGTCCTTGTGTGTTGCTCAGAGAACGTGGTTTCATCATGTATGTATCTCTGGCAGCCAATCTGGAAAGTGGGTGAGATATCCGGGCAGGACAGCAGAAGGATCAGATGTACTTAGATAGCTCATCATCATTTTGATCTCTACCCAGAACTTCCTTGATGGGGGTCAGCCTTTGAGGTTGGCCAGGTGAAGAAACTAGGGACTCCAAGCAATAGCACTTAGACTTATATATTATTTTGCAGTGCTTTATAGCCCTCTCTAAACGGTTTACAGAGTCAGTATATTATCTCCAACTATCTGGGTCCTAATTTTACCCACCTCGGAAGGATGGAAGGCTGAATCAATCTTGAGCTGGTGGGAATCGAACTGATGGCAGTGGACAGAATTAGCCCGCAATCCTGCATTCTAACCACTGGGAAGGAAAGGAAAGGAAGGAAGGAAGGAAGGAAGGGCAATAGCACCTAGACGCATACTGCTTCACAGTGCTTTACAGCCCTCTCCAAGCAATTTATAGAGTCAGCATATTGCTCCCAACAATCTGGGTCCTCATTTTACCCACTTTGGAAAGATTGAAGGCTGAGTCAACCTTGAGTTTGGTGGGATTTGAATTGCCAAATTGCAGTCAGCCAGCAGTCAGCAGACGTAGCCTGCAGTACTGCACACTAACCACTGCGCCACCAAAGCTCATAATGCTACTTTATTGTTAAAGAATAAATTAGGAGAATCTTGAAACCAGTCCAAATCCTTTCAAAGGACCATGAAGGCTTTTCTTGAATCTCTTTCAACTTTTCCCAAGGTCAAGCAACTGTTTTTCCTCTCCCCACTTCCTTCCAATAGCTAGATCTAGATTCTTCTACAAATAGGCAGATATGAGCTGTGCCAGGTGAAACATCTTTGCTAGTTCTTTTTGAGAGCTGCGTTTGCATCTAACCAACATGTAGCTGGCATGTACGGGATCTAGCACAAAGTGTATGGTCTATATTGGGCAAGTCTAGATAATTGTGGTTTATTTAGCAAACTATGGATCAGATCAAATCGAATGACTCTTTGGTTCATAGGAATAGACCATGTTTTCTTGGCAAAGGGCACTACAGCCCCAGAGGTTAGACCTGACAAAAACTCACCTGGATTACATTTTATTTATTTTTAGTTGCAATTAAGCTTAGTTTTATATATGGGTTAATTATGATTGAAAGAGTGTATAGAAGAATAACAAAGATAATTAGGGGACTGGAGGCAAAAATGTATAAAGAATGGTGGCAGCAATTGTGTATGTCTAGTTAATGAAAAGAAGGACTAGAGTTGACAAGATAGCAGTGTTCCAATATCTAATGGTTTGTCGCAAAGAAGAGCCAGGTTTCCATCTATTCTCCAAAGCGACAAAAGGTAGGACAACCAGCAGTGGATGGGAAGTAAACAAGGAAAGAGCCAACCTAGAAATAAGGATAAATTTCCTGACAGAATTATTAATCAATGGAATGACTTGCCTTCAGAAGCTGTGGGTTCTAGAGGTTTTTAAGAAGAGATTGGACAGCCATTTGTCTAAAATGGGTATTAGGGTCTCCTTGAGCAAGGGGTTGGACTAGAAGACCTCCAAGGTCCCTTCCAACCCTGTTATTTTGTCATTCTGAAGCAGATCTAGTAGAGGCACCCAAGTGGGATAGTCAGTATAGAAATTTGAAAACTAAGAGAAGACATCATAGTGGGAGACCTATCATAGCAGATAATGCACAGTTTGATCAATCAACACAATCAACGGATGCCTGTTTTATCCCACATGCCATCCTGTGTTTGGTTTTGACTCAGCCTGTTGTGTGAATCTAACTACTGGGTTCCCCTCCCCCCAGAAATCATGAAAATAAACCACAATTTCATGCAGTCTATGAAATTAGTGCTAAGCGTCTCTTCCCTGGTGTGGTTAAAGACTTAGGACTCCAGGGTATGGGAAGAAAATAATAACAGGACTGGATTTTATTAAGTCCTTAGTTACAATTACTAAAAAAAATTGCCCTCTTTTTCTTTGGGAGGAAGAAACCAGAGAATGTCTTCAAAGTTCCTTGTAGTTGAGGAATTGCTTGGATGTCGAAGGGGCATCCCATAGCTTTTTGCTTCAATGAAATTCCTGTGAATGGCTCATGGACCTTTTCCTCTTAATGAACAACCCTGTTCTCTCCAGAAGGCTGGAACTAGTTAATAAGTAAATAAAAAAAAAAAGATTAATCCATCTAAAAATGTCCCTGCTGGATGTCTGTTTCAGAGGGCTTCTGTTGATATATTTGTATTTTGTGTTGCTAAGACAACAGCTAAGAGCACTTTGAGAAATTATATATTAGTAAGCTGCATGGGGCTCAGAGGCTTTTTCCGTTGATGGAGCGACGGATAAATGCCTTCCTGTAGAAATCAAACTGCACAGTGTGTCTGTCTGTGTGTGTGTGTGTGTGTGTGTGTGTGTGTGTGTGTGAGAGAGAGAGAGAGATAGAGAGAAATTGGTTGAGTTTCAATTTTAAGCTATAAGAGCATTCTTGCTGTTACTAGTTTATTCTAAAGAACTTAATACAAAGGTGCAGACATGAGTTGGGGTAGGAAGGTGGAGTATAGGTTTTAACCAATGAAAAAGAAGAAATACCTGGGGTACTTCTTCTTTTTCATTGGTTAAAACCTATATTACTACCTTTATTTCAGAGTACAACATGTGTACAGTGAGATAGGCTGAGTCTCCTCCCTTCGTGCCAACACAACTTCACAGTAAGGACAGAATCCCAATCTTATTACACTATGTGACCTTGTTTCACAAAGGACCAGCCTCGCAAGTCTATCATACTATGTTGACATGAAGTTATTTTCTGTTCAGGAGTCTGACAGCCACGGATAAAAACTGTTCTTCAGCCTGTTGGTGCAGCTAGCTCTGCTTCTCTATCTCCTACCTGATGGTAGGAGAGTGAAGAAGTGTTGATGGGGTGTGAGTCATCCCTGAGAATTTTCCTCACTCTTCTAAGACAGCGAATCCTAGCGAGGTCATCTAGTGGTATCAGGGAACAGCCCACGATGTTTTGTGCTCTGCTCACCACCCTCTGTGGTGTCTTTCTATCTGTGGCTGTCAAGCCAGCATAACACACCACAATGCAATATGTGAGGACGCTTTCTATTGTGGACCGGTAAAAGGTGGTCATCAGTCGTTGTTCCACCTGGATGGCCTATGGGGGCATGTGACTTTCAAGAGTCCTCAAGAGCAGTGGTGTCCCAAGGTCTGAATTTGTTGGGTTAGGTGGAGGATGTGATGATCCGGAGGCGCTCCAAACTCAGTTAGAGATGCTAGATCAAAAGGGATATTTCAGCCAGGGGACATGGTCCGTGTAGAAATTGACCAGTAGCATCTTGAATTGGAAAAGAAGGAGATTCAAGACAAAGTCAAGCTTCACTGAAGGCTTTCAAGGAGAGGGTAGATGTCACTATCTAATGCACTTGGTGGGATTCGTGCAGCTTTCCAAACGCCAGCTGTGGCTCTGCCGTGCCAATCTGCTGAGAGGATAAAGAACAGAAAGGCGCAGGGGTGGGTGGGAAAACCGATCCTGCACTTTTCTTTTCTTTCTCCTCTCAGCTGATCTTTGGAGCTTTGGGTGAACAGGTAGCAATTTTTGCTACCGGTTCAATTGAACCGGGCCAAACCGGTAGCATTTCACCACGGATCTAATAATGGTTTGATGGATTCATGTAATGATTTGGAGCTTGGACTGGATGATCTCCAAGACTTTTTCCAATTCTCCAATTTTCTGTTTTGGGATTACTTGATGTCTTATTATTTTTTCCCCAGAATAAAACCACTTTCCTTCGTTTTTTTTTTTTTTTGTTTGAATGTGTAAGAGTCCTTTAAAGTTAAAGGGGCAAGGGTTTGGTTTTCAAGAGAAATAAATTCCCAGCCACAGATCAATTCAGACAGCCTCGATGTTGGAGAAAACAACAGGTGGTGTGCAGGGACTGAAAAGGATTCAAACCTTGGCTGTTGATAAGCTGGTTTGGGGCAGAGATGAACCCCTTGGCTCTTGAATGGCAGGTCAGCATAAAATGGGATGTGCCAAAACTAAAACTAAATTTGAATTCAAACCCAATCGAACCAAAGTCAATTATTGCCCATACATTCCTGGTCTTTTCTCATTAATTCACACAGCATTCATCCATTAACAACAACTCTAAGGGCTAACATAGCCTTCAGACCTCAGGTTGTGGCTATTTGATACAAAGTTCTTTAGTGATTTTATTGGTAGAAGGGGTGGTACGGTGGCCTAGAGGTGGAGCTCTCGCCTTACAAGCAGGAGGCTGTGAGTTCGATCCTAGGTAGAGGCAGATATTTCTCTCTCTGGGCACATATCTGCTGAAAAAAACTCCACATTGGCAACAGGAAGGACAACCGGCCATTAAAAACACTCTGCTAGCTCCATTCAGTTGCCCAGACTCCACCCCACAAAGGATTATGGGGTCATTAAATGGAGATGATTATTGGAAGGGGGGATTTTTTGGAAGGAAGGGGAACTTCAAAGTGGATGGGATAAATTCCTTTGCTCATCCTGGTTTGGGATGAGCAAAGGAGGAAAGTGGCGTGTCAACTTATAAAACATTTCCATGCCTGTATCCAAGTTGCCATAAGAAAGAAGGGGGGAGGAACCTGAAGGAGCATATGGCAAATGAATTCAGAAGCACATTCCAACCTTATCTCAAAAAGATTGTAGCTAAGTTACCGGAGCTTTTGTCCATGAAATTCCTTAACTGGAGAACTTAACTGGAGAACGTGCTTAATTGGAGAATCTGATTTATGACATACCCAGGAGGGATGGGGGGGGAAAACATGGTCACAGGTGACTGTAAATTATGTATGCCAGAGTTGACTTCATACAGCTCATGCCAGTACGTCGCTCCTAATAAATTCTCTGAAGTTTTTTGAAGTTTGGCTCGAGGATCATGATTTAATTAGAACGATTGCTGGAATCCTGACACAGAGACTGATGAAGCCTTCACATATAAGACAAACGCCTCTTGTTAAGTGGACCCACTTTTATCCTTGCTTTATAAATCTGTGCATTTGTAGAAAGCTCTCTGCATATTGTTACTGGATCTCTTTGGCAGTTGTTCGATAACCCTTTTGTGCTGCTTTCCTTTTTAAAGATTGCTGCAGTCGTTCACTGTTTAATTTCCCCCAGAAGTCTTTGCAAACACAAGAGATCAGACCGCATCCTTCCAAAGTGTACAATAGTTGCATTAGAGCTGGCGAAAGCTACTTTATAATCACTCTTTCTCACAAACCCTCCCCCCTTGAAATGCCTGAAATGCCTGATCTCGAAAGGTGTATTGCTCGGTTTCCTCTCTAGCAGGATGACTCCCATCTGCTCACCCTTTTAATGCCAGCCATTCTTGCAGAGAACTTCCCTATCCCTCTTGCCCTGAGTCAGATAGAAAGGGGCCAAGTATGTGTGCCCGTCTGTGTAAAATGTATGTGCAGGCAGCCTACAGAGCTGGCACGCGGAGCGCCTTTGCACAGATGGGGAGCAGAACAGCCTGGGCATTAGCAGCTGGCCCGAGGAAGTGGGGAGTAGACTGATTTCACCAGAGCTAGCATAAGATCATCTGAATGGCTCCCAGTAGAGGACAAATGCATTGAAGCCCTTCTGACAATGTTTTCCTGCCTCAGTGGCACACACTAAGGCCACCTGCTTTGCCGATCCATCTGATGGAACGGTGGGTGAGAAAACGTGCCAGGGGAAGATTCAAGACTGAACGAGAGAATTAAAGCCAGCCCAGGGATGACAATATGCTGGATTCTGAACCAATGTGCCCTGCCAGTTTGTCACTTCATTTCTGCCTTCCACATTAATATATTCTTTTTTTCGGTGGCAGCGCCAGTAGTTGGAAACAGCTTCCAAAGCCATTCCCTCCCTCCTGGTCGGTTTTCTGGAAAACTTGGAATAATTTTGGACAATCTTTGCTTGAATCTCTGCTCGATGCCATTTTGCTTTCTGTTTCTTGCTTCGTTCTTCGTTCTGGTGGTTTTTGCATCCTTATGTTTGTAGAGAACCACAAGGATGACATTGGAAAGGCTGCAGGGGGATGGTTAGCAAAACACAAATTACATGAAAGGGTTAGAAAGAAATTCAAGATTGCTGTGGCTTGACTTTCTTTGGCATCAGAAAGAAGAAAGGGCAAATGCCATCAAGCTTTCAAGTTTCTGCTACCAAGGCTCTGCTTTTTTTTAAAATTTATAAAATAAATGTCATTTGTTAATCACATTTATATCTGCCCATCTCACCTATATTGTAAAGTTCCAGTATTTCACATGGTCCATTTCCTTCTTGAAAGGCTGACATGTTTTTATATGGAAGCTGATGTAGTCAACATTATTGCAATTGGTTTGATTAGTATTAACCTCACCACAAATGTTTTAATTGTTGTTTATGTGTCCGTAAGCCACCAAAAGTTACTGGATTGCAACGGGCAGAAGTTAAATAGATAAAACAATTTTGGTGTGAAACACAGCACAGATGGCAATTTAATTCATTGGTGCTCCAGTGATGTGGTTGGTCATTCTGTTTTAAAAGCTTGATGCTCCTTAACTTCACTGATTCTAGACAAAGAATATTTGAAGGAGAAGAGTTCCCTCTCTTTCTCTCTCTCTTTTGTGTGGAGACACATTTGCTGTGTGAGTCCCCATCTGAAGTTTTGAAATGCTTCACGGTCTTGGCAGTATGGAAAGGTTAAAAGATTGGTGCAGATGAAAGCTGGGAGAACATTTGCTTTTCTAAGATAAAGAGAGCAACAGATAGGGATGCAGGGTCTTAGATGATTTGTGAGTTGAAGGTTTTCAGCTTGTGTCTCTTCTGCAAATCAGTTCAATGAAGAATGATTAGATCAATTTCCCCCAAACTGGTTCTTGGGGATTCTGGAACCTGTAGTCCTAAATACGCCTGAAAATGTATTTAACAGGAAAGCTGGCTTTGGGGAACGTGTATGGGAAAGCTGGCTTAGGGGAAACATCAGGAATAGTCGGCTTGCCAATGACAGAACTGGGTCTCTAAATAGCATAGCATGTGTTTAAGCAGCCTGCCTCCCCCCCAGCTGGCATGTGCCAGAGGCCCTGAGATGGCAGCTCCCCAGATGATCAGCTTGCATGGCTGGGAATCCCGGATGCTGCCATTCCAATGTCTTTTGAAGATGGCAGAGTTGAGAGAAGGCTTGCTTAGAGACATACTTTACAAAAATATATGTATTTTTGAAGATTTTAAAGTTTGGCTTCTGTGGCTGCTAGAGATCAACCTGCATCTTCATATTCAGGCTCCCTCTCGACTTGCTCTATGGGAATTAATTGAAGTTTGAGTAATAGTGGAAGAAGCATTTAAGGAGACCCAAGTGCAGGCTGACTTAGTCAGCACAGAGGCTTGGCGTACAAGAGGCCCCGAGCCCTCTGATATGCTCAGATGACAAAGAGAACAGCAAAAAAAAACCCCAAAACCCAACAATGACGCCCAACCTGTCTACTTGAAAGAAATGTGACTCAGCAAATGAGTTAAGCTGGTTCGTCAGAGCTATAAGAAAGCAGCTTGATCGACTCTTTAGGGCAAGTCATCTTTTAATTCCCTACCTATGCCTCTGCTTGTTTGCTGTCATTGCATTATCTGGAACCCGGGGCCGTAATTGGACTGTTCTTTGATATTTCTGAATGTAATATTTGAACTCTTTTGCAAAAAGTAAGTTCTGGTGCTTGTTTGCCGATGTAACAGTATGTGGGAAGGACCTTGGGAGACTGGCCCACTGCCTAGGGAACAGTCAGAGAAAAGATAGCATAGCCCTCAGCTGATTAGCGGGCTGTGCAAGGGGTTCAGAAGAGACCTTCCCTAGTTTCTTGGGCTGCATAGGGTGGGGGAAGAATTGTACTTCCAAACTGGCAAGATTCTCTCAATGTAGCTTTACAACAAAGTAGAATTAGCTCATCTAATTGTGATTCCTATCTGGTTTACCCCACGAGGCTGACAGCTGCTCAGAAAACTCTTGAGTTTGCTGTGTACTTTGTGTTTCTTTGATTAGAGATTTACGACGGCAACAAATACCTTGAATTCGTATCAGAAGCTGGCAACACTGAAGAATGATGTCTTTTCCTTTGAGTTGTTGTAGAAAATAACAGGAGTTCCAGTTTGAAGGACTCAATAGGTTCGGCCAAAATTAGGGGCATAATATTTCCTACCAGATACCTCTGATGTGGAGATGACAATGTTCTGTCAAGGAGTACATGGTAGCTGCACAATTAATCAGATTTTCTCCCATGAAATTGATCTTTTTTACTCCATCTAAAGGTACATTTTCACAACTAATATATGAAAAGAACATATAAAGGGCTTTTCATGACTGTACGTTTGGTAAGAACGAGAAGGAAGTCCTTTGTGGAGGTTAGTCTACACTAAGGGTGTCTAACCTTGGCAACGTTAAGACTTGTGGACTGTCGGGGAATTCTGGAAGTTGAAGTCTTAAAAGTTGCCAAGGTTGGAAAAATCTGGTCTACACCAACCAAGCTCCTCCAAACAGGAGGAAATTCCTGATCAGCCTAGAATCCTGTGAAGGTGTCTTATGTGTAGCAGTTAGGTCAAAACTCAGGACAGAGATGTCAATTATGTCAACACAGCCACCAGTTGTATAGCTTCAAAGCCAAGCACAACCAGCCATGGTGTAGCCTCACAGCTCTGGAAGGCAAAACAAGAAAGCTCCTTAAATCATGACTCCCAATCTTTTGGATGTCAGGAACCAGTTCTGTGGAGGGAGGTTTGTCCTGCGGATTAGGTGTGTGTGGTTTTGTCTGCTGCCTGGATCCCATGTGTGCATGGATGGGGCTTCAATCACTTGTGCAGCCCTGTTCCTTATAGACCAGTCCTGGGGTTGGGGACCCCTGCCTTAAATAAGCCCTGGGATTGGGGATCTCTGCTTTAAATAAGGGCAGTAGTGAGAGAAAGCAGCACTGCAATTAAACTATAGTGCTGGGATGAACTTCATCCCAGTTGTTTTTATAATGGCTTGACAAGCCATTATAAAAAAAAATTAAGTGTTTGAGTCTTCAGAAAATAGCCTAAGAAAAGGTTTGTGCTAAGTATAAGATGAAGGAGAAAAAAAATGGGGATAGACTTTTAAGATTCTGACTCCCTTATAAGATACTTTCCAAGACTCCTATTTCCTACATTTACCTACCTGGATGAGCTGAGAGATATGCAGGCAAGAGAATAGCGCCTTCATTCTGATGGAAGACAGTCACCTCGGTTAAACAGACCCATCTTTGATGGGAACAAAATAATCCTAGCGGTGACATCTCTCTTTCTGGGAACGTGCGGCTGAATTTGAGCTTGCGACCGATGTCACACTGGGCTGAGCTGAGAGATTCTGGCAACCGCGGCTGAGTTCTTGCTAGCAAATCTGATACGGCACATGTAGATTGGTACATACGCAAGGACCTTTCTTTCGTTTGCCGAACATCAGGCAGCGTGGTTCCTGCGGGCGTTGGCACTAATCTGTTCACCGGCCACTCGGTGTAAACAAACATAGACCTGGATGGTGGTAAACTCTGAGAAGGAGCCCCTCTCTAGGGTTGGGTTGGCTAACCCTACTTTGTGGCAGTCAATTCTGGGAGTCAATGCACTTAACCTTTCCTTCCTTTTTGCGGTACTGGCATCGGTATCTTTTCCATGCTTAATAGCAAAGTGGTTCCAGTTTGAAGGGTGGTAGGGAAGCAACACTGAATGTTTGCAAAGAAAAGCTAGAGGAGGATTGGGTCTCTTCTGCAACCCTCGTTTTCTCGTTGCTCTGCACTCTTTCGACAGACTTGGGCCCAACCTCTGATGTCCTTGTTTTCTTTTCTCTCTCTCTCTCTCTCTCTCTCTCTCATTCTTGGGTTAGCACAGCTGTAGCCATGACAGCATCTTAAAAAAATGAGCGGCGCTGCCAAAAATCCACTTTCATAAACTGGAGGCTGCAGCATTTTAAAAAAAGAAAGGAAGACCATTTTCCTGCTGAGACTCTTCAGTTGCTTTGATTGCTGAACCATCCTGCAAGAACAAGAAGGAGGGCATGTCAAAGGTTGAGGGTTTTCTGCATGAAGTCTCCCGCTTGGCTATTCAGCAGGGATTATTACAATGCCAGAACAATAACCGAGCCAGGCTGGCGAGGCCAACTCCCCCTAGGGAGTTCCCAACCTGTTGTTGTATCCTGTTGTTGTGGCCCGCCAGTAGAGCTGGCAGCAGATTTGGACAGTGAGGAGGTTGGGAAGGAACATGGGCCAGTACTGGACTCTGGGGAAGGCTCTGATGAGTGCGTCAGAGGCAGAGATGGGGCCAGGGCCATCCGACAGTTATTAGCTGCCTTCGGAGTCGGACATCAGTGAGGCAGAAGAACAGCTGGAGCCTGTTTCCAGTGTGCGCATGCACAGAGCTGCCACAAGAAGGGAATACTTAAGGAACAAGGGTTGACTCAGTAGTAAAGCCACAAAAGGGGAGTGGGGTTTTGCAGGAGACAATTAGTTCATTTGGGTGAAGATCTGTTCCTACATTCTTGCCAAGTATTGTCTGCTACAGTGTGGCATCTGAAAGATATCGGCCTGGCAACTCTCCAAGCCTGATAAAGTTCTGTAATTGTGGAATATCTTGAAAGAGTGTTGGCCGGGACTTTGCTGGAGAGGAATTCACTATAAACTAAATAAAACGGGGTTTATCAGGACGAGAAGTTGGCTTTGTGCTGTTGGGGAAACCTAGGTCAGAACACCTGTCTTGATTATTTTTACAAATAACTCAAGGCAGAGAACATGTCTGACATACCTTCCTCCTCCTCTTCCTCCTCCTCTTCCTCCTCCTCCTCTTCCTCCTCCTCCTCCTCTAGTTTCCCCACAATAACAACAATCCTGGGAAGTGTATTATTTATTTATTATTTTATTTATTTGTTTAAACTTCTATACCGCCCCCTCTCCCAAAAAAGGGACTCGGGGCGGTGTACAGCCTACTAAAACATACGAGATATACAATAAATATAGTTAAAAATAAATTAAATAGTTTAATCCGGCTGTCTAATTCAGATTCAATTTAAAAGTTAAAAACTAAAACCCCAATTAAAATTTAATTAAAAACCTAAAACACAGTTACTGGGCCAGGCCGGCCTGATTAAAAAATAAAGTTTTCACCGCGCGCCGGAAGGTCAGGATATCCGTCATAGACCGTATCTCCGGGGGAAGATCATTCCATAGGGAGGGAGCCCCCACAGAGAAAGCCCGAACTCTCGGGGCCGTCAGCCGACAACGGTCAGGCGGCGGTACCCCAAGCAGGGCAACCCTGTGGGAGCGTACTGGGCGGCGGGAGGTTGACGATGGCAGCAGGCGGTCCCGTAAGTATTGGGCTGAGAGAGAGAAGGACTGGCCCAAGCTCCCCCATGTGGGGTTTCATGGCTAAGGTAGGACCTGAACTCATCTCCTGGTGTCCTAATCACAAGACCAGACTGGTTTTAGTTCACACTGATTCTCTTGCAGATAATGTCCTTCTCCTTGGGAGGTGCTTGTTTTTCTTATTTGTACTGCGCTTATATTTTTTTTTTTGAAAATTGTACTTAATTGTACTGTGCTTGCATTTTTTCCCCCCAAAAAGAGTTACGGTTGACCAGGAATGCTTTAAACATTACTAGCTTGGAATCAAAGCATAGCCTGAACCTTTGCAATCTTGTATGTCCTGCTTTATTATTCTGGGAGGAACTGCAGCCCCTTTTCATTTATTGCCTCATTGAAGCTGCAAGGACTTCCTTCACGTATGGAGTGTGCATGTGTAGGGGTTTGAAATTGTCCTAGGAAGGGGACTGGAAAGTTGTCCTGTATGTCCAGGTCTCCAGCAGATGGTAGACATTTGAGCTTCAACTTGGTGGTTAATTCTTGCCTGCTCAAATAAGATGCAATATGAGTAACAATACATATTGATTGGGGCGTTAGGCTGGTGATGGTTCTGCATTGAATTTTGCTACCGGTAGTCGTCTTTGTTAATAGCTACCTTCCTCTTCTCTCGAGACCTTGTCCTTAAGATATCACAGGTAGACTGGGAAATGTGTGAGCAGCGCCCTACTCTATGTACAGAATGGATGACAGATAGATGGGGCGATTCTTTAGAACTACAAATTATTTCTGAGCAGACTGACAGCATGATGACATTGGAAGGGATCTTGGAGATCTTCTAGTCGGACCATCTTCTCAAGCAGGAAATCTTATCCCATTTCAGACCTATGCCATTTCTCTTTACTTCCTCCTGCTTTTCTTGCCTCAGCCCACTCCCCTGTTCCATCTTCCAGGTTTTGGCCATTTCCACTTGAGGATCTTTAGTCTGTAATGTTTATATGGATTTCTCTCCAGATCTCTTTATCTCTTAGCTTCTCCTTGCTCTTCTGCTTTGATTCCCTTTTCTCTCTCCCCCTCCGCTCTCCTCTGCTGCCGTATCTGCTTCTTCTTTGTTCCTGTCCACTCCAGCTTGGGCATATCTTAGCCTTTTTATAAGCTGATCTGTTTCTGCCTTTTTCATACGGTTGATGCTTCCCCTCCGAGAAATCTGAATGTTTGGGAACATTCTGAGACGTCATAGGGGCTCGATCAGCAGGCGAGATGCAGCTGATAGAAAGGCTGCATCTTGCTCTTAGTTTATTATTATTTCAAGATAAAAGGAGTTGGGATCTTTTTCTTCCAGGACCTGATCTGTGAGATTTAATAGAGCACGGTGTTTTGAGGTGAAGCAAGAAGAAAAAAGGTCTTATTGCCAATATAGATTCCAAGGCGAAACAGCTGTCACATCCCTTTAGTCAACACATACCGTTCCTTGCTGGATATTTCTTCATGTCCAACTCGATTTTGATCTAGCCAAGCAATACAGAATGCCTTGCTGTGTCCTCTTGGGAACCACTGTCAGAGCCTAGTACACTGTAACTTTAACATTGCCTTTCCTGCACGAACAATGGAATTTTGTAAAGAATGTATAAACAAACCGCCCAATGTCAGCTTGAAGAATCAGGGCCGTTCGTTAAATTGCAGATCATCAAATGTATTGCTCAATCCTGTACATAAGAATCTGGTCAACTAAAGTTCAGTACCAAATTGGCGCCAGATGAGAGTCAAAGGAATTCAAGAGGAGTTGAATTTGGACTGTTTGTGGCGATGTAATGACTCTAGGCTGATGATGCACTTAACTCCACCCCCATCTCTCTACCTGCTTTTCTCCAAACCCAGTTAAATAATGATGGTACCTTGATCTTTATAGAATTACTGTGAACTACATGTGTAGAAAGAAGTGATTTCTATTGCCTGGAATTGAGTTCACACTTCATTCCTGTATTCTTGGTGTAAATTTGAAAGGGTGCCATTCGTTTCTGTAATTTGGACTGGTGTTCCCAAAGCAAGGTGGGATGCAACTAGAGATGTGATCATTGCTAAGAAACAATGAGAACACGGTGCATGTGGGTCCATGTGTAGATAAAGGTGGAAGCAAACTGGAACAGGAAATCTTCCATCAGATTTTCATTGGGTGGCAGGGGAAAAGCTTTCCATTAAAATGACCTTCTCCACTTAAGTGAAGTGTAACGTATTTCAGTAGGTGTTCAGTTACAGAAGCTGTTCTGAACCGACTTCTGTTTATGAAAATTTAACTTTGGTAAATACGATGCATAAGCTGTTGTGCTCTTCCTTTCTTTTGAGATGTGTCATTAACTTTTTTTTTGACTATATGGCTCCTCAATTTATTCATATCCGCGTGTGCCCATCAAATGCTTAGCAATGCTTTCTGGGTTAGGTGGGCCTTCCATTGTTCTCCTCTCTAAAGGGCTGCACAACTCTTCACCTGTTTGCCTCTTTAAAAGCCCCCCACACCTACCCAACCTGACCTTAAGGTAATAAATATTTTCCTGCAAGAGGTAATGCAGAAAAGAAGAGGGTTAGGAAGCTTGGTTCAAACATGTCTTAGGCAGCCTTAAATGCAGGCCTGGCATCCTGTTAGTCTTTGACTTATGGCCACAACTGACCCCAAAACTTCCATTGCTAAGCAAGGTGGTTGTTAAAGTTGAGTTTTGCCCCATTTTATGACCTTTTTGCCACAGTTGTTAAGTGAATCACTGCTGTGGTAAAGTCAGTCATGTGGTCCTTAAGTGAATCAGGCTCCTGCTCCAATTTTGGAAGTTTTTAAGAAGAGATTGAAATGGTGTAGGGTTACCTGTCTGAGCAGGGGGGTTGGACTAGAAGACCTCCAAGGTCCCTTCCAACTCTGTCCTATTCTATTCCATTCCGTTCCGTTCCATTCCATTCCATTCCATTCCATTCCATTCCATTCCATTCCATTCCATTCCATTTTATTCTCATTCTTATTCTTATTCTATTCTATTCTACTTACTCTACCTTACCCTACTCTACCCTACTCTGCTATTACTCTGCTATTACTCTACTCGACTCTGTTATTACACTACTCTGCACTCTCTCCTCTCCTCTCCTCTCCTCTCCTCTCCCCTCCCCTCCCCTCCCCTCTCCTCTCTTCTCTCCTCTTCTCTTCTTCATTCCACTATTCTATTCTATTCTATTCTATTCTATTCTATTCTATTCTATTCTATTCTATTCTATTCTATTCTATTCTATTCTATTCTTCATTCCATTATTCTCTTCTCTTCTCTTCTCTTCTCTTCTCTTCTCTTCTCTTCTCTTCTCTTCTCTTCTCTTCTCTTCTCTTCTCTTCTCTTCTCTTCTCTTCTCTTCTCTTCTCTTCTCTTCTATTCTATTCTATTCTATTCCCCTATTGACTTTGCTTATTGGAACCCAGTTGGGAAAGTTACAAATGGTGACCACAACATTCCCAAGGCCGTTCAACTGTCATAAATACATGCCAATTGCAATAAATAAAAAGGAGGGGGGGGAATTGCCAAATGAAAGACAATTGGTGGCTCCACCCACTTTTGGCTTGGATTCCACCTATTCCTGGCCTTGACCCCACATACCAATTCACCTTCTAGAAGAATATGGCCATTGACCAAAGGAACAAATGCCTGTCCCTGTTCCAAATGGGCAAATATTTCCATAAGAATTGTAGATTTGTTTTTTTTTTCCTCCCAGCATGAATGCCAGGAGCGGGGGAAGAGTGGTTGCTTTCTTTGTGTAACGTATTTATTTCCCATGATTTATCTCCCACTTTAATTGCAGGAGCTAAATAGAACCATCAGTGAGACAGATTAGCCTGAGAAATGCAAACTGTAAACTTTGGCACATTTCCCCCCAAAATGGTGTAGGAGTTTGGACGCTCCATTTAATGTAGATTAATGGTTCCCTCATTTCTGCTTTCGAGATAGCTTCCAGATATCCCACCCAGCATAAGCAGGAGGAATTTGGAGGATCTCCTAGCTCATCCTCTCGCTCTTTTCCCCCTCCATCTTCTAACATTGCAAGAAGAACTCACCAACAAACAGCATGTAGGCAAAGAAGAGTCAGAGCCTGGAGTTAAGCAAGGAATCAGCCTAGAATCATTACGGTCTCACCAACAGTCAAAGTCAACCCCCTCTTGAATTCCATTGACTCTTAACTAATGCCAATTTAGTGCTCACTGTTAGTTGACTAAATTATTGCATATAAGCACGAGCAATAAATCAACTTAACAGGAACTTAATGTGTGCTTCCTAGTCTTTGTTCCTCATACACCTTTCTTCTTTGTGGTCTGACACATAATTTCTATGATGCAGTGGCTAGAATGCAACCTTGCAGGCTGATTCTACCCACGGTCTGAAGTTCGCTTCTGATGGGTCTCAAGGTTGACTCAGCCTTCCGTCTTTTCAAAGTTGGTTAAATGAAGACCCAGATTGTTGGGGGCAATATGCTGAAACCACCCAAAAAGAGCACTATGGTGTGGCGTATAAGTCTAAGCACTCTTGCTACTTCTCAATTCTAATGACCTTCAGGTATGGTTAGGACTCAACTCCAAAATACCCAACCAGACTGTGAATTTGCACTGTGAATTTGGTCCACTTCTCTAACCATTCTTGTGAAGTTGTCCTAAAAGAAGAGCAGGGCCGAAATGCAAGTTGGAGAGAAGCAAGGAAATCAGCCAGCTGCTAGAATTTACTATCTACAGTGTGCCTGGCTATAATTATTTATTTGGAACAGTTTTATATCTGCCTTGAGCCCAAAAGTCTCACCTATGTATTTTTGACAAAGGTCAGGCTTACAAACTTACCTATAAGGAAGGGGAGGAGAGAGGGGAAAAAAAGCTCTTAAAAAGCATCAGCTAGGAGAAAAGAGCAGATTGTATGATGTGGTTACCACTTGTTGCCTGTTGAGGAGGGAAACGGGTGGTGGAAAACTGTACCTGCACCATAGCTTTACATATTGATTTCTGTAGCCGCCATTTTGTCAAGTGCCTCTGGGCAGTGTACATCAAAAACTGTAAAAATGATTAAAACATTGCACAGTAAATATACTTGGCAGTTAGAAAAAAACAGCTGCTTTGGAATTTAATACAGCCAGGAAATGAGGCCCTTAACACACTCAAGGACCCAGGTCCGGGCGAACAATCAAGTCTTCATGGGTTTGTGAAAGGCCAACAAGGTGGGAGTCATTCTGATATCCAAAGAGGAGAATATTTCTGAAGGAAGAAACAACTGCAGAGAAAGCACATCTCCTGCCAGCCAACCTTTTCTTTGCTGCAGGATCCAATCTCAGTGAATCAAAGGGTCAAGAAGTTTAGTCTTCTGAACTTTTTGAATCATGATGAAGAAGATTAACCTCTGGTCCTTTCAGAAGACTAACCTCTAGTCCTGTCATGCCCCTGTCGGATTCTGAATCCGAGGAGGAAGATGAACAGCTGACAGGGAGCAGGAGAGTGGCTCTGTTGACTGTGGAGGAAACTGGGGAAGGGCAAAGTCTGGCTGGGCAGAGCAGGGGAGAGGTAGAAGGGAGAGGGAGTTCAGAAGAAGACCCAGGCCCACCCTCTCTTCATCTTAGGGCACGCAGGGAGGAATAGAGAAAAGAGCAATGTGGGCTCTGTGGCTTATGGGGGAGGAAAGGGCCCTGATTCCCTTTATTAGACACAGCTGGGAAGAGAGTTTAAAAGAGCTGCATGCTGAATACGGCAGCTGCTGGGAGCAAATGTGAGTTTATCTTGTGTTGACTTTGGTTATCTGTGTTCCTGGCATCCTCCCAACCATGTTGATTTACTGCCATTCCTTCACGTCTGGAATTCCTTCTCTTGCCCTGTCGAACTAATTACCTCATTTTGCCTTGATTGGACTTATAGTTACAGTTTTTGTTGACCACGTTTTGGACTTGATTCTCTGCAGCCAAAGACTGTTTCTGGGAGAGTTTTTCTCCAGCCAGAAGGTAACCAGGACATTGGGGGCAAAGTTGGAGCTAATAAAGGGACTCCTACTGATTATCCGACTGTGTTGCCTTTGTGCAACACAGGGGTCATCCCAGATCCCAGATTGGATCCTGCAACATTATCCTGGGACGCGTATATTTGCCTTCATTTCTTGGCTGATGAGACCCTAAGCATGCCCAGATGACCAGCCTGAATTGGATGGATAGAAACGAATGGGAGAAGACAGTCTCTGAAGGTAATCCTTAGGGATTACCTTAATCTCATTACCAATGACATGGTCTGAACCCTCTGCTGTTACAGGCAGCAAATGAACTTGGTGCTCTCCATGGCTTCCGTTGGGTTGTGATGCCCTCTGAAATGACCACATTGGTGTTGACCCATGGCTAAGCTCTGATTAAGCTCCCTTTATGATTTTTTTTTTGGTCCCAACCGGCTTAGCGATTCCAAATTGTCAGCGAACGATGTGTGTAACCATCTCTGTTTTCTTCCGTTCCTTTCAGACCGAAAACTACTCGTTTGATTCCAACTATGTGAACAGCCGAGCCCATTTAATAAAAAGGTAGGTGGGGCATTGGGTGCGTTTTTGGGGCATCAAAGCCAAATTGTTTAATTCATTCCCATTGGCTTCTTATTTTTGATGCAAAATCTGCTCACTTGGTTTTCGGGGATGGGGCAGCAACAGTGGTGGAGGAGACAGCTTCCTCAAAGGAAATAAGTAAAAATGTACACTTTAGTAAACTCTCACCACTTTTGGCTTTCGAAGGCTTTTGGTCAAACTCAATCCAACCCAAATCCCAAACTCACTCTGAGCGATGCCTTCCTTTATACATAGGAGTGGTGTAGAGTCAGGCAAAATTCTGTTATTCCGACAACTTAAAAATTCGTAGTTGATTTCTCTGCATAAAACATAAAATGAGTTAGTTGGAGAATGGGAGAATGGTCTCCGCTTTGGAGGAAGAGAAAGGGAAAAAGATAAGCTCCTAATGGATTGATCCTGCACCTATTTTTTTTTTAAAAAAACTGTTTGAATGGCAAGGAAAAATAACATTGGTACTTCGATATGTCCCCTTTGATGTGTCCTCTTTAACTCAACTGTTTCTTTCTCTTTCAAACAATTTGTTTATTGCCCAGTTTCTTTCAAGCATAAGCTAGAAAATGAATGCGATCCCTTGGGGATGTGTTGATAATAATAATTACTAACATCTCACTAGTCATTATCTCTAGCATTGGAATGAGAGTTCATTCTGATTCTATCCTTCTTGTATCCATCCAATACTTCCACTTTCAAGATCCTTAAATGAAGTTCCGAAATAGGATGTATTTGCCAGGGACTTGGTATCTGCTTCTTCAGCAGCCAACCTCACCATGACTTAAAAGGGCTGAACATCTTTTTGACCCTACAGGAACTTCTACTCTTATCTGCCTCAGCATCGTGGCTGTGAATGATGTGGTTTAGACCCAAAGGTGTTTTTTCAGGAGACAACTGGACTTCCTTGTTTTTTCTTTGAAGACAGTTTGCTTCTTATCCAAGAAGCTTCTTCAGCTTTGTCAGGATCATGGGGAATGGAAGGATTTATATGGTCCTTGCAGACAGCTGGTCATTTGCATCCTTTTAGAGGGTCGTTGAGGTCACTTGGAGGTTTATCTGTGTCCTCAGAGTCACCGGAGTAGTGCAAATGGTTCCTGTAGTCTGCAATTTTTTTCCCCCTGTTGGAAATCCATTCCTTACTCTCACACCATTCAAAAGGTGTTCATCCCAAATTGTATAGCTAAAAGTCAGTAGAGATTCTCAGTCATCCAGGTCACAGTTTCCCCAAAGCTGCCAAAGATGTGGCTTAGAGTCGAGCATCAGGGTGGCCATGGAACGTGGAAAGTCCTAGTCTAAAATTGGTGGTGGTGTAACAGAGTTTTGGTTGTGTGTGTGTGTGTGTGTTTATTTCACCAGACCAATACTAAGTTGTTACGTCCGAAAGAGATCTCTTCTTCTATCAATTTGATGGGACGAGCAAAGATTCTTTTGGGCAACCAAGCAAATTCATGGCCCATGTGTGCAAAGAGCATGAAGAGTGTAAGAAGTTTGCTCTCTGCTTGAAGTTTTCTTCCTCCTTGACTTTTTAATGCCTTCTAAGCTTGGATTTCTTTAAACACATCACATTTTACGTAATTCTAATCTGGCTTTCTGGGCTGAATCATAATCGTTCCATCAACCGATACATTTTTTTTTTGAAGACACTTTGAGGTGCTACCCTGCTGTTTGCTTCAATTCCAGGCCGGAGGTAGGAAATGGCTTTCTTTCTGAGACCCCTGAGGCACTTCCCGGATCGCTTTCATCATTTCTTTATTTCAACCCATCTTTCTTTTATCAAAATTCAGTTTGCCAACCTGGATTTTGCCTTTTTGGACTCTCTTTAAATGTGCTTGCAGTAATCCGTTGAGGTCGGTGACTTTGAGAGAGTAAGGGAGAAGGAACGACCAAAATCTTTTGAGTGTCAACGTAAATCTTCCTCGTTTTTATCTTTGAAACAGCAGAAGACTCCTCGCTGTTTTCGGTTACAACATACTTTGGAATTTTTCCTCAATTTAATCTCGGTTGTCACAGGAAATCTTCCATTTAATTCACACAGTAGGTGGCTGCTCTAACCCAGATGCCCGTACATGAAAAGGGAATAAGCATGGGTTTGCCGGTGATTTTAAATTTGCATGGTTGAATTACGCACTGTTTATATTCTTGTCCCATCTGGCAAAATGTGTTAGATTATAACTCCCGTAGATTCTGAGTTAGGGAGGGTGGCTGGAGTGTATGAGATTTGTCAGATTTTGAGCAATCAGGCAATGTTTTAGTGAATCTTTTTCTTATAGTTGTTGTTGGCCGTTCAGAGTAGCTTTATTTTTGGGAAGTAGAAACCTGGGTGCAGATGAGGTAGAGATATAAACCATGACAAATTCCTTGTATGTCCAATCACACTTGGCTAATAAAGAATTCTATCTATCTATCTATCTATCTATCTATCTATCTATCTATCTATCTATCTATCTATCTATCTATCTATCTATCTATCTATCTATCTATCTATCTATCATCTATTTATCTAATCTCATTTCTCTCTCTCTCTCTCTCTCTCTCTCTCTCTCTCAATAACTACGAATGTTGCTTGTAGTTTCCAAACATTCCAAGAATGTTGCTTGTAGTTTCTTGATCTTCCTGCTCATTTATTC